>JARQOD010000001.1:552737823-552800442 GCA_033576555.1 Oophaga sylvatica | reverse complement strand
ATTTGATAGAGTGACACAACCACTACGGTCCTGAAAAGGGGGCAGTGTCTTGTGCTTTTCATCATAATCCAAATTCCACAGCTTGAGGTAGTAGGCTTGGTTGGAAGAAGAGACCAATGTTCTTCCTTTCAAGGCCAGGCCAGTAACTGGTACCCCCATCCCATAAAAACAGTCGATCAGAGTACCTCTCTTAGACAGGTTCCAGACCTAAAAGTAATGAAAATGAAAGATCATTTTACAAATCTACTTTCCATCTATTTTACAATATGTATGGACTAAGATTTATTTTTAAAGAAAGATGGAAAGGTTGGAGTAGACCTACCATTCCCTATAACAGGCTTTATATATAGATCTCAGCCAACACAGGGAATTACTACTGAGTTCATTACTTAGGCTTGCAATTATCACGGACAGGGTTAGAGCTCCGATAGCCAAAAAGAACTGGTATGTGACATCTGACCCTTAAATGCTGTGATGTTATTTTATCCCTGCCATTTCCTTGTATGCTCTTTTGGACTGAATAAAGCAAAAATTTGGACTTTTATCTGAAAGTGTCATTAGCAACCTCAACCCCATACATACAGTCCTGACCATTTACAGCATAGATTATGATAATAGAATACATAAAGTTCTGTTTTACTAACTCGTATTGTTTCGTCTTGTGATCCTGTTAGTATAAGATTCTTCTCACTGTGGATGGCAGCAGTTTTCACCAGATCGTCATGTTCTAGACAAGAATCTAGCAATCTCCTTAATGTGTTAGAATCAGCTCTGAATACCTGCACTTGTTTTCCGAATCCTAGTAAAATAGAAACGTACAGAATGTTATCTCAGGTTGGGGAATACCATAGTAAAAAGTGTTTTTTCAAAGACATTTGTTAGGAAGATATATAGGGCCTTAGGTATGTGTAGACCCTAAATTGAGGTGTTGCAGGTAACTTTTTTTTTTTAGGTATTTTCGAATAAAACAGAACCTTGGTTAACTGCTGTGGCCAATACTTAATGCTTATACCTGTGTTGATCTTCCATAAATGAGGTCAGTAATGTCAGCCTGCACATGTCAAAATTCAGACTGTTGGCACTATGGCAGCTCTGCTTACCAACAGCAAAGATTGACTCATCATCACCCACAACCACAAAGGTCAGCGCACTGGGCATCTTCTCAGTTGAAATACCACCTCCTGAAGAAATCTAGGGATTAAGAATATATACAATTACCATTATAACATCTGAATCATTTAGATTTCTTGGTATAAAGGCCAATGCTTGGTTTACATACTGTCACACTTCTGCTGTTGGGTCTAAAGTCTCAACTATACAGACTGGTAGTGTCTCCCACAGCTCATATTCTCTACAATGCAAAGATTGATATATCAAAGGAATAGAACTTTCTACATACCTGTCTTGGCTCCAGCTCCAGTTCATGTATTCCTTCCCTTTCCTCCGGCTCCCTCTGCTCTAGTATATGTTGGATTAGCATGGTAACCTGGTGCACACTCATGTTATCATTCTAGGACTTTTAAGACAAGACCAGACACCTGCACCCAACTGAGTATTCAGGTAAGGCCTGTTTCACACATCCGGTGTGCGCCTGACGGCGCCCCCGGCATTTAGCCGCAGCGCCGCATCAAAAACCTGATGCGCCGCTTGCGCCGCATGCATTTTTTTGCCGGATGGTTTCTGATGCCCGGAGACATCAGGGGAATCCGGCAAAAAAAAAAAACGTTACATGCTGCGTTTTGTCCGGCCGCCGGAATGTACATTTCCGCCGCATCCGGACAAAATCGCATACGACGCATTGACATGCGGCGCCATCCGGCGCTAATGCAAGTCAATGCAAAAAAAAACCGCAAGCAGCGCATCAGGTTTTCTGATGCGGCGCTGCGGCTAAATGCCGGGGGCGCCGCCAGGCGCACACCGGATGTGTGAAAGAGGCCTAAGTCATGTTATTTCCACATGTCTGCAGTCTAGCTTAGTCATAAGACTAACTTAGCTCTGCTATTTGAAGACACTGCACATTTGTCTCGGATACATCAAGGTTCTTATCTGCTGCCCTAAATCTGTTATTCCAAGGTGATTTCCACTCACTCACCTCAGCTACATTAAAGTGCCTGTGTGTCTCAGCTCAGCTGTTTCAATTTGCTGTCCACATGCTTGACTTTGTTGCATTGGAGTAAATGTCTGCCTACACAACCGTGGTGTTTCAAGGTTATTTCTACACACTCTGCTGCATAAAAGTACTTGTTTGTTAATACAACTCTGATGTTCCTGTGTTCTGTCCACACACTTGGATCTGCTGCATCAAGATACCTGCCTGTCTATATGACTCTGCTGTTCCAAGGTGCTTTCTACACACTCGTTTTACTATTACAAGGTGCCAGTCCACATATCTTGCTCTTGCAGTCAGACTCATATAGCAAGTGAAGCTCCGCTGCTCTTGCAGTCAGACTCGTATAGCAAGTGAAGCTCCGCTGTTGCACATTCTGTCCAGAATATCCAGCTCTACTGATCCTCAATGTTTAATGTGCTGTCTGGCCTATCCAACTCTATTGCATCAACACCTCTGGTGCAAGCTGCTCACCCGCATCTATGGCTTAGCTAATCCATCCTACCAGGTAAGCTAGCCATAACAAAACTAATCTCTCTAGCACAAAGTTTCTCATACTGTATGGCAAACACCATTTTTAAGTGAGGCTCAGCCCGCTAGACATTTTTGACAGAATTTATCATAGGTCTATCCCTAGCTGCACTGATCTTTGATTTAGTAACATAATTGATTTATTTTGTGCCTGTTAATGTTATTCAAAGTTCAATTTTTTTACATGGATTTCAACCACTGATGAAGCACAGATATCAACCACTTCTGCCTGTGAAAGACAGAGAACACCGACTCTAACAAAAGTCCAGTTACAGGAAAGTCTTAAAATTAGGCATGGCCTAGTGCCATCATGCGTTTTACGGGATCTAATTGCAGGATGCCTAAATAATACGGAAAATCCCGAAAGATGCATGACATCCAAATAATTGTGTTTAATTTCTTAAGTATTTATCATTTATTACCAGTGCTAAGGAGCCATCTTTGAATCCGACCACCATCTTTCCATATTTTGGAATAATACAGCTACAGACTGGGTAAGCTGTTTCCTCATCAATTCCAGGTAATTGTCGTGAACCTTTTAATTCTCCTGTTGCATGATCCCAGAGATGTAAAGTTCCTCCCTCAGTTACTGTCATCAGGATCTTTTGGGGGTGAACACTGCAGCTTGCAATGGAAACCCAGGAACACCAGGTGTAAGGGATAATACAAGCTCCCCAGATTCTATGTTCCATCCATAGACCTACAAGAAGAATAAATAAGATCCTGTATTGTATGGCTGACAGGTACATTTACATATGTTTATAGAAACATGATCAGCCTCTCTCATAAGCTCAGATGCCCCCCATCTCACGGAGGCTGAAGATATCCCTGGTGTATATGTGTACTATCGACACTGTACAGAAAACTTCAAGCTGAAGTTTGGTCATTCAAACAACAATGTAGTACAGGGGTCTCAAACATGCAGCCCAAGTGCAACGTGTGGCTTCTGAGGCTGTCATCTGTAGCACCAGAAGTCCCAAAACATCTTCAGGGCAGCAGAAAACAGACTAAAGGAGGAGTATGCCTGCGCCCCTCAACCACATCATGCCTGCAGAGTGCTAACACACAGTGTGTCGGGGTATAGGTTCTTTTTCTTATGCTGCGTGTTCGCTAGTGGTATGTGAATAAAGAAAGAAGGAAATTTTTTAACCCCTTCTGGACATCTGTAGGAAGCCCAGAAAGGCAGTTTGTAGATTTTCCTTTTTTTCAATTATAATTCACATATTTGTACGAAAAATATAAAAAACTGACACAACATCGATAATCATCATTACCACAGCACCGGTCACCAACATATGCACAGTGCCAATACCATTTCATTATGTATATTACCCTGGACAGAGAAATCCTTTTTTGGCACTAGTTTCACGACTCTTCTGATTACAATATTACTTTCTTTGCTTTTTATCTCATTTGCCTGGCTTGGGGACAATTATTTCACCTTAGATCCAGTAGCTGAGTATATAATCCTAATCTTCTCATCACGTGTAGATAAGCATTTTCATAGTTTGTGTGATCTTCTTGAATGCATAAATAATTTTTACCAGTTATTAGATTCCATAAAAGCAATGTATGATCCAAAGAGCCAGAAACTGCTTTAGTCCCTAAACCGAAAACCTTTACACATCGTATTCCAGCTGTAAGAGAAAATAAGATATGCCATGATTAATTACTGGGTTTCAGGCAGATGTATTATAAAACAGATAAATAAGCTGATATTTTCTGATTTCTCCAAAAAAGGAAAGAAGGAATTTTTTATAGCTAAAATATATACTTTATTGAAGATACATACACACGTGGTCAAAATTTGGTACCCCTCGTTTAATGATAGAAAAACCCACAATGGTGACAGAAATACCGTATATACTCAAGTATAAGCTGACCCGAGTATAAGCCAACCCCCCTAATTTTGCCACAAAAAACTGGGAAAACGTATAAGCCTAGGATGGAAAATGAGATTATGCCCCATATGCTGCCCCATGTATTATGCCCCACAAGATGCTCCATAGATTGTGCCCCCATAGATGCTCCATAGATTGTGCCCCATAGATGCTCCTTAGATTATGCCCCCATAGATGCTCCATAGATTGTGCCCTCATAGATTATGCCCCATAGATTATGCCCCCATAGATGCTCCATAGATTATGCCCCCATAGATGCTCCATAGATTATGCCCCCATAGATGCTCCACAAATTATGCCCCCATAGATGCTCCACAGATTATGCCCCTATAGATGCTCCACAGATTATGCCCCCATAGATGCTCCATAGATTATGCCCCATAGATGCTCCTTAGATTATGCCCCCATAGATGCTCCTTAGATTATGCCCCCAAATATGCTCCATGTATTATGCCCCCATAGATGCTCCATAGATTATGCCCCCATAGATGCTCCTTAGATTATGCCCCCATAGATGCTCCATGTATGATGCCCCCATAGATGCTCTATAGATTATGCCCCAATAGATGCCCCATGTATTATGCCCCTATAGATGCTCCATAGATTATGCCCCAATAGATGCCCCATGTATTATGCCCCCATAGATGCTGCATTGAATAGGCCCCTTATGCTGCCGCAGCTGCTGCAAAAAAAAAAAACACATACTCACCTCTCGTCGCTGGGGGCCAGGTGCCGGTGTCACCGCTCGCTCAGGGCCCCGGCACCTGCGATATTTACCTGTCACCCGGTCCACCGCTGAGCGCCGCTGTTTTCCGGGTCCTCCAGCAGTGAATGATCAGGCAGAGGGCGCGGCGCGCAGTAACCACGTCATCGCGCCCTCTGCCTGAACATCGCAGCAAGAGGACCCGAGGACACAGCGGTGAGCAGCGGTGGAACGGGACAGGTAAATATCGCTTATACTCATCTCTGCCCTGCTCTTCTCCCA
This sequence comes from Oophaga sylvatica, assembly GCA_033576555.1. Taxonomy (NCBI): domain Eukaryota; kingdom Metazoa; phylum Chordata; class Amphibia; order Anura; family Dendrobatidae; genus Oophaga; species Oophaga sylvatica. The sequence continues at coordinate 552,794,918 of JARQOD010000001.1, read as the reverse complement.
CGGTCCCGGCGCCAGTGTTCAGCGGTCAGTGGTACCGCTCATTAAAGTCATGAATATGTGCATATTCATGACTTTAATGAGCGGTACCACCTGACTGCTGAACACTGGCGCCGGAGACCGTGGGAGAAGAGCCGGGCTGCAGAGACTGCACTGGCGGAGGGGTGAGTGTTATGTTTCGGTAGCTGAGGAGTGCAGGTAAAAAAGGCAATACACCAGAGCAGTTGGAATCTATGAGATTGCAGTACCCTGACTAACCACCACAACTAGAGGCAGCCGTGGAGCGTTCCTACGTTGGTCCTAGACACCTCGTCACAGCCTGAGAAACTAACTACACCTAAAGATAGAAATAGGAAAGCTATCTGCCCCGGAGCAGAACCCCAAAGATAATAGAAAGCCCCCAAACATGTAATGGCGGTTAGACAAGATGAAATACTGACACAGAAAGAAAATAGTATGAGCAAATGCTGGGCCCAAACTAACTAAATAGAAAAGGATAGGAAGGGTACTTACTGCAATCCCAGAAAACCCTGAAAGGCACCAACTCTACTAATTTCAAAAACACCTGAGATCACACGACCTCTTCCACCTAAATTAGTTCTCTGGTGTAACAAAATCAAAACAGCAGCCACTGAAAAACTGGAAAAAGCAAAAGTACAAACATCAGTGGCTGAACAAAACTGAGAGGGCAGAAGCCCCCGAGGGGACCCTGAAGGCCCCCACAGAAGTGCAGGACAAAATGCAAAAATATAGCACAAACACAAAAGAAGAAAATGTCTTATCTGTTAGCAGGAGATGCAGACACGACACAGCAGGCTACAAGGGAAACAGGAATAAAGGATCCAGACCAGAACAATTGATCACCGGCAACCCTGATGGGAAGGTGACTCCCTTATATAAGACCAATCAGTAACACCTGATTCCCAGTCCTCACAATCTTCACTGGACAGACTAGCACCGCTTGTAACCACCAGAGGGAGCTTCTGCTCAGAACTCATCTCAAACCCATTCACAACAGTACCCCCCCCTTGAGGAGGGGTCACCGAACCCTCATTTGAGCAACCAGGTCGGTCAGGATGAGTTCTATGATACGCACGGATAAGTCTCCTAGCATGGATGTCCGAAGCAAACACCCAAGAATTGTCTTCCTGACCATAACCTCTCCATTTAACCAAATACTGGAGTTTCCGTCTAGAAAAACGAGAATCTAATATTTTCTCAACCACATACTCCAGATTGCCCTCAACCAAAACAGGGTCAGGAGGCACAGCAGCAGGAACCACTGGCTCAACAAACCTCTTCAACAAGGACTTGTGGAACACGTTATGGATCTTAAATGTCCCTGGAAGAAGCAAACGAAAAGAAACAGGATTAATAATCTCCATGATCTTATAAGGTCCAATGAACCTAGGCTTAAATTTAGGAGATGCAACTCTCATAGGAATATTCTTTGAGGACAACCAGACCAAGTCCCCCACTTTAAACCGAGGACCATCAGTCCTATGCCGGTTGGCAAACTGCAGGGCCCTCTCCTGAGAGAGGGACAACCTCTCCACTACCTGGTCCCAAATGTACTGCATACGCTCCACAACAGAGTCAACACCTGGACAGACAGAAGCCTCCGTCTGTCCTGAAGAAAATCGAGGGTGAAACCCAGAATTACAAAAAAATGGAGACATCAAAGTGGCAGAGCTAGCCCTATTATTAAGAGCAAACTCAGCCAAAGGCAAAAAAGAGACCCAGTCATCCTGATCAGCAGACACAAAGCATCTTAGATAAGTCTCCAATGTCTGGTTTGTTCTCTCAGTTTGACCATTGGTCTGAGGATGAAATGCCGAGGAGAAAGACAATTGAACACCCAGTTTAGAACAAAAAGTCCTCCAAAATCTGGAAACAAACTGGACTCCTCTGTCAGACACAATGTTCTCAGGAATGCCGTGTAAACGAACCACGTGCTGAAGGAACAACGGCACCAATTCAGAGGAGGAAGGCAACTTAGGTAATGGCACAAGATGTATCATTTTGGAAAACCTATCACAAATTACCCAGATGGTGGTCATTCTCTGAGAAACAGGAAGGTCGGAAATGAAATCCATAGAGATATGGGTCCATGGTCTCTTGGGCACAGGCAATGGCATCAACAACCACTAGAGCGAGAGCAAGGCTTGGAGCGAGAGCAAGTCCCGCAGGACTGCACAAATTCCCTGACATCACGAGACAAGGTAGGCCACCAAAAGGACCGACTAACCAAGTCTCTGGTACCAAAAATCCGGGATGCCCAGCCAATGCGGAACAATGAATCTCAGACATCACACTCTTTTTCCACTGGTCCGGGACAAACAATTTTCCAACAGGGCAGCGCTCGGGCCTATCCTTCTGACACCCCTCCAGAGCAAGTCTCAAATTGGGCGAGATGGCGGAAAGAACTACACCCTCTTTCAAAATAACAGAAGGATCAGATAACTCAGGAGAGTCCGCAAGGAAACTCCTCGAGAGAGCATCCGCCTTAACATTCTTAGTGCCAGGAAGAAAGGAAACCACAAAATTAAAACGTGTGAAAAACAAGGCCCACCTGGCCTGTCTAGGATTGAGTCGCTTGGCAGATTCCAGATAGACCAGATTCTTATGGTCCGTAAGGACCACCACCTGATGTTTGGCTCCCTCCAGCCAATGTCTCCACTCTTCAAAAGCCCACTTCATGGCCAATAACTCCCGATTACCCACGTCATAATTACGTTCAGTAGGAGAAAATTTTCGAGAGAAAAAGGCACAAGGGTTACTTTTAGAGGTCTCTGGATCTTTTTGGGACACTACGGCACCTGCCCCAATTTCAGAGGCATCAACCTCCACCTGAAATGGCAGAGAAACATCAGGCTGCCGTAGAACAGGAGCAGAAGTGAATCTCTGCTTAAGTTCCTGAAATGCAGAGACTGCCTCAGGAGGCCAATTCACCACATCAGAACCCTTTCTGGTCAAATCAGTTAATGGTTTAACAATAACCGAGAAATTACCAATAAATTTACGATAAAAATTGGCAAAACCCAAAAATCTCTGAAGAGCCTTTAATGAAGTAGGTTGGACCCAATCACAGATGGCCTGAACCTTGACCGGGTCCATTTCAATAACAGATGGGACAAAATGAATCCCAGAAATGAGATCCTCTGTACGCCAAAAAGACACTTTGATCCCTTCACATACAGAGCATTCTCTCTCAAAATCTGGAATACAGTTCGAACATGTTTCACATGAGAGTCCCAGTCATTAGAAAAAATCAAGATATCATCCAAATAAACAATCAGAAATTTGTCCACAAAATCCCTGAAAATGTCATTCATGAAGGACTGGAAGACGGAAGGAGCATTAGTGAGCCCAAAGGGCATCACCAGGTACTCAAAATGCCCTTCAGGGGTATTGAATGCCGTCTTCCATTCATCCCCGTGCTTAATGCGAATAAGGTTATACGCCCCCCTGAGGTCAAGCTTGGTAAACCAAGTAGCGTTTTTCACCCTGGAAAACAGGTCAGAAATCAAGGGTAACGGGTATTGATATTTCACAGTAATATTGTTCAAGAGACGATAATCAATACACGGCCTTAATGAACCATCCTTTTTGGCCACAAAGAAAAAACCGGCACCTAAGGGTGAAGAGGATGGTCTGATATGACCTTCTCCAATGATTCCTTGATATAAGACCGCATAGCGTCATGTTCAGGTACAGACAAGTTAAAAAGGCGACCTTTAGGGAATTTACTACCCGGCACTAATTCAATAGCGCAGTCATAGCTCCTATGGGGAGGCAAGGATGCAGATTTACTTTCGCTAAACACATCAGAAAAATCAATCAAAAAGTCAGGAACATCCTGAGCCTGGGGGGAGGCAGAAAAAACAGGAGTGTTGGTATTAACACATTGGCAGCCCCAACTGGTTACAGACACAGATTTCCAATCCAAAACAGGATTATGAGACTGTAACCAAGGAAAACCCAGCACGATAATGTCATGCAGATTATACAGAACCAAAAATTTGCAGCACTCCTGGTGATCAGGTTCAACCCTCATTATCACCTGAGTAAGAAAACTGGGGTTTATTCTCAGCCAAAGGGGTAGAATCGATCCCCAGTAGGGGAATAGACTTCTGTAGGGGTATCAAGGGAAATCCACAACGTTTAGCAAAATCATAATCCATCAGGTTAATAGCTGCTCCAGAATCAACGAAAGCCTGAGCAGAAAATGAGGACAGAGAGCATATCAGAGTGACAGTTAATAAAAACTTAGTCTGAACACTACCCAAGACAACTGAGCGTGCAAAACGTCTTCCCCGCTTAGGGCAGACTGAAATAGCATGAGAGGCATCACCACAGTAGAAACATAACCCATTGCGCTTTCGAAACTCATGACGCTGTGCCCCAGACACCACTCTATCACACTGCAGGGGTTCAGAAGCTGGTTCACAAGGCAACACCATTCCACGCATACTTCTCCGCTCACGCAAACGTCTGTCAATTTGAATCGCTAATGACATAGAATCATTGAGACCAGAGGGAACAGGGAATCCCACCATAACATCCTTTACATTATCAGACAGACCCTTCTGGAAAAGGGCTGCCAAAGCGTCGTCATTCCATTTGGTCAGGACTGCCCACCTACGGAATCTCTGACAGTATAACTCAGCGTCATCAAGCCCCTGATTTAATGCCAACAAGGCTTTTTCAGCTTGATCAGTGACATTAGGCTCATCGTACAATAACCCCAAGGCCTGAAAAAACGCATCAACATCACTCAAAACAGGATCCCCAGGTATCAGGGAAAAAGCCCAATCCTGAGGATCGCCGCGCAGGAGAGAGATGATAATTTGAACCTGCTGCGCTGCGTTCCCTGAGGACTTAGGTTTTAAGGCAAAAAACAATTTACAATTATTTTTGAAATTCTGAAACTTAGCTCGATCCCCTAAAAACAAATCTGGCATGGGAATCCTAGGTTCCACAACAGGCAACCCAGCAAGATAGATAGCAATACTCCGAACCTCAGTGGCAAGCTGATCCACACGGCCAGACAACTGTGCAAACTCCATTGAGAGAAAAGATCCTCCCCAGCACCCAGAGATACAGAGGGAAAAAAAAAATAAAAAATGCAACAAACAGAAAAATATCTCTGACAACTCTGACAACCTTTTTTCTTTCACAATATTTTTTCCCTTCTGTGAGTACCATACAATTTTCAATTTTTAGGCCGGTGATACTGTTATGTTTCGGTAGCTGAGGAGTGCAGGTAAAAAAGGCAATACACCAGAGCAGTTGGAATCTATGAGATTGCAGTACCCTGACTAACCACCACAACTAGAGGCAGCCGTGGAGCGTTCCTACGTTGGTCCTAGACGCCTCGTCACAGCCTGAGAAACTAACTACACCTAAAGATAGAAATAGGAAAGCTATCTGCCCCGGAGCAGAACCCCAAAGATAATAGAAAGCCCCTAAACATGTAATGGCGGTTAGACAAGATGAAATACTGACACAGAAAGAAAATAGTATGAGCAAACGCTGGGGCCCAAACTAACTAAATAGAAAAGGATAGGAAGGGTACTTACTGCAATCCCAGAAAACCCTGAAAGGCACCAACTCTACTAATTTCAAAAACACCTGAGATCACACGACCTCTTCCACCTAAATTAGTTCTCTAGTGTAACAAAATCAAAACAGCAGCCACTGAAAAAACTGGAAAAAGCAAAAGTACAAACATCAGTGGCTGAACAAAACTGAGAGGGCAGAAGCCCCCGGAGGGGACCCTGAAGGCCCCCACAGAAGTGCAGGACAAAATGCAAAAATATAGCACAAACACAAAAGAAGAAAATGTCTTATCTGTTAGCAGGAGATGCAGACACGACACAGCAGGCTACAAGGGAAACAGGAATAAAGGATCCAGACCAAAACAATTGATCACCGGCAACCCTGATGGGAAGGTGACTCCCTTATATAAGACCAATCAGTAACACCTGATTCCCAGTCCTCACAATCTTCACTGGACAGACTAGCACCGCTTGTAACCACCAGAGGGAGCCTCTGCTCAGAACTCATCTCAAACCCATTCACAACAGGTGAGTATATAGAACAGCCGCGCTTTGCCTCCCCCGTATATGACTCGAGTATAAGCCGAGAGGGGGACTTTCAGCCCTAAAAAATGGGTTGAAAATCTCGGCTTATACTCGAGTATATACGGTAACTTGAATCTGACAAAAGTAATAATAAATAAAAAATCTATGAAAATGAACAAATAAAAGTCAGACATTGCTTTTCAACCATGCTTCCACAGAATTTAAAAAAAAAATAAAACTCATGAAATAGGCCTGGACAGAAATAATGGTACCCTAACCTAATATTTTGTTGCACAACCTTTTGAGGCAATCACTGCAACCAAACGATTCCTGTAACTGTCAATGAGACTCCTGCACCTCTCAACAGGTATTTTGGGCCACTCAAGAGCAAACTGCTCCAGTTGTCTAGTGTTTGAAGGTTGCCTTTTCCAGACGGCATATTTCAGCTCTTTCCAAAGATGCTCAATAGGATTTAGGTCAGGGCTCAAAGAAGGCAACTTCAGAAAAGTCCAATCTTTTCCTCTTACCCATTCTTTGGTGTTTTTAGCTGTGTGTTTTGGGTCATTATCCTGTTGCAAGACCCAAGACCTGTGACTGAGATCAAGCTTTCTGACACTGGGCAGCACATTTCTCTCTAGAGTACCTTGACAGTCTTGAGATTTCATTGTACCCTGCACAGATTCAAGACACCCTGTGCCAGATGCAGCAACTAAGCCCCAGAACATAACAGAGCCTTCTCCATGTTTCACAGTAGGGACAATGTTCTTTTCTTGATATGCTTCATTTTTCCGTCTGAACATAGAGCTGATGTGCCTTGCCAAAAAGTTCAATTTTTGTCTCATCTGTCCATACGACGTTCTCCCAGAAGCTTTGTGGCTTGTGAACATGTAGTTTGGCAAATTTCAGTCTGGCTTTTTTATGATTTTTTTTCAACAATGGTGTCCTACTTGGTCGTCTCCCATGAAGTCCACTTTGGCTCATACAACGATGGATGGTGCGATCTGACATTGATGTTCCTTGAGCTTGAATTCGTATTATCTGTCTCTTTGATTTACCATCAATTTTTCTCCTGCAGCCACATCCAGGGAGGTTGGCTACAGTACTATGGAGCTTAAATTTCTGAATAATATGTGCAACTGTAGTCACAGGAACATCAAGCTGCTTGGAGATGGTCTTATAACTTTTACCTTTATCATGTTTGTCTATAATTTTCTTTCTAATCTCCTGAGACAACTCTTTCCTTCGCTTCCTCTGGTCCATGTTGAGTGTGATACACACCATGTCACCAAACAGCACAGTGAGTATCTGTAGCCCTCTATACAGGCCTACTCACTGATTCCAAGATTGTAGACACCTGTGATGCTAATTTAGTGAAAACACCTTGATTTAACATGTCCTTTTTGTCACATTTTCATTTCTCTCCAGGCCTATTTCATGAGTTTTATTTTTTTTTTATTCTGTGGAAACATGGTAGAAAAGCAATGTCTGACTTCATTTGTTCATTTTTATAGATTTTTGATTTATTATTACTTTTGTCAGATTCAAGTTATTTCTCTGACCATTGTGGGTTTTTCTGTCATTAAACGAGGAGTACCAACAATTTTGACCACGTGTGTATATAGTAAACAAAGTGACGATAAAACACGATGACTACGAAACAATGTTTTAGCAAGGACACAGTACATATGTTTAGTATCAAAAAGAGGTACATTGATATGAGTGCACAAGTCAAACGAATAGAAAATTATAGACACGATGGTCAGTGTATAAAATAGTACCAGTGTATATCTTTGTACCGTGTTAGCCATTAAAAGGTATCAACCACTGAGGACTCTCAACTCTAAATATTTTTCAAAATAGTACCACGCACAGAACATATCAGCACCTGTATAGATTCACATAAATTTACATTAGGGTGCTTTCACATTGCATCTAGTACACACTCAGTGGTCCCATCGGGACATACATCCGAACTCCCCCCCTGCAAAACAGGATTCGGATGTATGCGCTATCAGTGCCATAGCCTACAATGGTGACGACAAAGCAATTGTGCACGTTACCATGCATAATTTTTTAGTGTGTATGCCTACTGGAGGAGGAGACTCAAAAACAGTCTACTACGTCCCTGCTGTACTCATACCCACACTCAGAAGCAATCTACTATGTCTCAGCTGTAAATCATACCCAATCTAAGGCCGCAGTCACACGATCGTATATCTCTGCATGACAAGACAGCAGATTATGCTAATGACACTTTGCTCAAACTCTGATCAGTGGGAATCATATCACAAGTGCGGAGGAGACCGAAAACTTCATTTCTCCATCTTCTCCATTGTCTGAGTCCGTGGTAATGGGGCTGCACTCGGATGTCATTCGAGAACAGTCTGATGTTTCACAAGCACCTATAGACTTGTTTGGAGGCGTGTATAGGAGTGATCTGAGTCTATCTGATAAAACATTAGATAGCACTGTGCTGTGTTATTGGCTCATATGAGCGAGCTCTGAGGCCGGCGTCACACTGGCGACAGAATCGGACGACTGCAATACGATGAAAAATCGTATTGCAGTCTGCCCTATGTTAATCTATGGAGCAGCTCCTAGTATCAGATTTTTTGTGGTCCGTTTTAAACGTCCGTGTGCAATCGCAGCATGCTGCGATTGTCACCGATTGTGGGTCGACTATCGCCAATGCAAGTCTATGGGAGCGATGAAAAATCTGATTACAAACGGACCGCATGTGTGACTTGCGATTAAATCGCATCGGTGTCCTTTAGAAAAGCCGGCAATTCATCCCCAGCTATACTGTAAAATCACACTGACAGCTTTATTAAAGAATAGAAAGAATAGATATACACACATAGAACACATATATATATATATTATATATATATATTATATATATATATATATATATGTCATTGTGACATGTATATATACATACATTTATAGTTCCTAGACTTCTACATACTGTAATAGCCGCTAATTCAATTGCCGGCTTTTGTGAAATCACAGAAGCCGACATGAAATGATACATTGTTTCCACACAGTTAACCATGTCATTTCCTGTATTTTGATATTTGTTTAGAACTTACAATTACATGAGTGTATTTGTGCAAAATTTCAGACATGTAGGGGTTAATTAAAGGTGTAAATTCGTTGAAAAAAAATGCGTGGGCTCCCGCTGTATTTTCTCCACCAGACAGACAAAGCAAGCGAGTGGGGGCAGATAATAACAGCCTAGGGAGGGTACATTTTTTTTGTGCCCCCCCTGGCTACTAACATCTGCCCCCAGACACCCCAGAAAGGGCAAATCTATAATTAGATTCGCCCTTTCTGGCACTTTGCCCGTCTGGCACTTAGTCTGTCTATTCCCATTGCCCTGTAGCGGTGGCGAATGGGTTAATAATGTCACCTTAATTTTGCACAAATACACTCATGTAATTGTAAGTTCTAAACAAATATCAAAATACAGGAAATGACATGGTTAACTGTGTGGAAACAATGTATCATTTCATGTCGGCTTCTGTGATTTCACAGAAGCCGGCAATTGAATTAGCGGCTATAACAGTATGTAGAAGTCTAGGAACTATAAATATATATATATACATGTCACAATGACATGTATATATATATATATATGTGTTCTATGTGTATATATCTATTCTTTCTTTTGTGATTGAAATACTATTCTTTTGGATCCATTATATGTCAGTTTTGCAAGTCTGCGAGAAATTCTCGCAAGTCGGATGAAAATCGGATGTTACAAGGTACACACACATGCGACTAAATCGCATCTTTGAAGGAAAATCGGATGACAGAAGGATGTGTGATGTTTGCATTTTGATCCGACAATCGACCGACTAAAACGGACCGATTTTTTGTAGTTGTGTGTGACGCCGGCCTAAGGGTAAAAATCTAGTGGACAGGTTTGCTTTAAAGTGTTTCTGCAGCTACCTGAGTGGCCAGTGAGTGTGTGGATGACCTCAATGTCCTTGATATTCCAAACTATCATGGTCCCGTCATCAGATCCGACTAGAAGAAGATCCTTTTCAGGATATACTTCTATTACAGTGATACCTAAAAAAAAAAGTAAAAGATATGTTATACCCAGTGTTCCTTCTAGAAAGAAAATAGTTAAAACAACATACTCATTAGGATCAACAAACCAATAACAACTCTGCTGATCTTCAGTGTTTGACCATTTTGATCCTATTATTGTATTTACACCTATTTTTTAATCACATTTTTCCTGATTTAATGTCGTTTCTGTTTTGCAACAAATCCTTTTTTTAAATTGAGCCTATTTTGAAGTCTATTGTAGTCATCTACAGTTTTACAGTTTTTTTTCTCTGCTGGCTAATGAGGGTCTTGTTTTTGTATACTAGATATTTGCGACCAATTCATTTTTTTGCTTAAAGTACACTCCAGAGAAATGTTTGTGCAAAAGTTAAGGTTACGTTGAATCATGCAACTTTTTGCTGTAAAAAGGCGCAAAAAAAGGAAAAACCAAAATAATTTTTTTTGTACACAATTCATGAACCATGTGCGCCATTTAGAAGAATTTGGCACTTAAAGGGAATCTGTCACCCCATTTTTCGTATATCAGCTGCAGCCACTGCCATCAGGGGCTTATCTACGGCATTCTGTAATACTGTATATCTGCCCCATGTAATCTGAAAGATAAGAAAAACGAATTTTATTATACTCATCCGGGGGCGGTCCGGTCCAATGGGTGTCGCAGGTCTGGGTCCGGCGCCTCTCATCTTCTAGTGATGATGTCCTCCTCCTTGCTTCTGTCGCGCTTTTGCGCAGGCGTACTTTATCTGCCCTGTTGAGGGCAGAGCAGAGTACTGCAGTGTGCAGGCGCTGGGCCTTTCTGACCTTTCCTGGTGCCTGCGCACTGCAGTACTCTGCTTTGCCCTCAACAGGCAGATAAAGTACGCCTGCGCAGGAACACAACAGAAGCAAGGAGGAGGACGTCATTGCTAGAAGATGGGAGGTGACGGACCCGGACCTGCAACACCCATGGGACCGGACCGCCCCCCGGGTGAGTATAATATAACTTGTTCTTCCTATCTTTCACGTTAGATCGGGGGCTTATGCTGTAGATAAGCCCCTGATGGCGGTGGCTGCAGCTGATATACGAAAAATGGGGTGACAGATTCCCTTTAAAACAGCAAATATTACCACAAGACAAAAAAAAAGTGACTTAAAAAAAACCAAAAGTGATGAATCGGGTGATTAATCTTTATCATTCTTAGAGCACACAGCTTAGAGGCAACATACTGGTGAGCATAGTTACAAAAGAAAAAGTTGTCTAAAGTAAAAATAACTTTTAAAAAAAAGACTTTTACCCAGATTATGCCACAAAACAATAATAAAAAGTGTTGTCTGAGAACCAACCACCTGGAAATGTATGAGATTTCACATATCTGGGCATCCTTTGCCCAAAGTAGATAAAGAATACTTCTTCTACAGTAGGTATGGAAAATATTCAGACCCCTTTACATTTTCACTCTCTGTTTCATTGCAGCCATTTGATAAATTCAAAAAAGTTCATTTTTTTCTCATTGATGTACACTCTGCACCCCATCTTGACTGAAAAAAACAGAAATGTAGAAATTTTTGCAAATTTATTTAAAAACAAAACTGAAATATCACATGGTCATAAGTATTCAGACCCTTTGCTCAATATTGAGTATCATAGAATGTTAGTGTTGGAAGGGACCTCCTGGGTCATCTGGTCCAACCCCCTGCTCAAAGCAGGATTCACTAAATCATCCCAGATATCGGTCCAGCCTCTGTTTGAAGACTTCCATTGATGTAGAACTTACCACCTCTCGTGGCAGCCTGTTCCTCTCATTGATCATCCTCACTGTCAAAAAGTTTTTTCTAATATCTAATCTGTGTCTCCTCCCATTCAGTTTCATCCCATTGCTTCTAGTCTTTCCTTGTGCAAATGAGAATAAAGATGATCCTTCTACAATGTGACAGCCCTTGAGATATTTATAAACAGTATTTAGTCTCCTCTCAGTCATCATTTTTGCAAGCTAAACATTCCCAAATGCTTTCCTTACCCACTGTACATCCTTCTGACCCCATCCTACCCCTTTAATTGGATCAAGCTAATCATTTTGACTTTTTCAGTTGACAACCTGATTCAACTAAGCATTAATAGAAATAAGGTGGCCTTCTCTCCACCTGAGTTAAAGATGATCTGTCGCTTGCCATAAATAGACTAGATTTATTTTTACGAAAAAGGTGGCCAGAAGACCGGAGAGGTGCAGGAGCAGAGAATTAACAGTGGCAGATTCAGGAGAACATTGACAATTACTCCAGGTGAAAAAAAAATTACAGTGACAGGTCTTCTTTAATAAGCAATAAAAAATCTTATAAGACAAACCCTTAGTAAATTAATTTTTAAAGATTTTTCTGCTCACAATTCATGTACCTTTTTTAAATCCTGTAAGGGTGGTTTGCAGGGGACCTCCAGGTGGCTGGAAAAATCCGCATATAGGAATAAAAGTAGGATTTGAATACTGATCAAACCAGGCAAAGCATTGCTGGCACAGATTGCCAATCAACGATGGATAGGATGATTTAAAGAAATGCAGTCTCGCCAATAATTCCACATAAATGATGCAAGGATCTGTTATAACATGACAAAAACATTTCTTTTATTAGAGCATTTAATTCATTGTATGAGGTCAACCTTTCAATATACCCAGTGGTTTTGAAATCAAAATATTAGCTACCGTTTTGTACATCAATCTGTAAACTTCTGCCCCCCACCTCAAAGCCTAAATAATTATGCCACGGATTTTAAATTGGGTGTAGCTATATAGAGGTACAGACGTTGCAGTTGCACCGAGTCTGTTGCAAGTGGGAGCTACGTACAGCCCATATGCTACACGAGAAGTGTAGATAAATGTAAAAAACGTGGATATCACCCGCGCTGCTGTAACCATAACGATCCAGGCAAATAGATGCTGAACGATGGTTATTTGGTATCTGTACATCTCCTGAGGAAGAAGTCGCTCTGACTTTGAAAGGCGTTGAGAAATGAGAAATAAATAACCATCGTTCAGCATCTATTTGCCTGGATTGTTATTGTTACAGCAGCGCGGGTGATATCCACGTTTTTTCTATTTATCTGCATTGAATCGGTCAGTGACCTGACTTGTGGATATGCGGCAGCTGTTAACTCTGTTGAGTCATGTATACCTGAACATTGTGAAAATTAAGTGAGTGCAAACAAAGGTTTAAATATATATCACCACCAGATAAGACCCTATTTGCGTTTTCTCTCTCCTAGTGATTTTTGCGTTTCTAATACACAAGAAGTGTAGACACTAGACAATAAATAACATGTAATATTTGGGGGAATATGTTACAAATTTGGAATTAGTGTCCCATGTTAGAATCTTTTTGCTTACATAAGTGCCCAGACTAGCTCCAGGGGTGGGCTGGGCCCCGGCCCCGGGGACAGAGGAGCATATGCCCCCCGGGCCACTCCCCCAGCAGCTGTCCAGGGCCGTTTAGCTCCAATATTGATGATTTTCATTCAGTATTCATTATATATTAGGGCCCAGCCAATATATTTTGCATTTCTGTTCACAGATTATGGTCATCGGCATCTACAGTGGGTACAGAAAGTATTCAGACCTCTTTAAATTTTTCACTGTTTGTTTCATTGCAGCCATTTGGTAAATTCAAAAACGTTCATTTTTTTCTCATAAATGTACACTCTGCACCCCACTTGACTGAAATAAACAGAAATGTAGAAATTTTTGCAAATTTATTAAAAAAGAAAAACTGAAATATCACATGGTCATAAGTATCCAGAGTCCCTTTGCTCAGTATTGAGTAGAAGCACCCTTTTGACGTAGTACAGCTATGAGTCTTCATGGGAACGATGCAACAACTTTTTCACACATGGATTTGGGGATCCTCTGCCATTCTTCCTTGCAGATCCTCTACAATTCCGTCAGGTTGGATAGTGAACGTTGGTGGACAGTCGTTTTCAGGTCTCTCCGGAGATGCTCAATTGGATTGGGTTTAGGTCAAGGCTCTGGCTGGGCCAGTCAAGAATGGTCACAGAGTTGTTCTGAAGCCACTTCTTTGTTATTTTAGCTGTGTGCTTAGGGTCATTGTCTTGTTGAAAGGTGAACCTTCGGCCAAGTCTGAGGTCCAGAGCACTCTGGAAGAGGTTTTCATCCAGGATATCTCTGTACGTGCATTCATGTTTCCTTGAATTGCAACCAGTCGTCCTGTCCCTGCAGCTGAAAAACACCCATATAGCATAATGTTGCCACCACCATGTTTTACTGTTGAGATTGTATTGGGCATGTGATCAGCAGTGCCTGGTTTTCTACACACATACCGCTTAGAATTATTACCAAAAAGTTCTATCTTTGCCTCATAAGACCAGAGAATCTTATTTCTCATAGTCCAGGAGTCCTTCATGTGTTTTTTAGCAAACTCTATGCGGGCTTTCATATGTCTGGCACTGAGGAGAGGCTTCTATCAGGCCACTCTGCCATAAAGGCCCGACTGGTGGAGGGCTGCAATGATAGTTGACTTTGTGGAACTTTCTCCCATCTCCCTACTGCATCTGTGGAGCTCAGCCACAGTGATCTTGGGGTTCTTCTTTACTGACATGCACCGTCAGCTGTGAGGTCTTATATAGACAGGTGTGCCTTTACAAATCAAGTCCGATCAGTTTAGTTAAACAAAGCTGGACTCCAATGAAGGAGTAGAACCATCTCAAGAAGGATCACAAGGAAATGGACAGCATGTGACTTAAATATGAGTGTCTGAGCAAAGGGTCTGAATACTTATGACCATGTGATATTTCAGTTTTTCTTTTTTAATAAATTTTCAAAAATTTCTACATATCTGTTTTTTTCAATCAAGATGGGGTGCAGAGTGTACATTAATGAGAAAAAAATGAACTTTTTTGAATTTACCAAATGGCTGCAATGAAACAAAGAGTGAAAAATTTAAAGGGGTCTAAATACTTTCCTTACCCACTATAAGCTTTCTACATAAGACACATCCATTGTTCTAAAGAACCAAGAATGATTAGAGCCACAACTAGCAGATACTCACCAATACGCCCCTCAATAAAATTCATGGTAGGTTGGAAGAGCAGAAGAGCATCACGGACAAGCTTGACCTGTTCATTTTGCACTGCTTCCATGCATATATCAAAGTCTTTGATCATACCATTGATTCCACATGAAACAATCTTGCTAGATATCCAGTTCATATTGCCTGGGAATAGACTTTTTATTTTTACATGAATCATGTCATTTAAAAAAAAAAGCTTGCGTAGGAAATTAATAAATTGTATACTGTAGATTAGGACAGTGCTTCCAACCACGCTCCTTGAGTATGGTCATTATAACATTATAAGTGATTATATACTTAGCACAATTTTACACCTGCAGCATCATACATATCACACAAACCTAAGATTTCCTGCTGTAGTTCATTGGTGCAGCCTGCATTAAGAAGATGGTAAGGCAGCTCACTCATTTTTCTGAGATTTGGCAAGTCTTCTGAAAACCACAATGGCTGTGGGGCAACCTAAAAAGGTTTAAAAACAGAATGTGGGTTTAAAATGGCAGCCAATAACAGACCAACATATAAAAGTTACAGGGGCACTATCAGTGGTTGCTAGCAGTTCTAAAAAGGGCAACCACGGACAAGCTTTTTGCTGGCTACTCTGACTATTAGGAGAGCGCTGGCTCTCACACTCTAACCTCTAATCTAGAATTGGGAGTTACACAGGGACCCTGGGCAAAATCTTTAAAGTAACCACTGGTCGATGTTGCAGGCTGGCAGGAAGAATTGTCAGGCACACCCAAAAGGTAAGGAGACAAAATTGTCAGGCAGGAGTGGGGTCTGTAAATGAGTCAAGTGGAGAATCAGGAATGTCCACTGGAAACACAGGAACTTAGAAACACAGGAGTTCACCAGAGCTAGTGAAACTATAACTGGCAATGGATAGTAGAATTTCAGAAACTTGAATATATTGCAGCCCAACCCAAGCTAAACAGCAGGGAGCAAACACTAACAGAAGTTAATTCCAGAGCTCCCAGCCTTCAAGTCCCAGAGAAGACAGAACTAGTGTTGTTGTCCCGTAATGAAAGCACGTCACTGCTTATCAACAGAAGCAGAAAAAGGGAAGGCAAGCACCAGCATAGGTGTCACAGTCATGATGAAAATTCACAAATACCTTTCTGTCAGCGCTTAGAGTTTTCTTAATAAATGGGAGGTGGATGAGACGTTTGGTGCCCAGACTCCAAGTCCCCATAAAGTAGTCGGCTAGAATTTGATGTCTTTTTGTCTTCTCTGACCCGTTCAGGTAAATGTTTTGCGCCACTTCAATGAACTGCCTAAAGATAGAAAGAGCAGGGCTCATTTATTACAAAATAGCATTCTATAGGTTAGCACCTGTGGCTATTGTCTGAGTTTTTCCAGAAACAATCAAGGCCTCCAGCTACAGATCACCTGGAATGTGCACCAGCTGATTGTACTGTCCATGCACTTTATTTGATGTTATCTTATTGTGTTTCACTCAATGGCAGACACAGACAGAAAAGGGCCCCTGTACAAGAGCAATATATGGGCCCTTTGCAGCCCAAGAGCTCCTAAAAATGCAAAATGGCACCTGCTTGGGAGGTAGAAATGGGCCCACTTACATCCTGGGCCCCTGTGCGGCCGCACAGATTGCACCAATGATATGTCCGCCCCTGGTTTCACTGTATAATGTATACTTTCCGGTGTGCTCATATTTTTCGAGAAAACAGTTTCACAAACATTTTCATGAGATTAACAATAAAACACATTTGGCTAGCATATGATAGCTGATATAATGTGAGAAAAAGGTGGTCATCATTAACAAGATATTGTATTATGTGCTACAAAATATTATTATTACTACTACTGTATACTACTATAACATTATGTGGCTGTCATTCAGCTTCATACCTGTGGTAAAGACCTAAAACTGTGCTCTTGTCTGCTTGCCTCTCCACCAAATACCCCTCTAGATCATAGTGCAGATGGGTCCATGAAAGGGAAGGAATTCGGATTACATCTTCACTTGGAGGGGCCCAGTACTGATAAATGTCTGAGAGGACATCATTATCAATGGAGAGGATGTCCTTTAACTCAGATTCTGACAAACCATTCCTATGATTTAAATAGAATTTATTGGTTAGTCTGTGGGTTGTAACTCAAAGGATTTACGATTGTTGCACAGCATTTCACAAGCCATAGCCAAAAATATTGCATACATTTAAAATTGTTTAGCAAGATAATAGTACCTTATTTAAATTAGGTAATGTAGGATATTACAAGGCACAAAGCTAAAAGCAATCGACTTAGTGTATTCGTGACATATTGGCTTACAAGGTTAAATATATGTATACATGGCAAGTCTTAGGTTGAATGGTGTTCTGTGCAAAATTGCTGTTTTGTGCTCACTAACCCTTTTTTACTCAGTTTCCCCAAGACACGAACGTACAGGAGGCTATTTTTTACATCCAATGAAAATTAACATAGGCTTCCTACATACAGTATCTTTTCTGGAGAAAAAGAAGAAATTGCTCCAGCTTCTGATAAAAGTCCAAAATTTTATTCAATTGTATTAAAAAAGGTCATGGCAGAAGATTGTTCACACAGGCATGTGCAGCAACTAGAGATGAGCGACTTTGCCTCCGGGAGGGTCGAGTCGGGTTTCGGACCACCCGACTTTATCAAAAGTCGAGTCGAACTAAATCGGCCGACTATCGGAAAAAGTCGAAGTTCCGACTGAAACTCGACCCGACCCCAATTCAAGTCAATGGGAAGAAAAGTCGGCAGGGAGTGTAGGACAGTAAACACACCTACAGTGCCCATTTCAATGCCAACGACATCAATTCTTATTACTTAAGCTTGTCAACCTTAATTTACTTTATAATAATAGTAACGCATTGAAAACTGAGGGTTAATTGGCTAAAGTTGTGGGGAGGCAGGGCTTGCTCTGTTGCACAGCTTCTGAATCCACACCTTTGCAGTAGAAAACTTCACAGAGGAGGCTGCATGGGATAACAAGCTTTTACTTGTAACAACAGGAGGTAAAGGAATAAATGCACAGTCATTTCAGCATTGCATCAGGAAAACAGGAACAAAACGAAAGTGAACCTACAAGTGAGACTATCTCTTATACAATACATTAAACAGTAGGAAACGTTACACAACATCGTCATCTATAGTCAGGTCAGCATAAAGTCCTCCTTTTACTTATAATAAGTCCTAATCTGTTGCATATGCAAACACCTGTTAAGGGTCTGCGGAACGCACCAAATATATAAAGTAGAGAGGTGCGTTCGCAGCCCGGGGTCCACCGTGCAAGCGGAGCCTGCTGCTAGTAGAAATGGCGCGAGAAGCAAACTCTGTTATCCCGCAGAGTCACCAACATAAACGCCGTAATGCGCTGTGGCAATAAGTGCGAACTCTGTTACTCCACAGAGCCGCTAGAAGGAGAGCCGCAGCGCTATATGGCGATGTGTGCGCACTCACTAGACACAACTGAGTGGCAAAGAAAACACGCTAGGGCGCTGTCTAGCGTTGAAAGCGAACCCTGTTACGTCACAGGGCCGCTGAGAAAA
Organism: Oophaga sylvatica; assembly: GCA_033576555.1. Classification (NCBI taxonomy): domain Eukaryota; kingdom Metazoa; phylum Chordata; class Amphibia; order Anura; family Dendrobatidae; genus Oophaga; species Oophaga sylvatica. The sequence continues at coordinate 552,776,173 of JARQOD010000001.1, read as the reverse complement.
AGTACTGTGTCCTGTCAGGCTCTCAGGTACACAGTTAAGTGCTACGCGTTCATAAAGCGTGATCATGTGCTAATGTCCTCGCGGGAGTCACCCGCAATCTATGGCGTCTGAACGCCAGATCCTGAATACGGCAATCAAAACTCCTCACCGGTTATGCCGGTAATCTAGGGCATCTAGGACACCGACCCTGACCAGCTACCATACCAAACTCCTCACCGATTAAGTCGGTATTCTAGTGGCTTATTTCAGCCGGGTCCCTATCCACACACACACATGACCACACTGGCGCATAGCATACAATGATTGATATTAGCGCATGGCGGCCCAGCCATGCTACCCTTTTATAGCAACAGCTACAGGACCTTCCAGGAACAAGGACCAATGAGAAGCTGTTACAAACAAACGTAGCTACATGACCTTCCTGGCGGACCAATAGGAGCCGCTGCAGCACCTGAACATGTGACCCCTGATCTCCAATGAGAGATCTCATTCTGGGCATGCTCAGATGGGAAAACGCAGGACTTTGTCTCAAAGACGACTGCTCCAGCACTGGCTATAATAGCAGATCCAGGAAAGGCAGCAGCAAGTCACTGCACAGTAGAGGAGTGGGCAAGACGCCTGGACTGACGTCTCTGCTGAGCAGGCTCCACTGCGGCCGGAGATGAATGGGAGACCGCAGCGGGACGGGTTCGAGACTCCCCTTGTGCAGCAGCGGGAAATCGAACCCTAACACACCCTTTCTCAACAATAAGGACTTATTCAATCAAACCCAACTTTTTTATTAGTCTCTGATATTTATCAGCATTCAACGCCTTCATGAAAATGTCTGCTGTCATTTCTTCAGTAGCACAATACTCCATCTTCAAGACTCCTTGATCCTGATGATCTCTCAAGAAATGGTATTTCACATCAATATGCTTGGTTCTTGGATTGACTCTTTCCATCTGAGCAAGAACAAGGCATCCTTGATTGTCCTCTTTTAGTTTTGTTGGTTCCAACTGTGGTTGTCCTAGGTCTGTCAACAATTGTCTTAACCACAGTACTTCTTGACTCGCATGTGCTCTGCAACATATTCTGCTTCTGTTGAAGATAGTGTCACAATTGACTGTTTCTTACTTGTCCAACTTATTGGTCCACCTGAGAGAAAAAAAATATGTCCACTGGTAGATTTTCTGTCAGTTGGATCTCCAGCCAAATCTGCATCAACATATCCTGTTAAAATGCAATTATCACCTGCGGGTAATTTCAGCTTAACATTGTTAGTTCCTTTCAAATAACGTATTACTCTCTTCACGGCATTCCAATCAGCTTTATTTGGTTTTGATACCTTGCTACTCAGGATTCCTACTGCTGCTGCGATGTCTGGTCTTGTAATGGTCGCTACAGTAGTTTTCCTATTGCTGTTCTGTATTCATCATTGTTTGGTAGCATATTCTTTTCACTGTTCATCTCTTTGAGATAATTAGTTTCCATTGGAGACTTTGCTGTTTTTGCATCCTTTAGTCCAAAGTTTTCTGTTATGTCTTGAATCATGTGATTTTGATTCAGTAGGAAACTTCCGTCTTCTTCTCTTTCTATCTGTATTCCTAGGTACTGTTTTACATTTCCTAAGTCTTTGATTTCAAAATTTTGTTTCAGGGTTTTTAGAATGTTTTCTTTATCCCTTTCTTGCTTAAAACAAATCAAAATGTCGTCTACATATATGAGTACATAAATCCAACTATTACTCATCCTTTTTGTGTACAAGCATGGATCAGCTTTGCTTCTTTGAAATTTGTCATTTGTTAGTACTTCCGTGATTTTGTCATTCCACGCTTTAGCTGCTTGCTTTAAACCATATATGCTTTTCTGTAGTTTACAAACTTTGTTTGGATTTCTTTTATCTTTCAATCCTGGAGGTTGTTCCATGTAAATGTCTTCTGTTAAATCTCCATTCAAAAAAGCTGTCTTTACATCCAGATGTCTTAGTTCCATCCTTTCCATTGCTGCAACTGTAAGTAAAGTTCTTATTGCAGTGTGTTTGACAACTGGAGCAAATGTTTCATCATAGTCTTCTCCATATTTTTGAGAATACCCTTTAGCTACGAGTCTTGCTCGATATCTTTCAGGTGTGCCATCTGTTTGGTATTTTACTTTAAAAATCCATTTACATCCTATGGCTTTTCTTCCTTCTGGCAAATCTGTTAGTGTCCATGTATTTGAATCATGCATGGATTTAATTTCTTTTTCTGTTGCTTCTATCCATTTATTAGCTTCTTCTTCAGGAAGTTTAGATATGTCTTTCCAAGAGGTAGGCTCATGGATTTTTCTTATACTTGTCTTGTATGAGAGACGTTTTGGTGATTTTCCTTTGTTCTCTCTTATTGAACGTCTTGGTTCTGTGTCTGTTTGTAGTTGTGATTCTTCACTTTCAGTATTTTGTTCATTAATTTTTACTTCTTTCTCATCAGATATTTCTTCAGTTATGTCACTATTGTTTTTCTCATTTTTTGTTTCAACTGAAATCATAATGTCTTCATTTAAATCTTCAATGAATGTCACACTGTTACTCACTGTAACTCTGTCTGTTTTGGGATCTAGGATTCTATATCCTTTGCAGTTTTCACTATATCCAACGAATATTCCTTCCATGGATCTGTTTTGAAGTTTGGAATGTTTTTCTGTTGGAATGAATATAAAAACTTTACATCCAAAAACTTTTAAATGATTGACACTTGGTTTCATACCTTGCCACAGTTCATATGGAGTTTTCTTCAGTTTTCTGGAAAAAAGTCGGTTCGGTAGATATGTAGCTGTCATTGCTGCATCACCCCAATATTTCTCTGGTAGTTTAGAATCTGTCAGCATACATCTCATCATTTCTGTTAGAGTTCTGTTTTTCCTTTCTGCTACTCCATTTTGTTCAGGTGTGTATGGAACAGTTTTCTGATGTTCTATTCCATTTTGTCTTAAGTAGTCTTTTATTCTGTGACCTGTAAATTCACCTCCATTATAACTTCTGATGACAATTGGCTTCCTTTGAAATTTGTTACTTGATCTTGTTACATAGTCTACAAGTTTATCAAAAACTTCACTTTTGTTCTTAATTAAGTATGTGACTGTGTATCTTGAGTAGTCGTCTATAAAAGTCAACATGTATCTATTGCCTCCTGATGTAGTCACTTTCATGGGTCCACATACGTCAGTATGCACCAAATCAAGTGGTCTTTCGCTTTTCATCTCACTTTCTTTTGGAATAGATATCCTTGTGGCTTTGGATTTTATACAACATTCACATCTTATGGTAATTGACTAATCTGATATCTTTAAATCTTTTGTCAATTCTTTTCTCTGTAGTTCCCTTATACTGTCCGGGTGTCTATGTCCTAGACGTCTATGCCACATGTGAATACAGTTTTTGTGATCATGTGTACATACCTTCATCTGTTCCTTTGGTTTGTCAAAATGATATAATTGTTCATCTGCCTTGACTTTGGTTATCATCTTGTTTCCTGCAATAATTGCACACTCATTGTCTTTGAATTTTACTGTAAGTCCTTTTGCTGTTAAACATTTCCCAGATAATAATCCGCCTTCCAATTTTGGAACATACAACACATCCTGTACAAGTATCTATGAATCTTGTCCGAACTTGTTTGAACAATTTAGCATACCTTGTCCGATACCTTCTATGGTTATTTTGCTTCCATCTGCAAGATAAATGGCTTCTTTCTTATCTAAATCAAGATCAGTAAAGACATTCTTGTCACTTGTCATATGACTCGTCGCTCCTGAATCAATAAACCAACCAAGTGATGATTTCTTGTCTGTTATTTTGAATGTGCCATTCCAATTATTCTCACACAAATCGGAAATTGTTGTTTTTTACTTTCTGTGTATGCTTTTTATGTTGTAATTTTTGTTGTTCTGCTTTCCATATGGTACAGTCTTTCTTTAAATGACCTTTTTTTCTTACATCTGAAGCATTCTCTTGTCTCTTTATTATAGGGTTTTTTAAATTCTGTAGCTTTAAGAGCGTTTTCACTGTCCTTTTCAATAGAAGAATCATTGCTTTGTTCTTTCCTTCTCTGATATTCATCTATTAGTCTTGTTTTCACAAACTCTAATGTAATGTCAGTTTCTGGTCTCGTCTCAAGAGCATTTATCAAGGCTGTATACGAATCTGGTAAACTGCACAACAATATAGCTGCTATATGACTTTCTCTAATATCTTCACCAATAGATCTTAGCTGTGATATCACTTCCATCATTGAGAATATGTGCTTCGGCATGTCACTGTCTGCACTTAGTCTCATACTGTAAAGCTTTCTTAATAAAAATAATTTGTGATTCAAACTAGGTCTCTCATATAGCTTTCTTAATTCTTCCCACATTCCTTTCGCTATTTCTTCATTTCTTATATGTATTAATTGAGCATCATCCACTAATAAGCTAATGGTGGCTCTCGCTTGTCTATTTTTCTTATCCCATGTCTGATTATCTTGATCAGGTCTATCTGTAGTGATTACTTCCCATAAATCATCTTTAGACAATAACATCTCTACTTTAAATTTCCATAGCTGATAGTTCTCATCATTCAGTTTAGCTACTGCGAGTTTTAGCTCTGAGCTACTTGTCAATTTTAACTTATCTTACTTTTTTGAAGAGACTTGCACTGAAGAATTCTTCTGCATTCACCAGGGTCTTGCTGAGAGTTCCAGTGTCATGGGTATCTGGTATTCTTGGTGCTTGGGATCTGTGGTGTCTGGATTTTCTGGTGCCTGGATGTCTGGGTACGCTGTATCTGGGTGTCTGGGCCCATAACCTGTTGCACAGCTTCTGAATTCCACACCTTTGCAGTAGAAAACTTCACAGAGCAGGCTGCATGGATAACAAGCTTTTACTTGTAACAACATGAGGTAAAGGAATAAATGCAGTCATTTCAGCATTGCATCAGGAAAACAGGAACAAAACGAAAGTGAAATTACAAGTGAGAATATCTCTTATACAATACATTAAACAGAAGGAAACATTACACAACATCGCCATCTATTGTCAGGTCAGCATAAAGTCCTCCTTTTACTTATAATAAGTCCTAATCTGTTGCATATGCCAACAGGCTCCAGGTTTTCGTGGGCCCTGGGCAAAAGAGTCTCAGTGGGCCCCTTTAACACATACCACAATTCATAATGCTCAGATACGGCAGAGAAATATAGGTACGTACAGTACAATGCCAAATACTTCACTTCTTACATTACATGAGTGATATCTATTGTAAATTCTACAATAGCTCAAAAACCGGACAGTATAGTCCTCCATATAGTATTATGGGCACCACATAGTGCGCCATACAGAATAATGAGCCCCATATATTGCTCCATACATAATTGATCCCATATAATGTTTCATACAGTATATAATGAGCTCCACATAATGCTCCAGTATATGATGGTCCTCATATAATGTGCCATACAGTATAGGACGGTCCCCATAGAGTATAATGAGCCCCACATATTGCTCCATACAGTATATAATGAGTCGCATATAAAGCTCCATACAGTATATGATGGGCCCCATATATTGCTCCATACACAATGGGCTCCATATAATGCTCCATACAGAATAGGCCCCATATGTGCTCCATATGATGCTCCATATATAAAGGGCCCTATATGATGTCCCATAAATAATGAACCCCATATGATGCTCTAGTATATGATGGGCCCCATATATGATGCTCCAGTGTATGATGGGCCCCATTTATAGTGCTCCAGTATATGATGGGCCCCATATATAATGCTCCAGTGTATAATGGGCCCTTATCTATGATGCTCAAGTGTATGATGGGCCCCATATATAATTCTCTAGTGTATAATGCTCCCTATATATTGCTCCAAACATTAAAAAAAATGAAATACCTCTCCTCGCTGGGCACTGCTCTACTCTGGCCTCCTCAGCATCGCCATCTTACAGCTCTCTGCACTGTGACTGTTCAGGCAGAGGGCGCACAGACGTGAGGTCATCACGCTCTCTGACCTGAATGTCACTGTCAGGAAACGCGGAAGACGTCACAGTGGTGGAGCAGGGAGAGGTAAGTATTGCAAGTGCTGGAGCCCTGAGCAAGCAGGGGGGGCACACTCGTGGGCGCAGGCACTAGCACAGGGCTCCTCATAGTACGCCGATGTCTCTGACAGCGAGTGGGCCCCCCCACCTGCTCAGGGCACCGGCACTTGCCCGGGTGCGCCAGGTGCTGACGCAGGCCCTGGAGAAGTGGGTACAGCCCAGTTAGGGAGGTGGAAAAACTGGCATATGCTAAGGTGTAGGCTGTACGTTCAGCAGCTGCAAATGGAGGAATTGGAGAAGTCGGAGGAAGAGGAGGACAAAGCGAACCATTTTGCTGGCAACCTATGTGTCATCAGGGGAAGGTGGTACAAAATCCTTTGAATCCCAGGCATGGTTCATTTTAATGTAGGTGAGATCACCTACATTTTGGGTCGACAGCTGGGTCCTTCTTTCTGTCAGGATTGATCCAGCAGCACTGAAGACTCTTTCTGATAGCACACTACCAGCAGGGCAAGCGAGCTCCTGTAAGGCATATTGTGCCAATTCAGGCCAGGTGTCCAGTTTACAGGCCCAGTAGTCAAAGGGGAATGAACTGTGAGGGAGAACATCGAAAATGGAGGAGAGGTAATTTTGAACCATAGTTGACAACTGCTGTCTCCTGTCTGTTGCAATCGATTCAGTATTAACCGTCGTGTGAGCGGTACTCGAGAAATCAGTCCACAACATGGTCATGAAACCCCTGTCTCCAACGCCACTTCGGCTGTGTGCACCACGAACACCTCTTCCATGTTGCCCAGTACGGCTCGTGGTAAAACCTGCACCGCTGCTGGGTGCTGGGAATGCCTCTAACAAACGGGTTACCAGAGTTGCTTGTTTGTTCGCCAATATTAGCTCTAGGTTCTCCTGTGGCATGATGTTCTGTAATTTGCCTTTATAGCGTGGATCGAGGATGCTGGCCAACCGGTAGTCGTCATCCTTCATAATTTTGGCAATGCGGAGGTCCCTTTTTAGGATCCGCAAGACATAATCACACATGTGGGCCAATGTTCCAGGTGTCAATGATACACTGCCAGTGGTGGGTGGAGGAGCACTTTCTGCCAAATCCACATCCCTCCAGTCATGCACAAACCCTGTACCTGACCTTGGCAAGCCAACATTTTCTCTTGCCCCCTGAGAAGCATCCTCCTCCCAAAATAATCATTCCCCTCATCCTCCTCCTCCTCCTCTTCCTCTGCTTCCACAACTTCGTCCAGGACAGTTCCCTGAGCAGACAATGCCTGACTGTCATCAAGGCTTCCCTCCTCTTCCTCCTCCGCTGCAGACGCCTGATCCTTAATGTGCGTCAAAGTTTGCATGAGCAGACGCATAAGTGAGATGCTCATGCTTTGATGGCGTCGTCTGCGCTTACCAGCCGTGTGCATTCCTCAAAACACTGAAGGACTTTACAGAGGTCTTTCAGCTTTGACCACTGCACACCCGACAACTCGATGTCTGCCCTCAAACTGCCTGCCCGTGTATCCTCCCATAAATTCATTACAGCCTGCCTCTGTTCGCACAGCCTCTCAACCATGTGCATGGTGGAGTTCCACCTTGTTGCAACGTCTATGATTAGGCGGTGCTTGGGGAGGTGGAGCGATCGCTGGAGTCTATGGGCAAGCGACGTATGTGCGAGTACAGTCTTCGCAGCTTATTGAGCAGGGCTGGTAACTCTAGATAATTATTTATGAAGCACCGCACCACCAGGTTCAAGGTGTGAGCCAGGCAAGGTATGTGTCTGAGTCACAAAATTATGGCCGTTATCACTGACTACCTTGCCTGGCTCAAGATGTAGACTGCCCAGCCATGACTCAGTTTCTCGCTGCAAGTAGTCGGCCAGTACCTCCGCGGTGTGTCTGTTGTCGCCCAAAGACATCATCTTTAAACAGCCTGCTGACGCTTACCACTAGCTGTTCGATAGTGGGACACCTCGTGTGCAACACTGGCAGCTGCGGATGGAGTGCTCGTGCGACTGCGCTCTGTCGACGAGCTTTCGCTTCTGGAGGAGGAGGGTTGAACGCCTACAGCCAACTGTTGCCTATACCGTGGGCTAAGCAGCACAGTCCCACTGCCGCTGTCCCCTGTAGACCCTGCATCCACCACATTAACCTAGTGCGCAGTGATGGACACGTAACGGCCCTGGCCATGCCTACTGGCCCATGCATCTGTTGTGAGGTGTACCTTTTCACTCACTGATTGTTTGAGTGCATGTGGATCGCCCGCCAGGGCAGTGGGATACTCGGTACTGGGCCGGTGTATTGAAGGGTTGTGTCACAGCGGCAGTGACCCGGTCCATGGCCCTGGGCGTCCAATAAAAGGGGATTATTTACAGGGGATGTTTAGAGTTTGTAGTAGGGTATTCGTGACGCCACCTGTGTTATCTGGTCAATGGTGACCAGCGCTGCGGTGCAGATCCTCTGGGATAGATGGTGAGATGCAGCAGAGTTGGTACAGCCTCCCACAGGTGAGGCTATGGAATCCCAGGGCAGGTAGATGTAGTAAAAGGTGGTAATGGTGCTGGGAGATGTAGCTGAGTGTAATAGGTGATGCAGGAAGAAACTGAGAAACAATCAGCGAGTTGAAGTTTCCAAAGCTTTACTCACAGTTCAAGTGCCAGCAGTACCAATGCCTGCTTGGTTCCACGTCCTTCAGGTGAGGAGTCCAGCCAACTCCCAGGTGGATGGAGAACACTAGTCCAAAGCTCCCTGTCAGTATATGCCTTCTCTGGCCGTCTCCCTGTGCTGATTTTCCACTCCTTCCTTCCTTCCAGCACCTTCGCTAAGCAGTGTCCCAGTCTAGAAGCTGCGGATCCTGTCGGACAACGTCTTATTTCTGCGTTCCTTTGATCCTATAAAGCATTCCTTCCCGGAGAAGACACTTGCGGTTGTGACTGTGATCCCTATGTTATCACAGCAGTCGACTTGCTAGCTGAGTCATAAAGTCCTCCACTAGGCTAAGGGGTCGAGTTCCCTCTGCGACCTGGATTCTCCCAGCCGGCGTCTGCCAATCCTGGAATGAGCCACCTGTAGCTTTCAGCTCAGCCGTGTCTCTCTCTAAGAATCCCTTTTCTCTTCTAGGGAACCTCTCTTCTTTCTTTCTATGTGCAGCTCCTTAGGACTGGAGCCTGCTCCACAATCCTATATCCGTCCCCTCTCCCCTAAGGGAGAGCTCTCTCAAACATGTCTGCTCTCTTCCTCCCCCAAGGGGGAACTGTCTTTCCTCCCCTCTAACTTCCTGCTCTGCCTCACAGCTCCACCCACCATCTAACACCCTTTGCTAGCTGAGTCATGCTAGAGAACTCAACTAGTGTGTGTGATGGATGCAGTGTTGCCAGAGCCAGGTGTAATGTCTCCACCTCACCTGAAAGTTGGAAATACCACATCCCTGGATGAGATGCAGTTCCTCTGTGGCGACTGGACCCACAGGGGCGCCACATATGGACAATGCGGTCTTTCACATGCAGGAGGAGGGCAGGGATGGCTTTTCTAGAAAAGAAGTGCCGACTGGGAAGGTCATAGTGTGGGACAGCGTAGGCCATGAGCTCTCGGAACGCTGCGCTTTCAACCAAACGAAAGGGCATCATCTCTAATGAGATCAGTTTGGCAATCTCAAAGCCAGTATACGCGGATGAGAGGATGAGTACTTTCTTGTCCTGCACAGAGTGTCTGCTAGTGTGAGCTGGACTTGAGAGCTGCATATGGAGGAACTAGCAGTGGACATGGCGGACTGAGAGGGGTTGGTGATGGTGGTGGTGGTGGTGGTGATGGCCTAGATTCAGTCTTTCGTTGGAAAAACATTGTGATTCCCTGACTGCTTTGGCCATGCGACGACACCTCAACATTTCTTGCTGGTGATGTGTTAACCGGTGGGGGAAGTGGGGGAAGCGATGTAGCGTTGCTGGCTACCTTTAATCGGAGCAGGTGCACGTGTGCTACCTGAGGTTTTGTAGTCCGTCCACGCTTGCAAGTGCATGGTGTTTAAATGTCTAAGCATGCAACTGGTATTCGAATTTGGGAGATTTTTCCCTCGGCTAAAGGTCCTTTCGCACTTCTTACAGATAACCTTTGCCTCATCAATAGGATTTTGGTCAAAAAAGTGCCACACTGCACTCTTCCTACTATAGGATAAATTTTCAGGGCTTGCACACTGTGCTAATTTGACCGTCTGGCCAAGCTGTCCTGCAACACTTTTTGCTTTTTTAACACGTTTTTGGACTGCTACAGGCCTGCCAGATAACCGCAGCTGCGATGTGGATGCCTGCTGTGGATCCTCCTCCTCTTCTGAGCTATTGCCAGCTGCACCCTCTTCCCCTAATGGATGCCAATTCGGGTCAACAACTGGGTCATCCATCACCTCCTCTTCAATTTCATCTGCACCTTCCTCTGTGTCACCATGTAAGGTGGTATAGTATGCGGGAAGGGGCACCTGAGTTTCATCAGGGTCAGATTCTGGCTCAGTAGACTGCGAGGGCAATGTAATGCTCTGGGTGAATGTACCAGCAGAATCATATAGCAATGGCTGTGCATCAGTTTACTCCATGTCATATTCATCTTGGACTGGGAATTCAGGATTTCACTTGATAACCCAGGCATGGTATGTGAAAAGAGCTCCATGGAGTAATCTGAAGTGTGGCCTGCCGCATCCTTCACTTTTGGTGGGGGTGAAGGACACAAGGAAAGGTGTTGTTCCTGACCAGGAGCCTGCACTGACGACTCAGTGCTTGCATTTTTTTGAAACTTCGGAAGAGGAGGCGATAGAGCTGGAGGCTGTTTTGGCAAAGCCAAAACCTGTTCCTGATGCTCCGGCTTTAAAAGCGGTTTACCTACTCCCAGAAAAGAGAGCCTTCCAGGCCTTCTGGAGCCAGACGATGACACAGGCTCAACACCTCCTGCCTTAGGTGCTAGTGTGCTTTTGGCACTACCAGCAAATGCACCACCACCACCATCAGTACCAGCTGGTCCCCCCCGCCCACGTCCGTGGCCTCTTTCACCATACTTCCTCATGTTTGGGACAATGTACCAAAAATACCATCAGATATATGGTACTGTATGAGGAGCGTACAGCTGTATACGGTATAGGGAAAAATTTAAATCTCCATATATATTTCCGGAGTCACACACAGACGCTCTCTCAGTATGGATTTGACCAGAATACAAAAAGCAGAAAAACGATACTGTACCAGAAGCGTACAGCTGTATACGGTGTCGGGAAAAATTTAAATCTCCGTATATATTTCCGGAGTCACACACAGAGCTCACTCAGTATGGATTTGACCAGAATACAAAAAGCAGAAAAACGGTACTGTATCAAAAGCGTACAGCTGTATACAGTGTCGGGGAAAATTTAAATCTCCGTATATATTTCCGGAGTCACACACAGACGCTCACTCAGTATGGATTTGACCGTAATAAAAACAGCAGAAATACGGTACTGTATCAGAAGCGGACAGCTGTATACGGTGTAGGGAAAAATTTAAATCTCTGTATTTATTTCCGGAGTCACACACAGACGCTCACTCAGTATGGATTTGACCGTAATAAAAACAGTAGAAATACAGTACTGTATCAGAAGAGGACAGCTGTATACGGTGTAGGGAAAAATTTAAATCTCCGTAATAACCTAATAGGCAGCCTAATAACCAGCGCTGCTGCACACAAGAAAATCCTCCCCTGTCACTGCACACTAACTGTACAGCACAATTGCTATTAGCAGAAGCACAGAAGAACTTCTCTTTCCAGCCCTAACTCTCTCCCTACTGATAAACAGCAATCAACCTCTCCCTACTGTTAAGATCGGCAGAAGTAAAATGGAGGTCGGCGGTCAGGGCTTTTACAGACACTGATGTGTGGCCCAGCTGCGCTTGGTACACATGTTCCCTGGAGAATGCACAGAAAGGTAATTACAAAAACCTGATATTCATTCACATCTCACACTTCCCAGTATTGCCACTAGACTATTTAAGGGTGTGAGAGACGTAGCAGTAGTCAGTCTTAAGTCAGTCTTAAGTCAGTCTTAGATCAGTGGAGTATCAGTTGAGTCTTGGGTGATTCAGGAGTGAGTCATTCTAGCCAGACGTGAGGAGATTCCTGTCAGATGAGACAGAGGAAAGAAGGCGAACTGTTATCTCAGAACATCCTGACTGTTAGTACCCTATGAATGTGGAAAGTGACTCTCGAAGCGGGCTTGTATTCAGTCTGACGGAAGGTCCTGAAAGCTGCTTTGGACAGAGTTTATGAAGGAACAGAAGGAAGGGGACTACAGTTATTACAACAACGAGTCAACTGAGAAACGGTCAGTGAGCTGTGGAAGAAAGGAAGCTGACGACTACACCTACTGCTACCCGTGCTTATGTTAAGGGTGAGAGTAGGGCGACGGGCGAGTGGTGACCAAAGGAGAGAGTGACCGAGGCGTTATAGCAACAATTGCTGCCTCCACTCTGCTTAACCGGACGCCGGGTCCGAAGCCTTGCTAGTTCCTTCACGGCTAGTAGGAGAAAACCGGAATCCCTGCTGGACTTCAAGTCGCAGAGGGGCCCTATAGTGCTGATACGTAACCGGGGTCAGGGAGAACAGGAGTCTAGCGGGACGCTGCATATAAAGACTTAGTTCTTGCCAAAAGAAGGCTCCACCACAATGTCGGCCGGGCGTAGCTGTTCTATACAGAGTTGAACTTAGCTTCATGCAGGTTGGAAACTCACACATTAAGAAGTAAGGAGGCCTTAAACCTACTCAGTGATTACCTGGATGTGCATCCTCCACCCTGAGCAGCTTCCCGGGACATACCTGCAAATACCACCAGTAAAGGTATGGAAAGAGACTGATTTGTGTGTGACTGCCTTATTGCCTGCACCCTGCACCGCCATATACTTAGAGGGACCAGTCTCGCCTGTGGGAGACTTAACATCTTGCTGCCCAGTAACAACCCCTCTGAGGATTAACCCTGCAGCTCTGGTCACCCTGATCAGAAACCACAGGTGACGTCATGAACAATTACTACTATCCCCTGTAAATATCCCCCTTTGTATGAGCGCCCAGGGCAACGGACCGAGCTGTGCTACTTGTGACATTCCCCATAGACTTCAACGGGCTCGGTGCCGAGTACCCCATAACCCTGGTGTTGTGCGACTCACTATGACGCCCCCCAAAGCTAGCCAATTACTGCAATGCCCTTCTCTAAGATGGTGGTGGACGCTGCCCATGTCATCTCTTTGCCCACAGTGTACGTCCTTGCTCATTGGCTGAAAAAAGGCGCCTGCAAGCATTCTGGGAAATTCGACTTTGGCGTTCGTTTTGCCGACTGCATGGCCGACTTGGAGAAAGTCGGCGACTTATGAATCTGACCAACCTGTTTCGCTCAACTCTAGTAGCAACGTGTTTCAAACACTCAGCAGTGTTCTTTCTCAAAAGCTTGGGAGAAAGAACATTGTTGAGTATTTGAAACGTGTTGGTACACATGCCTGTGTGAACAATCTTCTGCCATGACCTTTTTTAATACAATTGAATAAATGTTGGACTTTTATCAGAAGCTGGAGCAATTTTCTTTTTTTCTCCATTGTTTGTGAGAATACACAAGTTTCGTGCTTCTCCACACCACATGCTGCTACAGGTGAGCTGGTTTCTCCTCTTTTTCCATATGTTAGTTTTTCTTTCTAGCCATATTTTGGGGAGCTTCTGTAAAATGCCATGAACTTCATGTTGCATTTTTTTTCCATTTTACAGTTGAAATCAGAAGTTTCCATACACTACATAAAAAGACACATATGCATGTTTTTCTCAATATCTGATATGAAATCAGTATAAACCTTTCCCATTTTAGGTCAATTAGGATTACCATAATTATTAATATTTGCCAAATGCCAGAATAATGAGAGACAGAGAATGTTTTAAGGCATTTATATTACTTACTGAAAAGTCAAAAGTTTACATACACTAACATTACTATGCCTTTAACCCCTTAGTGACAGAGCCAATTTGCAGCTTAATGACCGGGCCAATTTTTACAATTCTGACCACTGTCACTTTATGAGGTTATAACTCTGGAACGCTTTAACGAATCCCACTGATTCTGAAGTCACTTTGAGGGGTCTATATGATATAAAATACCCAAAAGTGACACCATTCTAAATACTGCACCCCTCAAGGTGCTCAAAACCACATTAGAGAAGTTTATTAACCATTTATTTGCTTCACAGGAACTGAAGCAATGTGGAAGGAAAACATTTAACTTTTTTGAAAAAAAAATACTTCAGAACCAATTTTTTTTATTTTCACAAGTATTAAAGGAGAAATTGAACCACAAAGTTTGTTGTCCAATTTCTCCTAAATACGCCAATACCCCATATGTGGGGGTAAACCACTTTTTGGGCGCACGGCAGAGGTCGCAAGGGAAGGAGCGCCGTTTGACTTTTTCAACACAGAATTGGCTGGACGCCATGTCGTGTTTGGAGACCCCTAATGTACCTAAACAGTGGAAACCCCCAACAAGTGACCCAATTTTAGAAACTAGACCCCTTAAGGAACTTATCTAGATGTGTGGTGAGCACTTTGAGCCTCCAAGTGCTTCACAGAAGTTTATAACGTAGAGCCATGAAAATAAATAATCTTTTTTTTTCCTCAAAAATGATTTTTTTAGCCAGCTATTTTTTATTTTTCCAAGGGTAACAGGAGAAATTAGAGCTCGAAAATTGGTGTGCAATTTGTCCTGAGTACGCTGATACCCCATATGTTGGGGTAAACCACTGTTTGGGCGCACGGCAGGGTTTGGAAGGAAGGGAGCACCATTTGACTTTTTGAATGCCATGTCGTGTTTGGAGACCCCCTGATGTGCCTAAATAGTGGAAACCCCTCAATTCTAGCTCCAACCCTAACCCCAACACACCCCTAACCCTAATCCCAACCCTAACCCTAATCCCAACCCTAATCTTAACCCTAATCCCAACCCTAATTCCAACCCTAATTGTAACCCTAACCCTAATTGTAACCCTAATCCTAACCCTAACCCTAATGGAAAAATGAAAATAAATATATTTTCTTTATTTTATTATATGTCCCTAACTATAGCGTTTATCACAGTGATCAAAATGTCCTGCACTGAATGATTGAATCTGCGGGCAGGCAGATTCGGCGGGCGCACTGTGCATGAGTCCGCCATTTTCTTTGCAGGAAGAAGACCGGGAGCTGCGGGAGCAATGGGAGGACAGGGGGGACACCGGGAGGTACAGGGGACAGATCGGGGGACCCTATTTCTCTCCCTATTTGACCCTATTTGAAAGCTTATGATTATATGGAAGTACAAACAAGATGGGAATGTCCAGCCATCATACTGCTCAGGAAGGAGACCGGTTCTGTATCCCAGAGATGAATGTACTTGGTCCGACATGTGCATATCAACCCAAGGACAAAAGCAAAAGACCTTGTGAAGATGATGGTGGAAGCTGGTAAGATTGTGTCAATATCCACGGTGAAACGAGTACTGTGCGAACATGGGCTGAAAGGCCACTCTGCCAGGAAGAAGCCATTACTCCAAAAGAAACGTAAAAAAGCCAGATTAATGTTTGCAAATGCACACAGAACAAAGACCTTAATTTTTGAGACAGGTCCTGTTGTCTGATGAAACTAAAATTTAAATTTTTGGGCATAATGAGCATGGTTACGTTTACAGGAAAAAGTGAGAAGCTTGGAAGCCTAAAAACACCATCCCAACTGTGAAACACGGGGGTGGCATCATGTTGTGGGGTTGTTTTGCTGCAGGAGGGTCTGGTGAACTTAACTAAGTACATGGCATCATGAGAAAAGAAGATTATGTGGCAATACTGAAGCAACATCTCAAGACATCAGCCAGGAAGTTAAAGCTTGGGTGGAAATGGGTCTTCCAAATGGACAATGACCCAAAGCATACTGCCAAAATGGTAACAAAGTGGCTTAAGGATAACAAAGTCAATACTTTGGAGTGTCCAAAGCCCTAATCTCTATCCTATTGAAAATTTATGAGCAAAGCTGAAAAGGCAGATGCAAGCAAGGCGGCCTACAAACTTGGATCAGTTACACCAGTTTTGTCAGGAGGAATGGTCCCAAATTCCAAAAAACTATTGTGAGACGCTTGGAAGGATATTCCAAACATTTGACCCAAGTCAATCAGTTTAAGGGCAATGGTACCAAATACTAATGATATGTATGTAAACTTTTGACTTTGCAGTAAGTACAAAAATGCCTTAAAACATTCTCTCTCTCTCTCGTTATTCTGGCATTTGGCAAATATTAAGAATTATGGTAATACTAATTAAACTAAAACGGGACCGGTTTATTCTAATTTCATGTCAGATATTGAGAAAAACATGCATGTGTGTCTTTTTATATAGTGTATGTAAACTTCTGGTTTCAACTGCATGTCTTTTTCTGTGTATTGACATGAAGATAGAAATGCCTATGAGAAAGCCAGTAAAGATGAATATCTTCGTACCGTGTTAGCCAGTAGATAGAAAGCCACACGCAGAGCGTGTAGTGATTTATAGGGGATATCCAGGACTTTACAAAAAAAATGTATCTAAGCACTAACAGGTAGGTTAATGCAGCTTACCTGCCTGTTGTGCATGGCACCGTTCTTCCCCGGCACAAAGCGGTCACAAACCGCTTTTGCTGGGAATTCAGAAGCCTCTGCTGATGTCACGTCTAGAGAGCGTAAGCTTTTCTGTTCTGCTCTGTAGACGGGGCGGCACTTCCGTGATCATTCTGTTTGACAGCTTGATCCCCACTACCTAACTGGGGGAGTCGGCTGTCAATCAGAATGACCTCAGAAGTCCCGCCCGTCAGCAGAGGCAGCGTAATCACCGGCAGGAGCGGTCTGTGACCATTCGGTGCTGGGAAAGAACAGCGTCAGTCACAACAGGCAGGTAAGTTGCCACTACCTGTTAGTGCTTAGATACATTTTTTGTTTTTTGAAAAGTCCCAGATACACCCTTTTTTGAAATTGCTAATTCTGATGTACCTTGATATTGTTAAAGGGTAGAGAGCAGGATAGGGAGGAGATAAGTTGGCAGGAAAAAAGTAATAATTGAACAGCAAAGTTATTCTTTTAGAACTGTTGTTTACATATAAGAGTAGAACACTACATTTCCACAAATATTTGGGAGATCTATCAGTTACCCTCAAGTAGTAATGACCAGGGGAGAATTATCCTTACTACTACTACTAATATCATTACTTCAGATAGGAGAGATAATAGAGAAAATAGATAATACCAACATATTTACCTGGATGCCACAATGTACCCTAAAGCATGGGAAATTAGCACTTTGCCATGAAGCTTTTCCAAACGCTCATATAACTGGTGTACAGCTTCTTTTGTGTTACTGGCAATACGGACCTCTGAGGTTGGTGTATAAGATGACCATCTCTTGGCCTCATCAAATGCCAATTTAAGTAGTAAGGGTTGTCCACATTTCCTAAAACTGTCCAACACAATGTTCTGTTGTGAATGAGTCAGCTTACGTCCAACTGAAGACATGAGCATTTCAATCACCTGGCCTCCATGCTCAGCAGAAAGCGATTGAACTTCCAAGTATGATGTTTCATCCAAGATGTTTTCTCTTAGAGTTTTCAGGATGTCTCCCTCTTCAGGTAAAGTGGACAACACAATGTGTACATTCCTTGGGCATTCTTTGGGCAACCAGTGAAGATGATGGGCACCCTCTGACTGAGAAAGCTGATCAAGTGAATCCAGAAATAACACCAAAGTCTCTGTTTTTCTACTAGACACTGTTGTGAGAATCTGGTGAAAAAACCTTACAGTTTCATTGTAAATATTTGTGACCTGAGGGGTGGGTGGCAGTAAGTCCATTGTTAGGCACACCTTCATGGAGATACAACACAATATTGTAAGATTGCAGAAATCATTACGCAATATAACAGTATGTGACATATCATATAAGGAAACCTACCTGATAACAAATACTCTTCAAAACATCATGGATATCTGAGCTTTGTGGTGATGTGCCAAAAAGTCGAAGTACCAATATATAATTCCCTTTATTGCAGACCAGATGTTTGATCATATTGAAAGCTTTGCACATCAGTGCAGTTTTTCCTGACCCAGAAGCTCCATAGATAACAAGAGGGGGCCGCATCTCTTTCTCGTTGACATGACCTACAATTCTTCGCAACATATCCTGTCTTCCCAAAATACTTCTGATTTCTTGTGAGAGAGAAGCAAATGGTGTGTGACTTCTTGCATGAGCCAACCTAGCCATGGATACTCTCTCTGAAAGTAAAAAAACATGCTTTATTCATCTATACAGTATATTTTTGTCTACATGCCCATCAAAGAACATGCTTTAAAATATTAATGGCTGTAATCCACGATATAACTGACCTGTGATTCTGACAGGTCAACATCCTTTCTGGATAAAGAATTAAGTATCTGATGATTGACCACAGCAATAACTTGGTCACAAAGTTCCTGCAAGTATGTTCCTTTGGATAATTGTTTACTAATTTCGACTGTATGAGTCTTAATTTTATCAGGATGCTTCTGTGCTACCCTGGTCTTTAGGTCTTCAAGAAGCTCTTGAGCTTCTGTGTCTGGACTTCCATCTACTGTGATATCTATGAGGTAGCTGACCATGTCTTTATTGACATCCATATCCATCACTTCCCTAAAGAAGAGAGTAGAGCCTGCTTGATTGGTTCCAGGGGCCAAGAGTCCACATTCAATTTCCCATTCTGTCACTACAAAACATTGTGAAAAAAAGACAGTAAGAAAATATATTTACTCTACCAAAAGCTCGCCATACATTTTTGATTGTTTAGCCAACAGCCATCTGATCGACTCTCCCATACACAGGAGCACTGTTTGGCCTCATCTTGAAAGGAGCGAAGGAGTGCATGCTCAGTCATTTGTTGTTTGTGGGACTGCCAGAGAAATATTCATTCAGCCCTTGGCTATTTCTGGCAGTTCTATTGACAAAAAAAATAAAGTAAAAGCCTAACAAGCACACCTCCGCGCTACTTGGGATGGGGTCCTGTTCTTGTGGTTCCAGAGCATATGGATAGGGGATAACTTACAATTTTAGAAAAACCACTTTGTGTGATTAGGGATGTTGGGTGACTGTCACAGTAATTTCATAGGCCAGCTTATGGGTTATCTAATTCTGAACCCAAGAGCAGAATACAATCAGTCCTATGTAGCTTTTATGATATCCAGAAATGGAAAATTTTAACTTTTTTTTTTTTGTATATCATCTTTGGAAAATTAAAAGGGTGGTCTGATCAAATACCATGAGCCACTATCCTACTTATATTTGTAAGCAGTTTTGATACATCTCTCACATTATTTTCCAAACTTGTTCGAAGTTTGTGTGCTTGCAAACCTACATAGTATATGCCCTATGCCAGGGGTGGGCAATCAATTTTCTTGAGGGGCAACACGAGAGACAATGACTGTTATGGAGAGCCGAACCAATAGGCTGAAATTAATTCTACTCAATATTAATATCAACATATTAATTATAATTATTATATTAATAATTGTATTAAGATCAATTATATCACTTAATATTGAGCAGAATTAAGTATGCTAACTTCCCCCTATATACCATTTGAACCTGAATACAGCCCCTTTAATATATCGTATGAGGCCAACACATCCTCCCTATGTCCAGCATCTGAAGCCCACACATCCTCCCCATGTCCAGCATCTGAGGCCAACACAGCCTCCCCAGGGCCAGCATCCAAGGCCCACACAGCCTCCCCAGGGCCAGCATCTGAGGTCAATACAGCCTCCCCAGGGCCAGCATCCAAGGCCCACACAGCCTCCCCAGGGCCAGCATCTGAGGCCCACACAGCTTCTACCCATGTCCTTGTTAAGAACCTCCAAAGCTTCCCCGTGTCAAGATCCCCATAGCCTCCCCATGTCCATAAGACCCATATAACCTCCCCATGTTCATAAGACCCATATAGCCTCCCCATGATAAGACCCATATAGCCTCCCCATGATAAGACCCATATAGCCTCCCCATGTCCATAAGACCCATATAGCCTCCCTATGATAAGACCCATACAGCCTTCCCATGTGGAGTCAAACATCCCATACACATTAATAAATAATAAAAAAAACACATACTCGCCTTTCTCCCATTTCCATGCCATGGTGCTCTGCTATGCTTCTGTCTCCGATGCACTGACTCTCCGCAGTACACAGCTGATGAGATGACATGACGTCATTGCGTCAGCTGTTTCACACTTTGATTGGTGGAGGAAGTGGCCGGAGGCCCCTCCTCCACCAAAGCAGTCAGCGTGGATGGAGAGCAGAGACTGCGAAGACTGCGGGCAGGCATGCAGTGACTGCGGGCAGGCATGTGGAGACTGTGGGCAGGCATGAGTGCGGGCGGAGACTGTGGGCATTCGGAGATAACAAGCGGCAGGCATGGTGCGGACTGTGGCCCACGGGCCTCATTTTGCCCAGGTCTGCCCTATGAATTATATATTCCACACATATTGCATATAAGAATACAAACCTGATTTATAATAATTATGTTTTTGCTTGACAGTAATCAATCCTTCGACGTATGCAGCTTGTGCAGCTGAGCGTAAAGCACTTGATAGCCGCCTTTCAACTTCTCTCCACTGTTTGGCTTCTTTTGCCTGAATTTCTACATGGGAGGGATCCGTATCAGAGAAATGAGGGAAATGCACTGTTATGGGCTGGAAGACATATGTGGGAGGAACAGCATTCGTGTCTTTCCAAAACCACTGAGTCAAAAGCTGAGCTTCAGCACCATTCTTGAGCACTTTCTTGTATAATATGTCAAATTCTTCTTCACCTATATTTCGAGGTATTGGTCTAAATCCATAACGATTGCCTATTAATGCCTTTAAAAAAAACACACAATTCTTTCAGATAAATAAAAATATGATAAATAGATAATTTAACACATAGATATTAGATACAAGAAAGAAATGCAATATATATGCTTGATAAATAAATATAGGATTGATTAATAGAAAATAAATATATATATATATATATATATATAGATAGATAGTAAATAGATAGATGAGAAAAAGAAGGCAGTCTTCTAATAAATTGTTCAAAACATTGGACTTTTATTAGCCCACATGAGCTAATAAAAGTCCAACATTTTGCATAATTTATTAGAATGTACCTCCTTTTTATTATTTTATCATAGTGCACAAGTTCGGTGTATACAGTATCCATGAGGCTTTCCATTCACTATTTATTATTTTTTATGTTGCTCCACAGTGCTGTAATTAGGTGGATATGTCATAAGTTAGATAGGTATGAGATAAAACAAGCAAATAAAAAGAAAAGAAATAGTTATAAAACTAATGATAGATAGATAGATAGATAGATAGATAGATAGATAGATAGATAGAGATAGATAGATATAGATAGATAGATAGATAGAAACACACCACTTGGCTATGTTTCATCCTGCATACGTGCACTATTGTTGAACACATGTAATTAAACATAAGTTTGTTTTTATGGGTATTAAAAAGTCCCTCAGGGGAGGTTTCTTGAGGGTTTGTGTGTAACGTTAAAGGCACCCAGGGGAAGTTTGTTATCTGTCATTGGTATAGATAAAGGACAGGTAGCTGCACAGTTATATCAATGTCTGGACTAGTTTGTGATTTGTATTTAGCATTATTTAAAGTAAAATACAGAATGCACTGCACAAACACAGATTCAATACATTCTGTTTCATTTTATTGCTGACATGCATAGTGTTATGAGAAAAATATATGCCCTCTTCCCGATATTTCATGCTGTATATTTTGCAAAGCATTTCTTTGTGTGCCTGAAGCTATTCCTTCATCATTGGAAGCTTTCCTCATATATTCTAAGTAGGACATATTTAATTAATTGATTAATTAATTATTGCATTTTATTTCTATGGTCAACTTTTTACAATTGCAGTGCTTTCTTACTTATAGAATCTTTTCATAATGCATTAACCCCTTCACCCGCAAGGGTGGTTTGCACGTTAATGACCGATTCAATTTTTACAATTCTGACCACTGTCTCTTTATGAGGTTATAACTCTGGAACGCTTCAACGGATCTTTGCGATTCTGAGACTGTTTTCTCGTGACATATTGTACTTCACGTTAGTGGTAACATTTCTTCGATATAACTTATATAACTTATTTTTGAAAAAACCGCAAATATGGCGAAAATTTGGAAAATTTACCAATTTTCAAACTTTGAATTTTTATTCCCTTAAAACAGAGAAATATGTCACACAAAATATTAATAAATAACATTTCCCACATGTCTACTTTACATCAGCACAATTTTGGAACCAAAATTTTTTTTGTTAGGAAATTATAAGGGTTAAAAGTTGACCAGCGATTTCTCATTTTTACAACAAAATTTACAAAGCCATTTTTTTTTTAGGGACCACCTCACATTTGAAGTCACTTTGAGGGGTCTATATGGCAGAAAATACCCAAAAGTGACACCATTCTAAAAACTGCACCCCTCAAGGTACTCAAAACCACATTCAATAAGATTATTAACCCTTCAGGTGCTTCATAGGAGCTGAAGCAACGTGGAAGGAAAAAATGAATATTTAACTTTTTAGTCACAAAAATGATCTTTTACAAACTTTTTTTCATTTTCACAAGGGTAAAAGGAGAAAATGGACAGATAAAGTTGTTGTGCAATTTCTCCTGAGTACGCCAATACCCCATATGTAGGGAAAAAAACACTGTTTGGGTACACGGCAGAGCTCGTAAGGGAAGGAGCACCGTTTGACTTTTTCAAAACAAAATTGGCTGGAATTGAGATTGGACGCCATGTCGCGTTTGGAGAGCCTCTGATGCACCTAAACAGTTGAAACCCCCCCACAAGTGACACCATTTTGGAAACTAGACCCCCTATGGAACTTATCTAGATCTGTTGTGAGCACTTTGAACCCCCAAGTGTTTCACAAAAGTTTATAATGCCTGGGTGAGAAAAAAAAAATATTTTACACAAAAATGATTTTTTAGTCCCAAATTTTTGATTTTTCCCAAGGAAATTGGACCCCAAAAGTTGTTATCCAATTTGTCCTGAGTATGCTGATACCCCATATGTGGGGGGGAAACTGTTTTGGTGCACGGCAGGGCTTGGAAAGGAAGTAATAAAGTTTTGGAATGCAGACGTTGATGGGGGTCATGTTCCGTTTGCAGTGCCCCAGATGTGCCTAAACAGTGGAAACCCCCCACAAGTGACCCCATTTTGGAAACCAGACCCCCTAAGGAACTTATCTATATCTGTGGTTAGCACTTTGAACCCCCAAGTGCTTCACACAAGTTTATAATGCCCGGGCATGAAAATAAAAAATCCTATTTTTTCCCACAAAAATTATCTTTAGTCACCAATTTTTTATTTTCCCAAGGGTAGCAGGAAAAATTGGACCACAAAAGTTGTTGTCCAATTTGTCCTGAGTATGCTGATACCCCATATGTTGGGGGGAACCACTGTTTGGGCGCACGGTAGAGCTTGGAATGGAAGGAGCACCATTTGACTTTTTCCAACCAAAATTGGCGGGAATTGAGATTGGACGCCATGTTGCATTTGGAGAGCCCCTGATGTGCTTAAACAGTGGAAACCCCCCACTAGTGACCCCATTTTGGAAACTATACCCCCTAAGGAACTTATCTAGATCTCTGGTGAGCAACTTGAACCCCAAAGTGCTTCACACAAGTTTATAACGTAGAGCCGTAAAATTAAAAAATCATATATTTTCCACAAAAATGATCTTTTCACCCCAATTTTTATTTTCTCAAGGGTAACAAGACCCCAAATATTATTGTGCAATGTGTCCTGAGTATGCTGATACCCCATATGTGGGGGTAAACCACTGTTTGGGTGCATGGCAGAGCACGGAAGGGAAGGAGCGCCGTTTGACTTTTTCAACGCAGAATTGGCTGGACGCCATGTCGTGTTTGGAGAGCTCCTGATGTGCCTAAACAGTGCAAACCCCCCACAAATGACACCATTTTGGAAACTAGACCCCTCAAGGAACTTATCTAGATGTGTGGTGAGTACTTTGAACCCTCAGATGTTTCACTAAAGTTTATAACGCTCGAGCATGAAAATAAAAAAATCATATTTTTTCCACAAACATGACCTTTTAGTCTCCAACTTTTTATTTTCCCAAGGGTAACAGAAGAAATTGGACCCCAAACATTGTTGTCCAATTTGTCCTGAGTATGCTGATACCCCATATGTTGGAGAAAACTACTGTATGGGCACACGTCAGGGCTCAGAAGGGAAGTAGTGAAGTTTTGGATTGCAGACTTTGATGGAATGGTCTGCGTGCGTCATGTCGCATTTGGAGAGCCCCTGATGTGCCTAAACAGTGGAACACCCACAATTGACCCCATTTTGGAAAATAGACCCCCAAGGAACTTATCTAGATGTGTGGTGAGCACTTTGAACCCCAAAGTGCTTCACAGAAGTTTATAACGTACAGCCATAAAAATAAAAAATCTTTTTTTTTTTACAAAAATGATTTTTTCGCACCCAATATTTTATTTTCACAAGGGTAACAGGAGAAATTGGACCCCAAAAGTTGTTGCCCAAATTGTCCTGAGTACGCTGATACCCAATATGTGGGATAAAACTACTGTATAAGCACACGTCGGGGCTCGGAAGGGAGGTAGTGACGTTTTGGATTGCAGACTTTGATGGAATGGTCTGCAGGCGTCATGTCGCAATTGGAGAGCCCCTGATGTGCCTAAACAGTGGAAACCCCCCACAAGTGACCCCATTTTGGAAAATAGACCCCACAAGGAACTTATCTACATGTGTGGTGAGCGCTATGAAGCCCCAAGTGCTTCACAGTAGTTTATAACGTACAGCCGTAAAAAAAAAAAATCATTTTTTTTTACAAAAATAATATTTTCGCCCCCATTTTTTATTTTCCCAAGGGAAACAGAAGAAATTGGACCCCAAGAGTTATTCTGCAATTTGTCCTGAGTACGCTGATACCCTATATGTGGGGATAAACTACTGTTTGGGCACATGGCAGAGCTCAGAAGTGTAGGAGCACCGTTTGACTTTTTCAACGCAGAATTGGCTGGAATTGAGATCAGACGCAATGTCACATTTGGAGAGCCCCTGATGTGCCTAAACAGTGGAAACCCCCCAATTCTAACTCCAACCCTATCCCCAACACACCCCTAAACCTAGTCCCAACCCTAACCATAACCCTAACCACAAACCTAACCCTAACACACCCCTAACCCTAATCCACCTAACCCTAATCCTAATTTAGCGCAACCTAACCCACTTTAGGCGCAACCCTAACCCTAACCCTAATGGGAAAATGGAAATAAATACATTTTTTAAATTTTATTATTTTTCCCTAACTAAGGGGGTGATAAAGGGGGGTTTGATTTACTCTTTATAGCGGGTTTTTATGATTGGCAGCTGTCACGCTAAAAGACGCTTTTTATTGCAAAAAATAGTTTTTGCATCACCACATTTTGAGAGCTATAATTTTTGCATATTGTGGCCAACAGAGTCATGTGAGGTCTTATTTTTTGCGGTACGAGTTGACATTTTTATTGGTACCATTTTTAAGCACGTGACATTTTTTGATCGCTTTTTATTTCGATTTTTGGAAGGTTAGAATGAACAAAAATCAGCAATTCATGAATTTCTTTTGGGTGGGGCGTTTATACCGTTCCGCGTGTGGTAAAATTAATAAAGCAGTTTTATTCTTCGGGTTAGTATGATTACAGAGAACCTCATTTATATCATTTTTTAATATTTTGGCGCTTTTATACAATAAAAACAATTTTATATAAAAAATAATTATTTTTGCATCGCTTTATTCTGCGAGCTATAACTTTTTTAGCTTTTTGCTGATGATGCTGTATGGTGGCTAATTTTTTGCGGGACAAGATGACATTTTACAGGAAGAAATGAATTTATTGGGGAATATTTTTTTTCCTTTATTTTGGGATTTTTTTTTTACACTTGTTATTTTTATTTTTTTAACATTTTTACTTTGTCCCAGGGTGGGACATTACAGTATAGGGTCAGATCGCTGGTCTCACAGCGATCTCACAGGCAGTGCTGCAGGCTTCCTCAGCACCTGCTCTCAGCAGGTGCTGAGGAAGCCGCCTCCCTGCAGGACCCGGCGGCCATCTTGGATCCGGGGTCCTTCAGGGAAGAGGCCTTCAGAACAGCGCGGTCACATCGCGCTGTTCTGAGGGCCTCATGGGAGCACGCAGGGAGACCCCCTCCCTGCGCGATGCTCCCCTGTGCCCCCAGTACACCGCATCATGTTTGATAGCGGTGTGCCAGGGGTTAATGTTCCGGGAGCGGTCCGAGACCGCTCCTGGCACATAATGCCGGGTGTCAGCTGTGATAAACAGCTGATGTGGCACCCCTGAGGGTTCAGTCGCCACAGAGGTGTTGTACCTCATCCAGAGGTGTGACACCCCACTCCCAGGTAAGAGGGAGCACCCCCTTAGACTCCAACACTGCATCCAACACACACTGTATCAGCTGGTCATATGGACGTACCCTGCAGGAGGATGGTCTCATACCAGGCTGGTTAGCAAGGGGTGTATGGGTGGGTGGAGTTAGGAGCAGCAGTAGGAGGAGGAGAGAAGTTAAGCTAGCAGCGGCACTTCAGCTGAAGTGAGAGATTGTGAGGGGAGCTCAAGCTGATAGGAGCTCTGCCCCTAACGTGAGAAAAAGACTGAGGAGCTTCTGGAGAAGTGATTGAAGGGGTCCTTGGGCATGGACAGCGAATATTCCATCCGTGGCACTTTCCAGGACAGGGACCGGCCCCTAGACTAGTGGAAAACCTAGTAAGCCAGCGGCGGTGATCACTTTACGGGTCATTGCTACCAACCACCAGCACCATCTCCAGGAAGGAAGCTACATAGGGCCAAGGACGCACAGAATTAATCTGTTACCTGACAGGGTCCGCAGCTTCTGGACTGAAAGACTGCGTGTTGAGGTACTAGGAAGAGAGGAGTGGATTAACACAGAGAGAGACGGCCAGGAAAGGAACACACTGAAAGGGAGTCCTGGGAAAGTGCGACCTGATCTACCTGGGGGTTACCCGACCCCTCTCCCGGAGGACACAGTGCTAAGTGGGCCTCTGTACTGCGCATATCAGAACTGTGAGTAAAAACCCTGGAACTGCAATTGGACTGTCTCCCTGATTATTCCAGCGGCGCACATCTCTCTCTGCTGCGTTCACTAGCACCATTTCTACACTACACCATTTACCTGCCCTGGAAGATTACAACCTCACCTGTGGGAGGTTTACCATCTGGCTGCAGAATACCAACACTTCCAGAGGACCTGAGCTGCAGCGCTGGTCGCCCTGAGCAGGCACCACAGATGGCGTCATGAATCACTACATAAACTTTATCCCCTGTAAATATATTCCCCTTTTTGGTGAGTTTTTAGGGCCACGGACCGGGTCGTTGCCGCCATGACATCCTCCATAGAAGTCAACAGGCTCGGGACCCAGTACCCCACGGCCCTGGCGGATGACTCACTGACACCTGGCTGCGATCAACTTCGCTCCCCCCGGGAGCGCAGCTGATCACTTCGACGAACTATCCCGTCCATGGTCAGATTGTCACGGGTTTCTTGGACGGGATAGTACTTTGGATGGCAGAGAGGGGTTAAACAGTATTAAAATTATTTATTTTATATTTGAGAAGATTCATTTCACCTTTTTATTGGTAGTGGTATACGATTGTTTGAATGCCAAAGAATTTAATTTGATTTGTAAAGTATTTTGTTAATATTATATTCATATAATAATAATAGTAATGTTATTTCTATAGCGCCAACATATTCCGCAGCACTTTACATTATAGAGGGGACTTGTACAGACAATAGACATTGCAGCATAACAATAAACACAGATCAAAGTAGATACCAAGAGGAATGAGGGCCCTGCTCACAAGCTTACAATCTATGAGGAAAAAGGGGAGACACGAAAGGTAAATGGTAACAATTGCTTTCATTGTTCGGACCAGCCATATGTGTTGGGTGTTGTTCATGTAATTCTGCATGAACCTGTTAACAGACAAAGTATGTAACAGTACAGACACAAAGGGCTAATTAAATGCATAAAGCGGTTGAGAACATAATACGAGGTACCTGATTATAGTAAAAAAAAATTTAAATGGGCCAAGAGGGATAGTTATGTTAATGCATTGAGGTGGTAGGCCAGTCTGAACAAATGCGTTTTTACGGCACGCTTAAAACTGTGGGGATTAATCGTATTAACCTGGGTAGTGCATTCCAAAGAATTGGCGCAGCACCTGAAAAGTCTTGGAGACGGGAGTTGGAGGTTTTGATTATTGAGGATGCTAACCTCAGGTCATTAGCAGAAGGTAGGGCATGGGTAGGGTGGTAGACTGAGATGAGGGAAGAGATGTAGGGTGATGCTGACCCATGGAGTGCTTTGTGGGTGAGGGTAATAAGTTTGTACTGGATTCTGTGATGGATAGATAACCAGTGTAATGATTGGCACAAGGTAGAAGCATCGGTATAACGATTGGTGAGGAATATGATCCTGGAGGCAGCATTCAAACCAGATTGGAGAGGGGAGAGTTTGGTAAGAGGGAGACCGATTAGTAGAGAGTTACAATAGTCCAAACGAGAATAATTGAGAAACAGTAAGGGTTTTTGCAGAGTCGAAAATAAGAAAAGGTCAAATTCTAGAGATGTTTTTGAGGTGCAGATAACAAGAGCAAGTGATTGGATGTGGGGGGGTGAATGAAAGCTTGGAATCTAGTATGACCCCCAAGACAGTGGGCATGTTGCTGGGGAGTAATGGTGAAACCACACACCGAGATGGCGATGTCGGGCAAAGGTAGGTTAGTAGAGGGAGGAAACACGAGGAGTTCCTTTTTTGACAAGTTCAGTTTGAGATAGAGGGATGACATGATGTTAGAGACAGCGGTAAGACAATCACTGGTCTTTTCTAAAAAGGCAGGTGTGATATCAGGAGAAGAAGTGTATAATTGGGTGTCATCAGCATAGAGATGGTACTGGAAACCAAATCTACTGATTGTCCAATAGGGGCGGTATACAAGGAGTAGAGGAGGGGGCCTAGGACTGATCCTTGAGGAACCCCAACAGTAAGGGGAAGATGAGAGGAGGAGGAACCAGCAAAAGATACAGTGAAGGAACGGTCAGAGAGATAGGAGGAGAACCAGTAGAGAACGGTGTCCTTGAGTCCGATGGAGTGGAGAATAGTGAGGAGGAGCTGATGGTCCATAGTGTCGAATGCTGCGGAGAGATCCAAGAGAATTAGCATGGAATAGTGACCATTAGATTTAGCAGTTAGTAGATCGTTAGAGACTTTAGTGAGGGCAGTTTCAGTAGAGTGTAAAGAGCGGAAACCAGATTGAAGAGGGTCGAGAAGAGAGTTATCTGAGAGATAGCGAATAAGACTGGTGTGGACCAGACGTTCCAGGAGTTTAGAGATGAAGGGAATGAACAGAGACCGGTCTATAGTTAGCGGCATAGTTTTGGTCGAGGGACGGTGTTTTAAGTAATGGATGTATAATGGCGTGTTTAAATGAGGAGAGAAAGATACCAGAAGAGAGAGAGAGATTGAAAATTTTTGTTAGGCGAGAGGTGACAGCAGGTGAAAGGGACTGGAGGAGATGTGATAGAATGGGGTCGCTGGCGCAAGTAGTCGGGCGAGAAGATGCAAGGAGCCTGATTACTTCTTCTTCTGTGACTGGATCAAAATCAGAGAGTGAGCTAGATGCAGTGGGGGAGGGAGGACAGTGCATGGTATGAGGGAATTGGGAGATAATTTCCTGTCGGATGTGGTCAATTTTTTCTTTGAAATAATTGGCCAGATCGTCAGCGCAGAGATCTGTCGTTGGGGCCTGCACTTTTGGGTTGAGTAAGGAGTGAAAAGTGTCAAAGAGATGTTTAGGGTTCCTGGATAGTGAGGTGATGAGGGTGTTGAAGTAGGTTTGTTTGGAGAGGTGAAGGACAGAGTTGTATGTTTTAAGCATAAACTTGTAATGGATAAAATCTTCGGGTAGATTAGATTTTCTCCACAAATGTTCGGCGCACCAGGAGCACCGCTGTAGGAAACGTGTTTGCAGCGTGTGCCACGGTTGTCGCCGTCTGTGTCGTATTGTTCTATGTATAGGAGGTGCAATTTCATCCAGGGCACTTTGCAAGGTTTTGTTGTAATGCTTCAGTGCAGAATCTGGACATGAGAGGGAAGAGATGGGCATGATGACTGCAAGTTCTTCAGAAGTTTCTGGGTGTTAATGGCTTGTATGTTTCTCCAAGTGTGGAAAGTCGGGGTGACCTGAGCTGGATGGCAGTTCTTGATAGGGAATGAAAGAAGGTTGTGGTCAGAGAGCGGGAGAGGGGAGTTTGTGAAATCATCCACTGAGCAAAGCCGGAAGAATACCAAGTCGAGGGAGTTCTCGTCTTTGTGCATGGGGGAGTTAGTATGCTGCAAGAGGCCGAAAAAGGAGGTTAGAGATAAAAGGTGAGAAGCAGATGGGGAGAGAGGTAGAGCAGTGGGGATGTTGAAATTACCCATGATGAGGGTGGGGATGTCTGCTATGTTTTGGTAGCTGAGGAGGGCAGGAGCAAAAAACCGCAATGGCAGCCAAACACCAGAGAGGTTGGGATCTAATAGGTTGCAGACCCCTAAACTAACCGCACAACTAGAAGCAGCCGTGGGACGTTCCTACGGTGCCCTAGACGCCTCGTCACAGCCGGAGAGATTAGCTACCCCTGTAGATGGAAAGAGGAAAGCTAACTGCCCCGGAGTAGAGCCCCAAAGTATTAGGAAGCCCCCAAACATATAATGGCAGTTAGACAAGCGGAAAACATGAACACAGACAGAAAATAGAATGAGCAAACGCTGGGGCCCAAAACTGTCTACATAGGATAGTACAGTAGAGAATACTGTCTGCAACCCAACAAAACCCTAGGAAAAATTCCAACACTTCTGATTCCAAAAATGCTGAGACAACACGGTCTCGACCACCTATATCAGATCTCTGGTGTGAAAAGGCAGCTACTCAGCAGTATAATATCACAGGAACTGAGCACAAGTGCAAACACAAAAAGAGAACAGTGTTGTGAATGGACTTGAAATGAGTTCTGAGCAGAGGCTTCCTCTGGTGGTTACAAGCGGTACTGGACTGTCCAGTGAAGATTGTGAGGAGTGGGAATCAGGTGTTACTGACTGGTCTTATATAAGGGAGTCGCCTTCCCATCAGGGTTGCCGGTGATCAATTGTTCTGGTCTCACTCCATGATTCCTGTTTCCCTTGTAGCCTGCTGTGTCGTGTCTGCATCTCCTGCTAACAGATAAGACATTTTCTTCTTTTTGTTTTTGTGCTTTATTTTTGCATTTTGTCCTGCACTTCTGTGGGGGCCTTCAGGGTCCCCTCCGGGGGCTTTTGCCCTCTCAGTTTAGTTCAGTCACTGATGTTTGTACTTTTGCTTTTTCCAGTTTCTTCAGTGGCTGCTGTTTTGATTTTGTTACACCAGAGAACTAATTTAGGTGGTAGAGGTCGTGTGATCTCAGGTGTTTTTGAAATTAGTAGAGTTGTGCTTTGCAGGGTTTTTTGGGATTGCAGTAAGTACCCTTCCTATCCTTTTCTATTTAGTTAGTTTGGGCCCCAACGTTTGCTCATACTATTTTCTGTCTGTGTCAGTATTTCTTCTTGTCTAACAGCCATTACATGTTTGGGGGCTTTCTATGTTCTTTGGGGATCTGCTCCGGGGCAGATAGCTTTCCTATTTCTATCTTTAGGTGTAGTTAGTTTCTCAGGCTGTGACAAGGCGTCTAGGACCAACGTAGGAATGCTCCACGGCTGCCTCTAGTTGTGGTGGTTAGTCAGGGTACTGCAATCTCATAGATTCCAACTGCTCTGGTGTATTGTCTTTTTTACCTGCACTCCTCAGTTACCGAAACATAACAGTATCACCGGCCTAAAATTTAAAGTTGTATGGTACTCACAGAAGGGAAAAATATTGTGAAAGAAAAAACTGTTGTCAGAGTTGTCAGAGAGATTTTTCTGTTTGTTGCATTTTTTTTTTTCCCTCTGTATCTCTGGGTGCTGGGGAGGATTTTTTCTCTCAATGGAGTTTGCACAGTTGTCTGGCCGTGTGGATCAGCTTGCCACTGAGGTTCGGAGTATTGCTGCATATCTTGCTAGGTTGCCTGTTGTGGAACCTAGGATTCCCTATGCCAGATTTGTTTTTGGGGGATCGAGCTAAGTTTCAGAATTTCAAAAATAATTGTAAATTGTTTTTTGCCTTAAAATCTAAGTCCTCAGGGAACGCAGCGCAGCAGGTTCAAATTGTCATCTCTCTCCTGCGCAGCGATCCTCAGGATTGGGCTTTTTCCCTGACACCTGGGGATCCTGTTTTGAGTGATGTTGATGCATTTTTTCAGGCTTTGGGGTTATTGTACGATGAGCCTAATGTCACTGATCAAGCTGAAAAAGCCTTGTTGGCATTAAATCAGGGGCTTGATGACGCTGAGTTATACTGTCAGAGATTCCGTAGGTGGGCAGTCCTGACCAAATGGAATGACGACGCTTTGGCGGCCCTTTTTCGGAAGGGTCTGTCAGATAATGTAAAGGATGTTATGGTGGAATTCCCTGTCCCCTCTGGTCTCAATGATTCTATGTCATTAGCGATTCAAATTGACAGACGTTTGCGTGAGCGGAGAAGTATGCGTGGAATAGTGTTGTCTTGTGAACCTGCTTCTGAATCCATGCAGTGTGATAGAGTGGTGTCTGGGGCACAGCGTCATGAGTTTCGAAAGCGCAATGGGTTATGTTTCTACTGTGGTAATGCCTCTCATGCTATTTCAGTCTGCCCTAAGCGGGGAAGACGTTTTGCACACTCAGTTGTCTTGGGTAGTGTTCAGACTAAGTTTTTATTAACTGTCACTCTGATATGCTCTCTGTCCTCATTTTCTGCTCAGGCTTTCGTTGATTCTGGAGCAGCTATTAACCTGATGGATTATGATTTTGCTAAACGTTGTGGGTTTCCCTTGATACCCCTACAGAAGTCTATTCCCCTACTGGGCATCGATTCTACCCCTTTGGCTGAGAATAAACCTCAGTTCTCTACTCAGGTGATAATGAGGGTTGAACCTGATCATCAGGAGTGCTGCAAATTTTTGGTTCTGTATAATCTGCATGATATTATCGTACTGGGTTTCCCTTGGTTGCAGTCTCATAATCCTGTTTTGGATTGGAAAACTGTGTCTGTAACCAGTTGGGGCTACAATGTGTTAATACCAACACTCCTGTTTTTTCTGCCTCCCCCCAGGCTCAGGATGTTCCTGACTTTTTGATTGATTTTTCTGATGTGTTTAGCGAAAGTAAATCTGCATCCTTGCCTCCCCATAGGAGCTATGACTGCGCTATTGAATTAGTGCCTGGTAGTAAATTCCCTAAAGGTCGCCTTTTTAACTTGTCTGTACCTGAACATGACGCTATGCGGTCTTATATCAAGGAGTCATTGGAGAAGGGTCATATCAGACCATCCTCTTCACCCTTAGGTGCCGGTTTTTTCTTTGTGGCCAAAAGGATGGTTCATTAAGGCCGTGTATTGATTATCGTCTTTTGAACAATATTACTGTGAAATATCAATATCCGTTACCCTTGATTTCTGACCTGTTTTCCAGGGTGAAAAATGCTACTTGGTTTACCAAGCTTGACCTCAGGGGAGTATATAACCTTATTCGCATTAAGCACGGGGATGAATGGAAGGGGCATTTTGAGTACCTTGTGATGCCCTTTGGGCTCACTAATGCTCCTTCTGTCTTCCAGTCCTTCATGAATGACATTTTCATGGATTTTGTGGATAAATATCTGATTGTTTATTTGGGTGATATCTTGATTTTTTCCAATGACTGTGACTCTCATGTGAAACATGTTCGAACTGTATTCCAGATTTTGAGAGAGAATGCTCTGTATGTGAAGGGATCAAAGTGTCTTTTTGGCGTACAGAGGATCTCATTTTTGGGATTCATTTTGTCCCCATCTGTTATTGAAATGGACCCGGTCAAGGTTCAGGCCATCTGTGATTGGGTCCAACCTACTTCATTAAAGGCTCTTCAAAGATTTTTGGGTTTTGCCAATTTTTATCGTAAATTTATTGGTAATTTCTCGGTTATTGTTAAACCTTTAACTGATTTGACCAAAAAGGGTTCTGATGTGGTGAATTGGCCTCCTGAGGCAGTCTCTGCATTTCAGGAACTTAAGCAGAGATTCACTTCTGCTCCTGTTCTACGGCAGCCTGATGTTTCTCTACCATTTCAGGTGGAGGTTGATGCCTCTGAAATTGGGGCAGGTGCCGTTTTGTCCCAAAGAGATCCAGAGACCTCTAAAAGTAACCCTTGTGCCTTTTTCTGTCGAAAATTTTCTCCTACTGAACGTAATTATGACGTGGGTAATCGGGAGTTATTGGCCATGAAGTGGGCTTTTGAAGAGTGGAGACATTGGCTGGAGGGATAATCTGGTTTATCTGGAATCTGCCAAGCGACTTAATCCTAGACAGGCCAGGTGGGCCTTGTTTTTCACATGTTTTAATTTTGTGGTTTCATTTCTTCCTGGCACTAAGAAGTTAAGGCGGATGCCCTCTCGAGGAGTTTCCTGGCGGACTCTCCTGAGTTATCTGATCCTTCTGTTATTTTGAAAGAGGGTGTAGTTCTTTCCGCCATCTCGCCCAATTTGAGACTGGCTCTGGAGGGTGTCAGGAGGATAAGCCCGAGCGCTGCCCTGTTGGGAAATTGTTTGTCCCGGACCAGTGGAAAAAGAGTGTGATGTCTGAGATTCATTGTTCCGCGCTGGCCGGTCATCCCGGAATTTTTGGTACCAGAGACTTGGTTAGTCGGTCCTTTTGGTGGCCTACCTTGTCTCGTGATGTCAGGGAATTTGTGCAGTCCTGCGGGACTTGCTCTCGCTCCAAGCCTTGCTCTCGCTCTAGTGGTTTGTTGATGCCATTGCCTGTGCCCAAGAGAGCATGGACCCATATCTCTATGGATTTCATTTCCGACCTCCCTGTTTCTCAGAGAATGACCGTCATCTGGGTGATTTGTGATAGGTTTTCCAAGATGATACATCTTGTGCCATTACCTAAGTTGCCTTCCTCCTCTGAATTGGTGCCTTTGTTCCTTCAGCACGTGGTTCGTTTACACGGCATTCCTGAGAACATTGTGTCTGACAGAGGAGTCCAGTTTGTTTCAAGATTTTGGAGGACCTTTTGTTCTAAACTTGGTGTTCAATTGTCTTTCTCCTCGGCGTTTCATCCTCAGACCAATGGTCAAACTGAGAGAACAAACCAGACATTGGAGACTTATCTAAGATGCTTTGTGTCTGCTGATCAGGATGACTGGGTCTCTTTTTGCCTTTGGCTGAGTTTGCTCTTAATAATAGGGCAAGCTCTGCCACTTTGATGTCTCCATTTTTCTGTAATTCTGGGTTTCACCCTCGATTTTCTTCAGGACAGACGGAGGCTTCTGTCTGTCCAGGTGTTGACTCTGTTGTGGAGCGTATGCAACAGATTTGGGACCAGGTAGTGGAAGGTTGTCCCTCTCTCAGGAGAGGGCCCAGCGGTTTGCTAACCGGCATAGGACTGATGGTCCTCGGTTTAAAGTGGGGGACTTGGTCTGGTTGTCCTCAAAAAATATTCCTATGAGAGTGGCATCTCCTAAATTTAAGCCTAGGTTCATTGGACCTTATAAGATCATGGAGATTCTTAATCCTGTTTCTTTTCGTTTGCTTCTTCCAGGGACATTTAAGATCCATAACTGTTCCACAAGTTCTTGTTGAAAAGGTTTGTTGAGCCAGTGGTTCCTACTACTGTGCCTCCTGACCCTGTTTTGGTTGAGGGCAATCTGGAGTATGTGGTTGAGAAAATATTGAATTCTCGTTTTTCTAGACGGAAACTCCAGTATTTGGTTAAGTGGAGAGGTTATGGTCAGGAAGACAATTCTTGGGTGTTTGCTTCGGACATCCATGCTAGGAGACTCATCCGTGCGTATCATAGAACTCATCCTGACCGACCTGGTTGCTCAAGTGAGGGTTCGGTGACCCCTCCTCAAGGGGGGGTACTGTTGTGAATGGACTTGAAATGAGTTCTGAGCAGAGGCTCCCTCTGGTGGTTACAAGCGGTACTGGACTGTCCAGTGAAGATTGTGAGGAGTGGGAATCAGGTGTTACTGACTGGTCTTATATAAGGGAGTCGCCTTCCCATCAGGGTTGCCGGTGATCAATTGTTCTGGTCTCACTCCATGATTCCTGTTTCCCTTGTAGCCTGCTGTGTCGTGTCTGCATCTCCTGCTAACAGATAAGACATTTTCTTCTTTTTGTTTTTGTGCTTTATTTTTGCATTTTGTCCTGCACTTCTGTGGGGGCCTTCAGGGTCCCCTCCGGGGGCTTTTGCCCTCTCAGTTTAGTTCAGCCACTGATGTTTGTACTTTTGCTTTTTCCAGTTTCTTCAGTGGCTGCTGTTTTGATTTTGTTACACCAGAGAACTAATTTAGGTGGTAGAGGTCTGTGATCTCAGGTGTTTTTGAAATTAGTAGAGTTGGTGCTTTGCAGGGTTTTTTGGGATTGCAGTAAGTACCCTTCCTATCCTTTTCTATTTAGTTAGTTTGGGCCCCAACGTTTGCTCATACTATTTTCTGTCTGTGTCAGTATTTCTTCTTGTCTAACAGCCATTACATGTTTGGGGGCTTTCTATGTTCTTTGGGGATCTGCTCCGGGGCAGATAGCTTTCCTATTTCTATCTTTAGGTGTAGTTAGTTTCTCAGGCTGTGACGAGGCGTCTAGGACCAACGTAGGAAGCTCCACGGCTGCCTCTAGTTGTGGTGGTTAGTCAGGGTACTGCAATCTCATAGATTCCAACTGCTCTGGTGTATTGCCTTTTTTACCTGCACTCCTCAGTTACCGAAACATAACAGAACAGAGACCTGCACAAGCCCCCCAAAGGGGACCTGGCTGAACTCAACAAGCAAGTCAGCAAAAACAAGGGAAATCAAACCACAGAAAAAAAACAGAAAGTAACTAATCTGAAAGATAGCAAAGATAGCAGGAGACAGCAGAAAAGCAAGATGAATTCCAACCTAGACCAGAAAGTATCAATTAATCACCGGCTTGGATCATGGGAGGCCAGCTCACTTATATCAGGCCAGTCGGTCCCCCCTGATAACCATTCATCCATTGCAGGTGGATAACTCTTGCTGTTCAACATAGGTTCAATACTCTCAGCAACCACCAGAGGGAGCCTCAGCTCCGAAGTCGTCTCCAACACGTTCACAGCAGATGTCATAGGAAAGAAAATGTGGAAGCCAGGTGGCAAATTGATCCAGGAACTGATGACAAGGGCGGGAGGATGATACACCACCGCCACTCGCATGGAGAAGGGGTTGTAGAGTCTGACCTGGACCCCCAAAAAAAGGGAAGACAAATGAGGGGACTTGAGGGGTAACCTGGGAAAATACATTTTGGGGGAAAGAGCAACCCCGCCCCACCGCCTGTTTTCTGATCTTTGGGGGATGGAAAAGTGTAGTCCACCCTAGAGAGGCAGCAGCTCGGTGGGTCTGACTGCTGATCCGGTTTCATTAAGACCCGAAAATTTTAAAAGAATTTGAAAAAGGGAAACAGTCATGGAGAAGGGGGGTTTTTTACAACTGAGCGGAAAATTTCCAAAAGGGGACAATTTAAAGAGACAGAAGGGGATAGGGAAATTTAAAAAGATTTGAGGGGTTTTTGAGTGTAAAGTTGGAAGGTTTTACTTTCTAAACATGGGGGGGGCCAGGTTTGGGGGCGATTCCCTGCGACTAAAAGAAAAAAAGGGTGAAAAGTGGGGAAGATGGTGAAGTGATTTTGAGAGATCGGGTGTTGGATGGTGGGGCGAGTGGATTTGGTGCTGTTTAGCAAAGTGAAAGAGCGGAGTGCTATACTAGGAGAGGGAAGGATGAGGGGAAAATGGGGGAGTTTAAAGGGGTTTAATGCAAAAGGGGGTGGATGGAGTGAATGGGGAGCAGCCAGGATATACATTATACAAAGCATAAAAAATGAATTGTGATGTGATCCCCAAAAGTAAGGGAATAGATTTTTTAATTTTTTTTACGTCTCCTTCCCCGTCTAAGCCATGTCTAACTCGAATACTTGATAGTGTACTTTTCTGTGGCATACTTTTATACATGTCTTTGATTACTGTACATAAAATCTCCCCCGCATAAATGCTTCCCCCGACTATGCT
>JARQOD010000001.1:552690317-552737723 GCA_033576555.1 Oophaga sylvatica | reverse complement strand
ATGCTCCTTCCGTCTTCCAGTCCTTCATGAATGACATTTTCAGGGATTTTGTGGACAAGTTTCTGATTGTTTATTTGGATGATATCTTGATTTTTTCTAATGACTGGGACTCTCATGTGAAACATGTTCGAACTGTATTCCAGATTTTGAGAGAGAATGCTCTGTATGTGAAGGATCAAAGTGTCTTTTTGGCGTACAGAAGATCTCATTTCTGGGATTCATTTTGTCCCCATCTGTTATTGAAATGGACCCGGTCAAGGTTCAGGCCATCTGTGATTGGGTCCAACCTACTTCATTAAAGGCTCTTCAGAGATTTTTGGGTTTTGCCAATTTTTATCGTAAATTTATTGGTAATTTCTCTGTTATTGTTAAACCATTAACTGATTTGACCAGAAAGGGTTCTGATGTGGTGAATTGGCCTCCTGAGGCAGTCTCTGCGTTTCAGGAACTTAAGCAGAGATTCACTTCTGCTCCTGTTCTACGGCAGCCTGATGTTTCTCTGCCATTTCAGGTGGAGGTTGATGCCTCTGAAATTGGGGCAGGTGCCGTTTTGTCCCAAAAAGATCCAGAGACCTCTAAAAGTAACCCTTGTGCCTTTTTCTCTCGAAATTTTCTCCTACTGAACGTAATTATGACGTGGGTAATCGGGAGTTATTGGCCATGAAGTGGGCTTTTGAAGAGTGGAGACATTGGCTGGAGGGAGCCAAACATCAGGTGGTGGTCCTTACGGACCATAAGAATCTGGTCTATCTGGAATCTGCCAAGCGACTCAATCCTAGACAGGCCAGGTGGGCCTTGTTTTTCACACGTTTTAATTTTGTGGTTTCCTTTCTTCCTGGCACTAAGAATGTTAAGGCGGATGCCCTCTCGAGGAGTTTCCTTGCGGACTCTCCTGAGCTATCTGATCCCTCTGTTATTTTGAAGGAGGGTGTAGTTCTTTCCGCCATCTCGCCCAATTTGAGACTTGCTCTGGGGGGTGTCAGGAGGATAGGCCCGAGCGCTGCCCTGTTGGAAAATTGTTTGTCCCGGACCAATGGAAAAAGAGTGTGATGTCTGAGATTCATTGTTCCGCATTGGCTGGGCATCCCGGAATTTTTGGTACCAGAGACTTGGTTAGTCGGTCCTTTTGGTGGCCTACCTTGTCTCGCGATGTCAGGGAATTTGTGCAGTCCTGCGGGACTTGCTCTCGCTCCAAGCCTTGCTCTCGCTCTAGTGGTTTGTTGATGCCATTGCCTGTGCCCAAGAGACCATGGACCCATATCTCTATGGATTTCATTTCCGATCTTCCTGTTTCTCAGAGAATGACCACCATCTGGGTAATTTGTGATAGGTTTTCCAAAATGATACATCTTGTGCCATTACCTAAGTTGCCTTCCTCCTCTGAATTGGTGCCGTTGTTCCTTCAGCACGTGGTTCGTTTACACGGCATTCCTGAGAACATTGTGTCTGACAGAGGAGTCCAGTTTGTTTCCAGATTTTGGAGGACTTTTTGTTCTAAACTGGGTGTTCAATTGTCTTTCTCCTCGGCATTTCATCCTCAGACCAATGGTCAAACTGAGAGAACAAACCAGACATTGGAGACTTATCTAAGATGCTTTGTGTCTGCTGATCAGGATGACTGGGTCTCTTTTTTGCCTTTGGCTGAGTTTGCTCTTAATAATAGGGCTAGCTCTGCCACTTTGATGTCTCCGTTTTTCTGTAATTCTGGGTTTCACCCTCGATTTTCTTCAGGACAGACGGAGGCTTCTGTCTGTCCAGGTGTTGACTCTGTTGTTGAGCGTATGCAGCAGATTTGGGACCAGGTAGTGGAGAGGTTGTCCTTCTCTCAGGAGAAGGCCCAGCGGTTTGCTAACCGGCATAGGACTGATGGTCCTCGGTTTAGAGTGGGGGACTTGGTCTGGTTGTCCTCAAAGAATATTCCTATGAGAGTAGCATCTCCTAAATTTAAGCCTAGGTTCATTGGACCTTATAAGATCATGGAGATTATTAATCCTGTTTCTTTTCGTTTGCTTCTTCCAGGGACATTTAAGATCCATAACGTGTTACACAAGTCCTTGTTGAAGAGGTTTGTTGAGCCAGTGGTTCCTGCTGCTGTGCCTCCTGACCCTGTTTTGGTTGAGGGCAATCTGGAGTATGTGGTTGAGAAAATATTGGATTCTCGTTTTTCTAGACGAAGACTCCAGTATTTGGTTAAATGGAGAGGTTATGGTCAGGAAGATAATTCTTGGGTGTTTGCTTCGGACATCCATGCTAGGAGACTTATCCGTGCGTATCATAGAACTCATCCTGACCGACCTGGTTGCTCAAATGAGGGTTCGGTGACCCCTCCTCAAGGGGGGGGTACTGTTGTGAATGGGTTTGAGATGAGTTCTGAGCAGAGCCTCCCTCTGGTGGTTACAAGCGGTACTAGTGAGGATTGTGAAGACTGGGAATCAGGTGTTACTGATTGGTCTTATTTAAGGGAATCATTTTCCCATCAGGGTTGCCGGTGATCAATTGTTCTGGTCTGAATCCTTCTTTCCAGTTTCCCTTGTAGCCTGCTGTGTCGTGTCTGCATCTCC
Source organism: Oophaga sylvatica (assembly GCA_033576555.1). NCBI lineage: Eukaryota > Metazoa > Chordata > Amphibia > Anura > Dendrobatidae > Oophaga > Oophaga sylvatica. The sequence goes on along the minus strand of JARQOD010000001.1, from coordinate 552,735,162 downwards.
TGCTATCAGATAAGACAATTTCTTATTTTGTGTTTTTGCTATATTTTTGCATTTTGTCCTGCACTTCTGTGGGGGCCTTCTGGGTCCCCTCCGGGGGCTTTTGCCCTCTCAGTTTAGTCCAGCCACTGTGTTTTGTACTTTTGCTTTTTCCAGTTTTTTCAGTGGCTGCTGTTTTTGTTACACCAGAGAACTAATTTAGGTGGTAGAGGTCGTGTGATCTCAGGTGATTTTGAAATTAGTAGAGTTGGTGTTTTTTCAGGGTTTTCTGGGATTGCAGTAAGTACCCTTCCTGTCCTTTTCTATTTAGATAGTTTGGGCCCCAGCGTTTGCTCATACTATTTTCTTTCTGTGTCAGTATTTCCTCTTGTCTAACCGCCATTACATGTTTGGGGGCTTTCTATTATCTTTGGGGTTCTGCTCCGGGGCAGATAGCTTTCCTATTTCTATCTTTAGGTGTAGTTAGTTTCTCAGGCTGTGACGAGGCGTCTAGGACCAACGTAGGAATGCTCCACGGCTGCCTCTAGTTGCGGTGGTTAGTCAGGGTACTGCAATCTCATAGATTCCAACTGCTCTGGTGTATTTCTTTTTTTGCCTGCACTCCTCAGCTACCGTAACATAACACTGGTCTATAAGAAATGACAAAATTAAATTGGTTTAGGAAAAGATTCCAGCGAGCCTGGCGAGGAGTCAGGCACTTAGCCGACCTGATAAATTCAAGGTTACGATGGTCTGTCAGGACGACTATTTGCTGTGCAGCTCCCTGAAGAAGGTGTCTCCATTCCTTGAAGGCGGCAATAATGGCCAACAATTCTCTATTGCCCACATCGTAGTTCCTCTCAGCCGAAGACAACTGCTGGGAAAAGAAGGCACAGGGATGCAAGACATTCTTCTCACCTGTTCTCTGAGAGAGTATAGCTCCAACGGCACAGTCTGAAGCATCCACCTCTATTATGAAGGCAAGCTCGGGGTTGGGATGTACTAAGATAGGTGTGCTGGTAAATTTATCCTTTAAACAGGAAAATGCTTCCTGAGCTTGCGGGGTCCAGGAGAACCTAGACTGTTTCCGGGTAAGTTGGGTGATAGGTGACACTACCTCAGAAAAATTCTTAATGATACGTCTATAGAAGTTGGCAAACCCGATGAAACGCTGCACCTCCTTCACATTTCTAGGAATTGGCCAATCCTTGATGGCTTGGGTCTTGCTTCCATCCATACTAATCCCTTGCGTAGATAGTACATACCCCAGAAATTGAATTTCGGTCCTATGGAATTCACATTTTTCAAGTTTGATGTAGAGATGGTTTTGTCTTAGGCGTTCTAAGACCATTCTCACATGTCCATGATGTTCCTCTGTGGAGTTAGAAAAAATTAGAATATCATCCAGATAAATCACCACAAATGTATCTAGGAGATCCCTGAAGATATCATTCACGAAGTGTTGGAAAGTGGCTGGGGCGGTACTCAGACCAAAAGGCATAACTAGATATTCAAAGTGTCCATAGCGTGACCTGAAAGCAGTCTTCCATTCATCCCCAGGTCTAATACGGACCAAGTTATAGGCCCCACGGAGATCCAGTTTAGAGAAAATTTTGGCATGCCGCACTCTCTCTCCAACAACTCAGGGATTAAAGGCAATGGATAACGGTTTCTAATAGTAACCTTATTGAGTTCCCTATAGTCTATGCAGGGTCTCAGAGATCCATCTTTCTTCTTCACAAAGAAGATGGGTGCACCTGCGGGAGATCAAAAGGGGCGTATGAAGCCCTTGGCTAAATTTTCGTCTATATAATCCTTCAAAGCTTTTAGCTCGGGCCCCGCTAGGGGGTAGATCTTACCAAAAGGTATCTCGGCTCCGGGCAATAATTCAATTGGACAATCATATGGACGGTGAGGAGGAAGCTGATCAGCGTTCTTCTTGTCACATAAATCCACATAGTCCTGGTATACAGCTGGTAGTTCAGGGACTGACATGGTTCCTTTAGGAAGAGAGCAAGCTGAAATTCCTTGACTCATCTGTTTCTCCGGAAAGTGTAATTCCTTGGTCTCCCAGTTAATCGTAGGATTCTGCGCCTGCAGCCATGGTAGCCCTAGAATGATGGGAAAGTGGGGAGAAGAGATAAGCAAAAAAGACATTTTCTCCTGATGATCTTTACCCATAAGGACCCTCAAAGGCTCTGTTTCTTGATCCACTGGTCCAGAAGTCAGTAGAGAGCCATCCACAGTCTCCATCTGTACTGGAGTAGCCTTCTTCACTGAACGTATCCCCTGTTTCAGAGCAAAGGAGATATCCATAAAATTTCCACTTGCTCCTGAGTCGATCATAGCAGAGCTAGACACCCAGACTGAGTCAACCCAGAGTTTGATGGAAAGGAAGCAATGAGAATTGTTTCTTTTACAACTCAGCTGGGACACCGCTGAGGAAACTTGAAAAATTGCAGCGTTTATACCGTCATCGTCCCCAGAACTAACAGAGTTTAAGTCCGAGAAATCAAGATCTCTTGCAGCAGATCTCTCTGGAGCCTGAGGCTCGGACATGACAGAGCTCCTCTCGCAACACTCACAGTGAATGTGTCATGTGTGCATCGCCACGAAGATCGTCGCGGTTGCACATTCTGACTTCTCACAGCTGAGTTGCTGTTTCTTTGTGTTTGGCAGTGAGGGAGTTAATTCTGTCTGTGCTCGGTTCTGGGACTGGGTTCAGTTTCTCCCGGCTGCAATTGATTATTTGTTGATTGGTTTCCTTTAAATCCCTGGTTGTCTGTTTTGGGAGTTGCCAGTGAAATTCTTCATGCAGACCACAGATAGGATTGAATCTGTATAGACTTAAGTTAAAGAGCTCCTTAGTTGTTTTAAGCTCAACTTGCTTAGAGTTTTATATCCCAGACCATTTATGTTCCTTCTGTGTTTGAGTGTGTATGCGAGTCTGTGTTTTCTCCAGTCTGTCCTATATGTCTAATCTGTGTATTTAGCAGAGATCAGCCCATATCCCTTTGGTGGTAATCAGGGTCCTTCTTAGGACTGATTACAGGGTTCAGGGACTGATAGCAGACTAGGTTAGGCTGGAGACTTGGACCTCTGAACCATTATCAGTACCTCCAAGGTGAGGGATTAGTTAGGACCCCAGTTTTAGGGTCAGGTTAGACCCCGGTCCTCCTCTTTCCTGTGACAGCGTATCAAGTCCTCAAGATTAACCCCGAGTTCAACGGATATCATGTCAGGTAAATCTATTCTATATTTACATGCTGATGTTGCTAAACTATATGTTGTATAGAGTGTTGTTTCTGTAAGAATAGTTTACTGACATTGTACACATATCATTAGACAGAGTGACATTTTCACTGGCCAATAAAATTATCCCCAGTTGCCATGGATCCAGTAGCCCAGCTGGCTCTGCAGTTGCAGGGATTATCCATGGAGCTGACGGACATTAAGTCCAAAGTTTTGTCTCCCCTGGAGCAAACCAGATTTGAACCTAAAGTAGCTCTCCCGGACAGGTTCACTGGTGGGCGAGACAAATTTTTCACATTCCGGGAGGCATGTAAATTGTATTTTCGGCTTCGGCCTCGATCATCAGGGAGTGAAGAGCAGAGAGTGGGAATTGTTATCTCGCTCCTACAAGGGGACCCTCAATCCTGGGCATTCTCCCTTCCTCCGGGATCCCCGGCTCTACAGTCTGTAGATCGATTTTTTACTGCCCTGGGTTTGGTATATTATGACCCAGATCGGGTCTCTCTTGCTGAGACAAAATTACGTAAGATACAGCAGGGAGATCGTCCGGCGGAGGAATTTGCTTCTGAGTTCCGTAGATGGGCCACAGATACTCAGTGGAATGACCCAGCTCTTAGGAGTCAGTTTTGTCATGGGCTTTCTGACAAATTAAAGGACGTTTTGGCTCAGTATGATTCTCCTCCATCACTGGAGGCTGCTATGGCCCTAGCTATCCGTACTGATAGACGGCTTCGGGAGAGGGGTGAGGTAACTCCGCCCCCGGTAGTTGCTCCACCTACTACAAAAGTCCCTTATGTTGAGGTTCCCCTTGTCTGTTCAGAGGAGCCTATGCAGTTGGGAGGGACATCATTTCGTAGGAGGGGATTGGTGGTACGCAGCAGGACTAGAAGGTGTTTCTTCTGCGGGAAAGAGGGACATTTTGTTGGGGGATGTCCATCCCGTGCCTTGTTGAGCAAAAAGTTGCCGGAAAACTGTTAATCCCAGGTTGTGTGGTGGACGACAACCTGGGAGTATGTATTTCGTCCGCTAGTTCTTCTCAGTTCCTTGTACCAGTGGAGATGGTGGTTGGTACGAGAGTGGAGAGAGTTTCTGTTCTTCTTGATAGTGGGTCCGGGGCTAATCTGGTTGACGCTCAGTTTGCTCAGGCTCAAGGTATGCCTCTGAGTGTATTGGCCAAACCGATCCCTATATTCTCCATTGACGCCAGGCCTCTCGGCCAAGGTAGCTTTGTTCATGAGGTCCATAACATTGATATTCGGGTAGGGGCGATACATAGGGAACAATTATCTTGTTATGTGTTGGAGGGTCTACCTACTCCTATTGTGTTGGGACTTCCTTGGTTGGTTAAACATAACCCTGTGATTAATTGGCAGTCCAGAGAGATAAGCCAATGGGGTGAGTTTTGCAAAAGTAACTGCATGAACACAGTCATCAGTGCGGTCGTGCCTAGTACATTGCCTCCTTTTTTGGAGGACTTTGGGGATGTGTTCTCTGAGGAGGGGTGTCAGGAGTTGCCTCCTCATCGCGTGTATGACTGCTCTATTAATTTACTTCCTGATGCTAAGTTACCTAAAGCTAGGTTATATAACCTTTCTGGTCCTGAGAGGCAGGCTATGAAAGACTATATTTCGGAAAGTCTGGCCAAAGGGCATATTAGACCTTCATCTTCCCCAGTGGCCACGGGGTTCTTCTTTGTGAAGAAAAAAGATGGAGGCCTACGCCCTTGCTTGGATTTCCGCGAACTTAATCGGATTACTGTTCGAGATCCGTATCCTCTCCCTCTTATTCCTGATCTCTTCAATCAAATTGTGGGCGCCAAATGGTTCTCTAAATTGGATCTCAGGGGGGCGTATAATTTGATTAGGATAAAAGAGGGGGATGAGTGGAAAACGGCGTTTAACACGCCGGAGGGACATTATGAGAACCTTGTCATGCCTTTTGGTCTGACTACTGCACCAGCAGTATTCCAACATTTTGTTAATGACATTTTTCGTCACCTTGTGGGGCTGTTTGTGGTCGTATATTTGGATGACATTTTAATTTACTCGCCAGATCTTGTGTCTCACCAGGAGCATGTGAGACAGGTGTTGCAGATCTTGCGAGACAATAAACTATACGCCAAACTGGAAAAGTGTGTATTTGCTGTACAGGAACTTCAGTTTTTGGGTTTCTTGGTGTCAGCCTCCGGTTTCCGTATGGACCCTGAAAAAGTGAGAGCAGTGCTTGAATGGGATCAGCCAGAGGATCTTAAGGCTCTGCAGCGTTTTCTGGGGTTTGCTAACTACTACCGGAAATTTATTTGTAATTTCTCATCTGTTGTCAAACCTCTCACTGACATGACAAGAAAAGGGACGGATTTTTCTAAATGGTCGGACAAAGCTTGCCAAGCTTTTTCCTCTTTGAAAAAATGTTTTGCTTCGGCACCCGTTCTCATCCAACCAGATGCATCACAGCCGTTCATTGTGGAGGTGGACGCGTCTGACGTAGGGGTGGGTGCAATATTGTCCCAGGTCCGTCCCCTGGTAAATGGCATCCGTGCGCTTTCTTTTCTAAGAAGTTGTCGTCCGCCGAAAGGAATTATGATATCGGCAATAGGGAACTTTTGGCCATTAAGTTGGCTTTTGAAGAATGGCGTCACTTTTTGGAGGGGGCAGTCCACCCGGTCACCGTCATTACTGATCACAAAAACCTGCTGTATTTGGAATCTGCTAAGCGTCTGAATTCCAGACAAGCTCGATGGTCGTTGTTTTTTACCAGGTTTAATTTTGTCGTCACATATCGCCCTGGGTCTAAGAATGTTAAGGCTGATGCCTTGTCTTGCAGTTTCCCAGGGCCGGGAAAACGGATGACCCGATTCCTATCCTTCAGGAGGGGGTGGTAGTGTCGGCTGTATGTTCTGAGCTTGAGGAGGAGGTATTAGAGGCTCAGGGGGACGCCCCTGCAGGACCTTCAGGGAGACTGTTTGTCCCAAATCAGTTGAGACAAAAGGTTATTGAGGCACATCATAATTCTGCTTTAGCAGGACATCCAGGGAGTAAGGCTACTTTAGATCTCCTTTCTCGCCGGTTTTGGTGGCCTAACGTTAATAAAGATGTTATAACTTTTGTCGCGTCCTGTGGGGTTTGTGCTCGCTCTAAGACCCCGCATACCCGTCCGTCTGGGACCCTCTTACCCTTGAAACTTCCGGAGCGTCCATGGACTCATTTGTCTATGGACTTCATTACGGATCTTCCTCCGTCGTCAGGGAAAACTGTCATACTGGTGGTTGTTGACAGGTTCAGTAAGATGGCACATTTCATTGCTCTTCCTGCCCTCCCTAATGCTAAAACTCTGGCGCAGGTGTTCATTGGGGAGATTGTGAGACTTCATGGGTTGCCTTCTGATGTGGTGTCAGATAGGGGGTCTCAGTTTGTGTCTAAATTTTGGAGGGCATTTTGTTTACGTCGGGGGATGCAATTGTCATTTTCCTCGGCTTTTCATCCGCAGACCAATGGTCAGACAGGGCGTCTGAATCAAAGCCTTGAGACTTATCTTCGGTGTTTTGTCTCAGAGAACCAGGAGGACTGGTCTTCTTTCTTGCCTCTGGCAGAGTTCGCTCTTAACAACAGGCGGAGCGAGTCCACTGGTAAATCCCCGTTTTTTGGGGCATATGGTTTTCATCCCCAGTTTTGTACTTTCAATGGGGGGGGCCCTTCTGGGGTTCCTGAGGAGGAGCGTTTCTCGTCGTCACTTGCTTCAGTGTGGAGAGGTGTATTGAATAATCTGAGTGCTATGGGGAACCGTTATAAACGTATGGCTGATAGGAGGAGAGTTTCTGGTCCAGATCTGAATGTGAACGATCTGGTATGGTTGTCTACCAGGAATATAAAACTTAAAGTTCCCTCCTGGAAACTGGGTCCCAGATTCATCGGGCCGTACAGGATCAGTTCCATAATTAATCCTGTGGCATTTCGTCTGGACCTCCCTCCTACGTTTAAAATCCACAATGTGTTCCACAAGTCATTACTTAAGAGGTACGTGGCACCAGTCATACCGTCACCTCTACCTCCTCCTCCAGTGGTGGTCAATGGTAACTTGGAGTTTCAAGTGTCAAAGATCATTGACTCACGTCTGAATCGCCGGTCCCTTCAGTACTTGGTGCATTGGAAGGGGTATGGTCCAGAGGAGAGGACGTGGGTTCCTGCATCTGACATTAACGCAGATCGTTTGGTTCGGACCTTCCACAGAACTCACCCGGGCAGACCTGGCCCTGAGGGTCCGGAGGCCCCTCGTAGAAGGGGGGGTACTGTGATGTGTGCATCGCCACGAAGATCGTCGCAGTTGCACATTCTGACTTCTCACAGCTGAGTTGCTGTTTCTTTGTGTTTGGCAGTGAGGGAGTTAATTCTGTCTGTGCTCGGTTCTGGGACTGGGTTCAGTTTCTCCCGGCTGCAATTGATTATTTGTTGATTGGTTTCCTTTAAATCCCTGGTTGTCTGTTTTGGGAGTTGCCAGTGAAATTCTTCATGCAGACCACAGATAGGATTGAATCTGTATAGACTTAAGTTAAAGAGCTCCTTAGTTGTTTTAAGCTCAACTTGCTTAGAGTTTTATATCCCAGACCATTTATGTTCCTTCTGTGTTTGAGTGTGTATGCGAGTCTGTGTTTTCTCCAGTCTGTCCTATATGTCTAATCTGTGTATTTAGCAGAGATCAGCCCATATCCCTTTGGTGGTAATCAGGGTCCTTCTTAGGACTGATTACAGGGTTCAGGGACTGATAGGAGACTAGGTTAGGCTGGAGACTTGGACCTCTGAACCATTATCAGTACCTCCAAGGTGAGGGATTAGTTAGGACCCCAGTTTTAGGGTCAGGTTAGACCCCAGTCCTCCTCTTTCCTGTGACAGCGTATCAAGTCCTCAAGATTAACCCCGAGTTCAACGGATATCGTGTCAGGTAAATCTATTCTATATTTACATGCTGATGTTGCTAAACTATATGTTGTATAGAGTGTTGTTTCTGTAAGAATAGTTTACTGACATTGTACACATATCATTAGACAGCGTGACAGAATGACTGCTGCAGTAGTCTTACGAGAACGGCTGGGGCAGTTTATAATGAAGTGCCCTGACTTACCACAGTAGAAACATAGATTTTCCTTTATACGATGTTCTTTGCGTGCATCACTAACCCGTCTTTGTAAAGAGTCCACCTGCATGGGTTCAGGTTCTGGTTCCCTTGTGATCCTACTCAAAGGTTCCTTAGCTGAGGAGGGAGGTAGTAAAAGGTTAGTGCGATTATTTTCGAACCATCTCTCTTGTCTGCGTTCAGTCAGACGAGCATCAATACGGATACAATAGTTAATAAAGTCACCTAACGCAGTGGGAGGGTCGGCACGAGCAAGTTCATCCTTAATCAGTGGAGACAACCCTTTCCGAAAAATAGATTTTTTAGCGGAAGTGTCCCAAGTGGTATCAAGAGCCCATCTCCTGAAATCCAGGGCATATTCGGCTACTGAACGCTTACCTTGGCGCAAAGTTAACATGGCTGCTTCAGCTGTTGCACCTCGATTGGGGTCATCAAACACCTGCCCCATGGCTGAAATAAAAGCATCAAGGTGATTCAAACAATCATCCTCAGTCTCAATCAGAGGGTTTGCCCACATCAAAGCCTTATTGGTAAGCAACATGATTATAGTAAGCACTTTGGATCGTTCAGTGGGAAATTGTGAAGCATGTGCAGAGAAAAATAAATTGCATTGATTAATAAATCCCCTGAATTTCTCACGTTCACCGCCAAAACGAAAAGGAGGTAATTTGGGGATCCCAGAACTTGGGGTTATGGCAGGAGCCTGGGCTCGTTCCTCTAGAGCCTCAATCCTGGCTCGCAATTCCTGGGTAGTCTGTCCAAACACTTGCAAATTATGATTAGTGAGGTCCTGTAGGCTTGCAAAACGGGTTTTTAAAGTCTGTACATCTGAAAGGATTGTATCAGTCACTCCGCAAAGTTCCTTTATGCGGGCCTCCATCTTCCAGATCTTTTAAGGCAGAAGTGCTGGAAGGAGAAGAGGAAAGGAAAAAAAAAAAACAATAGTGTTTACCTGTGGTAACACTCCAGAGTAAAATTTTAAGGGAATGCGCTCACCTGGAATGGTTGTGAGAAGTCACAACCACTGTCATCACATAAGGTATTAAACGGACATCTGATATCCACAGTCACAGCAGACACGGCTTTCCCAGACCCAGCAGACACTAAACATTGGCTCCTGAATCTTGTCATGTATAGTGTACAGTTCCTATAGCGTCTTGTGCTTGGGTGCGAGGAAAACACAGGAGACATAGGTTGAAATGAAATTACTTGTATTACTTCATACAAGCATGCTGAAAAGTTCACACAGTTTGCAGGAACAGTGACAGGAGACACAGCAGGCCAGAGTAACTTCAAGCACTACAATAAATCTCCAAAGCAGGTTCAGGATCTCTTCTCTGTACCGTAATTCCTCTGCAAACATGGATTCACCAAACAGCAGGTTTCCAGAGTCCAAAAGTGTTCCAAGGTTCCTCAGTAGGGAATAGCTGGAGTACAAGTCCAAGGCTTCCAGGAGTCAGGTCACAGACTGACTGAGGCTTGATTCAGGAGCACTGATTGTTCAGCTGAGGCTGCTTAAGAAGCAAGAGGGAAGAATCAGGGCGGGAACATGAAAACTGGAAACTCCATATTAACTGAGGGCAAGAGCTGCAGAAAGACAGAAAGCAAAATGGCCGACGGAAAACTGAGTTTCAAGGAACATGTCAACAGAGACAAAGAACCTTACAGATTGCCACTCCTCGCCGAAAGGTTCAGTACTGTCAGTAACCACCAGAGGGAGCCTCTGCTCAGAAACCATTTTTAGCACATTCACAACAGCCCCCTGTATACAGAATGTACCCCCCACATAGGCTCCTATATACAGTGTAAGCCCACACATAGCATCCTATATATAATATGAGCTCCCTAACAGCCTCTCCATATACAATGAGCCCTCACATAGCCTCCAATACTCAGCATGAGCCCCAACATAGCTCCCTATATACAGTATGAGCCCTCACATAGCCCCTATATACAGTATGAGCCCCACATACCATTCTATATACAGCCCCTATATACAGCGTCAGCCCTCAGATAACCTCCTGTATACAGTGAGACTTCTCACACAGTTTCTCTATATACGAAAACCTAAAATGATTAACTGAGATATAAGATATAAGAGATATAAGTTAGTGTGCATGCAGAGTGTAGGCACCTGCTCATTCTGGCAACTAAACAGACAAAACCAAAGATAAAAACATAATAAACAAATACCCTGCAGTAAATAAATAGCAATAGTGCATGAAAATCATGTAGGATGCTTAGTTAGTAAAATCCATCCCACCACATCATGGTGACCCTTTTCGTGACTGTCTTAACCTTTAGTATTAAAAGCTTTGTCAAGTGATGTTCACGTGAATAAAGGCTGAGAAGGACTGAGACCTGGCTAATGGACACCCAACCATGGGGAACTACAAGAATGTAATGTCCAGCTCAAAGAAAAGTGAAGCCACACCCTTAATTGCACAGAGTGCAAAAAGACTGAAACAGATAGGGTATGTTTCCACTATCAGGAAACAGTCCGGAATTGCTGCGTGTTTGACGCTGTGCGTTGGCGCAGCGTCAAACACGCAGCGTCCAGATGTTACAGCATAGTGGAGGGGATTTCAAGAAATCCCGTCTCCACTATGCTGTAAACCACCCGGTCGGAAGACCTGCGTTTCCGGACATGCGGCGTGTCTTTTCAGACCGCAGCATGTCCTAGTCCCTTGCGGCGACGCTGCGGCGCCGCAAGGGAAATAACACAGGGCTATGCAGCCCTGCGATCATTCCAGATGTGTTCCGGAGGTGTCCTGAACACATCCGGAAAGAGTGCGCGTTCAGAAAGGGGGCGGGGCTTTGGGCGGAGCGGAATTTCCGCTCCGTTCAAAGCGCTGTGGTTCCGGACCGTGGAACCACAGCCTTATAGTTCATTTCCTTCCGGCAGTGAGGTTCAAAGTGTGGGCACTGGGCAGGTTCAGAACGCTAATAACAAACACATTAACCTCATACCTGAAGATTAACAAAGTTTTTTCATGTGACAGGTTCCGTTTAAATAAGCATTCCCATGAAAAAAAAATTTCTTGTTAACCCCTTCACCTCCAATCCTGTTTTCACCTTCATGACCAGGCCAAATTTTACAATTCTAACCAGTGTCACTTTATGAAGTACTAACTCTGGAATGCTTCAACGGATCCTAGTGATTCAGAGAATGTTTTCTCGTGACATACTGTACTTCATGATAGTAGTAAAATTAGTTTGATTTGTGAAAAAAATAGAAATTTAGCAAAAATTTGGAAAATTTAGCAATTTTCAAACTTTTAATTTTTATGCCCTTAAATCAGACAGTTATGTCATACAAAATAGTTAAGAAATAACATTTACCTCATGTCTACATTACATCAGCAGAATTTTGAAACATATTTTCTTTTAGTTAGGAAGTTATAAGGATTAAAAGTTGACCAGCAATTTCTCATTTTTCCAACAAAATTTACTAAACCATTTTTTTAGGGACTACTTCCATTTTAAGTTAATTTGAGGGGTCTATATGACAGAAAATACCAAAAGTGACACCATTCTAAAAACTGCACCCCTCAATGTGCTCAAAGCCACAATCAAGAAGTTTATTAACCCGTTCGGTGCTTCAAAGGTACTGAAGCAATGTAGAAGGAAAAAATGAACATTTAACTTTTTTTCACAAAATTTTTAAGTTAGACCCCAATTTTTTATTTTCACAAGGTTAAAATGAGAAAATGGACCCCAAAAATTGTTTTGCAATTTCTTCTGAGTACGCCAATACCCCATTTGTGGGGAAAAACTACTGTTTGGGTGCATAGTGCAGCTCATTAGGGAAAGAGCACTGTTTGACTTTTTGAACGCAAAATTGGTTGGAATCTAGAGGAATCCTATGTCACATTGTCACATTTGGAGAGCCTCTGATGTGCCTAAATAGTGTTGACCTCCAACATGTGATCCAATTTTGGAAACTGGACCTCCCAAGGAGCTGATCTAGATGTTTGGTGAGCACCTTGAACCCCCAGGTGCTTCCCAGTTTATAACGTAGCGCCGTGAAAATAAAAAATACATTTTTTTCCACAAAAATTTTATTTTAGCCTCAACGTTTTTTATTCTTTCAAGGGTAACAGGAGAAAATAGACACCAAAATTTGTTGTGCTGGTAGTCGGCGCTCATAGCAAGTGAGGTATTCTGCTTCATACAGGTGATCTGATTATCGCCTTTATGTAGCAGGGCCGATCGGGTTATGGCAGCTTCTAGTCTCCCATAGAGACTATTGAAGCCTGCCAAAAAAAAAAAAAATTGTAACAAATTTTGGAATTTTTTTCACCACTTCATTAACCCCTCTCTGACATTAGACGTACTATCCCGTCCATAAAACCCGTGCCATTCTGACCATGGACGGGATAGTACGTCATAGGCGATTAGCTGCGCTCCCGGAGGGAGCGCAGCTAATCGCCGCCGGGTGTCAGCTGATTATCACAGCTGACACCCGTGACTGTGTGTCAGGAGCGGTCACGGACCGCTCCCGGCACATTAACCCCTTGCACACCGCGATCGGTGTACTGGGGGCACAGGGGAGGATCGCGCAGGCAGGGGGCTCCCTGCGCGCCCCCCTGAGACCCTCAGACCAGCGCGATGTGATCGCGCTGCTCTGAGGGCTTCCTCCCTCCCAGGACCCGGATCCAAGATGGCGCTGGGGTCCTGGAGGGAGGCGGCTTCCTCAGTGCCTGCCGAGAGCAGGCATGAGGAAGCGTCCTGCACTGCCTGTCACATCGCTGGTGTGACAGAGTGCTATGCACACTGTCACACCAGCGATCTGATGAAATACAGTGATGTCCCACCCTGGGACAAAGTAAAAAAGTAAAAAAAAGTAAAAATAAACATGTGTAAAAAAAAATCCAAAAAAAAAAAAAAATATTCCCCAATAAATTCATTACTTATTGTAAATAAAAAAAATAAAACAATAAAAGTACACATATATGGTATCGCCGCGTCCGTAACGACCCCCCCTATAAAACTGTCCCACTAGTTAACCCCTTTTGTGAACCCCTTAAAAAATAAAAAATAAAAACGAAGCAAAAAATCAGTGCTTTATCATCATACCGCTGAACAAAAAGTGGAATAACACGCGATCAAAAAGACGGATATAAATAAACATGGTACCGCTGAAAACGTCATCTTGTCCCGCAAAAAACGAGCCGTCACACAGCATCATGAGCGAAAAAATAAAAAAGTTATAGCTCGCAGAATAAAGCGATGCAAAAATAATTATTTTTTATATAAAATTGTTTTTATTCTATAAAAGCGCCAAAACATAAAAAAATTATATAAATGAGGTATCGCCATAATCGTACTGACCCGAAGAATAAAACTGCTTTATCGATTTTACCACACGCGGAACAATAAAAACGCCTCACCCAAAAGAAATTCATGAATTGCTGATTTTTGTTCATTCTAACCTCCCAAAAATCGAAATAAAAAGCGATCAAAAAATGTCACGTGCTCAAAAATGGTACCAATAAAAGCGTCACCTCGTCCCGCAAAAATTAAGACCTCACATGACATTGTGGGCCAAAATATGCAAAAATTATAGCTCTCAAAATGTGGCGATGCAAAAAACTACTTTTTGCAATAAAAAGCGTCTTTTAGCGTGACAGCTGCCAATCATAAAAACCGCTATAAATAGTAAATCAAACCCCCTTTATCACCTCCTTAGTTAGGGAAAAATAATAAAATAAAAAAAATGTATTTATTTCCATTTTCCCATTAGGGTTAGGGTTAGGGTTTCGGCTAAAGTTAGGGTTAGGGTTGGCGCTAAAGTTAGGATTAGGGTTAGAGTTAGGATTAGGGTTAGGGTTGGGATTAGGGTTGGGACTAGGGTTAGGGGTGTGTTGGGGTTAGGGTTGGAGTTAGAATTGGGGGGTTTCCGCTGTTTAGGCACATCAGGGGCTCTCCAAATGTGACATGGCGTCTGATCTCCATTCCAGCCAATTCTGCGTTGAAAAAGTCAAACGGTGTTCCTTCACTTCTGAGCTCTGCCATGCGTCCAAACAGTAGTTTATCCCCACATATGGGGTATCAGCGTACTCTGGACTCCAAGAGTTATTGTGAAATTTGTCCTATTTCTTCTGTTACCCTTGGGAAAATAAAAAACTGGGGGCGAAAATATTATTTTTGTAAAAAAAATAAGATTTTTTTGTTTTTACGGCTGTACATTATAAACTTCTGTGAAGCACTTGGGGCTTCATAGCGCTCACCACACATCTAAATAAGTTCCTTGTGGGGTCTATTTTCCAAAATGGGGTCACTTGTTGGGGATTTCCACTGTTTAGGCGCATCAGGGGCTCTCCAAATGCGACATGACGCCCCCAGACCATTCCATCAAAGTCTGCAATCCAAAACGTCACTACTTCCCTTTCCGAGCCCTGACATGCGCCCATACAGTAGTTTTCTCCCACATATTGGGTATCAGCGTACTCAGGACAAATTGGACAACAACTTTTGGGGTCCAATTTCTCCTGTTGCCCTTGTGAAAATAAAATATTGGGGGCGAAAAAATCATTTTTGTAAAAAAAAAAAGGATTTTTTATTTTTACGGCTGTGCGTTATAAACTTCTGTGAAGCACTTCGGGGTTCAAAGTGCTCACCACACATCTAGGTAAGTTCCTTGTGAGGTCTATTTTCCAAAATGGGGTCACTTGTGGGGGGTTTCCACTGTTTAGGCGCATCAGGGGCTCTCCAAATGCGACATGACGCCCCCAGACCATTCCATCAAAGTCTGCAATCCAAAACGTCACTACTTCCCTTTCCGAGCCCTGACATGCGCCCATACAGTAGTTTTCTCCCACATATTGGGTATCAGCGTACTCAGGACAAATTGGACAACAACTTTTGGGGTCCAATTTCTCCTGTTACCCTTGTGAAAATAAAATTTTGGGGGCGAAAAAATCATTTTTGTAAAAAAAAAAAGGATTTTTTATTTTTACGGCTGTGCGTTATAAACTTCTGTGAAGCACTTCGGGGTTCAAAGTGCTCACCACACATCTAGATAAGTTCCTTGTGGGGTCTATTTTCCAAAATGGGGTCACTTGTGGGGGGTTTCCACTGTTTAGGCGTATCAGGGGCTCTCCAAATGCGACATGACGCCCCCAGACCATTCCATCAAAGTCTGCAATCCAAAACGTCACTACTTCCCTTCCGAGCCCTGACGTGCACCCATACAGTAGTTTTCTCCTACATATTGGGTATCAGCGTACTCAGGACAAATTGGACAACAACTTTTGGGTTCCAATTTCTTCTGTTACCCTTGTGAAAATAAAATATTGGGGGCGAAAAAATCATTTTTGTAAAAAAAAAAAAGGATTTTTTATTTTAAGGCTGTACGTTATAAACTTTAGTGAAACACCTGGGGGTTCAAAGTTCTCACCACACATCTAGATAAGTTCCTTGAGGGGTCTAGTTTCCAAAATGGTGTCATTTGTGGGGGGTTTCCACTGTTTAGGCAGATCAGGAGCTCTCCAAACACGACATGGCGTCCAGCCAATTCTGCGTTGAAAAAGTGAGATGGCGCTCCTTCCCTTCCAAACTCTGCCATGCACCCAAACAGTGGTATACCCCCACATATGGGGTATCAGTGTACTCAGGACAAATTGCACAATAACTTTTGGAGTCTTGTTACCCTTGGAAAAATAAAAATTGGGGTGAAAAGATCATTTTTGTGGAAAAAATATGATTTTTAAATTTTACGGCTCTACGTTATAAACTTGTGTGAAGCACTTGAGGGTTCAAATTGCTCACCAAAGATCTAGATAAGTTCCTTAGGGGTCTAGTTTCCCAAATGGGGTCATTTGTGGGGGTTTCCACTGTTTAGGCACATCAGGGGCTCTCCAAATGCAACATGGCATCCAATCTCAATTCCAGCCAATTTTGGTTGGAAAAAGTCAAATGGTGCTCCTTCCCTTCCGAGCTCTGCCGTGCGCCCAAACAGTGGTTCCCCCCACATATGGGGCATCAGCGTACTCAGGACAAATTGGACAACAACTTATGTGGTCCAATTTCTCCTGATACCCTTGGGAAAATAAAAAATTAGTGACTAAAAGATAATTTTTGTGGGAAAAAAATAGGATTTTTATTTTCATGCCCGGGCATTATAAACTTGTGTGAAGCACTTGGGGGTTCAAAGTGCTCACCAAAGATCTAGATAAGTTCCTTAGGGGGTCTAGTTTCCAAAATGGGGTCACTTGTGGGGGATTTCCACTGTTTAGGCTCATCTGGGGCACTGCAAACGGAACATGACCCCCATCAACGTCTGCATTCCAAAACGTTACTACTTCCTTTCCAAGCCCTGCCGTGCGCCCAAACAGTTTTCCACCCCCACATATGGGTATCAGCGTACTCAGGACAAATTGGACAACAACTTTTGGGGTCCAATTTCCTTGGGAAAATTCAAAAATTTAGGACTAAAAAATCATTTTTGTGGAATTTTTTTTTTTTTTTTTCACACCCAGGCATTATAAACTTTTGTGAAACACTTGGGGGTTCAAAGTGCTCACAACAGATCTAGATAAGTACCTTAGGGGGTCTAGTTTCCAAAATGGTGTCACTTGTGGGGGTTTCCACTGTTTAGGCGCATCAGAGGTTCTCCAAGCGCGACATGGCGTCCAATCTCAACTCCAGCCAATTTTAGTTTGAAAAAGTCAAACGGCGCTCCTTCCCTTACGAGCTCTGCCGTGTGCCCAAACAGTGGTTTTCCCCCACATATGGGGTATTGGCGTACTCAGGAGAAATTGCATAACAACCTTATCTGTCCATTTTCTCCTTTTACCCTTGTGAAAATAAAAAAAAAGTTTGTAAAAGATCATTTTTGTGGCTAAAAAGTTAAATATTCATTTTTTCCTTCCACGTTGCTTTAGTTCCTGTGAAGCACCTGAAGGGTTAATAAACTTCTTGAATGTGGTTTTGAGTACCTTGAGGGGTGCAGTTTTTAGAATGGTGTCACTTTTGGGTATTTTCTGTCATGTAGACCCCTCAAAGTGACTTCAAATGTGAGGTGGTCCCTAAAAAAAATGGCTTTGTAAATTTTGTTGTAAAAATGAGAAATCGCTGGTCAACTTTTAACCCTTATAACTTCCTAACAAAAAAAAATTTTGATTCCAAAATTGTGCTGATGTAAAGTAGACATGTGGGAAATGTTATTTCTTAACTATTTTGTGTTACATATTTCTCTGTTTTAAGGGAATAAAAATTCAAAGTTTGAAAATTGCTAAATTTTCAAAATTTTCGCCATATTTGCGTATTTTTCAAAAATAAACGCAAGTTATATGGAAGAAATTTTACCACTAACATGAAGTACAATATGTCACGAGAAAACAATCTCAGAATCGCGAAGATCCGTTGAAGCGTTCCGGAGTTATAACCTCATAAAGAGACAGTGGTCAGAATTGTAAAAATTGTCCCGGTCATTAACGTGCAAACCACCCTTGGGGGTGAAGGGGTTAATAAAGAACCTAGACATGCTTGGTGTCTATGAACTCGCAATGACCTGTAGAATCATAATGGCAGCTCAGTTTTAGCATTTGGTGAACAAAGTAAAAAAAAACTACAACAAAAGTTGTGGAATTGCACTTTTTTGCAATTTCACCGCACTTGGAATTTTTTTCTCATTTTTGAGTACACGATATGGTAAAACCAATGGTGACATTCAAAAGTACAACTTGTCCTGCAAGAAACAAGCCCTAACATGGCCATATTGACAGAGAAATAAAAAAACGTATGACTTTGGGAAGAAGGGGAGGGAAAAACAGAAACGCAAAAACAAAAAAGGGCGAGGTCTCAAGGGGGTTAATATTGATCCATGACACATCAAAAATAGAAATATTGCTGGTATTTTTCTGAATAACAAAACATAGACATGTGAACAGTTACATACAGTATAATGTGTACATGTTCTATCAGTGAAAACCATAGATAAAACATGTATTTAATTTAAGGGTAGCAGAATGAGCCCTAAACTTCATTAACCAACTCTTTTCCATCAAGTGTGCATACAGAAATAGCTTTCTATTATTTTGCTGGCAGCTGAGTGTGCATTGTTACTTCAATGGGCAAAGATCAGAGAACGGGAGATGACTTACAATGAAGTATGGTCCTACAGACATCCTTTGGCAGGTTTCAATCTCTTTCAGACAAAGATCTGTGGTCATATGGTCCACTGAGGCATAATCTCGGACTCCCCAACGCATGTCTACCACCTAGAGGGAGGAATATAGTATAAAATATTCATTATAATTGAAAGCGAGGGAAGCAAAATCCCTTCAAACTATGAAGTAATAGATTATAATCAGCTTTAAAATACATGCTCTATTTAGATTTCTTTTCAGCTGTCATTCACAAGTTTTCTTCTGCAGGTGCACAACCATAAATGTTTGAATTACCGTATTTTTCAGACTATAAGACACACCGGACCATAAGATGCACCTAGGTTTTAGAGGGAAAAATTAGGGAAAAAAAAGAAGCAAAATATGTGGTAAATTCTGTACTTAATATCCAATATCCTGGTATGTATGGTCCCGTCATCCCCATCCTGATACACATGATCCTCTCATCCCTAACCTGGTATGCATGGCCCGCTAATCCCTATCCTGGTATGTATGGCCCCCCTCATCCCTACCCTGGTAAGCATGGCCCTCTCATCCCTATCCTAGTATGCATGACTCCCACATCCCTATCCTGGTGTGTATGGCCCCCTTATCCCTATCCTGATGTGCATGGCCCTCATCCCCATCCTGGTATGCATGCCTCCCTTATCCCTATCCTGGTAGGAATGGTCCCCCTCATCCCTATCCTGGTAGGAATGGTCCCCCTTATCCCTATACTGGCAGGAATGATCGCTCGCATCCCTATCCTGGTATGCAGGGCCCCATCTCGTCCTACTATACATGCCCCCATCCCTATCCTGGTATGCAAGGCCCCATCCTTAACCTGGTATTATTGGCCCCCATCCTGGTCCTGGTGTGCATGGTCCCTTCCTTATGCTAGTATGATTGGCCCCCATGCCCATCCTGGTATGCATGGCCCCCACCCCCATCCTGGTATGCATGGCTCCATCAGAAAACATAAAGAAAAAAAAACATTGCACTTACCTTCCTGCGCTCCCTCGCAGTCTCCTGTTCCGATACCAGCAACTGCTTTCTGCTTGTAAGCAACGCATTGCAGGGGCATCATGCGCTGCTTGCAAGCTGAAGGGAAGCTGCCAGAATACTCAATGCTCTGCACGCCAGAACTGTGTATTCATTGCTCTCTAGCAAGCACAGTGAATATGTCATGATCTAGTCCGGGTTTTGAGTTCTGACATCCCTTTTCCCAGACGGATCATGTCTAGGGTTAACTTTGCCTGGCCTCGTCTTGGGTTCAGGTTTGCTATTTCTTCCTGCTGCATCCTGCAGACCATGTCAGTTAGATTTTCTAACCAAAAAGAAATGACCTAGTCACAAATGGCGCTTCCAAAATAACATACTACCTACAAATGAACTGAAGCATATGGCAAGTAAAAATTAAAAAGTTTTTATTTAACAAATATTAACACACAACTATTAAAAAGATTCAGTGGATGAATACACAAATATGGACCTGAGAACAAAAAAAATTACTACACCCCCATCAGAAGAAGCTAACGCGAAACGCGCGTGGGGACGCTCCCTGCTAACCAGGTCATGTATACCCCTTAAATTTAGTTGATTTGCTTCCTCCTTCATGTCTAGCTGACTATTTCAAACCCTCAGTAGCATGCTTGCACTTTAACCACTGCACCTTAACCTAATTTTATGTCATCCTTATTTGATTGCTGCCATATTTAGTAGCTTATTTTTGCACCTTACAATATGGTTTTGTCTCTGTAAGTATTTTAAAGCATGTTTTGCACTAGTATTGAACATTATTTAGCACTATGCACTTTAATGTTATTTATTGTCTTTGGATGTAGAGATAGCAAGCAATCTAAGAGATTATATATGTAGACAATTTTGCTGTGAGGAGCCATAAAGATTCTTACATAGAGCCATAAGTTACCGTATATGGACATCTAAATAGAGCTGTATGGGAAAACTCTTTTCCTTCTTTATGTATCTTTGCTTTATGAATGTTATATTGAATACCAAATTTAGCTGACATATTAGTCCAAAAGCACTGTTTGCAAAGAGAAATATATTGAATTATATGACATTGATTAACATTCAAGAAAGCTTTGCTCCATACATAAGGTAGTCTCTTTGAGGAACCCTATTGAAAAAAATATTTTTCTTTATATGCTCTGGATATTTATCCATCTGTTGAATATGTTTATGGCATGGGTATATTAATTCCTGTGTTCTCAGGTCCATATATGTGTATTCATCCACTGAATCTTTTTAAGGCTATGTGTACACGTAGCGCTTTTTAAACTTTTTTGCCGCGTTTTTACGCAGCGTAATCGCTTAAAAAATGCTTAGAAAACGCATTACTGTGCACATGCTGCATATTTTTGCGGAGTATAATCGCTTCACGCAAAAATAAGCAACATGTTCATTCTTTTTGCGTAAATGCGGCGAATAACCCGCCATAGGAATGCATTGAAACGCTCACTTCATGAATGTGGCTATGCCTACCATGTGTCAAGTGAGACTCTCCTCCAGGCCCTGGGTACCATATCCCTGTAAAAAATAGAATTAAAATAATAAATATTGATATTCTCACCTTCCGGAGTCCCCCGCAGCCTTCCCGCTCCTCAGCGACGCGGCCGGCAAGTTCCGTTCCCAGGGATGCATTGCGAGAATGACCTTTGCGACGTTGTATGCTTGACAAGTGTGACCAACCTGTCAATCAGTTTTCCAAGCGATGCTACAGATCTAATTACGTACTAATTACGCTTGCAAAATGCTTGTGTTTTGCGGGAAAATGCATACTAATTACATATGCGTTTTACCCGCGGGGGGGAGTTGCGCAAATGTCCAGCAAAATTGCTGAGCATTTGTGCAACGTGTACACATAGCCTAATAGTTGTGTGTTAATATTTGTTAAATAAAAACTTTTGAATTTTTACTTGGCATATACTTCAATTATATTTTCTGCCTATGGCGTGAGTATCTGACTCTGGTAGTACCCTGATTTGTCCTGCTGCGCTTTCTGACCTTGCCCGTGTCTGTTCCTCCCTATCTGCCCGTCCCGTCTTAGTGTTTCCTGGTTGCTTTTGGATTTCCCGGTGTTTGACTTGGCTTTGACTCTGACTTGATTCAGCTTCTGGTCCCTGGTACTTCTGCCTTTTGTTTTGTTTTGACCCTTTGGCTCTCCACTGACTCTGTGCTTGTCTTTTTCTTTTGTACTGCGCTACGGTCTAGGTTTTGACTCAGCTTGTTTAACTATTCAGCTGCCACCTTGTGGTAGCTTTGCTGCAGCACTGCAGGTTTGCTCTTGCAGTCTTGTTACCATCCTTCCACTCTATTGCCATCTAGTGGAGGTTGCCTGCATAGCTGTAGCCTAACAGAATGTTCATTTCTCTTAAGTATCAGCACACGTGACCGCCGACAGCAGCAGGAAGGCTCCGGTTGACACTGTGCTCGCTAGAGAGCAATGAATACTCACTGCTTTGTGCACACACAGTCCCGACATGAAGAGCACTGAGTATTCCGGCAGATGCCGTCGCCATGCGCTGCTTACAAGCAGGACGCTGAGAGGAAGCACCAAGAAGGTAAGTTTAATGGTTTGTTTTATTAATGTTTTCTGATGGGGCCATGCATGCCAGGATGGGGGTGGGGCCAATCATACCAGGATAAGGAAAAGATTGACCATGCATACTAGGACTGGAATAGGGCCCATTATGCCAGGATGCCATTAAAGAGAAATGAATATTCAATGTCCTCCACGCCCATGGGCGTGGAATGCAGTGAATATTCATTTCTCTTTAGCAGCAAGCACAGGAGTTAGCTACAGCAGCTGGCTCCTGCCTCTGTGGCCTGCTGCTCTGCCGAAACCGCTCCCCACTTCCTCACCACAGCTGGTACATCTGGACTATAAGACGCAACCCCCATTTTCCTACACATTTTTGGAGGAAAAAAGTGCATCTTATAGTCTGAAAAATACGGTACAAATTATAACCCTAAACACAAAATTTGGATGATTAATGAAAGATAAGGGAATTCTGAAGGGTCCAGGAAAGGTACAGTGGGGGAGATAAGTATTCGATCCCTTTCCTGATTATGTAAGTTTGCCCACTGACAAAGACATGTACAGTCTATAATTTTAAGGGTAGATTAATTTTAACATTGAGAAACAGAATATCAAAAATAAAATCCAGAAGATCACATTGTAAAAATTATATAAATGTATTTGCATTTTACAGTGAGAAATAAGTATTTGATCCATCTGGCAAACAAGACTTAATATTTGGTGGCAAAACCATAGTTGGCACAGCAGTCAGACTTTTTTGTAGCTGATGATAAAGTTTGCGCACATGTCAGGAGGAATTTTGGTCCACTCCTCTTTGCAGATCATCTCTAAATCATTAAGATTTTGAGGCTGTCTATTGGCAACTAGGAGCTTCAACTCCCTCCATAAGTTTTCTATGGGATTAAGGTCTGGAGACTTGTTTGGCCACTCCATAAACTTAATTTGCTTCTTTTTGAGCCACTCCTTTGTTGCCTTGGCTGTATGTTTTGGGTCATTGTCTTGCTGGAAGACCCAGCCACGACCCTTTTTTAATGTCCTGTTGGAGGGAAGGAGGTTGTCACTCAGGATTTGATGGTACATGGCTCCATCCATTCTCCCATTCATGCGGGGAAGTAGTCGTGTGCCTTTAGCAGAGAGACACCCCCAAAACATAATGTTTCCACCTCCATGCTTGACAGTGGGGATGGTGTTCTTTGGGTCATAGTCAGCATTTCTCTTCCTCCAAACACGGCGAGTTGAGTTAAAGCCAAAGGCCTCAATTTTTGTCTCATCTGACCACAGCACCTTCTCCCAATCACTCACAGAATCATCCAGGTGTTCATTGGCAAACTTCAGACGGGCCTGCACATGTGCCTTTTTCAGCAGGGGGACCTTGCGGGAACTGCAGGATTTTAAACCTTTACAGCGTAATGTGTTACCAATGTTTTCTTGGTGACTGTGGTCCCAGCTGCCTTGAGATCATTAACAAGTTCCCCCCAATGTAGTTTTAGGCTGATCTCTCACCTTCCTCATGATCAAGAATACTCCACGAGGTGAGATTTTTCATGGTGCCCCAGATCGATGTCGATTGACAGTCATTTTGTATTTCTTCCATTTTCTTACTATTGCACCAACAGTTGTCTCCTTCACACCCAGAGTCTTACTTATGTTTTGTAGCCCATTCCAGCTTTGTGCAGGTCTATGATCTTGTCCCTGACATCCTTATAAAACTCTTTGGTCTTGCCCATGTTGTAGAAGTTAGAGTCTGACTGATTAACTGAGTCTGTGGACAGGAATCTTTTATAAAGGTGACTATGTTTGACAGCTTTCTTTAATGCAGCTAATGAGTTGATTAGGAGCGTCTAACTGGTCTGGAGGAGCACAAGGTTGGTAGGGGATCAAATACTTATTTCTCACTGCAAAATGCAAATAAATTTTATATAATTTATACAATGTGATTTTCTGGATTTTAATTTTGAAATTCTATCTTTCAATGTTAAAATTACAATCAAAAAAATTTGCCCACTCTTATCTATTGTCCCCTATTGCGGGTAACATACCACAGTATAACTATATCACTATTATGGTAACCAACAATGAACAAAATTGGTACCACACAATGGTATATCAATTATAGTAGTTATAGTTATAGTTATTAAGGTTGAAGGAAGACTTTAAGTCCATCTAGGTCAACCCATATCCTATCCTAACCTGCCCTAACATGTTGATCCAGAGGAAGGCAAAAAAAAACCCAAGTGGCAAACAGTAAGCTTCACATTGGGGAAAAAAAAATTCCTTCCCGACTCCACATACGGCAATCAGACTAGCTCCCTGGATCAACGCAGTATCTAGGAAACTAGTGAATATAGCCTGTAATATTATACTTTTCAAGAAAGGCATCCATTCCCTTCTTAAATTTTAGTAGGGAAT
Organism: Oophaga sylvatica; assembly: GCA_033576555.1. Taxonomy (NCBI): domain Eukaryota; kingdom Metazoa; phylum Chordata; class Amphibia; order Anura; family Dendrobatidae; genus Oophaga; species Oophaga sylvatica. The sequence continues at coordinate 552,710,724 of JARQOD010000001.1, read as the reverse complement.
CACTCATTACAACATTAACGGCAGAGAGTTCCATAGTCTCACTGCTCTTACAGTAAAGAATCTGCGTCTGTGATTATGGCTAAACCTTCTTTCCTCCAGACGTAGAGGATGCCCCCTTGTCCCCGTCACAGGTCTAAGAGTAAAAAGATCATTAGAAAGGTCTTTGTACTGTCCCCTCATATATTTGTACATTGTAATAAGATCACCCCTAAGCCTTCGTTTTTCCAAACTAAATAACCCCAAGTGTAATAACCTGTCTTGGTATTGCAGACCCCCCAGTTCTCTAATAACCTTGGTCGCTCTTCTCTGCACCTGCTCCAGTTCAGCTATGTCTTTCTTATACACCGGAGACTAGAACTGCACACAGTATTCTAAGTGTGGTCGCACCAGTGACTTGTATAGAGGTAAAATTATGTTCTCCTCATGAGCATCTATGCTCTTTTAATGCATCCTATTATTTTATTTGCCTTGGCAGCAGCTGCCTGACATTGGCCACTAAATGTGAGTTTGTCGTCCACCCATACGACCAGGTCTTTTTCAGTGACAGTTTTGCCCAGTGTTTTACAATTAAGCACATAATTATGCATCTTGTTTCTTCTACCCAAGTGCATGACCTTACATTTATCCCCATTAAAGCTCATTTGCCATTTATCAGCCCAAGCTTCTAGTTTACATAAATCCTCCTGTAATATAAAATTGTCATCCTCTGTATTTATTACCCTGCAGAGTTTAGTGTCATCTGCAAATATTGAAATACTACTCTGTATGCCCCCTACAAGGTCATTAATAAATATATTAAAGAGAAGCGGCCCCAATACTGACCCCTGTGGTACCCCACTGCTAACCGTGACCCAGTCCGAGTGTGCTCCATTAATAACCACCCTTTGTTTTCTATCCATGAGCCAGTTCTTAACCCACTTACACATATTTTCCCCTATCCCCATTGTTCTCATTTTATGTATCAACCTTTTGTGTGGCACTGTATCAAAAGCTTTTGAGAAGTCCATGAACACCACGTCCACTGCATTCCCTTGGTCCAGTCCTGAACTTACCCCTTCATAAAAGCTTATCAGATTAGTCTGACAAGAACGGTCCCTCGTAAACCCATGCTGATACTGTGTCATGAGGTTATTCAGCTTCAGATACTCCAATATAGTATCCCTTAAAAAACCCTCCAGGATTTTACCCACAGTAGATGTTAAGCTCACTGGCCTATAATTTCCAGGTTCAGTTTTTGCCCCCTTTTTGAATATTGGCACCACATTTGCTATACGCCAGTCCTGTGGTACAGACCCCGTTATTATGGAATCTTTAAAGATTAAAAATAATGGTCTATATATAACTGTACTTAATTCCTGCAGTACTCGCGGGTGTATCCCATCCGGTCCCGGGGATTTGTCAACTTTAGTGATTTCTAGACGCCGCCATACTTCCTGCTGGGTTAAGCAGGTGACATTTAATGGAGAAATTTATTTATCACTGATCATGTTATCTGTCATGGGATTTTCTTGTGTAAATACAGTTGAAAAAAAGTCATTTAGCATATTGGCTTTTTCCTCATCCTCATCCACCATTTCACCCAGACTATTTTTAAGGGGACCAACGCTATCATTTTTTAGTTTCTTGCTATTTATGTAGTTAAAGAATATTTTGGGATTATTTTTACTTTCTCTTGCAATGAGTCTCTCTGCCACAATCTTTGCTGTCTTGATTTGCTTTTTACAGAATTTATTCAGTCTTCTGTATTTATTTAATGCCTCATCACTACCTACTTGCTTTAATTCCCTAAACGCTTTATTTTTATCACTTATTGCGCCCCTTACAGCTCTATTTAGCCATAGTGGTTTCCTCCTAATTCTAGCATGTTTATTCCCATAGGGTATATACTGTGCACAGGTCCTATTCAGGATACTAATAAACGTCTCCCATTTTCTTTGTGTATTTTTATGTCTCAGGATATCGTCCCAGTTTATTGCACCAAGATCATCTCTCATCCGTTGGAAATTTGCCTTCCTGAAGTTTAGTGTCCTTGTAACCCCTCGACTACACATCTTATTAAAGGATACATGAAAGCTTATTATTTTGTGATCACTTTTACCTAAGTGACCCCCAACCCTTTTATTTGATATGCGGTCTGGCCTGTTGGTTAACCCCTTCAAGACCCAGCCTATTTTGACCTTAAAGACCTTGCCATTTTTTGCAATTCTGACCAGTGTCCCTTTATGAGGTAATAACTCAGGAACGCTTCAACGGATCCTAGCGATTCTGAGATTGTTTTTTCGTGACATATTGGGCTTCATGTTAGTGGTAAATTAAGGTCGATAATTTTTGCGTTTATTTGTGAAAAAAATGGAAATTTGGCGAAAATTCTGAAAATTTTGTAATTTTCAAATTTTAATTTTTATTCTGTTAAACCAGAGAGTTATGTGGCACAAAAATAGTTAATAAATAACATTTCCCACATGTCTACTTTACATCAGCACAATTTTGGGAACAACATTTTTTTTTGTTAGGAAGTTATAAGGGTTAAAAGTTGACCAGCGATTTCTCATTTTTACAGCAAAATTTACAAAACCATTTTTTTAGGGACCACCTCACATTTGAAGTCACTTTGAGGGGTCTATATGGCAGAAAATACCCAAAAGTGACACCTTTATAAAAACTGCACCCCTCAAGCTACTCAAAACTACATTCAAGAAGATTATTAACCCTTCAGGTGCTTCACAGGAACTAAAGCAACGTGGAAGGAAAAAATGGACATTTTAATTTTTCCAACAAAAATTTTCTTTTAGCATCAATTTTTTTCATTTTTACATGGGCATCAGGATAAAATGGATCCTAAAATTTGTTGGGCAATTTCTCCTGAGTACACACATACCTCATATGTGGTCATAAACCACTGTATGGGCGCACGGCAGGGCTCAGAAGGGAAGGAGCGCCATTTGACTTTTTGAATGGAAAATATGCTGGAATATTTAGCGGTTGCCATGTCGCATTTGGAGAGTTCCTGTGTGCCTAAACATTGGAGCTCCCCCACAAGTGACCCCATTTTGGAAACTAGACCCCCTAAGGAACTTATCTAGATGCATAGTGATCACTTTGAACCCCCAGGTGCTTCACAAATTGATCTGTAAAAAAAAGAAAGTACTTTTTTTTCACAAAAAATTTTCTTTTAGCCTCAGTTTTTTCATTTTCACATGGGCAACAGTATAAATTGGATCCTAAAATTTGTTGGGCAATTTCTCTTGAGTACACAGATACCTCATATGTGGTCATAAACCACTGTATGGGCGCACGGCAGGGCTCAGAAGGGAAGGAGTGCCATTTGACTTTTTGAATGGAAAATATGCTGGAATATTTAGCGGTTGCCATGTCGCATTTGGAGAGTCCCTGTGTACCTAAACATTGGAGCTCCCCCACAAGTGACCCCATTTGGAAACTAGACCCCCTAAGGAACTTATCTAGATGCATAGTGAGCACTTTGAACCCCAGGTGCTTCACAAATTGATCCGTAAAAAAAAGAAAGTACTTTTTTTTCACAAAAATTTTCTTTTAGCCTCAGTTATTTTCATTTTCACATGGGCAACAGTATAAATTGGATCCTAAAATTTGTTGGGCAATTTCTCCTGAGTACACAGATACCTCATATGTGGTCATAAACCACTGTTTGGGCGCACGGCAGGGCTCAGAAGGGAAGGAGCGCCATTTGACTTTTTGAATAGAAAATATGCTGGAATATTTAGCGGTTGCCATGTCGCATTTGGAGAGTCCCTGTGTGCCTAAACATTGGAGCTCCCCCACAAGTGACCCCATTTTGGAAACTAGACCCCCTAAGGAACTTATCTAGATGCATAGTGAGCACTTTGAACTCCCAGGTGCTTCACAAATTGATCCGTAAATAAAAGAAAGTACTTTTTTTTCACAAAAATTTTCTTTTAGCCTCAGTTATTTTCATTTTCACATGGGCAACAGTATAAATTGGATCCTAAAATTTGTTGGGCAATTTCTCCTGAGTACACAGATACCTTATATGTGGTCATAAACCACTGTTTGGGCACACGGCAGGGCTCAGAAGGGAAGGAGCGCCATTTGACTTTTTGAATGGAAAATATGCTGGAATATTTAGCGGTTGCTATGTCGCATTTGGAGAGTCCCTGTGTGCCTAAACATTGGAGCTCCCCCACAAGTGACCCCATTTTGGAAACTAGACCCCCTAAGGAACTTATCTAGATGAATAGTGAGCACTTTGAACCCCCAGGTGCTTCACAAATTGATCCGTAAAAAAAAGAAAGTACTTTTTTTTCACAAAAATTTTCTTTTAGCCTCAGTTTTTTTCATTTTCACTTGGGCAACAGTATAAATTGGATCCTAAAATTTGTTGGGCAATTTCTCCTGAGTACACAGATACCTCATATGTGGTCATAAACCACTGTTTGGGCGCACGGTAGGGCTCAGAAGGGAAGGAGCGCCATTTGACTTTTTGAATAGAAAATATGCTGGAATATTTAGCGGTTGCCATGTCGCATTTGGAGAGTCCCTGTGTGCCTAAACATTGGAGCTCCCCCACAAGTGACCCCATTTTGGAAACTAGACCCCTAAGGAACTTATCTAGATGAATAGTGAGCACTTTGAACCCCCAGGTGCTTCACAAATTGATCCGTAAAAAAAAGAAAGTACTTTTTTTTCACAAAAATTTTCTTTTAGCCTCAGTTTTTTTCATTTTCACTTGGGCAACAGTATAAATTGGATCCTAAAATTTGTTGGGCAATTTCTCCTGAGTACACAGATACCTCATATGTGGTCATAAACCACTGTTTGGGCGCACGGTAGGGCTCAGAAGGGAAGGAGCGCCATTTGACTTTTTGAATAGAAAATATGCTGGAATATTTAGCGGTTGCCATGTCGCATTTGGAGAGTCCCTGTGTGCCTAAACATTGGAGCTCCCCCACAAGTGACCCCATTTTGGAAACTAGACCCCCTAAGGAACTTATCTAGATGCATAGTGAGCACTTTGAACTCCCAGGTGCTTCACAAATTGATCCGTAAATAAAAGAAAGTACATTTTTTTCACAAAAATTTTCTTTTAGCCTCAGTTATTTTCATTTTCACATGGGCAACAGTATAAATTGGATCCTAAAATTTGTTGGGCAATTTCTCCTGAGTACACAGATACCTCATATGTGGTCATAAACCACTGTTTGGGCGCACGGCAGGGCTCAGAAGGGAAGGAGCGCCATTTGACTTTTGAATGGAAAATATGCTGGAATATTTAGCGGTTGCTATGTCGCATTTGGAGAGTCCCTGTGTGCCTAAACATTGGAGCTCCCCACAAGTGACCCCATTTTGGAAACTAGACCCCCTAAGGAACTTATCTAGATGCATAGTGAGCACTTTGAACCCCCAGGTGCTTCACAAATTGATCCGTAAATAAAAGAAAGTACTTTTTTTCACAAAAATTTTCTTTTAGCCTCAGTTATTTTCATTTTCACATGGGCAACAGTATAAATTGGATCCTAAAATTTGTTGGGCAATTTCTCCTGAGTACACAGATACCTCATATGTGGTCATAAACCACTGTTTGGGCGCACTGCAGGGCTCAGAAGGGAAGGAGCGCCATTTGACTTTTTGAATGGAAAATATGCTGGAATATTTAGCGGTTGTGATGTCGCATTTGGAGAGTTCCTGTGTGCCTAAACATTGGAGCTCCCCCACAAGTGACCCCATTTTGGAAACTAGACGCCCTAAGGAACTTATCTAGATGCATAGTGAGCACTTTGAACCCCAGGTGCTTCACAGAAGTTTATAACGCAGAGCCGCGAAAATAAAAAATATTTTTTTTTTCTCAAAAAATGATTTTTTAGCCCACTGTTTTTTATTTTCACAATGGTTACAGGAGAAATTGGACCCCAAAAGTTGTTGTCCAGTTTCTCCTGAGTACGGTAGTACCCCATATGTGGGGGGGAACCACTGTTTGGGCACACGTCAGGGCTCGGAAGGGATGTAGTGACGCTTTTAAATGCCGACTTGATGGAATGGTCTGCGGGCATCTTGTTACGTTTGCAGAGCCCCTGATGTGCCTAAACAGTAGAAACTCCCCACAAGTGACCCCATTTTGGAAACTAGACCCGGCAAAGAACTTATCTAGATGTGTGGTGAGCACTTTGAACCCCAAGGGCTACACAGAAGTTTATAACGCCCGGGCATGAAAATAAAAAAATCATATTTTTTCCACAATCAGGATCTTTTAGTCCCCAATTTTTTTATTTTCCCAAGGGTAACATGAGAAATTAGACCCCAAAAGTTGTTGTCCAATTTGTCCTGAGTATGCTGATATCCCATATGTGGGAGAAAACTACTGTATGGGCACACGTCGGGGCTCGGATGGGAAGTAGTGACGTTTTGAAATGCCCACTTGATGGAATGGTCTTCGGGTGTCATGTTACGTTTGCAGAGTCCCTGATGTGCCTAAACAGTAGAAACTCCCCACAAGTGACCCCATTTTGGAAACTAGATCCCCCAAGGAACTCCTATAGATGTGTGATAAGCACTTTGAATCTCCAAGTCCTTCACAGAAGTTTGTAACGCAGAGCCGTGAAAATATAAAATCATTTTTTTTCCACAAAAATAATTTTTAGTCCCCAATTTTTTTTCCCAATGTTAACAGGAGAAATTAGAACCCCCAAAGTTGTTGTGCAATTTTTCCCGAGTACGCTGATACCCCATATGTGGGGATAAACCACTGTTTGGGCATACGTCGGGGCTTGGAATAAAGGGAGCACTGTTTGACTTTTTGAACGCAAAATTTGCAGGAATCAATGGTGGCGCCATGTCGCGTATGGAGACCCCCTGATGTGCCTAAATAGTGGAAACCCCTCAATTCTAACTCCAACCCTAACCCCAACACACCCCTAACCCCAACCCTAACCCCTACACACACCTAACCCTAATACAAACCCTAATCATAACCCTAACCCCACACACCCCTAACCCTAATCCCAACTCTAACCATAAACCTAACTACAAGCCTAACCCTAATTCCAACCCTAACCCTAATTCCAACCCTAACCCTAATTCCAACCCTAACCCAAATTCCAACCCTAACCATAATTCTAACCTTAACCCTAATGCTAACCCTAACCCTAGTTCTAACCCTAAGGCTGGGTTCATATTGCGTTTTACCAGCCCGTTCAACACGTAGCGGTGACCGGCTGGTAACGGTATAGCATAACGCAATCGCGTTATGCTATACCTGCTAGCGCAGATGAATCAGCAGATAATCAGTCGTGGATCCGCAGCAAAATCCGCCGCGGATCTGCAGCGAATCAGCAGCGAAATCGCCGCGGATCAGTAGCGAAATCAGCCGCAGATCAGCAGCGAAATCCGCTACGGATCCGCAGCGAATCAGCAGCAAAATCAGTCGCGGATCAGCAGCGAAATCCGCCGCGGATCAGCAGCGAAATCCGCCGCGGATCAGCAGCGAAATCAGCCGCGGATCAGCAGCGAAATCCGCTGCGGATCAGCAGCGAAATCAGCCGCGGATCAGCAGCGAAATCAGCCGCGGATCAGCAGCGAAATCAGCCGCGGATCAGTAGCGAAATCAGCCGCGGATCAGCAGCGAAATCAGCCGCGGATCAGCAGCGAAATCCGCTGCGGATCCGCAGCGAATCAGCAGCAAAATCAGTCGCGGATCAGCAGCGAAATCCGCCGCGGATCAGCAGCAAAATCAGCCGCAGATCCGCAGCGAATCAGCAGCGAAATCCGCCGCAGATCAGCAGCGAAATCAGCCGCGGATCAGCAGCGAAATCAGCCGCGGATCAGCAGCGAAATCCGCTGCGGATCCGCAGCGAATCAGCAGCAAAATCAGACGTGGATCAGCAGCGAAATCCGCCGCGGATCCGCAGCGAAATCCGCCGCGGATCAGCAGCGAAATCCGCCGCGGATCCGCAGCGAAATCCGCCGCGGATCAGCAGCGAAATCAGCCACGGATCAGCAGCGAAATCAGCCGCAGATCAGCAGCGAAATCAGCCGCGGATCAGCAGCGAAATCAGCCGCGGATCAGCAGCGAAATCCGCTGCGGATCCGCAGCGAATCAGCAGCAAAATCAGACGTGGATCAGCAGCGAAATCAGTCGCGGATCCGCAGCGAAATCCGCCGCGGATCAGCAGCGAAATCCGCCGCGGATCCGCAGCGAAATCCGCGGCGGATCAGCAGCGAAATCAGCCACGGATCAGCAGCGAAATCAGCCGCGGATCAGCAGCAAAATCCGCCGCAGATCTGCAGCGAAATCCGCCGCGGATCCGCAGCGAAACCGCCACACGTTGCGGATTTTGCTGCGGATCCGTGGCGTATTTTGCTGCGGATCCGCGGCGGATTTCGCTGCTGATCTGCGGCGGATATCGCTGCGCATCCGCGGCTGATTTCGCTGCTGATCCGCCGCGGATCAGCAGCGAAATCCGCCGCGGATCCGCAGCAAAATATGCCGCGGATCCGCAGCAAGATCCGCAACGTGTGCACAGGGCCTAATAGGAAAAGGAAAAAAAAAAAAATCTTTATTTTTTTTTATTTGTCCCTACCTATGATAAAGGGGGGGGTTCATTTACTTTTTTTTATTTTGATCACTGTGACAGTTTATCACAGTGATCAAAATAAATTTTTGGACACTGGGGGCGCACTGCGCATGCGCCGGCCGGCAGGCGCACTGCGCATGCGCCCGCCACTTTCCAAGATGGCGGCGCCCATGAAGAGGCCCGGGCGGACGCCGGGACCGATCCAGGGACATCGGTGGATCGGGAGAGGTGAGTAGGGTGGTCGGAAGGTTAGGGGGGGGATCGGAAGGTGGGGGCACCGGAGCAAAGGAGGAGGGGAGCTGTTAGTGACGGCGGTGACCGATCGCTGCCATCTTTCGGTGGCGGTGGCCGATCGCCGCCGTGACTACGTGTGGGGGGGTCAGGTCTCGGTGTCCAGCCATGGCCGATGCTATTGCAGCATCGGCCATGGCTGGATTGTAATATTTCACCAATTAAATTGGTGAAATATTACAGATTGCTCTGATTGGCTGTTTCACTTTTAACAGCCAATCAGAGCGATCGTGGCCACGGGGGGTTTAAGCCAACCCCCCTGTGGTGAAGCACAAAGGGTCCTGTAACTGCGGGTCGGGTGACCTTTGAGTGACCCCGGTCTCCCGGCCCGCAGGGACGCGATCCTTTCATGACGCAGGGTATGCGTCATAGGTCGGATTGGCACCGACTTTCATGACGCATACGCTGTGTCAAAGGTCGGGAAGGGGTTAATATTAGGTCTAGCAGTGCCCCCCCTCTTGTTGGGTCCTGAACTAGTTGTGAAAGGTAATTGTCTCTCATAGTTGTCAAAAACCTATTACCTTTGCTGGAACTGCAGGTTTCTGTTCCCCAATGTATTTCAGGGTAGTTGAAGTCCCCCATAATAATGACTTCTCCTTGAGTTGCTGCTTCATCTACTTGCTTTACGAGGATATTCTCTGTTGCTTCCATTATTTTAGGAGACTTATAACAAACCCCTATCAGTAATTTATTATTTTTCCCCCCTCCCCTAATCTCCACCCACAGGGACTCTACATCTTCATTAGATTCACAGATATCATTATAACATCTTTTATTAGCATAAAAACAGAATACAAAAGAAAGGTGCTAGGCGAAAATAAAAAGGGACTTAAATGTCCATGGGAAATCCCACTGCAGCAGAAAAAATAATAATTGGTTGACATAAAAAAGCCACCATACCATGTAAATGCGCAACAGCAATAGAGTAGGGAAAGCAACCGACCACTATATACCTGTCACGCGGTCTTATGATATGTGTACGATGTCAGTAAACTATTCTTAAAAGAACAACACTCTATACAACATATAGATTAGCAACATCAGCATGTAAATATAGAATAGATTTACCTGACACGATATCCGTTGAACTCAGGGTTAATCTTGAGGACTTGATACACTGTCACAGGAAAGAGGAGGACCGGGGGTCTAACCTGACCCTAAACTGGGGTCCTAACTAATCCCTCACCTTGGAGGTACTGATAATGGTTCAGAGGTCCAAGTCTCCAGCCTAACCCTGTCTCCTATCAGTCCCTGAACCCTGTAATCAGTCCTAAGAAGGATACTGATTACCACCAAAGGGATATGGGCTGATCTCTGCTAAATACACAGATTAGACATATAAGACAGACTGGAGAAAACACAGACTTGCATACACACTCAAACACAGAAGGAACATAAATGATCTGGGATATTAAACTCTAAGCAAGGTGAGCTTAAAACAACTAAGGAGCTCTTTAACTTAAGTCTATACAGATACAATCCTATCTGTGGTCTGCATGAAGAATTTCACTGGCAACTCCCAACACAGACAACCAGAGATTTAAAGGAAACCAATCAACAAATAATTAATTGCAGCCGGGAGAAACTGCACCCAGTCCCAGAACTGAGCACAGACAGAATTAACTCCCTAACTGCCAAACACAAAGAAACAGCAACTCAGCTGTGAGAAGTCAGAATGTGCAACCGCGACGATCTTCGTGGCGATGCACACATGACAGTACCCCCCCTTCTACGAGGGGCCTCCGGACCCTCAGGGCCAGGTTTGCCCGGGTGAGTTCTGTGGAAGGTCCGCACCAAACGATCTGCGTTAATGTCAGACGCAGGAACCCACGTCCTCTCCTCTGGACCATACCCCTTCCAATGCACCAAGTACTGAAGGGACCGGCGATTCAGACGTGAGTCAATGATCTTTGACACTTGAAACTCCAAGTTACCATTGACCACCACTGGAGGAGGAGGTAGAGGTGATGGTATGACTGGTGCCACGTACCTCTTAAGTAATGACTTGTGGAACACATTATGAATTTTAAACGTAGGAGGGAGGTCCAGACGAAATGCCACAGGATTAATTATGGAACTGATCCTGTACGGCCCGATGAATCTGGGGCCCAGCTTCCAGGAGGGAACTTTAAGTTTTATATTCCTGGTAGACAACCATACCAGATCGTTCACATTAAGATCTGGACCAGAAACTCTCCTCCTATCAGCCATACGTTTATAACGGTTCCCCATAGCACTCAGATTATTCAATACACCTCTCCACACTGAAGCAAGTGACGACGAGAAACGCTCCTCCTCAGGAACCCCAGAAGGGCCCCCCCCATTGAATGTACAAAACTGGGGGTGAAAACCATATGCCCCAAAAAACGGGGACTTACCAGTGGACTCGCTCCGCCTGTTGTTAAGAGCAAACTCTGCCAGAGGCAAGAAAGAAGACCAGTCCTCCTGGTTCTCTGAGACAAAACACCGAAGATAAGTCTCTAGGCTTTGATTCAGACGCTCTGTCTGACCATTGGTCTGCGGATGAAAAGCCGAGGAAAATGACAATTGCATCCCCCGACGTAAACAAAATGCCCTCCAAAACTTGGACACAAACTGAGACCCCCTATCTGACACCACATCAGAAGGCAACCCATGAAGTCTCACAATCTCCCCAATGAACACCTGCGCCAGAGTTTTAGCATTAGGGAGGGCAGGAAGAGCAATGAAATGTGCCATCTTACTGAACCTGTCAACAACCACCAGTATGACAGTCTTCCCTGACGACTGAGGAAGGTCCGTGATGAAGTCCATAGACAAATGAGTCCATGGACGCTCCGGAAGTTTCAAGGGTAAGAGGGTCCCAGACGGACGGGTATGAGGGGTCTTAGAGCGAGCACAAACCCCACAGGACGCGACAAAAGTTAAAACATCTTTATTAACGTTAGGCCACCAAAACCGGCGAGAAACTGCACCCAGTCCCAGAACTGAGCACAGACAGAATTAACTCCCTAACTGCCAAACACAAAGAAACAGCAACTCAGCTGTGAGAAGTCAGAATGTGCAACCGCGACGATCTTCGTGGCGATGCACACATGACAATACCTTAATAATGCAATTTGACTATAACAAGCATATATTGCTTAAACTAGTGTGCAGCTAACTCCCTTTTAACACTAGGACTACTGGACTCGTGACCCCGCCTAGAACTGTCATTATGGCAGAGGGATTAACATAAATATCACTCCTTATCTATGAACTAGTCATATTTATGTTAATCCCTCTGCCATAATGACAGTTCTGCTTCATGTCACTTGTCCTACCTATTGCATTTTTTCTGTGCTATTTTGTGTATAAATATGTGATTCTTCAGATGTTGTATTAGTCTATGCCTGATGAAGAGACCTGAGTAGTCTCGAAAGCTTGCAATTTGTTACCATCTTTTCAGTTAGCCATTAAAAGGTATCAACCACTGAGGACTCTCAAGTCTAAATATATTTCAATAATTATAATAGACGTTTTTCAAACATTTTTTTTTATTCAAGTGCACACATATAAACAACAACTGAAGAACAAAAAGCAGAGAAAATGTAGGTGGAGGAGCATAAAAATGAAAATATGGCGCAGAATTCACCTTCTAAACATTTGGTGTTTCGCATTTTAGGCATTGCCTTTGATTTATGGCAGTACATTGCCCACACAAAGACTTACCACAAGTCTTACAATTGCCGACAGATCTATTTTTCTTGCACTTTTCTTTGATCTGGCAAAATTTTGTTTGAACCATCACTTCTGAGCATGTAGAAACTTGGGACGTGGAACCCTTTTCCCTATCTGTGACATAAGGACCACTCAACTCTCTCACAAGCGTTTGCAAAAATGCCTTGCGTGACATTTTTTGGTGGGTTATCTCATTGAATATTATCCATGCATTTATACCCGCAAAGTCTAAGGCATTTTCAAATGCATGAACAGGCCATCTCCTTGTGCATGTTCGTGTGGTATATTTTCGTGCCATCTGATCCACTACATCTACTCCATATTTTGTTTCATTGTAAAACTTTACCGTTTCTGGAGTTTTTTTAGCGGAATCAGATGCAACAACAACATCTGGATGGACGGAACTCAAAATGACAACATTTTTGTTGGGCTTTCCTTGATATACTGTAAGTGTAAAATTGTCTTCATTTCTAAACACTTTAGTGTTGTACAATTCCTCTTTCATGGATTTTATTTCTTTAGGCACTTCTCGCCTTATCTTGTTCAGTGTTCCCACGATGGTTGTTCCTTTGCTTTTTAGCTGTTTAGCTAATTTTACTGAAGTAAAATAATTATCGGTTGTAACATTGCGACCTTTTTTCAAAAACGGGTCCAATAACTTCATTACCACATGGTCAGCTAAACGGTCCTCAGCACGGCGTGTGTCATCTTTGCCTAGATAAGGGAAGCCATTTGCCAGATATTTGCTATCCTTATCAACAGCTAGCCAATATTTGTGGCCATATTTATCTGGTTTGGAAGGCATGTACTGCGTGAATGGACACCTAGTTTTGCTTGGGAAAAGTTGCTCATCCACCGTTATGTATGGGCCAGGTTTGTAACACGCAATACAATTTTCAATAAACCTGTCCCACACAGTAGAAAATAGAGCAAACTTGTCCGTTTGCAGTCTCTCCGATCGAGTAGATTTCTCATCAAATCTGAGAAACCTCATAATTTCAACAAAGCGGTCCCTAGACATTGTCGCTTTGCAAAACGGTATTCCCAGTCATTACACCAAATACTGCTAATCGAGTGACGGTTCGTGCCAGATATTCCACGAGCATAGAATATCGCAATGAATGCATCTAGCTCCTCATCAGATAGAGTAAACTGTAAATTATTGTTCCTGCATGCTTCTGCAAGCGTACAGTTCTTTTTATGTGTCAATATATATGAATCAAAAATTAGCATAAGATAAGAGCCTAGAGTAAACAAGCTATTTTGTTCAGCATTACACAGTAATACAAGCAGGTAAAACACAAGGAAAATGTGAAAAGTTGACATGTAAATTGAACTACATCTATATGAACATCAGGGTAAATAAGACAGAGTGAAAAAATGATGCACAAAACTTTATAGCAACATTTAGTGACAAAAGGACCTCAAAATATAGTAGGGAGTCAAAATGACTCCCTTCAGTAGTTCTTGGTAAATTTTGAAAAAAACGCGCAAATTTTTCACCAAAATTATTTATTCTCACAAAATCTTTTTTCACATCATATTTGAGGAAAAGTCACCGAGTTTCAAGCCGGAATTCTGAAAAATGTAGTCACAGAAGAGAAATAAAAAACGAAAGGAGTCAAAATGACTCCATCAGTAGTTCTAGTGTTAATCCTCCTAGCAGCGCTAAACATGTGAAAAAATGACGAGTGTATGGTCAGTGATCTCTAGTACCTACCAAAATCTGCTGGTGGAGATCCCTGGAAGACCCTCTGCCCCGACGTGCATTTCGCACAGCTTCTTCTGGAGGCGTCTTTTAGTCCCTCTTTACACCATGTTCCAAATTATTAGGCACAGTAGAATTTCTAAACATTTGATCTGTTTTAAAGAACTGAAAATGCTCATTTGTGGAATTTGCAGCATCAGGAGGTCACATTCACTGAACAAAAAAGCTACTTAACTCCAAAACATCCTAACAGGCCAAGTTACATGTTAACATAGGAACCCTTCTATGATATTACCTTCACAATTCTTGCATCCATTGAACTTGTGAGTTTTTGGAGAGTTTCTGCTTGTATTTCTTTGCATAAAGTCAGAATAGCCTCCCAGAGCTGCTGTTTTGATGTGAACTGTCTCCCACCCTCATAGATCTTTTGCTTGATGATACTCCAAAGATTCTCTATAGGGTTGAGTTCAAGGGAAGATGGTGGCCACACCATGAGTTTATCTCCTTTTATGCCCATGGCAGCCAACGACTCAGAGGTATTCTATGCAGCATGAGATGGTGCATTGTTATGTATGAAGATGATTTTGCTCCTGAAGGCACGTTTCTGCTTTTTATACCATGGAAGAAAGTTGTCAGTCAGAAACTCTATATACTTTGCAAAGGTCATTTTCACACCTTCAGGAACCTTAAAAGGCCCTGCCAGCTGTTTCCCCATGATTCCAGCCCAAAAATTACTCCTCCACCTCCTTGCTGACGTCGCAGCCTTGTTGGGACATGATGGCCATCCACCAACCATCCACTACTCCATCCATCTGGACCATCCTGGGTTGCTCGACACTCATCAGTAAACAATACTGTTTTAAAATTAGTCTTCATTTATGTCTTGGCCCACTGCAACCGTTTCTGCTTGTGAGCACTGTTTAGGGTGGCCGAATAGTAGGTTTATGGACCACAGTAAGTCTTTGAAGGATCCACACCTTGAGGTTTGAGAGGACTCCAGAGGCACCAGCAGCTTCAAATATCTGTTTGCTGGTTTGTAATGGCTTTTTTGCAGCTGCTCTCTTAATCCGATGAACTTGCATAGCAGAAACCTTCCTCATTCTGCCTTTATCAGCACAAACACGTCTGTGCTCAGAATCAACCACAAATCTCTTAACAGTACAATGATCACGCTTAAGTTTTCGGGAAATATCTAATGTTTTCATCCCTTGACCAAGGCATTGCACTATTTGATGCTTTTCAGCAGCAGGGAGATCCTTTTTCATTCCCATGTTACTTGAAAACTCTGGCCTGCTTAACCGCTTAAACCCCAAGGGTGGTTTGCACGTTAATGACCGAGCCAATTTTTACAATTCTGACCACTGTCTCTTTATGAGGTTATAACTCTGGAACGCTTCAACGGATCTTAGTGATTCTGAGAATGTTTTCTTGTGACATATCGTACTTCACGATAGTGGTAAAATTTCTTCGATTTAACGTGCGGTTATTTATGTAAAATATGGAAATATGGCAAAATTTTGGAAAATTTTGCTATTTTCAAACTTTGAATTTTTATTCCCTTATAACAGAGAAATATGTCACACAAAATAGTTAATAAATAACATTTCCCACATGTCTACTTTACAACAGCACAATTTTGGAACCAAAATTCTTTTTGTCACAAAGTTAAAAGGGTTAAAAGTTGACCAGCGATTTCTCATTTTTACAACAAATTGTACAAAACCATTTTTTTTAAGGGACCACCTCACATTTGAAGTCACTTTGAGGGGTCTATATGGCAGAAAATACCCAAAAGTGACACCATTCTAAAAAACTGCACCCCTCAAGGTACTCAAAACCACATTCAAAAAGTTTATTAACCCTTCAGGTGCTTTACAGGAGCTGAAGCAACTTGGAAGGAAAAAATGAACATTTAACTTTTTACTCACAAAAATAATATTTTACAAACTTTTTTTATTTTAACAAGGGTAAAAGAAGAAAATGGACAGAAAAAGTTGTTGTGCAATTTCTTCTGAGTACACTGATACCCCATATGTGGGGGAAACCCACTGTTTGGGCGCACGGCAGGGCTCGGAAGGGAAGGAGCACCGTTTGACTTTTTCAAAGAAAAAGTGGCTGGAATTGAGATTGGACGCCATGTAGCATTTGGAGAGCCCCTGATGTGCCTAATCAGCGAAAATCCCCCACAAGTGACACCATTTTGGAAACTAGACCCCCTAAGGAACCTATCTAGATCTGTTGTGAGCACTTTTAACCCCCAAGTGTTTCAGTAAAGTTTATAATGCCTGGGTGTGCAAAAAAAATTTCCACAAAAATAATTTTTTAGTCCCCAATTTTTGATATTTTCCAAGGAAATTGGACCCCAAAAGTTGTTGTCCAATATGTCCTGAGTACGCTGATACCCCATATATGGGGAGAAATACTGTTTGGGTGCACAGCAGGGCTCAGAAAGGAAATAATGACATTTTGGAATGCAGACTTTGATGGGTGTCATGTTCAGTTTACAGAATCCCTGATGTGCCTGAACAGTAGAAACCCCCCACAAGTGACCTCATTTTGGAAACTAGACCCCCTAAGAAACTTATCTAGATCTGTGGTGAGCACTTTGAACCCCCAAGTGCTTCACACAAGTTTATAATGCCCGGGCATGAAAATAAAAAATCCTATTTTTTCCCACAAAAATGATATTTAAGTCACCAATTTTTTATTTTCCCAAGGGTAACAGGAGAAATTGGACCACAAAAGTTGTTGTCCAATTTGTCCTGAGTACGCTGATACCCCATGTGTGGGGGGAACCACTGTTTGGGCGCACGGCAGAGCTCAGAAGGGAAGGAGCGCCATTTGACTTTTTCAAATCAAAATTGGCTGGAATCGAGATGGGACGCCATGTCGCATTTGGATAGCCCCTTATGTGCCTAAACAGTGGGAACCCCCCACAAGTGACTCCATTTTAGAAACTAGACCCCCTAAGGAACTTATCTAGATCTGTGGTGAGCACTTTGAACCCCCAAGTGCTTCACACAAGTTTATAACGTAGAGCAGTAAAATGAAAAAATCATATTTTTTCCACAAAAATTATCTTTTCACTCCAATTTTTAATTTCCCAAGGGTAACAAGACCTCAAAAGTTATTGTGCAATTTGTTCTGAGTACGCTGATACCCAATGTGGAGGTAAACCACTGTTTGGGTGCATGGCAGAGCTTGGAAGGGAAGGAGCACAGTTTGACTTTTTCAATGCAGAATTGGCTGTATGCCATGTCGCGCTTGGAGAGCACCTGATGTGCCTAAACAGTGGAAACCTCCCACAAGTGACACCATTTTGGAAAATAGACCCCCTAAGGAACTTATCTAGATCTTTTTGAGCACATTAAACCCCCAAGTGTTTCATTAAAGTTTATAATGCCTTGGGTGTGAAAATTTTTTTTCCACAATAATGATTTTTTAGTCCCCAATTTTCCAATGTTTGATTTTTCCTAAGGAAATTGGACCCTAAAAGTTGTTGTCCAATTTGTCCTGAGTACGCTGATACCCCATATGTGGGGGGAAATACTGTTTGGGTGCACGGCAGGGCTTGGAAAGGAAGCAATGACATTTTGGAATGCAGACTTTGATGGGTGTCATGTTCAGTTTGCAGAGTCCCTGATGTGCCTAAGCAGTGTAAACCCCCCACAAGTGACCCCATTTGGGAAACCAGACCCCCTAAGGAACTTATCTAGATCTTTGGTGGGCAATTTGAACCCCCAAGTGCTTCACACAAGTTTATAATGCCCGGGCATGAAAATAAAAAATCCTATTTTTTTCCCACAAAAATGATCTTTTAGTCACCAATTTTTTATTTTCCCAAGGGTAACGGGAGAAATTGGACCCCAAAAGTTGTTTTCCAATTTGTCCTGAGTACGCTGAAACCCTATATGTGGGAGAAAACTATTGTATGGGCACACGTCGGAGCTCGGAAGGGAAGTAGTGACGTTTTGGATTGCAGACTTTGATGGAATGGTCTGTGGGTGTCATGTCGCGTTTGGAGAGCCCCTGATGTGCCTAAACAGTGGAAACCTCCACAAGTGACCCCATTTTGGAAACTAGACCCCAAAAGGAACTTATCTAGATGTGTGGTGAGAAATTGGAACCCCCAAGTTCACCTTCACAGAAGTTTATAACGTAGAGCCATAAAAATAAAAAATCATATTTTTTTCCAAAAAAATGATATTTTCACCCCCAATTTTTTATTTTTCCAAGGGTAAAAGAAGAAATTGGACCCAAAGAGTTATTGTGCAATTTGTCCTGAGTACGCTGATACCCCATATATGGGGGTAAACTACTGTTTGTGCGCATGGCAGAGCTCAGAAGGGAAGGAGCACCGTTTGACTTTTTCAACGCCAAACTGGCTGGAATTGAGATCAGACGCCATGTCAGGTTTGGAGAGACCCTGATGTGCCTAAACAGTGGAAACACCCCAATTCTAACTCCAACCCTAACCCCAACACACCCCTAACCCTAATCTCAGCCCTAATCATAACCCTAACTACAAGCCTAACCCTAACACACCCATAACCCTAGTCCCAACCCTAACCCTATGTAAGGTTCTTTGTCTCTGTTGACATGTTCCTTGAAACTCAGTTTTCCGTCGGCCATTTTGCTTTCTGTCTTTCTGCAGCTCTTGCCCTCAGTTAATATGGAGTTTCCAGTTTTCATGTTCCCACCCTGATTCTTCCCTCTTGCTTCTTAAGCAGCCTCAGCTGAACAATCAGTGCTCCTGAATCAAGCCTCAGTCAGTCTGTGACCTGACTTCTGGAAACCTTGGACTTGTACTCCAGCTATTCCCTACTGAGGAGCCTTGGAACACTTTTGGACTCTGGAAACCTGCTGTTTGGTGAATCCATGTTTGCAGAGGAATTACGGTACAGAGAAGAGATCCTGAACCTGCTTTGGAGATTTATTGTAGTGCTTGAAGTTACTCTGGCCTGCTGTGTCTCCTGTCGCTGTTCCTGCAAAACTGTGTGAACTTTTCAGCATGCTTGTATGAAGTAATACAAGTCATTTCATATCAACCTGTGTCTCCTGTGTTTCCCTCGCACCCAAGCACAAGACGCTATAGGAACTGTACACTATACATGACAAGATTCAGGAGCCAATGTTTAGTGTCTGCTGGGTCTGGGAAAGCCGTGTCTGCTGTGACTGTGGATATCAGATGTCTGTTTAATACCTTATGTGATGACAGTGGTTGTGACTTCTCACAACCATTCCAGGTGAGCGCATTCCCTTAAAATTTTACTCTGGAGTGTTACCACAGGTAAACACTATTGTTTTTTTTTTTTTTTTCCTTTCCTCTTCTCCTTCCAGCACTTCTGCCTTAAAAGATCTGGAAGATGGAGGCCCGCATAAAGGAACTTTGCGGAGTGACTGATACAATCCTTTCAGATGTACAGACTTTAAAAACCCGTTTTGCAAGCCTACAGGACCTCACTAATCATAATTTGCAAGTGTTTGGACAGACTACCCAGGAATTGTGAGCCAGGATTGAGGCTCTAGAGGAACGAGCCCAGGCTCCTGCCATAACCCGAGTTCTGGGATCCCCAAATTACCTCCTTTTCGTTTTGGCGGTGAACGTGAGAAATTCAGGGGATTTATTAATCAATGCAATTTATTTTTCTCTGCACATGCTTCACAATTTACCACTGAACGATCCAAAGTGCTTACTATAATCATGTTGCTTACCAATAAGGCTTTGATGTGGGCAAACCCTCTGATTGAGACTGAGGATGATTGTTTGAATCACCTTGATGCTTTTATTTCAGCCATGGGGCAGGTGTTTGATGACCCCAATCGAGGTGCAACAGCTGAAGCAGCCATGTTAACTTTGCGCCAAGGTAAGCGTTCAGTAGCCGAATATGCCCTGGATTTCAGGAGATGGGCTCTTGATACCACTTGGGACACTTCCGCTAAAAAATCTATTTTTCGGAAAGGGTTGTCTCCACTGATTAAGGATGAACTTGCTCGTGCCGACCCTCCCACTGCGTTAGGTGACTTTATTAACTATTGTATCCGTATTGATGCTCGTCTGACTGAACGCAGACAAGAGAGATGGTTCGAAAATAATCGCACTAACCTTTTACTACCTCCCTCCTCAGCTAAGGAACCTTTG
>JARQOD010000001.1:552654872-552689939 GCA_033576555.1 Oophaga sylvatica | reverse complement strand
ATAACATTGACTATGTTATGTTCTGCTACAAGCACTAAGGAAAGAAAGGGATATCTGTCCCTACAATAGAACTAAGCTCAATCCCTACGATGTAACGGGGAACCTGATCCTGCGATCAGACCCGCTAAAGTCCTCAGCTAGTCTGAACGAAGACCTATAGATGCGAGGAAGGGATCCCTACAAGCACTAGGGACTGGGATAAAAGATGGACACCTCCTAACAGAAGTTGTAGCAGTAAAAAGAAAAACAAAACAACATAGAACATAGAGGTCTGAAGACCAAGCAAAACTATTTGAGTAAGGTAACAAAGCACCCGGCTAGCTTAAGAGTAGAAACTACAATGAAGTCCAGCAAAGCCAGAAGGGCGGAGCAGGACTAAATAGGCCACAAAGGTCATGTGACCAGCAAGATAGAAAAAACCTTACAGGAGAGTTCTAACAGTACCCCCCCTTCTAAGAGGATCCTCCGGATCTCCTAGGCCCAGGCTTACCCCGAAACCTCTTGTGAAACTCTAAAGGTCCCAGGCACAAACAACCTCCCATGGGGAGTGTTAGATGGGGCATTCTCCTGTGCTTTAAGAATCTCATCTTTCAACACAGAGTCCAAAGCAGCAATCACAACCCCTTCTTGTAAAATGTTCTCCTCCTCCTCAGCACCAACCATGGGAGAAAAGCTGCGAGACAAAGCATCGGCTTTCACATTCTTAGTACCTGGGATGTAAGTAACGGAAAAATTAAACAGCGAGAAAAACAGTGCCCACCTAGCCTGACGGGCATTCAAGCGTTTGGCAGCATCAAGATAGATCAGATTTTTATGATCAGTGAAAACCTGAACGGGAAATTCAGCACCTTCCAAGAGATGTCGCCAGTGTTCAAATGCGAGTTTAATGGCCAACAATTCCCGATTACCAATATTCAGTTCAGTCTCAGAAAATTTTTTGAAAAAAATGCACAAGGATGTTCTCCATCCGTGTTTTCCTGAGACAACACCGCGCCGACCCCCACAGAAGAAGCATCAACCTCAACCAAAAACGGTTTAGTCACATCAGGCTGCATAAGGATGGGAGCAGAGCTGAACCTCTCCTTTAAAAACACAAAAGCTTCAATGGCCTCAGTAGTCCACTGAACAACATTAGCACCTTTCCTGGTGAGATCGGTCAGTGGTTTGACAATAATAGAAAATTTTTTAATGAATTTTCTATAATAATTGGCGAAACCCAAAAACCTCTGTAACAATTTCAAACCAATAGGCCTAGGCCATTCCTGCACAGCTTGAACTTTCACCGGGTCCATCTCAAAACCTTCGCTGGAGATAATGTAGCCCAAAAAACTAATTCTCTGTACAGCGAACTCACATTTCTCCAGCTTAGCAAAAAGCGAATTGTCACTCAATAACTGTAATACCTCACGAACGCTCCACCAATGAGACTCCAGATCCGGCGAATAAATCAAAATGTCATCCAAATACACAACCACATTTTTGCCGATCAAAGGTCTAAGGATGTCATTAATAAGATTCTGAAAAAATGCAGGAGCATTGGTAAGGCCAAAAGGCATAACCAGATTCTCAAAATGACCCACAGGAGTATTAAAAGCAGGCTTCTATGCGTCACCCTCCTTCATGAGCAACAAATTATATGCCCCCGAAGATCAATTTTAGAGAACCACTTGGCCCCCGCTAACTGGTTAAACAAATCAGGAATCAATGGCAGCGGGTAAGGATTGCGTACAGTAATTTTATTAATCTCACGAAAGTCCAGACAAGGACGTAAACCGCCGTCCTTTTTTTAACAAAAAAAAAATCCAACAGCCACAGGAGACTTGGAAGGCCTAATGTGAACGGCGGCCAAGCTTGTCTGTATGTATTCCTCCAAAGCCTTTCTCTCAGGAATAGTAAGATTGAATAAGCGACTTTTAGGAAGAGTCGCTCCAGGGACAAATTCAATAGTACAATCATAGTCTCTATGGGGAGGTAAAATCTGCGACTCCTTCTGAGAAAAAACTTTCCAAAAATCCTGAATAGGTACAGGTAGTTCCCCTTTATCCACAGCAGCAATACGCCCATTACAGCACTTGTCATAACACTTAGAACTCCAGGACTTAATTTCATTGGTAGACCAATCCAGAACAGGATTGTGCAATTTTAACCAGGGTAACCCCAAAATTACCGGAGAAGGTAAATTATTCAATACTACTAAATCCAAATTCTCTTGGTGAACACCATTAATAGTGAGGGGAAATTCACAGACCTTGTGAGTAACATTCTACAAGGGAGAGCCATCAACAGAAACCACGGCAATAGGGGATGACAAAGGTTTGGGTTTTAATTTAAGTTTTTCCAAGAATCCCCCATCAATCACATTCAGAGTTGACCCACAATCGACAAATACCCGAAAATCCATTAATTCTTCCTGAGCCGCAGTAGTAGTGGCAGAAAGAAAGACGCCCTTAGTATTTAAACAGGCTATACGGGCAGAACTGACCTTTTTTTTTTCTTTGTTTATACGAAGCACACAGTTCTTAATGAAATGGTCAGATTTGCCGCAATAAAAGCACAATCCTTCAGAAAACCTGCGGTCTTTTTCCTTAGAGCGAGGTGCCATCGCTCCAATCTCCATGGGCTCTCCAATGTCAATACAGACCCTCTCAAGACTTGGGGCTGACATCACATAGGATTTACTCTCATTAACCCTTGCACGCAGTCTCCTATCCACCCGTATAGCTAATTGCATAGCCTCTTGCAAGTTACCAGGTATGGGATAAGCAATCAGCAAATCTTTAACCCTTTCACTTAGCCCTGCAAGAAACAAACTTTTCAAAGCTGAATCGTTCCATCCCACCTGAGTAGACCACCGTCGGAAGTGAGTACAATATTTTTCCACATTACCTGATCCCTGCCTCAAACGTCTCAATTCTGTCTCAGCTGATGAGACACGATCAGGATCATCATACAATAACCCCAAAGCAGAAAAAAAACTATCCACTGATCTAAAGCATGGATCACTAGGTTGCAGAGAAAAGGCCCACTCCTGAGGTTCTTTGCGCAAAAGTGACATTATGAACCCAGAGGATCTGGGTCTCAAACGAAAATACAACAAGCAAGCATTTTTAAAAGGAAAAAAATCTTGTTGTTCTCCAAAAAATAAATTAGGCAAACGTACCTGTTGTGAATAGGCTGGAAATGAGTTCTGAGCAGAAGCTCCCTCTGGTGGTTACAAACGGTACTGGACTGTCCAGTGAAGATTGTGAGGATTGGGAATCAGGTGTTACTGACTGGTCTTATATAAGGGAGTCGCCTTCCCATCAGGGTTGCCGGTGATCAATTGTTCTGGTCTCAATCCTTGATTCCTGTTTCCTTGGTAGCCTGCTGTGTCGTGTCTGAATCTCCTGCTAACAGATAAGACATTTTCTTCTTTTTGTTTTTGTGCTTGATTTTTGCATTTTGTCCTGCACTTCTGTGGGGGCCTTCAGGGTCCCCTCTGGGAGCTTTTGCCTCTCAGTTCAGTTCAGCCACTGTTGTTTGTACATTTGCTTTTTCCAGTTTTTTCAGTGGCTGCTGTTTTGTTTTTGGTTACACCAGAGAACTAATTTAGGTGGTAGAGGTCGTGTGATCTCAGGTGTTTTTGAAATTAGTAGAGTTGGTGCTTTTCAGGGTTTTTTGGGATTGCAGTAAGTGCCCTTCCTATCCTTTTCTATTTAGTAAGTTTGGGCCCCAACGTTTGCTCATACTATTTTCTGTCTGTGTCAGTATTTCTTCTTGTCTAACCGCCATTACATGTTTGGGGGCTTTCTATGTTCTTTGGGGATCTGCTCCGGGGCAGATAGCTTTCCTCTTTCTATCTTTAGGTGTAGTTAGTTTCTCAGGCTGTGACGAGGCGTCTAGGACCAACGTAGGAACGCTCCACGGCTGCCTCTAGTTGTGGTGGTTAGTCAGGGTACTGCAATCTCATAGTTTCCAACTGCTCTGGTGTATTTCCTTTTTTGCCTGCTCTCCTCAGTTACCAAATCATAACAGTATCACCGGCCCAAAACTGAAAATTATATGGTACTCACAGAAGGGAAAAATATTGTGGAAAGAAAAAAAAGTTGTCAGAGTTGTCAGAGATTTTTTTTTTTTCTGTTTGTTGCATTTTTTTTTCCCTCTGTATCTCTGGGTGCTGAGGAGGATTTTTTTTTTTCTCTTCAATG
Source organism: Oophaga sylvatica (assembly GCA_033576555.1). Lineage (NCBI taxonomy): Eukaryota > Metazoa > Chordata > Amphibia > Anura > Dendrobatidae > Oophaga > Oophaga sylvatica. The sequence goes on along the minus strand of JARQOD010000001.1, from coordinate 552,685,752 downwards.
GAGTTTGCACAGTTGTCTGGCCGTGTGGATCAGCTTGCCACTGAAGTTCGGAGTATTGCTACCTATCTTGCTAGGTTGCCTGTTGTGGAACCTAGGATTCCCATGCCAGATTTGTTTTTAGGGGATCGAGCTAAGTTTCTGAATTTCAAAAATAACTGTAAATTGTTTTTTGCCTTAAAATCTAAGTCCTCAGGGAACGCAGCGCAGCAGGTTCAAATTGTCATCTCTCTCCTGCGCGGTGACCCTCAGGATTGGGCTTTTTCCCTGACACCTGGGGATCCTGTTTTGAGTGATGTTGATGCGTTTTTTCAGGCTTTGGGGTTATTGTACGATAAGCCTAATGTCACTGATCAAGCTGAAAAAACTTTGTTGGCATTAAGTCAGGGGCTTGAGGACGCTGAGTTATACTGTCAGAGATTCCATAGGTGGGCAGTTCTGACCAAATGGAATGACGACGCTTTGGCAGCTCTTTTTCGGAAGGGACTGTCAGATAATGTAAAGGATGTTATGGTGGGATTCCCTGTTCCCTCTGGTCTCAATGATTCTATGTCATTAGCGATTCAAATTGACAGACGTTTGCGTGAGCGGAAAGGTATGCGTGGAATAATGTTGCCTTGTGAACCTGCTTCTGAATCCATGCAGTGTGATAGAGTGGTTTCTGGGGCACAGCGTCATGAATTTCGAAAGCGCAATGGGTTATGTTTCTACTGTGGTGATGCCTCTCATGCTATTTCTGTCTGCCCTAAGCGGGGAAGACGTTTTGCTCGCTCAGTTGTCTTGGGTAGTGTTCAGACTAAGTTTTTATTAACTGTTACCCTGATATTCTCTCTGTCCTCATTTTCTGCTCAGGCTTTTGTTGATTCTGGAGCAGCTATTAACCTGATGGATTTTGATTTTGCTAAACGTTGTGGGTTTCCCTTGATACCCCTACGGAAGTCTATTCCCCTACTGGGGATCGATTCTACCCCTTTGGCTGAGAATAAACCTCAGTTCTCTACTCAGGTGATAATGAGGGTAGAACCTGATCATCAGGAGAGTTGCAAATTTTTGGTTCTGTATAATCTGCATGACATTATCGTACTGGGTTTCCCTTGGTTACAGTCTCATAATCCTGTTTTGGATTGGAAATCTGTGTCTGTTACCAGTTGGGGCTGCCAATGTGTTAATACCAACACTCCTGTTTTTTCTGCCTCCCCCCAGGCTCAGGATGTTCCTGACTTTTTGATTGATTTTTCTGATGTGTTTAGCGAAAGTAAATCTGCATCCTTACCTCCCCATAGGAGCTATGACTGCGCTATTGAATTAGTGCCTGGTAGTAAATTCCCTAAAGGTCGCCTTTTTAACTTGTCTGTACCTGAACATGATGCTATGCGGTCTTATATCAAGGAGTCATTGGAGAAGGGTCATATCAGACCATCCTCTTCACCCTTAGGTGCCGGTTTTTTCTTTGTGGCCAAAAAGGATGGTTCATTAAGGCCGTGTATTGATTATCGTCTCTTGAACAATATTACTGTGAAATATCAATATCCGTTACCCTTGATCTCTGATCTGTTTTCCAGGGTGAAAAACGCTACTTGGTTTACCAAGCTTGACCTCAGGGGGGCATATAACCTTATTCGCATTAAGCACGGGGATGAATGGAAGACGGCATTTAATACCCCTGAAGGGCATTTTGAGTACCTTGTGATGCCCTTTGGGCTCACTAATGCTCCTTCTGTCTTCCAGTCCTTCATGAGTGACATTTTCAGGGATTTTATGGATAAATTTCTGATTGTTTATTTGGATGATATCTTGATTTTTTCCAATGACTGGGACTGTGTTCCAGATTTTGAGAGAGAATGCTCTGTATGTGAAGGGATGAAAGTGTCTTTTTGGCGTTCAGAGGATCTCATTTCTGGGATTCATTTTGTCACCATCTGTTATTGAAATGGACCCGGTCAAAGTTCAGGCTATCTGTGATTGGGTCCAACCTACTTCATTAAAGGCTCTTCAAAGATTCTTGGGTTTTGCCAATTTTTATCGTAAATTTATTGGTAATTTCTCTGTTATTGTTAAACCATTAACTGATTTGACCAAGAAGGGTTCTGATGTGGTGAATTGGCCTCCTGAGGCAATCTCTGCATTTCAGGAACTTAAGCAGAGATTCACTTCTGCTCCTGTTCTACGGCAGCCTGATGTTTCTCTACCATTTCAGGTGGAGGTTGATGCCTCTGAAATTGGGGCAGGTGCCGTTTTGTCCCAAAGAGATCCAGAGACCTCTAAAAGTAACCCTTGTGCCTTTTCTCTCGAAAATTTTCTCCCACTGAACGTAATTATGACGTGGGTAATCGGGAGTTATTAGCCATGAAGTGGGCTTTTGAAGAGTGGAGACATTGGCTGGAGGGAGCCAAACATCAGGTGGTGGTCCTTATGGACCATAAGAATCTAGTTTATCTGGAATCTGCCAAGCGACTTAATCCTAGACAGGCCAGGTGGGCCTTGTTTTTCACACGTTTTAATTTTGTGGTTTATTTCTTCCTGGCACTAAAAATGTTAAGGCGGATGCCCTCTCGAGGAGTTTCCTGGCGGACTCTCCTGAGTTATCTGATCCTTCTGTTATTTTGAAAGAGGGTGTAGTTCTTTCCGCCATCTCGCCCAATTTGAGACTGGCTCTGGAGGGGTGTCAGGAGGATAAGCCCGAGCGCTGCCCTGTTGGGAAATTGTCCCGGACCAGTGGAAAAAGAGTGTAATGTCTGAGATTCATTGTTCCGCGTTGGCCGGTCATCCTGGAATTTTTGGTACCAGAGACTTGGTCAGTCGGTCCTTTTGGTGGCCTACCTTGTCTCGTGATGTCAGGGAGTTTGTGCAGTCCTGCGGGACTTGCTCTCGCTCCAAGCCTTGCTCTCGTTCTAGTGGTTTGTTGATGCCATTACCTGTGCCCAAGAGACCATGGACCCATATCTCTATGGATTTCATTTCCGACCTCCCTGTTTCTCAGAGAATGACCGTCATCTGGGTGATTTGCGATGTTTTCCAAGATGATATATCTTGTGCCATTACCTAAGTTGCCTTCCTCCTCTGAATTGGTGACTTTGTTCCTTCAGCACGTGGTTCGTTTACACGGCATTCCTGAGAACATTGTGTCTGACAGAGGAGTCCAGTTTGTTTCCAGATTTTGGAGGACCTTTTGTTCTAAAATTGGTGTTCAATTGTCTTTCTCCTCGGCAATTCATCCTCAGACCAATGGTCAAACTGAGAGAACAAACCAGACATTGGAGACTTATCTAAGATGCTTTGTGTCTGCTGATCAGGATGACTGGGTCTCTTTTTTGCCTTTGGCTGAGTTTGCTCTTAATAATAGGGCTAGCTCTGCCACTTTGATGTCTCCATTTTTCTGTAATTCTGGGTTTCACCCTCGATTTTCTTCAGGACAGACGGAGGCTTCTGTCTGTCCAGGTGTTGACTCTGTTGTAGAGCGTATGCAACAGATTTGGGACCAGGTAGTGGAGAGGTTGTCCCTCTCTCAGGAGAGGCCCAGCGGTTTGCTAACCGGCATAGGACTGATGGTCCTTGGTTTAAAGTGGGGGACTTGGTCTGGTTGTCCTCAAGAAATATTCCTATGAGAGTGGCATCTCCTAAATTTAAGCCTAGGTTCATTGGACCTTATAAGATCATGGAGATTCTTAATCCTGTTTCTTTTCGTTTGCTTCTTCCTGGGACATTTAAGATCCATAACGTGTTCCACAAGTCCTTGTTGAAGAGGTTTGTTGAGCCAGTGGTTCCTACTACTGTGCCTCCTGACCCTGTTTTGGTTGAGGGCAATCTGGAGTATGTGGTTGAGAAAATATTGAATTCTCGTTTTTCTAGACGGAAACTCCAGTATTTGGTTAAATGGAGAGGTTATGGTCAGGAAGACAATTCTTGGTTGTTTGCTTCGGACATCCATGCTAGGAGACTCATCCGTGCGTATCATAGAACTCATCCTGACTGACCTGGTTGCTCAAATGAGGGTTCGGTGACCCCTCCTCAAGGGGGGGGGTACTGTTGTGAATAGGCTGGAAATGAGTTCTGAGCAGAAGCTCCCTCTGGTGGTTACAAACGGTACTGGACTGTCCAGTGAAGATTGTGAGGATTGGGAATCAGGTGTTACTGACTGGTCTTATATAAGGGAGTCGCCTTCCCATCAGGGTTGCCGGTGATCAATTGTTCTGGTCTCAATCCTTGATTCCTGTTTCCTTGGTAGCCTGCTGTGTCGTGTCTGAATCTCCTGCTAACAGATAAGACATTTTCTTCTTTTTGTTTTTGTGCTTGATTTTTGCATTTTGTCCTGCACTTCTGTGGGGGCCTTCAGGGTCCCCTCTGGGAGCTTTTGCCTCTCAGTTCAGTTCAGCCACTGTTGTTTGTACATTTGCTTTTTCCAGTTTTTTCAGTGGCTTCTGTTTTGTTTTTGGTTACACCAGAGAACTAATTTAGGTGGTAGAGGTCGTGTGATCTCAGGTGTTTTTGAAATTAGTAGAGTTGGTGCTTTTCAGGGTTTTTTGGGATTGCAGTAAGTGCCCTTCCTATCCTTTTCTATTTAGTAAGTTTGGGCCCCAACGTTTGCTCATACTATTTTCTGTCTGTGTCAGTATTTCTTCTTGTCTAACCGCCATTACATGTTTGGGGGCTTTCTATGTTCTTTGGGGATCTGCTCCGGGGCAGATAGCTTTCCTCTTTCTATCTTTAGGTGTAGTTAGTTTCTCAGGCTGTGACGAGGCGTCTAGGACCAACGTAGGAACGCTCCACGGCTGCCTCTAGTTGTGGTGGTTAGTCAGGGTACTGCAATCTCATAGTTTCCAACTGCTCTGGTGTATTTCCTTTTTTGCCTGCTCTCCTCAGTTACCAAATCATAACACGTACCTTTGACTCCACGAAATGTGCTCCAGAACAGCTACTCACGTGTTGCTGAAGCTCGGATACCTCCAGAGAGAGTCCCTGCAGGCGTTGAGCCAATTCCTGAACCGACACCATAATGGAAACTGGTAATCTTTCCTTAGAGATATTTTTTTGGCTGGACTTACTGTTATGTTCTGTTACAAGCACTAAGGAAAGAAAGGGATATCTGTCCCTACAATAGAACTAAGCTCAATCCCTACGATGTAACGGGGAACCTGATCCTGCGATCAGACCCGCTAAAGTCCTCAGCTAGTCTGAACGAAGACCTATAGATGCGAGGAAGGGATCCTTACAAGCACTAGGGACTGGGATAAAAGATGGACACCTCCTAACAGAAGTTGTAGCAGTAAAAAGAAAAACAAAACAACATAGTACATAGAGGTCTGAAGACCAAGCAAAACTATTTGAGTAAGGTAACAAAGCACCCGGCTAGCTTAAGAGTAGAAATTACAATGAAGTCCAGCAAAGCCAGAATGGCGGAGCAGGACTAAATAGGCCACAAAGGTCATGTGACCAGCAAGATAGAAAAAACCTAACAGGAGAGTTCTAACAGACTACATGCTCCAATTTCCAAATGAGATGTCCCTTAAGGGCCCGTCTCACATAACGAGATCGCTACCGAGATCGTTGTTACGTCACCAATTTCGTGACGTAACAGCGACCTCATTAGCGATCTCGCTTCGTCTGACACATACCAGCGATCAGGCCCCTGCTGTGAGATCGCTGATCGTTCAAGAAAACTCTGGACATTTTTTTGGTCGTTGCGGCCCCGCTGAGTCGCACATATCGTCCTGTTTGACACCTTTAACAACGATCTCTCCAGCGACTTGCTACTAGAATCGAGGGCGTGCTTTTGCGTTGCCTTTTCCGCGCCCCCTGGCTCCGATTGGCGGTCACTACTGCATTTCAATTGGCGGCGCTATATACCATTGTTCCCGATCGCGTGAAAAAGGCAGCGTAGCTGTGCTCCTGTTCATTGTTCCTGGCGGTCTAGCAACAGTTGTGGTGGTTTGTTCCTGCTAGCGTCCTGCTTTCCGGATCTCAGTAGCGTTCAAGACTGCGTCTCCAAAACACAATACAGCTATTCTCCAACTGGCTTTTGACTAGCTATACGTTGTGCACGGTAAGTATATTTTGGGTCTTTACTGCGTTTCCATTGTCTTTAGAATTAATGTCAATTATCAATTGTAAGGTAACATTGCACAACTATGCAGTGTATACTTTTTGAGTCTCTAATGTGATTCCTATTGTCTATTTTATGGGGGTCTTGGGTGGGATCTCAAATACCTTCCCATTTTAAATTGATATAGGACATCTACCTATTGTCTATTGTCTGCTATCTTTGCTCTGCTGGGATGGAGGGAGGGCTTGGCTTCTACCGGTGAACATGTGCTTTTCCGCCGGCAGCCATTTTAGGGGGTCTCGGGTGGGATCTCAAATACCTTTCCATTTCACCTAATTTAAATTGTTATAGGACACCTACCTATTGTTTTCATTTTTTTTTTCAGTTTGCCCCATCATGAACAATGCAGAGTGTGCTGTTGTGGTTGCTGCATTGCTTGTTGAGGAAGCACGGCGTCAAGATGAGGCACGGATGCTGGAGAGGCGTTCTAAAAGAAAACGTCGCATGTGGACCCGAGAGTGGCTGCAGAAGAGGTCCAAATTTTCACACATGCAACTGTTGAAAGAGCTTCAGGACAAAAATCCACATGATTTTCGCAATTTTCTGCGGATGTCTGAGGAATCCTTCACCTATTTACTTGGAAGAATTACTCCACGGATTGAACGGAAGGATACAGCGATGCGTGCTGCCATCCCGGCAGATGAAAGATTGGCAGTCACGCTGCGATTCCTGGCAACTGGACGCTCTTTGCAAGACTTGCATTTTTCTTCCGCCATTTCAAGGCCTCTACTGAGCGTTCTCATTCCAGAAACGTGCAAGGTGATTTTCAGTTGTCTACGGAGCTACATGGAGTTTCCCACCACGGAGGCGGAATGGAGCAAGATTGCCAACGATTTTGATCACCTATGGCAGTTCCCAAACTGTGGTGGGGCTTTGGACGGGAAACATGTCCGTATTACTCAGCCACCCAACAGCGGATCATATTTCTACAACTACAAGGGCTATTTCAGCATCATACTGATGGCCCTTGTTAACGCCAGTTATGAGTTCATTTGTGTAGACATTGGGATGAATGGAAGGGTTTCCGATGGTGGAGTTTTGGAGAATACAGTTTTTGGAGAACGGTTACATAACTGTGAACTCCACTTGCCTCCTAACTCAGACACTACAGGTAACCGTAATTTTGTTTTTATTGGCGACGAGGCCTTCCCGCTTCATCCCAATCTCATAAAACCTTTCCCTCAAAAAACTCTCACACGGGAAAGGAGAATTTATAACTACCGTTTGTCTAGGGCACGTCGGGTTGTGGAGAATGCCTTTGGTATCATGGCCAATCGCTTCCGCATTTTTCACACACCGATTAACATGAAGTTGAAATCAATTGACTCAGTAGTTTTGGCCTGTTGTGTGCTTCACAATTTTCTTCGCCGGCGCGATTCTGTGTCGTACTGTCCTCCTGGCTTTGGGGACTCTGTGAATGAAACGATGTCATGTGTGCATTGCCACGAAGATCGTCGCGGTTGCACATTTTGACTTCTCACAGCTGATCTGCTGTTTCTTTGTGTTTGGCAGCTAGGAGTTAATTCTGTCTGTGCTCGGTGCTGGGACTGGGTGCAGTTTCTCCCGGCTGCAATTGATTATTTGTTGATTGGTTTCCTTTAAATTCCTGGTTGTCTGCTTGGGGAGTTGCCAGTGAAACCTTCATGCAGACCACAGATAGGAATGAATCTGTATAGACTTTAGTTGTGAGCTCCTTAGTTGTTCTAAGCTCAACTTGGTTAGAGTTTATTTCCCAGACCATTTATGTTCCTTTGGTGTTAGAGTGTGTATGCAAGCGAGTGTTATCCTGTCTGTCTTATATGTCTAATCTGTGTATTTAGCTGAGATCAGCCCATATCCCTTTGGTGGTAGTCAGGATCCTTCTTAGGACTGATTACAGGGTTCAGGGTCTGATAGGAGACAGGGTTAAGGGTATGCCACACTAAACAACATCGCTAACGGGATCGCTAAAAAACGTCACTATTTAGCGATCCCGTTAGCGATGTTGTTGTGTGCGGCATCTGTCAGCGACGAGGCCCCTGCTGTGATCTCGCTCGTCGCTGACATCGTTCCGGACCCTATTTAGATCGTCGGCGCCCCGTAGGTAAGTATATATCGCTAAGTGTGGCACCTTTTCTTAGCGATTTAGCGGTACTTTTGTACCGCTAAAGTCGTTAAGAAGATCGCTAACCGCGATAGCGTCCTAACGACATCGCTAAGTTAAGCCGCACTTAGCGATATAAAAACAATCCCGCTAGCGATCGCATTAGTATGCGTCTTTATCGCTATCGCTAGCGGGATTGTTTAGTGTGGCAGTACCTTTAGGTTGGAGACTTGGACCTCTGAACCATTATCAGTACCTCCAAGGTGAGGGATTAGTTAGGACCCCAGTTTAGGGTCAGGTTAGATCCCGGTCCACCTCTTTCCTGTTTCAGCTCATCAAGTCCTCAAGATTAACCCTGAGTTCAGCAGATATCGTGTCAGGTAAATCTATTCTATACTTACATGCTGATGTTGCTATACTAGTTGTTGTATAGAGTGTTGTTCCTGTATTAATAGTTTACTGACATTGTATACATATCATTAGACAGCGTGACATTTTCACTGGCCATAAAAATTATCTCCAGTTACCATGGATCCAGTAGCCCAGCTGGCTCTGCAGTTGCAGGGATTATCCATGGAGCTGACGGACATTAAGTCCAAAGTTTTGTCTCCCCTGGAGCAAACCAGAGTTGAACCTAAAGTAGCTCTCCCGGACAGGTTCACTGGTGGGCGAGACAAATTTTTCACCTTCCGGGAGGCATGTAAATTGTATTTTCGGCTTCGGCCTCGATCATCAGGGAGTGATGAGCAGAGAGTGGGAATTGTTATCTCACTTCTGCAAGGGGACCCTCAATCCTGGGCATTTTCCCTTCCTCCGGGATCCCCGGCTCTACTGTCTGTAGATCAATTTTTTACTGCCCTGGGATTGGTATATGATGACCCAGATCGGGTCTCTCTTGCTGAGACTAAATTACGTAAGATATAGCAGGGAGATCGTCCTGCAGAGGAATTTGCTTCTGAGTTTCGTAGATGGGCCACAGATACTCAGTGGAATGACCCAGCTCTTAGGAGCCAGTTTTGTCATGGGCTTTCTGATAAATTAAAAGACGTTTTGGCTCAGTATGAGTCTCCTCATTCACTGGAGGCTGCTATAGCCTTAGCTATCCGTACTGATAGACGGCTTCGGGAGAGGGGTGAGGTAACCCCACTCCCTGTTGTTTCTCCACCTACCACTAAAGTCCCTTATGTTGAGGTTCCCCTTGTCTGTTCGGATGAGCCTATGCAGTTGGGAGGGACATCATTTTGTAGGAGGGGATTGGCGGTACGCCGCAGGACTAGAAGATGTTTTTTCTGCGGGAAAGGGGGACATTTTGTTGGAGAATGTCCATCCCGTGCCTTGTTGAGCCAAAAGTCGCCGGAAAACTGTTAATCCCAGGTTGTGTGGTGGACGACAACCTGGGAGTATGTATTTCATCCGCCAGTTCTCAGTTCCTTGTACCAGTGGAGGTGGTAGTTGGTACGAGAGTGGAGAGATTGTCTGTTCTTCTTGATAGTGGTTCCGGGGCTAATCTGGTTGACGCTCAGTTTGCTCAGGCTCAAGGTATGCATCTGAGTGTATTGGTCAAACCGATCCCTATATTCTCCATTGACGCCAGGCCTCTCGGCCAAGGTAGCTTTGTTCATGAGGTTCATAACATTGACCTTCGGGTAGGGGCAATACATAGGGAACAATTATCTTGTTATGTGTTGGAGGGTCTACCTACTCCCATTGTGTTGGGACTTCCTTGGTTGGTTAAACATAACCCTGTGATTAATTGGCAGTCCAGAGAAATAAGCCAATGGGGTGAGTTTTGCAAAAGCAACTGCATGAACACAGTCATCAGTGCGGTCGTGCCTAGTACATTGCCTCCTTTTTTGGAGGATTTTGGGGATGTTTTCTCTGAGGAGGGGTGTCAGGAGTTGCCTCCTCATTGCGTGTATGACTGCTCTATTAATCTCCTTCCTGATGCTAAGTTGCCTAAAGCTAGGTTGTATAATCTTTCTGGTCTTGAGAGGCAGGCTATGAAAGATTATATTTCTGAAAGTCTGGCCAAAGGGCATATTAGACCTTCATCTTCCCCAGTAGCCGCGGGGTTCTTCTTTGTGAAGAAGAAAGATGGAGGCCTACGCCCTTGCTTGGATTTCGCGAACTTAATCGGATTACTGTTCGAGATCCGTATCCACTCCCTCTTATTCCTGATCTCTTCAATCAAATTGTTGGCGCCAAATGGTTCTCTAAATTGGATCTCAGGGGGGCGTATAATCTGATTAGGATAAAAGAGGGGGATGAGTGGAAAACGGCGTTTAACACGCCGGAGGGACATTATGAGAACCTTGTCATGCCTTTTGGTCTGACTACTGCACCAGCAGTATTCCAACATTTTGTTAATGACATTTTTCGTCACCTTGTGGGGCTGTTTGTGGTTGTATATTTGGACGACATTTTAATTTACTCGCCAGATCTTGTGTCTCATCAGGAGCATGTGAGACAGGTGTTGCAGATCTTGCGAGACAATAAACTATACGCCAAACTGGAGAAGTGTGTATTTGCAGGAACTTCAGTTTTTGGGTTTTTTGGTGTCAGCCTCCGGTTTCCGTATGACCCTGAAAAGGTGAGAGCAGTGCTTGAATGGGATCAGCCAGGGGATCTTAAGGCTCTGCAGCGTTTTTTGGGGTTTGCTAACTACTACCGGAAATTTATTTGTAATTTCTCATCTGTCGTCAAACCTCTCACTGACATGACAAGAAAAGGGATGGATTTTTCTAAATGGTTGGACAAAGCTTGCCAAGCCTTTTCCTCTTTGAAGAAATGTTTTGCTTCGGCACCCGTTCTCATCCAACCAGATGCATCTCAGCCGTTCATTGTGGAGGTGGATGCGTCTGACGTAGGGGTGGGTGCTATATTGTCCCAGGGTCCGTCCCCTGGTAAATGGCATCCATGCGCTTTATTTTCTAAGGAATTGTCGTCCGCCGAAAGGAATTATGATATCGGCAATAGGGAACTTTTGGCCATTAAGTTAGCTTTTGAAGAATGGCTCACTTTTTGGAGGGGGCAGTCCACCCGGTTACCGTTATTACTGATCACAAGAACCTGTTGTATTTGGAATCCGCTAAGCGTCTGAATTCCAGACAAGCTCGATGGTCGTTGTTTTTTACCAGGTTTAATTTTGTCGTCACTTATCGCCCGGGGTCTAAGAATGTAAAGGCTGATGCCTTGTCTCGCAGTTTCCCAGGGGCCGGGAAAACGGATGACCCGAGTCCTATCCTTCAGGAGGGGGTGGTAGTGTCGGCTGTATTTTCTGAGCTTGAGGAGGAGGTGTTAGAGGCTCAGGGGGACGCCCCTGCAGGACCTCCAGGGAGACTGTTTGTCCCAAATCTGTTGAGACAAAAGGTTATTGAGGCACATCATAATTCTGCTCTAGCAGGACATCCAGGGAGTAAGGCTACTTTAGATCTCCTTTCTCGCCGGTTTTGGTGGCCTAATGCTAATAAAGATGTTATAACTTTTGTCGCGTCATGTGGGGTGTGTGCTCGCTCTAAAACCCCTCATACCCGTCCGTCTGGGACCCTTTTACCCTTGAAACTTCCGGAGCGTCCATGGACTCATTTATCTATGGACTTCATTACGGACCTTCCTCCGTCGTCAGGGAATACTGTCATACTGGTGGTTGTTGACAGGTTCAGTAAGATGGCACATTTCGTTGCTCTTCCTGCACTCCCTAATGCTAAAACTCTGGCGCAGGTGTTCATTAGGGAGATCGTTAGACTTCATGGGTTGCCTTCTGATGTGGTGTCAGATAGGGGGTCTCAGTTTGTGTCCAAATTTTGGAGGGCATTTTGTTTACGTCGGGGGATGCAATTGTCATTTTCCTCGGCTTTTCATCCGCAGACCAATGGTCAGACAGAGCGTCTGAATCAGAGCTTAGAGACATATCTCCGGTGTTTTGTTTCAGAGAACCAAGAGGACTGGTCTTCTTTCTTGCCTCTGGCAGAGTTCGCTCTTAACAACAGGCGGAGCGAGTCCACTGGTAAGTCCCCGTTTTTTGGGGCATATGGTTTCCATCCCCAGCAATTTCCATCCCCAGTTTTGTACTTTCAATGGGGGGGGTCCTTCTGGGGTTCCTGAGGAGGAGCGTTTCTCGTCGTCACTTGCTTCTGTGTGGAGAGGTGTATTGAATAATCTGAGTGCGATGGGGAACCGTTACAAACGTATGGCTGATAGGAGGAGAGTTTCTGGTCCAGATCTGAATGTGAACGATCTGGTATGGTTGTCTACCAGGAATATAAAACTTAAGGTGCCCTCCTGGAAACTGGGTCCCAGATTCATCGGGCCGTACAGGATCAGTTCCATAATTAATCCTGTGGCATTTCGTCTGGACCTCCCTCCTACGTTTAAAATTCATAATGTGTTCCACAAGTCATTACTTAAAAGGTATGTGGCACCAGTCATACCGTCACCTCTACCTCCTCCTCCTGTGTTGGTCAATGGTAACTTGGAATTTCAAGTATCAAAGATCATTGACTTACGTCTGAATCGCCGGTCCCTTCAGTACTTGGTGCATTGGAAGGGGTATGGTCCAGAGGAGAGGACGTGGGTCCCTGCGTCTGATGTTAACGCAGATCGTTTGGTTCGGACCTTCCACAGAACTCACCCGGGCAGGCCTGGCCCTGAGGGTCCGGAGGCCCCTCGTAGAAGGGGGGGTACTGTCATGTGTGCATTGCCACGAAGATCGTCGCGGTTGCACATTTTGACTTCTCACAGCTGATCTGCTGTTTCTTTGTGTTTGGCAGCTAGGGAGTTAATTCTGTCTGTGCTCGGTGCTGGGACTGGGTGCAGTTTCTCCCGGCTGCAATTGATTATTTGTTGATTGGTTTCCTTTAAATTCCTGGTTGTCTGCTTGGGGAGTTGCCAGTGAAACCTTCATGCAGACCACAGATAGGAATGAATCTGTATAGACTTTAGTTGTGAGCTCCTTAGTTGTTCTAAGCTCAACTTGGTTAGAGTTTATTTCCCAGACCATTTATGTTCCTTTGGTGTTAGAGTGTGTATGCAAGCGAGTGTTATCCTGTCTGTCTTATATGTCTAATCTGTGTATTTAGCTGAGATCAGCCCATATCCCTTTGGTGGTAGTCAGGATCCTTCTTAGGACTGATTACAGGGTTCAGGGTCTGATAGGAGACAGGGTTAGGTTGGAGACTTGGACCTCTGAACCATTATCAGTACCTCCAAGGTGAGGGATTAGTTTAGTTAGGACCCCAGTTTAGGGTCAGGTTAGATCCCGGTCCACCTCTTTCCTGTTTCAGCTCATCAAGTCCTCAAGATTAACCCTGAGTTCAGCAGATATCGTGTCAGGTAAATCTATTCTATACTTACATGCTGATGTTGCTATACTAGTTGTTGTATAGAGTGTTGTTCCTGTATTAATAGTTTACTGACATTGTATACATATCATTAGACAGCGTGACAAACGAACGGTGAAGTGCAGCTGGGCGAATGGCGGGCAAGCGAACGCGCAATTGCTGGTCTTCGACCATTGGGACCTGGAAGAAGCACCCAGGATGCGAAGACCTGCAGAGACAATTACTGTGATTATTTTAACGGTCCCGGTGCTGTGACTTGGCAGCATCAGAACCTATAGTGGACTACTACTGAGATTGATTACGTACTTAAATTGCTGAATAAAGTTCTATAACTTAATGTGTTTTTCAAGTATTGTTAATTTGGTTTATCAACATTACTTTCATTGTTTAAAGTAACATATACTCAAAATTATGAGTAATGAGGTAATATACAGTCACATGAGGTAATACACAGTAAAATGAGGTAATACACAGGTGACATCTACTATATAATCGTGTAATTCTGTCTGTCTGTAACGGAAAGCCCGCCTCGCTGATTGGTCGCACCCGGCCGGACGCGACCAATCAGCGACTGGCCCAGTCCATGTAAACCCCAGCAGCAGCCACCTCCACAGCTGACAAAACGTCTAAAATTTACATAAATGAGGTCTCGCCATAATCGTACTGACCCGAACAATAAAAACGCTTTATCTATTTTACCACACTCAGAGCGATTAAAAGGGCACCCATAAAGAAATTAGTTATTTTTTTTTTTAATTACTAACTTCCAAAAAAATAGAATAAAAAAGCGGTCAAAAAATGTCAGGTGCCCAAAAATGGTAACAATAAAAATGCCAACTCGTAACACCCAAAAAAAAAACCACACAGGATTATGTGGGAAAAGGTAAAAAAGAAACATCTACATATTGTGACACATAAAAAATTTTTTCATATACAAAGTGAATATTTGCATGACAGTTTCCACACATAAAATCACAATGTAATAATACATCAAACCCCCTTTAAAAGCAACAACATACCCACACTCTTGTGACCAGGGGACTCTGTATTGAAGGTACTGTATTTCGGGGACGCTAATGCGTCTCCATTTTAATCACAATATTCATACGCATAGTCGTGCTGTTCACGCGAGAACGCAGTTGCGTCCTCGAAGGTCCGCATGTCACGGGTAAAAAATGTGGGTGGCGCTGATGCGTCATGGGCGGGATTAGCGCCGTCAATGCGGCCTAGCTTTTCTTGAGGCAATAACATGGCGGCTGTGAGACGCAGTACACCGTGGGGGGATGGCGAGGTGTGTTATTTGATCCGTGAGATGGATAGGAGGGATTACTGGTGTACTCAGCACCAGACCCATCCAGTCCTCCACAAGCAGGCAGTGCTGCGGAGGATCAGACGGGGCCTGGCCAGAAGGTATGGAGTGCAGCGGACAACCAGACAAATCCGCAAGAAGCTGGCTGATCTGCGGTACAGATCCAGCGACCACATCGCCAGCATCCGTGCACAGAGGCAGGCCCGTCGTGGTGAGTGGCATTAATTACAATGCAGTACTGCAATATAATGCACATCATATACTGGAGCATCATATAGGGGTTCATTATTTATGTGGCTTCATATCGGGCCCTTTATATATGTAGCATCATATGGGGCCTAATCTGTATGGACCAATATATGGGGCTAATCATACAGTGGAACTTCAGAAATGGGGTCCATCATATACTGGAACATCATATAGGGGTTCATTATTTATGTGGCTTCATATCGGGCCCTTTATATATGTAGCATCATATGGGGCCTACTCTGTATGGACCAATATATGAAGCTTTATATGCGAATAATAGCCATAATCAAGCAAGTTAGTAGAAAGATTATTCCACTCAATTTAAATATTTTTCAGCACCACCACCATCTCCTTCGGCATCATCACCAGCTGCATCACCAGCACCACCATCACCAGCAGCAACCCCTTCTCCTGCTGCTACCCCGCCTCTGGAAATGTGGTCATCGACCTCTTCTCCCTCACAGGACTTCTCTCCAGCATCACTCCATGACACTGGTGCAGGGTCGCCTTCTGGTAATTTACGCACATAATATAACATTGTTAGGTCTTAAAATGTTCAAGGGCTGTCGTGTTATATGTATTTTTCTTTGTGTCCCTAGCCGGTGGTGCCACAGGTTCGGGCTGGGCAGTAAGTGCCTCATCGGGAGAAGCGCAGTCGCCGCAAATCCGTAAGTAAAACAGCACACATGTAACTTTACTTGATGTTGCCACAGAATTGCCTGGTTAACTTTTACCATTTACCTCCACAGAAATTATCACTGCCCAGGACCTGTTGGCCTCCCACCGGCGGATGAGGTCGGCAATGGCTGCGACCTTGGCAGCCATGGACGAGCATGGAGTGTTGCTGGAGCGGTTCATCCACCAGGGGGGCATGTAAATAGTTTTAGTGTAAATAGTTCTTTTATTTGTTTGGTTTTGAATGTTATGCTTGTTTTTTTATGTTATATAAATATATTTATATATATATATAATTACATATATATTATTACAAATATGTACAGTTTAGACTTTATAACTGCAGCAGTGTCAACTTCTTTCCAAAAAATATAAAAAAAAAGCTAAAAAAAAAAAAAGGTACATATTAAAAAACACACCCATTATATCTGGGCATCTTAAGCTAGAGTACCGCCCTTATGGCGGACCTGACCTACCTTCAACCCATCCTATTTGTTTAAATGTAAAAAATAAATTAATGTTTCATCACTCACACCCCTTATAGCTATGCATCTGTATAGATGCACCCCCTCCCTCCCACCAGAGCTTTGATAACATTATATCCTATCACCCATTACCCCACCAAGCTGTTCTGCCAGCTTAATTCATGATAGACGACAGCAAGTTTTAATATGAAAAATTTTAATACAAAACATCAACATCAACAAAAATAAAACAAAGGAAAACACCACTATAAATCCTGATACTGGGATTCCTCATTGAAATTAAGTGGCCTGGGCGTTGACGACATCGGTGGCCAAAATGATTGGGAAAACCCAGGGTACTGAGGGGGGGGGTGGGGGGAATGACATGTTTTGCGGAGGACAAATCCTCTGCACAGGTGTGTTCCTGTGTGGATCGGGCACTTGTGGCCATGACTGGTCCCGATCCACCACACTCTGGATTTTAGAAGACTCATCCAGCTGTCCTTGTGCCGCTTTACTGAGTGCTTCAAAGATGACTCGTTCCGCATGGAGCCTCTGTCTTGGATCCAGCTTTCCCAGTCTATCCGCGGTAAAGGTGGCAAATGTGTCCGTGCATTTTTGATTTTGATTAATTAAAATATTATTCGCCAACGCCAACAGGTCTGGGGATGGCTGGCCGTCCGCCTTTCTTTTTCAACTCTGTCTACGCAGTGCTGGAGAGGCCGCAGACTGTTGACTACTCCCCTCAGACGGTTCCTCCATACGTGCTGTAGACAGGTCTTCCTCATTTGGTGTTGGCCCCATTTCCTCTCTATGGTGCTGTAGAAAAATAGAAAAGAAAATAACGGTTAAAGCAAAACCAAAATAAATATTTTACAGCATGCAGAAAGGAAATACATTAGTTAGCATTGTGGCATTGGATTTATCATGACCGGCACGGGTTAAGTCAAAGTACATAATGAGAACGGACTATCATAAACATTATCTATGGTAATAGGTGTCCCATAGAGGAAGAAGTGATACAAGAAAAAGTAATGGTTTAAAATAAATGATTTTTATTAAACTTATTAAAACCAACAATAGTGAAAAGATCAAAAGGAATTTTCAAAAAATAAACAATCAGAGACCCAGTGGCTACCATATATAAGTGAAAGCTGTGGATACCGCTCTATCCTAATAGAATAAAGATTTATAGCCTAATGCTAAAATTAGCTTTGTAAAAGAGGAGTGTTCACCAGATCCTAGAAAAATGCAATAGTGTGCAATAATGTGCAAAAGGACGTGCAAATAATCATATAATGAACACCAATGGACTGAGGCAGGCTATCAGCTACACCTACGGCTGTGGTGTGAGAGATAATAAAAGGATATATGCGAGCAGGTGTACAGCTCAGAATGGTAATACAACACCTAGCAAGTAGTGCACTAAGTTAACATGTAATTAGAAATAGTGAAATCACTCAGACTATAACGGGAATCACAATGACTATGTAGTCCCACTTACATGTAGATGTAGCGCAAAGCTAGGCAGGGAAAGGTAGTAGCAGACACAGGTCTCTGAACGCCCACTAATGAGAACGGAGTCAGGCAAAAAAAAAAAAAAAAGAAGAGTAGTGTACTTATCTGAACTGGAAGGGAAAACTTTTGTAAACTGCAGAATTAAACAGGTAAAAGTTACTGTTTTTCTATGTAACTATGGCATATAAATACAAATGTAAATTGCTATATTCAGGGAAGCAAAGAAGGTACTTACATCTCCAACCGCAGAGTCAGGACCATTATGGATGGCCTTGTCCGGTTCCAGGGTCTGACGCACCGATGACACGGTTTCCCTGTGTAGCTCCTGGTCACGGGTGAAGCCTAGTAAATCAAAGTACCACAAGGAGGGCACATACACCTCATCCGTGCTGGCACCTGATTTACTAGACTTCTCTACCTTGTTTAACTCCTTCTTGTACACGGTGCGTAGACCCTGTATTTTTTCCTGACAAGGCTTTCATCCACCTTCTCTGTCGGGTTATGCTTTCGGAATAGGTCAATGAGCTTCTCATACGCCTCTCTTTTTTTTATTCCTGTTGCTGTATTCAGCTGACTTGATCTTCCATAGGCATGGCAAAGACCTATAGAGCTCGATGAGCTCACGAACGAATTCTTCACTATTGAAAGACATCTGAAATAAAGAAAAGCATACAGTGAGCATACATGGAAAATATGAAAAAATATTAAAAATTTAAAACTAACATTTGAGTTATTAGGTGTCCTATAACAATTTAAAATGGGAAGGTATTTGAGATCCCACCCGAGACCCCTAAAATGGCTGCCGGCGAAAAAGCACATGTTCACCGGTAGAAGCCATGCCCTCCCTCCATCCCAGCACAGCAAAGATAGCAGACAATAGACTATAGGTAGGTGTCCTATAACAATGTTAAATGGGAAGGTATTTGAGATCCCACCTGAGACCCCTAAAATGGCTGCCGGCGAAAAATACACATGTTCACCGGTAGAAGCCATGCCCTCTCTCCATCCCAGCAGAGCAATGGTAGCAGACAATAGACAATAGGTAGATGTCCTATAACAATTTAAAATGGGAAGGTATTTGAGATCCCACCCGAGACCCCCTAAAATGGCTGCCGGCGAAAAAGGACATGTTCACCGGTAGAAGCCATGCCCTCCCTCCATCCCAGCAGAGCAATGATAGCACACAATAGACAATAGGTAGATGTCCTATAACAATTTAAAATGGGAAGGTATTTGAGATCCCACCCGAGACCCCCTAAAATGGCTGCCGGCGAAAAAGCACATGATCACCGGTAGAAGCCATGCCCTCCCTCCATCCCAGCAGAGCAATGATAGCAGACAATAGACAATAGGTAGATGTCCTATAACAATTTAAAATGGGAAGGTATTTGAGATCCCACCCGAGACCCCCTAAAATGGCTGCCGGCGAAAAAGCACATGTTCACCGGTAGAAGCCATGCCCTCCCTCCATCCCAGCAGAGCAATGATAGCAGACAATAGACAATAGGTAGATGTCCTATAACAATTTAAAATGGGAAGGTATTTGAGATCCCACCCGAGACCCCCTAAAATGGCTGCCGGCGAAAAAGCACATGTTCACCGGTAGAAGCCATGCCCTCCCTCCATCCCAGCAGAGCAATGATAGCAGACAATAGACAATAGGTAGATGTCCTATAAGAATTTAAAATGGGAAGGTATTTGAGATCCCACCCGAGACCCCCTAAAATGGCTGCCGGCGAAAAAGCACATGTTCACCGGTAGAAGCCATGCCCTCCCTCCATCCCAGCAGAGCAATGATAGCAGACAATAGGTAGATGTCCTATAACAATTTAAAATGGGAAGGTATTTGAGATCCCACCCGAGACCCCCTAAAATGGCTGCCGGCGAAAAAGGACATGTTCACCGGTAGAAGCCATGCCCTCCCTCCATCCCAGCAGAGCAATGATAGCAGACAATAGACAATAGGTAGATGTCCTATAACAATTTAAAATGGGAAGGTATTTGAGATCCCACCCGAGACCCCTAAAATGGCTGCCGGCGAAAAAGCACATGTTCACCGGTAGAAGCCATGCCCTCCCTCCATCCCAGCAGAGCAATGATAGCAGACAATAGACAATAGGTAGATGTCCTATAACAATTTAAAATGGGAAGGTATTTGAGATCCCACCCGAGACCCCGATAAAATAGACAATAGGAAACACATTTGAGACCAAAAAAATACAATGCATAGCACTGCAATGTTACCAATAATTGGTAATTTACATTAAAATGAAATATAAAAGAAACCCCAGACAAACCTACCGTGCACAAACAATAGCTGTTCACAAGGTAGCTGGAAAATAGCTGTTTTGGGTTTTCGGAGTCGCAGTAGAGAACGCAACAGAGATCCAGAAAAGAAGGTCGCAAGCAGAAACAAACCACGCTACTGTGCTCCGAAAGAAAAAGCAGGACGCAAGCAGGAGGAAAACACGAGTGCTGCGAGAATGCCAGGGGCAATGAAAACAAGAGCGCAGCTACGTTGCCTTTTTACACAATCGAGAACAATAGGCAGTAGCGCCGCCAATGGGAACGCAGTAGTGAGCACCAATCGGAGATGAGGGGGCGCGGAAAAGGCGACGCTATGCCACGCCTGCGTGCCTACAACGTCACTCTGTACAGCCCACATCGAGCGCTGTGTCGTTCGAATAGGTGTAGTGTGACAGGGTTTCAACGACCGCCGACGTCGTCACGTAGATCGCTATGATCATTCGCGTCGTTACTGCATCGCTGGGAGAGTCGGTATGTTTGACGTCTCACCAGCGATCACACAGCGACGCAACAACGATCCTTATCAGGTCGCATCGTCGTCATGATCGTTGCGGGATCGCTATGTGAGACCCAGCCTTTACTGTATAACGTTAGTAACAGAAGAATTTTGGGGGCTTGTATAGCACTGACTACAGTCATGGCCAAAAGTTTTGAGAATGACACAAATATTATATTTTCACATGATCTGCTGCCCTCTGGTTTTTATGTGTGTGTTTGACAGATGTTTTTATCACAGACAGAAATATAATTGCAAACATATGAGTAACAAAAGCTTATATTGACAGTTAGAATGAGTTAATGCAGCAAGTCAATATTTGCAGTGTTGACCCTTCTTCTTCAGGACCTCTGCAATTCTCCCTGGCATGCTCTCAATCAACTTCTGTACCAAATCCTGACTGATAGCAGTTCATTCTTGCACAATCAGTGCTTTAATTTTGTCAGAATTTTTAGGTTTTTGTTTGTCCACCCGTCTCTTGATGCTTGACCACAAGTTCTCAATGGGATTAAGATCTGGGGAGTTTCCAGGCCATGGACCCAAAATCTCTGTTTTGTTCCCTGAGCCATTTAGTTATCACCTTTGCTTTATAGCAAGGTGCTCCATCATGCTGGAAAAGGCATTGTTGATCGCCAAACTGCTCTTGGAGGGTTGGGAGAAGTTGCTCTTGGAGGACATTCTGGTACCATTCTTTATTCATGGCTGTGTTTTTAGGCAAAACTGAGAGCCGATTCCCTTGGCTGAGAAGCAACTCCACGCATGAATGGTTTCAAGATGCTTAACAGTTGGCATGAGACAAGACTGGTGGTAGCGCTCACCTTGTCTTCTCCGAATGAGGCGTTTTCCTGATGTCCCAAACAATCGAAAAGGGGATTCATCAGAGAAAATAACTTTACCCCAGTCCTCAGCAGTCCACTGCCTGTACCTTTTGCAGAATATCAGTCTGTCCATGATGTTTTTTCTGGAGAGAAGTGGCTTCTTTGCTGCCCTCCTTGAGACCAGGCCTTGCTCCAAGAGTCTCCGCCTCACAGTGCGTGCAGATGCACTCACACCTGCCTGCTGCCATTCCTGAGCAAGCTCTGCACTGCTGGTAGCCCGATCCCGCAGCTGAAACACTTTTAAGAGACGGTCCTGGCGCTTGCTGGTCTTTCTTGGGCGCCCTGGAGCCTTTTTGGCAAAAATGGAACCTCTCTCCTTGAAGTTCTTGATGATGCGATAGATTGTTGACTGAGGTGCAATCTTTCTAGCTGCGATACTCTTCCCTGTTAGGCCATTTTTGTGCATTGCAATGATGACTGCACGTGTTTCTTTAGAAATAACCATGGTTAACAGAAGAGAAACAATGATGCCAAGCACCAGCCTCCTTTTAAAGTGTCCAGTGGTGTCATTCTTACTTAATCATGACAGATTGATCTCCAGCCATGTCCTCATCAACACCCACACCTGTGTTAATGGAGCAATCACTGAAAAGAGGTTAGCTGGTCCTTTTAAGGCAGGGCTGCAATGATGTTGAAATGTGTTTTGGGGGATAAGTTCATTTTCTAGCCAAATATTGACTTCGCAAGTAATTGCTGTTAAGCTGATCACTCTTTATAACATTCTGGAGTATATGCAAATTGCCATTAGAAAAAGTGAAGCAGTAGACTTTGTAAAAATTAATATTTGTGTCATTCTCAAAACTTTTGGCCGTGACTGTAGATGCTTAACCAATTTCAAACTGAGATCTCCCCTTCTGTATTCGGTTAGTAACGTAAAAAAAATATTTGGGGGAATTTACAACAGGATCAATAACAGGGTGACTATGGGAAGTACGAGATCCAGGATCCAGCCTACAATGAATACTCATTTACTCCAAACCAATTAACAAAGAGCGTTTGATGCTCGTCAGAAATAGGTGTAACAGATGCGCGTCTCAAGCTAGGCATAAAAGATGCCTGTGAGAAATTGGATGCCAAAGATGCACATAATCTAGAACAGGGGTCCCCAACCGCCGGTCCGCGGCCCATTACCGGGCCGTAGCAGTTCTGTTGCCGGGCCGCGGAGCCACGGCACAGAACGCTGTACACACTTGGAGCCGGCGGCTGCAGCACTGTAGTAAGAGCTGCAGCCGCCGGCTTCAAGAAGACATCGATACTTACCTTCCGTCGCTGCATCCCTTGTCGGCCGCGGCAGCTTCCTCCTGGCAGTGCGGTGACATAGTACCGCTCATTAAGGTAATGAATATGGACGTGACGCCACTCCCATAGGCGTGGCGTCCATATTCATGCCCTTAATGAGCGGTATTACGTCACCGCTGCGCACAGGAGGAAGCTGCCGCGGCCGACAGGGACGCAGGAAGTTCAGCGACGGAGCGAGGAGGGTAAGTATGATGGGGGGGAGGGGACGGGGGAGCAGAGCCATGTATACAGGATGGGAGGGGGAGCGGAGCCATGTATACAGGGGGGGAGGGGGAGCGGAGCCATGTATACAGGATGGGAGGGGGAGCGGAGCCATATATACAGGATGGGAGGGGAGCGGAGCCATGAATACAGGATGGGAGGGGGAGCGGAGCCATGTATACAGGATGGGAGGGGGAGCGGAGCCATGTATACAGGATGGGAGGTTGGGAGCAGAGCCATGTATACAGGATGGGAGGGGGGAGCAGAGCCATATATACAGGATGGGAGGGGGAGCGGAGCCATGTATACAGGATGGGAGGGTGGGAGTGGAGCCATGTATACAGGATGGGAGGATGGGAGCGGAGCCATATATACAGGATGGGAGGGGGAGCGGAGCCATGTATACAGGATGGGAGCGGAGCCATATATACAGGATGGGAGGGTGGAGCGGAGCCATATATACAGGATGGGAGGGGGAGTGGAGCCATGTATACAGGATGGGAGGGTGGAGCGGAGCCATATATACAGGATGGAGGGTGGAGCGGAGCCATATATACAGGATGGGAGGATGGGAGCAGAGCCATATATACAGGATGGGAGGGTGGGAGCGGAGTCATATATACAGGATGGGAGGGTGGAGTGGAGCCATATATACAGGATGGGAGGGTGGAGCGGAGCCATGTATACAGGATGGGAGGTTGGGAGCAGAGCCATGTATACAGGATGGGAGGGTGGGAGCGGAGCCATGTATACAGGATGGGAGGGTGGGAGCGGAGCCATATAAACAAGGGTGGGAGCGGAGCCATGCATACAAGGGTGGGAGCGGAGCCTTGTATACAAGGGAGTCACATTCACATTATAAATGTTATAATTAAATGATGAGTATGCACTACTACTAAACTACAACCCCGTCCATAGCCCCACCCCCTTATGACCAAAGCCCCACCCTTTCCACACCTCCATCCCCGCCCTACCGGGCCATGGAAGAATGGTCTTTCTTGAAGCCGGTCCCTGGTGCAAAAAAGGTTGGGGACCACTGATCTAGAAGATAGGCTCAAAACAATTTCAAACTCAGATCTCGGCTGCTGTATCAAGTTTGTAAAAAAAAAAAAAAAAAAAAAAAAAAAAAAAAAAAAAATTAACCCCTTAACACCCAAGGGTGGTTTGCACGTTAATGACCGGGCCAATTTTTACAATTCTGACCATTGTCCCTTTATGAGGTTATAAACTCTGGAACGCTTCAACGGATCTTGGCGATTCTGAGAATATTTTTTCGTGACATATTATACTTCATGATAGTGGTAAAATTTGTTCAATATAACTTGCGCTTATTTATGAAAAAAATGGAAATATGGCGAAAATTTTGAAACTTTTGCAATTTTCAAATTTGAATTTCTATGCCCTTAAAACAGAGAAATATGTCACACAAAATAGTTACTAAATAACATTTCCCACATGTCTACTTTACATCAGCACAATTTTGGAAACAAATTTTTTTTGTTAGGAAGTTATAAGGGTTAAAAGTTGACCAGTGATTTCTCATTTTTACAACACCATTAATTTTTAGGGGACCACATCACATTTGAAGTCACTTTGAGGGGTCTATATGATAGAAAATACCCAAAAGTGACACCATTCTAAAAACTGCACCCCTCAAGGTGCTCAAAACCACATTCAAGAAGTTTATTAACCTTCAGGTGCTTCACAGGAATTTTTGTAATGTTTCAAAAAAATGAACATTTAACTTTTTTTCACAAAATATTTACTTCAGATCCAATTTTTTTATTTTACCAAGGATAACAGGATAAATTGGACCACAAAAGTTGTTATGCAATTTATCCTGAGTTCGCTGATACCCCACATGTGGAGGGGGGACCACTGTTTGGGTGCACTGCAGAGCTCGGAAGGGAAGGAGCGCAGTTTGACTTTTCAATGCAAAATTGGCTGGAATTAAGATCGGACGTCATGTTGCATTTGGAGTGTGCGTCAGCTGACTCTCTGTAGCCAGAGAATATCCAAGTCTGGAAGCTGATGAACCCCGGGCAGCGTGCTCAATGGTGGCATAAACTAACCTAAAGTGATACTATCTTGTGAACATTTTAAATGTAAACTATTTAAAGTGACTAGGTGCAAATTGTAAACCATCATGAATCATTACAATAATATATATACAGATATACAGTGTTAAATACACAATTGATTATAAAAGTGATGCAATGAATAAAAATTAATAATCATAATAAATATGATATAATTAATACTAAATAAATAATAATATATAGTAAAGATTATTAAAATGATAAGTGAATAGATATAAATTAATTAGAATGCATGTCCTATTAAACAGCAAAAATATATTCTATAAAGCAATTGTGAAAAGTGCTAAAGTGCAAAAAGTGACAATATTCTCATCATATAATGAATAATCATGAAAAAATTCAGATTTTTTTTATATAAGTGATTCAATATCATAATTGATCCATGTTGTCATTCTCCCAGAATATACCACATGCGACACCCGTTGATAGATGAAATGAATTGCAATGGAACTGTTTCACAATCAAAAGCTTTGAAGGCTTCCCTATAGTATCAAGATGCAGCAATGGAAAAACATGAATGAACTAAAATAAAAGAGCACATTAATTAAAATACAAATAAAATAACCCAAATCACCCTACAATCCCTAAAATCTAATAATGAGAATTGCAAAGCATGGAATATCCCCAATTATAAATATGCACTAAAACCCAAAACTTTCATTAAGTCCGTTGGGAACAAGTGTTCCCCAACCTGTAAATCCATTTACATTCAAGTTTCGCTAAATTTCTGCCCAGATCACCCCCTCTAGCTCCTAAATGTAAGACATCAATACCTTTAGCCATAAATAGACTGGGATCACTTTTGTGGTGATGAAAGAAGTGTCTGGGAATTGTCTTAAGTGTTGATGGATCCTCGGTGGTACGTCCCTTCTCTATATCTCTAACATGTTCTCTAAAACAACACGTAGTTCAGTGTCCTGAGGCTAATATACAGCTTACCACATTGACACTGTGCACTGTAAATGACCCCTCTAGTTGAACAGTTATAAAATATCTAATAAGAAGTTACGAGTACCTGCAGCGTGGGAAAATTCCTTAGTTTTAATCATATTAGCAACATCCCTTGCAATGTCCGCAAGGAAAAAAACCCTTATATCCATCCATGTGCTATTACTTGACACTGGTGGCTCATAATAGCAATGTACCAAAGATCTTTGAGATTCTTAGATCTCCTTGCTGTAATCAAATGCCTGGGCGGTAGACACTTTTGAAGGACTGGGTCAGATAATAAAATGGGCCAATGTTTCTGAATGATGTCTCTAAATTCCGACCACTGGCTACTGAACGTTGAAATTAAAACGGACCTGATTAACAGAATCTTTTACAGGTGTATTTTTGTACAATTCATTCTGGGGGTATGTTCTGCCCTATGATAGCCACGTGCAATCATTCTTCTGCTGTAACCTCTATCACTAAACCTTTTCCGCAGGACACTGGATTGCTATTCAAAGGAATTATCATCCGAGCAAATGCGTTTAATCCTTAGGAATTGACCTATAGGTATTCCTCCAATAGTAGATTTAGGATGCAAAGAAGTGGGGTGCAGCAAGGTATTAGTTGCTGTGGGTTTTCTGTACACTTCTGTCATGAGGCCTTTATTTGAGGAAGTTTTTATAAAGATTTCTAAAAATTCAACCCCCCTACCAGTTTTGTAGGTTAATTTAATGTTCAAATTATTTTGATTAAGTTTGTTCATCAAAAGGTCCAAGTCCTGTCTGGAACCCTCCCATAAGAACCACACATCATCGATGTATCTCATCCAATGATGTGTGTTCTACATGCCAGGGACCAGGTTGCTTGTGAAAATCTCCCTTTCCCACGCACCAAGAATAAATTAGCATCGAGGGTGCGCAGGAAGCCTCCATAGCTGTACCCTGTTTTTGTAAAATAATTTTTTTTTATTAAAAATAAAACATTGTGGTTGGATAAATTACAGCAGGACTGGAGAAGATCAACCAATTGTGATCAAGATTACTGGTTTTAAGATACCAAGAAACAAGGCGTAGACCATCTTATGTCTTATGGAAGTGTAAAAGATTCCACGTCTGCGGTTACCATCATATTATCGGTCAAAAACATGCCATCCAATCTTTGTAATGCAGACGTGGTATCTTTAATGTAAGAAGGTAGACTCGTAGCTTCTGAGCGCCTTAACAGTGGAAACCACCCACAAGTGACACCATTTTGGAAAGTAGACCACCTAAGGAACTTTTCTAGATGTGTGGTGAGCACTTTGAACCCCCAAGTGCTTCACAGAAGTTTATAATGTAGAGCTGTATAAATAAAAAATCATAATTTTTCCACAAAAAATGATCTTCTCGACCACAAATTTTTTATTTTCACAATGTTAACAGGAGAAATTCGACCCCAAAAGTTGTTGTGAAATTTGTCCTGAGTATGCCGATACCTATATGTGGGGGTAAACCACTGTTTGGGTGCCATGTCACGTTTGGAGACCCCTGAGTGCCTAAACAGTGGAAACCCCCCAAGAGACCCCATTTTTTAAACTAGACTGTTGTGAACGTATTGGAGATGACTTTGGAGCTGAAGTTCCCTCTGGTGGTTGCTGAGGGTATTGAATCTATGTTGACACCAAGAGTCCTACACCTGCAGTTAACAAGTGGTTGTCAGTGATACTGACTGGCCTGATATAAAGTGAGCTGATCTCCCATGATCCTCGCCGGTGATCAATTGTTCTTCCTGGTCTAGGTTGGAATTCAGCTTGCTTTTCAGCTGTCTCCGCTTGCATTCAGATAAGTCTCTTTCAGTTTTTTTTTACTGTGTTTTGAATTCCTTGCTTTTTGTCTTCAGCCAGGTCCCCTTTTGGGGGGCTTTGGCTGTTCTCCGTTTGTTTTTTGTATTTGTTATTTGCCATTCTTGTGATATTTTACTGCTGGGGTTGCTACATGTCCACACCAGGGATCTGATATAGGTGGTCGAGACCATGTGGTTTTTGGATTCAGAAGTGTTGGGTTTTTCCTAGGGTTTTTTGGTTGCAGACAGTATTCTCTCCTTTGCTGTCCTATCTAGACAGTTTTGGGCCCAGCGTTTGCTCAATCTATTTTCTGTCTGTGTTCATATTTTCATCTTGTCTAACCGCCATTATATGTCTGGGGGCTTCCTATTCTTTTCGGGTCTACTCCGGGCAGTTAGCTTTCATCTTTCCATCTTCAGGGATAGCTATCTCTCCGGCTGTGACAGACGTCTAGGGCACCGTAGGAACGTCCCACGGCTACTTCTAGCTGTGCAGTTATGTTAGGGTCTGCAACCTATTAGTTTCCAACCTCTCTGGGTTAGGCTGCCTATGCGTTTTTTTTTGCTCCTGCCTCCTCAGCTACCTAAACATAACACTAGACCCCCAAAGGAACTTGTCTAGAAGTGTGGTGAGAACTTTGAAACCCCCAGGTGTTTCACTAAAGTTTATAACGCCCGGGAGTGAAAATAAAAAAAATCTATTTTTCCACAAACATGATCTTTTAGACCCCAATTTTTTATTTTCCCAAGGAAAAGGGAATTTGGACCCCAAAAGTTGTTATCCATTTTTTCCCGAGTACACTGATACCCCATAGTGGGAGAAAACTACACGTTGGGGCTCGGAAGGGAAGTAGTGACGTTTTGGAATGCAGACTTTGATGGAATGATTGCGGGGTCAAGTCGCGTTTGGAGAGTCCCTGATGTACCTAAACACTGGAAACCCCTCACAACTGACCCCATTTTGGAAACTAGACCCCCAAGGAACTTATCTAGATGTGTGGGGAGAACTTTGAATCCCCAAGTGCTTCACAGAAGTTTAAAAAGTAGAACCTAAAAATAAAAAATAATTTTTTCCAGAAAAATTATATTTCGCCTCCAATTTTTATTTTCCCTAGGGTAACAGAAGAAATTGGGGGACCAAGAGTTATTGTGCAATTTGTCCTGAGTACGCTGATACCCATATTGGGGGGTAAACCACTGTTTGGGCGTATGGCAGAGCTCGGAAAGGAAGGGCACCGTTTGACTTTTTCAAAGCAGAATTGGCTGGAATTGAGATCAGACGCCAGCCACGTTTGTAGAGCCCTGATGTGCCCTAACCAGTGGAAACCCCCCCATTTCTAACTCCAACCCTACCCCAAACACATCCCTAACCTTAATCAAACCCTAACCCTAAACAAACCCCTAACCCTAATGGGAAAATGGAAATAAAATACATTTCTTTAATTTTATTATTTTTCCCTGACTAAGCGGTGATAAAAGGGGGTTTGATTTACTATTTTAGTCGGTTTTTATGTTTGGCAACTGTCACACGCTAAGAGACGCTTTTTATTGCAAAAAATAGTTTTTGCATCACCACTTTTGAGAGATATAATTTTATTTGGCCTACAAAGTCATTGTGAGGTCTTATTTTTTGCGGGACGAGTTGACGTTTTTTATTGGTACCATTTTGGGGACAAGACATTTTTTGATCGCTTTTTATTCCAATTTTTGGGGAGGCAGAATGAACAAAAACCAGCAATTCATGATTTCTTTTAGGGGGGTTTATACCGTTCCGCGTGTGGTAAAATGATAAAGCAGTTTTATTCTTCGGGTCAGTACGATTACGCGATACTCATTTATACATTTTTTATGTTTTGGCGCTTTTATAAATAAAAACAATTTTATATAAAAAAATAATTATTTTTGCATCGCTTTATTCTGTGGCTATAACTTTTTTTTCCGCTGATGACGCTGTATGGTGGCTTGTTTTTTTGGGGGACCAGAGACGTTTTCAGCGGACCATGTTTATATATATTCGGTTTTGATCGCTGTTATTCCCACTTTTTGTTCGGCGGTTTTGATGATAAAGCATTGTTTTTTTGCCTTTTTTTTTAAGGGGTTCACTAAAGGAGTTAACTAGTGGGACAGTTTATAGGGCGGGTCTTACAGACGCGTAGATCTTAAAACGTGTACTTTTTGTTTTTTTTATTTACATAATAATAATGTGTTTATTGGGGAAAATATATTTTTGTTTTATTTAGGGATTTTTTAAAAATAATTTTACACGTTTTTACACTGACAGGCAGTGCAGGAGGCTTGCCGGCACCTGCTCTCAGCAGGCACTGACAACCACCTCCCTGCAGGATCCAGAAGGACCTCGCGGCCATCTTGGATCCGGGGGACTGCAGGGAAGAGGCCTCGGAGCAACACGATCACATTGCATGCTCTGAGGGTCTCAGGGAGCATGCAGAAGCCCCCTCCCTGCGCGATGCTGGAGTCACACTGGCGATAAATCGTACCACTAGAATGCGATGAAATATCGCATTGCAGTCGAACCAATATTAATAAATGGAGTAGCTCCATCATCCGATTTTTTGTGGTCCGATTTAAACGTGCGAGTGCAACGCAGCATGCTGCGATTGTCACCGATTGTGGGTCGACTATCGCCAATGCAAAGTCTATGGGAGCGATGAAAAGTGGATTACAAACGGACCGCACGTGTGAGTTGCGATTAAATCGCACAACGTTAAATGTCCATTTTGCTATGATGCCACTAAAAATCGGTAGTCGGTGGGTAATCGGATGTGAAACGTAAGCGTACATGCTACAAAATCGCATCAACTACAAAAAATCGGATGCCGTCGCATCAATGTTCATGAAATTTTTATCCGATTATTGACCGACTAAAACGGACCGATTTTTTAGACGTTGTGTGTGACTCCAGCCTAACACTGCGTCAGTGCCGGGGATTAAAGTGCTGGGAGTGGTCCGTGACCGCTCCTGGCACTTAGTGCCGGGTGTCAGCTGTGAGAATCGGCTCACACCCGCCCGCATCAGCCGCGCTCCCCCATGAGCAGGTGATCGCGTAGCCCCCAAATTCCCAAAGGGAATTAATCCCCGGTCCATGAAGGAA
>JARQOD010000001.1:552450725-552654772 GCA_033576555.1 Oophaga sylvatica | reverse complement strand
TTTTGAAACTTTTGCATTTCAAATTTGAATTTCTATGCCCTTAAAACAGAGAAATATGTCACACAAAATAGTTACTAAATAACATTTCCCACATGTCTACTTTACATCAGCACAATTTTGGAAACAAATTTTTTTTGTTAGGAAGTTATAAGGGTTAAAAGTTGACCAGTGATTTCTCATTTTTACAACACCATTAATTTTTAGGGACCACATCACATTTGAAGTCACTTTGAGGGGTCTATATGATAGAAAATACCCAAAAGTGACACCATTCTAAAAACTGCACCCCTCAAGGTGCTCAAAACCACATTCAAGAAGTTTATTAACCCTTCAGGTGCTTCACAGGAATTTTTGTAATGTTTCAAAAAAATGAACATTTAACTTTTTTTCACAAAATATTTACTTCAGATCCAATTTTTTTATTTTACCAAGGATAACAGGATAAATTGGACCACAAAAGTTGTTATGCAATTTATCCTGAGTTCGCTGATACCCCACATGTGGAGGGGGGACCACTGTTTGGGTGCACTGCAGAGCTCGGAAGGGAAGGAGCGCAGTTTGACTTTTCAATGCAAAATTGGCTGGAATTAAGATCGGACGTCATGTTGC
Organism: Oophaga sylvatica; assembly: GCA_033576555.1. NCBI lineage: Eukaryota > Metazoa > Chordata > Amphibia > Anura > Dendrobatidae > Oophaga > Oophaga sylvatica. The sequence continues at coordinate 552,654,163 of JARQOD010000001.1, read as the reverse complement.
ATTTGGAGTGTGCGTCAGCTGACTCTCTGTAGCCAGAGAATATCCAAGTCTGGAAGCTGATGAACCCCGGGCAGCGTGCTCAATGGTGGCATAAACTAACCTAAAGTGATACTATCTTGTGAACATTTTAAATGTAAACTATTTAAAGTGACTAGGTGCAAATTGTAAACCATCATGAATCATTACAATAATATATATACAGATATACAGTGTTAAAATACACAATTGATTATAAAAGTGATGCAATGAATAAAAATTAATAATCATAATAAATATGATATAATTAATACTAAATAAATAATAATATATAGTAAAGATTATTAAAATGATAAGTGAATAGATATAAATTAATTAGAATGCATGTCCTATTAAACAGCAAAAATATATTCTATAAAGCAATTGTGAAAAGTGCTAAAGTGCAAAAAGTGACAATATTCTCATCATATAATGAATAATCATGAAAAAATTCAGATTTTTTTATATAAGTGATTCAATATCATGAATTGATCCATGTTGTCATTCTCCCAGAATATACCACATGCGACACCCTTGATAGATGAAATGAATTGCAATGGAACTGTTTCACAATCAAAAGCTTTGAAGGCTTCCCTATAGTATCAAGATGCAGCAATGGAAAAACATGAATGAACTAAAATAAAAGAGCACATTAATTAAAATACAAATAAAATAACCCAAATCACCCTACAATCCCTAAAATCTAATAATGAGAATTGCAAAGCATGGAATATCCCCAATTATAAATATGCACTAAACCCAAAACTTTCATTAAGTCCGTTGGGAACAAGTGTTCCCAACCTGTAAATCCATTTACATTCAAGTTTCGCTAAATTTCTGCCCAGATCACCCCCTCTAGCTCCTAAATGTAAGACATCAATACCTTTAGCCATAAATAGACTGGGATCACTTTTGTGGTGATGAAAGAAGTGTCTGGGAATTGTCTTAAGTGTTGATGGATCCTCGGGGGTACGTCCCTTCTCTATATCTCTAACATGTTCTCTAAAACGAACACGTAGTTCACGTGTCCTGAGGCTAATATACAGCTTACCACATTGACACTGTGCACTGTAAATGACCCCTCTAGTTGAACATGTTATAAAAATCTAATAGAGAAGTTACGAGTACCTGCAGCGTGGGAAAATTCCTTAGTTTTAATCATATTAGCACATCCCTTGCAATGTCCGCAAGGAAAAAAACCCTTAATATCCATCCATGTGCTATTACTTGACACTGGTGGCTCATAATAGCAATGTACCAAAAGATCTTTGAGATTCTTAGATCTCCTTGCTGTAATCAAATGCCTGGGCGGTAGACACTTTTGAAGGACTGGGTCAGATAATAAAATGGGCCAATGTTTCTGAATGATGTCTCTAAATTCCGACCACTGGCTACTGAACGTTGAAATTAAAACGGACCTGATTAACAGAATCTTTTACAGGTGTATTTTTGTACAATTCATTTCTGGGGGTATGTTCTGCCCTATGATAGCCACGTGCAATCATTCTTCTGCTGTAACCTCTATCACTAAACCTTTTCCGCAGGACACTGGATTGCTATTCAAAGGAATTATCATCCGAGCAAATGCGTTTAATCCTTAGGAATTGACCTATAGGTATTCCTCCAATAGTAGATTTAGGATGCAAAGAAGTGGGGTGCAGCAAGGTATTAGTTGCTGTGGGTTTTCTGTACACTTCTGTCATGAGGCCTTTATTTGAGGAAGTTTTTATAAAGATTTCTAAAAATTCAACCTCCCTACCAGTTTTGTAGGTTAATTTAATGTTCAAATTATTTTGATTAAGTTTGTTCATCAAAAGGTCCAAGTCCTGTCTGGAACCCTCCCATAAGAACCACACATCATCGATGTATCTCATCCAATGATGTGTGTTCTACATGCCAGGGACCAGGTTGCTTGTGAAAATCTCCCTTTCCCACGCACCCAAGAATAAATTAGCATACGAGGGTGCGCAGGAAGCCTCCATAGCTGTACCCTGTTTTTGTAAATAATTTTTTTTTATTAAAAATAAAACAATTGTGGGTTAGGATAAATTACAGCAGGACTGGAGAAGATCAACCAATTGTGAATCAAGATTACTGGTTTTAAGATACCAAGAAACAGAGGCTAGACCATCTTATGTCTTATGGAAGTGTATAAAGATTCCACGTCTGCGGTTACCATCATATTATCGGTCAAAAACATGCCATCCAATCTTTGTAATGCAGACGTGGTATCTTTAATGTAAGAAGGTAGACTCGTGAGCTTCTGATGCGCCTTAACAGTGGAAACCCACCCACAAGTGACACCATTTTGGAAAGTAGACCACCTAAGGAACTTATCTAGATGTGTGGTGAGCACTTTGAACCCCCAAGTGCTTCACAGAAGTTTATAATGTAGAGCTGTATAAATAAAAAATCATAATTTTTCCACAAAAATGATCTTCTCGACCACAATTTTTTATTTTCACAATGTTAACAGGAGAAATTCGACCCCAAAAGTTGTTGTGAAATTTGTCCTGAGTATGCCGATACCTATATGTGGGGGTAAACCACTGTTTGGGTGCCATGTCACGTTTGGAGAGCCCCTGATGTGCCTAAACAGTGGAAACCCCCCAAGAGACCCCATTTTTTAAACTAGACTGTTGTGAACGTATTGGAGATGACTTTGGAGCTGAAGTTCCCTCTGGTGGTTGCTGAGGGTATTGAATCTATGTTGAACACCAAGAGTCCTACACCTGCAGTTAACAAGTGGTTGTCAGGTGATACTGACTGGCCTGATATAAGTGAGCTGATCTCCCATGATCCTCGCCGGTGATCAATTGTTCTTCCTGGTCTAGGTTGGAATTCAGCTTGCTTTTCAGCTGTCTCCGCTTGCATTCAGATAAGTCTCTTTCAGTTTTTTTTTACTGTGGTTTGAATTCCTTGCTTTTGTCTTCAGCCAGGTCCCCTTTGGGGGCTTTGGCTGTTCTCCGTTTGTTTTTTGTATTTGTTATTTGCCCATTCTTGTGATATTTTACTGCTGGGTTGCTACATGTCCACACCAGGGATCTGATATAGGTGGTCGAGACCATGTGGTATTTTTGGATTCAGAAGTGTTGGAGTTTTTCCTAGGGTTTTTTGGGTTGCAGACAGTATTCTCTCCTTTGCTGTCCTATCTAGACAGTTTTGGGCCCCAGCGTTTGCTCAATCTATTTTCTGTCTGTGTTCATATTTTCATCTTGTCTAACCGCCATTATATGTCTGGGGGCTTCCTATTCTTTTCGGGTCTACTCCGGGGCAGTTAGCTTTCATCTTTCCATCTTCAGGGATAGCTATCTCTCCGGCTGTGACGAGACGTCTAGGGCACCGTAGGAACGTCCCACGGCTACTTCTAGCTGTGCAGTTATGTTAGGGGTCTGCAACCTATTAGTTTCCAACCTCTCTGGTGTTAGGCTGCCTATGCGTTTTTTTGCTCCTGCCTCCTCAGCTACCTAAACATAACACTAGACCCCCAAAGGAACTTGTCTAGAAGTGTGGTGAGAACTTTGAACCCCCAGGTGTTTCACTAAAGTTTATAACGCCCGGGAGTGAAAATAAAAAAAATCTATTTTTCCACAAACATGATCTTTTAGACCCCAATTTTTTATTTTCCCAAGGGTAAAAGGAGAATTTGGACCCCAAAAGTTGTTATCCATTTTGTCCCGAGTACACTGATACCCCATATGTGGGAGAAAACTACACGTTGGGGCTCGGAAGGGAAGTAGTGACGTTTTGGAATGCAGACTTTGATGGAATGATTTGCGGGCGTCAAGTCGCGTTTGGAGAGTCCCTGATGTACCTAAACACTGGAAACCCCTCACAACTGACCCCATTTTGGAAACTAGACCCCCAAGGAACTTATCTAGATGTGTGGGGAGAACTTTGAATCCCCAAGTGCTTCACAGAAGTTTAAAAAGTAGAACCATAAAAATAAAAAATAATTTTTTCCAGAAAAATTATATTTTCGCCTCCAATTTTTTATTTTCCCTAGGGTAACAGAAGAAATTGGGGACCAAGAGTTATTGTGCAATTTGTCCTGAGTACGCTGATACCCATATGTGGGGGTAAACCACTGTTTGGGCGTATGGCAGAGCTCGGAAAGGAAGGAGCACCGTTTGACTTTTTCAAAGCAGAATTGGCTGGAATTGAGATCAGACGCCATGCCACGTTTGTAGAGCCCCTGATGTGCCTAACCAGTGGAAACCCCCCCAATTCTAACTCCAACCCTACCCCAACACATCCCTAACCTTAATCAAACCCTAACCCTAACAAACCCCTAACCCTAATGGGAAAATGGAAATAAATACATTTCTTTAATTTTATTATTTTTCCCTGACTAAGCGGGTGATAAAAGGGGGTTTGATTTACTATTTATAGTCGGTTTTTATGTTTGGCAACTGTCACACGCTAAGAGACGCTTTTTATTGCAAAAAATAGTTTTTGCATCACCACATTTTGAGAGATATAATTTTATTTTGGCCTACAAAGTCATGTGAGGTCTTATTTTTTGCGGGACGAGTTGACGTTTTTATTGGTACCATTTTTGGGGACAAGACATTTTTTGATCGCTTTTTATTCCAATTTTTGGGAGGCAGAATGAACAAAAACCAGCAATTCATGAATTTCTTTTAGGGGGTGTTTATACCGTTCCGCGTGTGGTAAAATCGATAAAGCAGTTTTATTCTTCGGGTCAGTACGATTACAGCGATACCTCATTTATATCATTTTTTATGTTTTGGCGCTTTTATACAATAAAAACAATTTTATATAAAAAAATAATTATTTTTGCATCGCTTTATTCTGTGAGCTATAACTTTTTTTCCGCTGATGACGCTGTATGGTGGCTTGTTTTTTTGTGGGACAAGATGACGTTTTCAGCGGTACCATGTTTATATATATTCGGCTTTTTGATCGCGTGTTATTCCACTTTTTGTTCGGCGGTTTGATGATAAAGCATTGTTTTTTTGCCTTTTTTTAAGGGGTTCACTAAAGGAGTTAACTAGTGGGACAGTTTTATAGGGCGGGTCGTTACAGACGCGTAGATCTTAAAACGTGTACTTTTGTTTTTTTATTTACATAATAATAATGTGTTTATTGGGGAAATATATATTTTTTGTTTATTTAGGGATTTTTTAAAAATATTTTTACACGTTTTTACACTGACAGGCAGTGCAGGAGGCTTGCCGGCACCTGCTCTCAGCAGGCACTGACAAGCCACCTCCCTGCAGGATCCAGAAGGACCTCGCGGCCATCTTGGATCCGGGGGACTGCAGGGAAGAGGCCCTCGGAGCAACACGATCACATTGCATTGCTCTGAGGGTCTCAGGGAAGCATGCAGGAAGCCCCCTCCCTGCGCGATGCTGGAGTCACACTGGCGACTAAATCGTACCACTAGAATGCGATGAAATATCGCATTGCAGTCGAACCAATATTAATAAATGGAGTAGCTCCCATCATCCGATTTTTTGTGGTCCGATTTAAACGTGCGAGTGCAATCGCAGCATGCTGCGATTGTCACCGATTGTGGGTCGACTATCGCCAATGCAAGTCTATGGGAGCGATGAAAAGTGGGATTACAAACGGACCGCACGTGTGAGTTGCGATTAAATCGCACAACGTTAAATGTCCATTTTGCTATGATGCCACTAAAAATCGGTAGTCGGTGGGTAATCGGATGTGAAACGTAAGCGTACATGCTACAAAATCGCATCAACTACAAAAAATCGGATGCCAGTCGCATCAATGTTCATGAAATTTTTATCCGATTATTGACCGACTAAAACGGACCGATTTTTTAGACGTTGTGTGTGACTCCAGCCTAACACTGCGATCAGTGCCGGGGATTAAAGTGCTGGGAGTGGTCCGTGACCGCTCCTGGCACTTAGTGCCGGGTGTCAGCTGTGAGAATCGGCTCACACCCGGCCGCGATCAGCCGCGCTCCCCCATGAGCATGGCTGATCGCGTATGACCTACTATTCCGTTCATGGGAATTAAGTCCCAGGTCACATGAACGGAATAGTACGTCAGATGGAAGAAATGGGTTAATGTGCAACAGCTCTGCACACAGAACAATTTCAACCCCACTAAATGAAAAGGTTGGATATAGTGGGCCGTATCACATTTATCAACAGAAAAAAATAAATATTTTAATGTGCTTGAGGTATGCAGACAGCTTCATATCACCAACAAAAAATGACAACGTGGGATACGGCGTGCTGTATCACAATCAGCAACAGAAAAGATAAAAAAAAAATGTTTTAATGCGTGTTAGGCCTGCAGACATGTTTATATTGCCGCCACAACATGGCAACGTGGGATACGGCGGGCCGCATCATATTCAGCAACAGAAAAAATTACAATTTTTTTTATGCAAATTGCCTCTTCAAAAAAAGAGGACTTGTACTCTATAGCGCCACCTATTGGAAGTAGCGATCCTACAAGTCACAATCAACTCTATAACGAGTCTTGTAATATGACTTAGGATAAAAGCCAAATCAGTATCTCCATTTGCAGACACGGTGTTTCGGACTATTGGTCCTCGTCAGTGCAAAGTAGGAGAGATCTGATTTGGCTGGATTAGAGGCTCTGGACTAGGGTCTAAGGGGTAAGGTTTCTCCTTGTGGAGAGTGACATACCAGCTCTGGCGTGTCGAGGTAAGGAGGCTTATTCGCCGTGCAATGCTCCTCTGGGAAATTTAATATGCAAATTGCCTCTTCAAAAAAAGAGGACTTGTACTCTATAGCGCCACCTATTGGAAGTAGCGATCCTACAAGTCACAATTAACCCTTTAACGAGTCTTGTAATATGACTTAGGATAAAAGCCAAATTAGTATCTCCATTATAATTTTTTTAATGAGCTTTAGGTCTGCAGACAGTTTCATATCACCACAGCACTAAATGACAAGGTGGGATACAGCAGGCTGTTTCACATTTAGCAAGTGAAAAAATATTAATTAGAATGCACAACACACTTGTAGGACATGTGCCCTGTTGGCTTTGTCTGTGGACCTCAGTAATGGCAAAAAAAAATTCTGGACACTAGCTAGCTATACTATCTGACTGATATACAACCGCCTAGCTAACTACTGTAGCTAAAATCTTGCTGCTAACAGTGCCACCATTAGGAGCAGCCTCTCTGCGCTGTTACAGAGTCACAATGATGCTTAAACAAGATGCCCGCTATTTATATGGAGAGGGACATGTGATTTCAGCAGTCAATGACACAAGCCGTTGTGTCAGGATATTGTGGGTGTTACCTGCACCCTGATTAGCTAGCCGCAATGTGCACACAAAGATAGGGGAAAAATATGACTGTTTACAAAAACACTGCACCTCTGAGCTCTGCAAAGCCCCTCCCCTCATCAACCACTTGCCAAACACTCATGATACACCACCATTATCGTTGCTAAAGTCCTAAAAATACTTTTGTGGCAACGCAAATATTTTCCCTCACTTTTTACTGAATGATACCAATTTTTTCAGAGTTTATAAAATTTTGTTCGTGTTTCCAATCATGTGCCATATTCTTGCCGATTTTATGTTTGTCAATCGTTTTCCGAACAAATTCGCTCATCATTACTCTCTACCTTCCGTAAGAACTGTCTCTGAGCTATGCAATGGCATTAGTGTGCCGAGCGTGGTGGTGCCTGTCCTTTTATAACCCTGATGACGTAATACAGCCAGACTATCGCAGTGATGTCACTACCATGATGGCTACATCATTACAGTAACAGGTAGGCAATTCCCGCAAGTTTATTGGCTGTTTAACAGTCGCCAAACATACAGGGCGGGGATTTGAGCTTCAAATCAGAGCACCAGCTAATGCTCACTGAGCATATCCGAGCACCCAGTTACTCGAGTGATATCCGAGTATCACCAAGCACGTTCCCTATTTCACGGTAGGCTATCCCACTATATGTTGGGATAGAGAGTTCCAGAATTCCAGAATTTGGGGGATGCACAAGTAAAATTTTGTACACGATTTTGGGAAGAGGAGATAAGAGGGGAGTATATAAAAAAATCTTGTGCTAATCAGAAGTTGCGTGTAGATAAGTACAGGGAGATTAGGTCACAGATGTATGGAGGATTTGTGGATGGCTTTGTATGCCAAGGTTAGGGTTTTGAACTGGAGTCTGTGCAATGGAGAGCCAGTGAAGAGATTGACATAGCGGAGAGACTGGGGAATAGCGGGAGACAGGTAGACTAGTTGGGCAGCAGAGTTTAGGATAGAGTGGAGGGGTGCAGGAGCGTTAGAAGGAAGGCCGCAGAGCAGGAGGTTGCAGAAGAGAAAACGGGAGATGATGAGGGCATGCACTAGTGTTTTTTCAGATTCTTGATTAAGGATTGTACAGATCCAGAGAAATAATTTTGAGTTGAAGTCGGCAGGAAGTGGAAAGGGATTGGCTTTGTGGTTTGAAAGAGAGATCAGAGTCAAGCGTTACCCTGAGGCAGGGATCTTGCGAGACTGGAGAGAGTGAGCAGCTATAGATTTTGATGGACAAATCTGTTGGGGGGGTTGATTGAGATGGGAGAAAAATTATGAATTCTGTTTTGACCATGTTAAGTTTTAGAAATCGAGCAGAGAAGGATGAAATAGAGGACAGACATTGAAGGATTCTGGCACGTAAGGAGGTGATGTCGGGTCCACAGAGTTACTGTAGATCTGTGTGTCATCATCAGCATAGAGACGATATTGAAAGCTGTGGGACTCTACGACCTGTCCCATGCTGAAGATGTAAATGGAGGAGAGCAGGGGTCCTAGAAATAAACTTGGGGGGACACTGACAGGACTAGAGGTTGTAGGACAGTTCAAGATGGATGTGTTGTTCCAGTAGTTTTGAGGCATACGAGGGAAGTCATATGAGGCGACAGCTGGACACATAGGAGATCAACGGAGGTTTTTTTGAGGATAGATGTGATCGAGGCATGCTTAAAGAATGAGGTGAAGACACTAGTTGTTGGTGATAGCTTGAGGTGATGGGTTAGGGTTGGGATGAGAACTTTGGAATGGAATTGGGTCAAGTGCACAGGTAGTGAAATGTGATCTGGAGAGTAAAGAGGAAAGTTGATCTTCTCCAATAGTGAAGAAGCTGATTTTGGAGCAGGTGGGCTGAGTAGTTATGCGGAGAGGCTGTAAGGACTACAGGACAAAGCTTTCTCTGATGTTATAAATCTGTTTAACCCCTTAACGACCAAGCCATTTTGTAGGTTAAAAACCAGGCCAATTTTTACAATTCTGACCACTGTCACTTTATGTGCTTATAACTCTGGAACGCTTCAACGGATCTTGGCAATTCTGAGAATGTTTTCTCGTGACATATTGTACTTCATGATAGTGGTAAAATTTCTTCAATATAACTTGCGTTTATTATGAAAAAAACGGAAATATGGCAAAAATTTTGAAAATTTTGCAATTTTCAAACTTTTAATTTTTATGCCATTAAGTCAGAGAGATATGTCACAAAAATAGTTAATAAATAACATTTCCTACATGTCTACTTTACATCTGCACAATTTTGGAACCAACATTTTTTTTGTTAGGAAGTTATGTGTTAAAAGTTGACCAGCAATTTCTCATTTTTCCAACAAAATTTACAAAACCATTTTTTTTAGGGACCACCTCACATTTGAAGTGAATTTGAGGGGTCAATATGACAGAAAATATCCAAAAGTGACACCATTCTAAAAACTGCACCCCTCAAGGTGTTCAAAGCCACATTCAAGAAGTTTATTAACCCTTTAGGTACTTCACAAGAATTGAAGCAATGTGGAAGGAAAAAATGAACATTTAACTGTTATTCCCAAAATTTTTCTTTCGACACAATTTTTTAAATTTTGTCAAGGGTATCAGTAGAAAATGAACCACAATATTTGTTGTAAAATTTCTCCTGAGTACACCGATACCCCATGTGTGGGGGAAAACCAATCTTTAGGCGCACGGCAGTACTCAGAAGGGAAGGAGCATCATTTGAGATTTTGAATGTCAAATTGGCTGGAATCGAGAGCAGACACCATGTCGTGTTTGGAGAGTCGTTTGATGTACCTGAACAGTGGAAACCCCCATAAGTGACCCCATTTTGGAAACTAGACCCCAAGGAACTTATCTAGATCTGTGGTGAGCACTTTGAACCCCCAAGGGCTTCACAGAAGGTTATAACGTAGAGCCGTAAAATTAAAAAATCATATTTTTTCCACAAAAATGATCTTTTCATCCCAATTTTTATTTTCCAAAGAATAAAAGGACCCCAAAAGTTATTGTGCAATTTGTCCTAAGTACGCTGATACCCCATATGTGGGGGTAAACCACTATTTGAGTGCATGGCAGAGCTCGGAAGGGAAGCAGCGCCATTTGACTTTTTTGGCTGGAATTGAGATTGGACGCCATGTCACATTTGGAGAGTCCCTGTGTGCCTAAACAGTGGAAACCCCCCACAAGTGACCCCATTTTGGAAACTAGACCCCCAAGGAACTTATCTAGATGTGTGGTGAGAGCTTTGAACCCCCAAGGGCTTCACAGAAGGTTATAACATAGAGCCATAAAATTAAAAAATCATATCTTTTCCACAAAAATGATCTTTCCACCCCCAATTTTTATTTTCCAAAGGGTAACAGGACCCCAAAAGTTATTGTGCAATTTGTCCGGAGTACGCTGATACCCATATGTGAGGGTAAACCACTATTTTGACGCATGGCAGATCTCGGATGGGATGGAGAGCCTTTTTCAAATGCAGACTTTGATGGAATGGTCTGCGGGTGTCTGTCATGGGTGTATCGCCACGAGGATCGTCGCGATTACACACTCTGACTTCTCACAGCTGAGTTGCTGTTTCTTTGTGTTTGGTAATGAGGGAGTTAATTTTACCTAGCTCTTTGCTAAGACTAGGTCCAGCCTCGCCCGGCTGCTTTTGATTATGTTCTAATTAGATTCCTTCATATACCTGCCAGTCTGCTTGTTAGATGCCGGTGAAAGCCTTTATGTAGTCTAGCAGACTGGATCGGTTCTGAGAATACTTAAGCTAAGAGCTCCTTAGTTGTTTTTACTCTTATAGCTTATAGTTTATTCTGAGACCTTAGGTGTTCCTACTGTGTGTGAGTGTTGTATGTAAGACTTTATTTACTTTATTTATTGTCTTTCTTGTATGTCTTTCTGTTCATTAACCGTTACCTGTTCATTCCCTTTGGTGGTAATCAGGGTCCTTCTTAGGACTAGATTACAGTTGGCAGGGATTGATAGGAGACAGGGTTTACGCTGGTGGCCTGGACCTCTGTACCTTTAACAGTACCTCCAGGTAGAGGGATTAGTTAGGACCCCAGTTTAGGGTCAGCATAGACCCCGGTCACCCTCTAGCCGGAGACAGCGTATAACGGATTCCGTATTGACCCACTGGACTTTCTGTCAGGTAATTCTATGTTATCATATATCTATGCGCATGTTATATTGTATGTTGCCCTTTTGATATAGATTACTGTCATCACATATATATATATCTGCTATACAGCGTGACATTTTCACCGGCCATACTAAAGATTCTCTCCAGCTGTCATGGATCCAGTAGCCTAGCTGGCCCGGCAGTTGCAGGGGTTGTCCATGGAGTTTGCAGACATTAAGTCCAAGGTTTTGTTCCCCCCAGAGCAAACCAGATCTGAACCTAAGGTTGCTCTCCCGGACAGGTTCACTGGTGGGCGGGACAAATTTTTTACTTTCCGGGAGGCATGTAAATTGTACTTTCGGCTGCGGCCTCGGTCATCTGGGAGTGAAGAGCAGAGGGTGGGAATTGTTATCTCGCTCTTACAAGGGGACCCTCAATCTTGGGCGTTCTCTATTCCTCCAGGCTCCCAGATCTCCAGTCACTGGATCGATTTTTTACTGCCCTGGGTCTGGTATATGATGATCCGGATCGAGTTTCCCTTGCTGAAACAAAGTTACGTAAAATACGGCAAGGAAATCGTCCAGCGGAGGAATATTCTTCTGAGTTCCGTAGATGGGCAACAGATACTCAGTGGAATGACCCAGCTCTTAGGAGCCAGTTTTGTCAAGGGTTGTCTGACAAATTAAAAGATGTGTTGGCTCAGTATGATTCTCCTCCATCACTGGAGGCTGCTATGGCCCTCGCTATTCGCATGGATAGACGAATTCGGGGAAGACGCGAGGTAACTCCGCCTCCCGTGATGACTCCACCTACTACTAAAGTCCCTTATACTGAGGTTCCCCTGGTCTGTTCTGAGGAACCCATGCAGTTGGGAGGGACATCTTTTTGTAGGAGGGAATTGGCGGTGCACCGCAAGACTAGAAGATGTTTCTTTTGCGGGAGAGAGGGACATTTTGTTGGGGGGTGTCCATCCCGGGCCTCTTTGAGCAAAGGAGTTAACCTGGGAGTGTGTATTTCGTCCCCAAATCCCTCTAGTTTCTCGTGCCTGCGGAGGTGGTGATTGGTACTAGAACTGAGAGGATTTCTGTTTTTCTTGATAGTGGGTCCGGGGCTAATCTGGTGGACGCTCGGTTTGCCCAGATGCATGGTATGCAACTGAGTGTATTGGCCAAACCGGTCCCTATAGTCTCTATTGATTCTAGACCTCTCGGTCAAGGTAGCTTGGTACAAGCTGTTCATAACATAGATCTTCGAGTAGGGGCAAGACATAAAGAGCAATTGTCTTGTTATGTGTTGGAGGGTCTACCTACTCCTATTGTGTTGGGACTTCCTTGGTTGGCTAAACATAACCCAGTGATTGATTGGCAATCCGGAAAGATAAGCCAGTGGGGTGAATTTTGCAGGAATAACTGCATGAGCACGGTCATCGGTGCGGTTGTGCCTAGGACTTTGTCTCCTTTTCTGGAGGACTTTGGGAAGATGTTCTCAGAGGAGGGGTGTAAAGAGTTACCTCCTCATCGCGCATATGACTGCTCAATAAAGTTGCTTCCTGATGCCTTATCTCGTACTTTCCCAGGGGCCGGGAAGACGGATGATCCGGTTCCTATTACTCAGGAGGGAGTTGTAGTGTCAGCTGTATGCTCTGAGCTTGAGGGGGAGGTATTGGGGGCTCAGGGGACGCCCCGGTGGGACTTCCAGGGAGACTGATAGTTCCAGATCGGTTAAGACTGAAGGTTACGGGGAACCGTTACAAACGGATGGCTGATAGGGGGAGAGTTTTCTGGTCTAGATCTGAAGGTGAACGATCTGGTTTGGTTGTCTACCAGGAATATAAAACTTAAAATTTCCTCCTGGAGGTTGGGTCCCAGATTCATCGGGCCGTACAGGATCAGTTCCATAATTAATCCTGTGGCATTTCGTCTGGACCTCCCTCCTACGTTTAAAATTCATAATGTGTTTCACAAATCATTACTTAAAAAGTATGTGGCACCAGTCATACCGTCACCTCTACCTCCTCCTTCAGTGGTGGTCAATGATAACGTGGAATTTCAGGGGTCGAAAATCATTGACTCACGTCTCAGTCGCCGATCCCTTCAGTACTTGGTTCATTGGAGGGGGTATGGTCCTGAGGAGAGGACGTGGGTCCCTGCGTCTGATGTTAACGCAGATCGATTGGTTCGGACCTTTCACACAACTCACCCGGGCAGACCTGGCCCTGAGGGTCCGGAGGCCCCTCGTAGAGGGGGGGTACTGTCATGGGTGTATCGCCACGAGGATCGTCGCGATTACACACTCTGACTTCTCACAGCTGAGTTGCTGTTTCTTTGTGTTTGGTAATGAGGGAGTTAATTTTACCTAGCTCTTTGCTAAGACTAGGTCCAGCCTCGCCCGGCTGCTTTTGATTATGTTCTAATTAGATTCCTTCATATACCTGCCAGTCTGCTTGTTAGATGCCGGTGAAAGCCTTTATGTAGTCTAGCAGACTGGATCGGTTCTGAGAATACTTAAGCTAAGAGCTCCTTAGTTGTTTTTACTCTTATAGCTTATAGTTTATCTCTGAGACCTTAGGTGTTCCTACTGTGTGTGAGTGTTGTATGTAAGACTTTATTTACTTTATTTCTTGTATGTCTTTCTGTTCATTAACCGTTACCTGTTCATTCCCTTTGGTGGTAATCAGGGTCCTTCTTAGGACTAGATTACAGTTGGCAGGGATTGATAGGAGACAGGGTGTACGCTGGTGGCCTGGACCTCTGTACCTTTAACAGTACCTCCAGGTAGAGGGATTAGTTAGGACCCCAGTTTAGGGTCAGCATAGACCCCGGTCACCCTCTAGCCGGAGACAGCGTATAACGGATTCCGTATTGACCCACTGGACTTTCTGTCAGGTAATTCTATGTTATCATATATCTATGCGCATGTTATATTGTATGTTGCCCTTTTGATATAGATTACTGTCATCACATATATATATATCTGCTATACAGCGTGACAGTGTCATGTCACGTTTGGAGAGCCCCTGATGTGCCTAAACAGTTGAAACCCCCCACAAGTGACTCCATTTGGAAACTAGACCCCCCAAGGAACTTATCTAGATGTGTGGTGAGCACTTTGAACCCCCAAGTGCTTCAAAGAAGTTTACAACGTAGAGCCGTGAAAATAAAAAAATCATATTTTATTCCACAAAAATAATCTTTTTGCCCCCAAATTTTTATTTTTATAAGGGTAACAGGAGAAATAGGACCCCAAAAGCTATTGTGCAATTTGTCCTGAGTACGCTGATACCCCATATGTGGGGGGGAACCACTATTTTGACGCATGGCAGAGCTCGGAAGGGAAGGAGCACCGTTTTCAAATGCAGACTTTGATGGAATGGTCTGCGGGTGTCATGTCGCGCTTGGAGAGCCCCTGATGTGCCTAAACAGTAGAAACCCCCCACAAGTGACCCCATTTTGCAAACTAGACCCCCCAAGGAACTTATCTACAGTAGATGTGTGGTCAGCACTTTGAACCCCCAAGGGCTTCACAGAAGTTTATAACGTAGAGCCGTGAAAATAAAAAAATAATTTTTTTCCACAAAAATGACCTTTTTGCCCCCAATTTTTATTTTTATAAGGGTAACAGGAGAAATAGGACCCCAAAAGTTGATGTGCATTTTGTCCTGAGTACGCTGATATCCCATATGTGGGGGGAACCACTGTGATCGCCTTACTGCGATCTTTGGGAGGCAGAATGAACAAATCCACAAAAGGTGAAGAATTGGTTTTCTTTTTTACGCCGTTCTTCGTGCGGTATTAGTCATTAGGCGGCTTTATTCTTCGGGTCGGTGCGATTACAGCGATACCAGATTTATACCCTTTTTTCATGTTTAGCTTCTGAGTAAGAAATTTTTGCATCGCCGTATTTTGAGAGCTATAATTTTTCCATATTTCGTCCGACAGAGTTATCTGTGGGTCTATTTTTTGCGGGACGAGCTGACGTTTTTATTGGTACCATATTCGGGCACATAACATTTTTGATCGCTTCCTATTCCGATTTTTGTGGAAGCAGAAAGAACAAAAACCAGCAATTCAGGAATTGTTTTTTTTTTTTTCCTCCGTTCCGCATGTGGTAAAATTGATAAAGCAGCTTTATTCTTCGGGTCACTACGATTACAGCGATACCTCATTTATATTTTTTTTATGTTTTGGCGTTTTTTACACAATAGAAAATTTTATAGAAAAAATAATTATTTTTGCAACAGTTTATTCCGCGAGCTATAACTTTTTTATTTTTTCGTTGATGATGCTGTATAGCAACTTGTTTTTTTGCGGGACAAGATGACGTTTTCAGCGGTACCATGATTATTTATATCCAACTTTTTGATCGCGTGTTATTGCACTTTTTCCAAGCGGTATGATGATACCGCTTGGAAAAAGTATAATTTACTACTTTTTTGTGTTTTTTTTACGGCTTTCACTGAAGGGGTTAACTAGGGTTACGCTTTTATAGATAGAAAAATATTTAGAATTGAGAGTCCTCAGTGGTAGATACCTTTTAATGGCTAACTGAAAAGATGGTAACAAACTGCAAGCTTTCGAGACTACTCAGGTCTCTTCATCTGGCAAAGACTAATACAAAATCTGAAGAATCACATATTTATACACAATACAGCACAGGAAAAAAAAAAGCTGTCTGTGACAGCTGTCGGCACTGAACTACCACTGCGTGTTTACACGCAGTAGTAGTTCAAAGGCATGACGTGCACAGTCCGTCATGGTGCCAAAACTGACACCTTGCCATGACGGACTGTGCACGTCATTGGACATTAAGGGGTTAAAGAATGAGGCAAAGTGTTGAATAGAGGTTTAGGATTGTTTGACAGGGAGGATATGAGAAATGAGAAGTGGGTTTGTTTTGCAGTGTTGACTTGAAAGTGGTGAGGGATTGTTTGAATGTGATAATGTGCTTGTTAGAGTGGGATATTTTCCATTTCCATTCGGCAACTCTGAAAACCCGCCTCAGTTCTTAAGTCAGGCTCGTGTTCCAGGGTTGCCTGTTGATTGTGCAAGCTTTGGTATGTGAGAGAGGGTAACTGATTTCAGAGCTGTAACTGTTGTGGTGTCATATAAAGCGGCGGCAGCATCTGCAATGTGTAAGAAATCTTTGAGTGCAAGAGGGAGAAGTACAGTGGGTTTGGAAAGTATTCAGACCCCTTTAAATTTTTCACTCTTTGCTTCATTGCAGCCATTTGGTAAATGCAAAAAAAGTTCATTTTTTTCTCATTAATGTACACTCTGCACCCCAGCTTGACTGAAAAAACCCAGAAATGTAGAAAGTTTTGCAAATTTATTAAAAAAAACAAACTGAAATATCACATGGTCATAAGTATTCAGACCTTTTGCTCAGTATTGAGTAGAAACATCCTTTTGAGCTAATACAGCCATGAGTCTTCTTGGGAATAATGTAACATGTTTTTCACACCTGGATTTGGGGATCCTCTGCCATTCTTCCTTGCAGATCCTCTCCAGTTCCATCAGGTTGGATGGTGAACGTTGGTGGACAGTCATTTTCAGGTCTCTCTAGAGATGCTTAATTGGGTTTAGGGTTTTGGCTGGGCCAGTCAAAAATGGTCACAGAGTTGTTCTGAAGCCACTCCTTTGTTATTTTAGCTGTGTGCTTGGGGTCATTGTCTTGTTGGAAAGTAAACCTTCAGCCAAGTATGAAGTCCAGAGCACTCTGGAAGAGGTTTTCATCCAAGATATCTCTGTACTTGGCCGCATTCATGTTTCCTTCAATTGCAACCAGTCGTTCTGTCCCTGCAGCTGAAAAACACCCCCATTGCATGATGCTGCCACCACCACGTTTCACTGTTGGGATTGTATTGGGCAGGTGATGAGCAGTGCCTGGTTTTCTCCATGCATACCGCTTAGAATTATAACCAAAAATTTCTACCTTCGTCTCATCAGACCAGAAAATCTTATTTCTTATAGTATGGGAGTCCTTTTTGTGTTTTTTTTTAGCAAACTATGTGGGCTTTAATATATCTTGCACTGAGGAGAGGCTTCCGTCGGGCCACTCCGCCATAAAGGCCCGACTGGTGGAGGGTTGAAGTGATAGATGACTTTGTAGAACTTTCTCCCATCTCCCTACTGCATCTGTGGAGCTCAGCCACAGTGATCTTGGGGTTCTTCTTTACCTCTCTCATCAAGGCTCTTCTCCCACGATTGCTCAGTTTGGCTGGATGGCAAGGTCTAGGAAAACTTCTGGTGGTCCTAAATATCTTCCATTTAAGGATTATGGAGGCCACTGTGCTTTTAGGAACCTTGAGTACTGCAGAAATTCTTTTGTAACCTCTCAGATCTGTGCGTTGCCACAATTCTATCTCTGAGCTCCTTTGCCAGTTCCTTTGACATCATGATTCTCATTTGGTCGGACATGCGCTGTGAGGTCTTATATAGACAGGTGTGTGCCTTTACAAATCAAATCCTATCAGTTCAATTAAAAACAGCTGGACTCCAATGAAGGAGTAGAACCCTATCAAGGAGGATCGCAAGGAAATGGACAGCATGTGACTTAAATATGAGTGTCTGAGCAAAGGGTCTGAATACTTGACTAGAGTTGAGCGAAACAGGTCGGTCAATTTAAAAAAAGACCAACTTTCGCCAAAGTCGGGTTTCACCGAGCAAAACCCGACCATAGCGTGAGGTCGGCCATGTGTTCGGCGACCCGAGCGCCAAAGTCAGTTTTCCCATAATGTTTCCAGGGCATTTTCTCAGCCAATGAGCAAGGAAGCTGACTGTGGGCAAGGCGATGACATGGGCAGCGGCCAGCACCATCTTAGAGAAGGGCATTGCAGTGATTGGCTTGCTTTGTGTGGCGTCACAGTGCCTATAAAAGTCCTCACCGCCGACCGCCATTTTACTTCTGCCGATCTTAGTGTAGGGAGAGGTTGCTGACGCTGGTTCTCAGCAGGGAGAGCGTTAGGCAGGCAAACAACACTAATTCTGTGCTTGTGCTCATAGCGATTAGCTGTATACTTAGTGTGCAGTGACAGTGGAGGAATTTCTTGTGTGCAGCAGCGCTGGTTCTTAGGCTGCCTGCCAGTGACAGGGGAGGAATTGCTTGTGTGGAGCAACAGAGCGGATTATTAGACTGCCTGCCAGTGAGAGGGGAGGAATTTTTTGTGTGGAGCAGCAGAGCTGATTATCAGGCTGACCGCCACTGACAGGGGAGGAATTTCTTGTGTGCAGCAGCAGAGCTGATTATTAGGCTGCCTGCTATCTATTGCTGTGTGTACCCTGATGTGCAGACTGCTTTTTAACACAGCACCTACACAGCACTAATACTTGAATTTTTTTCTGCAGTTACAGAGCGTTCATTTTTTTACCACACCGTATAGAGCTGTACGCTCCTCACACTACCGTGGACCGGCTGGTATCACGGACAAATACATGCTGACTATCTGTGTGTAACTCCGGAAATATATACGCGGATTTCAATTTTCCCAAAACCGTATACAGCTGGTATCTTCTGATACAGTACAGTTTTTTCTGGCTTGTGTATTATAGTCAAATCCATACTGAGAGAGCGTCTGTGTGTGACTACGGAAATATATACGGATATTCAATTTTTCCCCAAAACCGTATACAGATGGTATCTTCTGATACAGTACCGTTTTTCTGCCTTCTGTATTACGTTCAAATCCATACTGAGAGAGCGTGTGTGTGTTACTCCTGAAATATATACGGAGATTTAAAATTCCCCCAACACTGTATACAGCTGTACGCTACTGACTGAGTACACTTTTTCTGCTTTTCATATTCTGGTGTTATTCAGACTGGGCCTGTTACCGCGTGTTACTCCTGAAATATATACAGAGATTTAAAGTTCCCCCAACACTGTATACAGCTGTACGCTACTGATAAAGTACACTTTTTCTGCTTATCATATTCTGGTGTTATCCATACTGGGCCTGTGACCGTATCTGTTACTCCTGAAATATATACAGAGATTTAAAATTACCCCAACACTGTATACAACTGTACGCTACTGATAGAGTACACTTTTTTAGCTTTTCATATTCTGGTGTTATCCCGATTGGGCCTGTGACCATGTGTGTTACTCCTGAAATATATACGGAGATTTAAAATTCCCCCACCACTGTATACAGCTGTATGCTACTGATAGAGTACACTTTTTCTGCTTTTCATATTCTGTGTTATCGAAACTGGGCCTGTGACCGTGTGTGTTACTCCTGAAATATATACGGAGATTTAAAATTCTCCCAACACTGTATACAGCTGTACGCTACTGATAGAGTACACTTTTTCTGCTTTTCATATTCTGGTGTTATCCAGACTGGGCCTGTGACTGTGTGTGTTACTCCTGAAATATATACGGAGATTTTAAATTTACCCAGCACTGTATACGTCTGTACGCTTCGGATACAGTAGACTCTTTTGCTTTTTATATTCTTGTGTAATCCATACTGAGTCTGTGAGTCTGTCTGTTACTCCGCAAATATATATGGAGATTAAAATTTTCACCTTGACCGTATACAGCTGTATGCTTCTGATACAGTACCATATATCTGCTGTTATTTTGGGTTCATTTCCACAAACATGAGGAAGTATGGTGGAACAGGCCGTGGACGTGGAGGGTCACCAAGTACTGATGGTGGTGGTGCATCTGCTGGTAGTGCACCATCGTCTGGCCCCAGAAGGCCTGGAAGGCTCCCTTTTCTGGGATTACGTAAACCGCTTTTAAAGCCGGAGCATCAGGAACAGGTTTTGGCTTACATTGCCGAAACAGCCTCCAGCTCTATCTCCTCCTCTTCTGAAGTTTCAAAAGCTCCAAGCACTGAGTTGTCAGTGCAGGCTTCTGGTCAGGAACAACCCATTTCCTTGTGTCCTTCACCCCCACCAAAAGTGGAGGATGCGGCAGGCCACACTTCAGATTACTCCATGGAGCTCTTTTCACATAACATGCCTGGGTTATCAAGTCAAATCCTGAATTCCCCAGTCCAACATGAATCTGACATGGAGTGCACTGATGCATAGCCACTGCTAGATGATTGCGCTGGTAGATTCAACCAGAGCACTACATTGCCCTCGCAGTCTACTGAGCGAGAATGTGACCCTGATGAAACTCAGGTGCCCCTTCCCGCATACTATACCACCTTACAAAGTGACACAGAGGAAGGTGCAGATGAAATTGACACAGAGAGAGGTGCAGATGAAATTGACACAGAGGAAGGTGCAGATGAAATTGAAGAGGAGGTGATGGATGAACTAGTTGTTGACCTGGACTGGCATCCAGTGGGGGAAGAGGGTGCCGCTGGCAATAGCTCAGAAGAGAAGGATCAGCAGCAGGTATCGACATCGCAGCTGGGGTTATCTGGCAGGCCCGTAGCAGTCCAAAAAGGTGTTAAAAAAACAAAAAGAGTTGCAGGACAGCTTGGCCAGATGGTCAAATTAGCACAGCGTGCAAGCCCTGAAAATTTATACCATAATAGGAAGAGTCCAGTGTGGCACTTTTTTGACCAAAATCCTATTGATGAGGCAAAGGTTATCTGTAAAAAGTGCCGAAGGACCTTTAGCCAAGGGAAAAATCTCAGAAATTTGAATACCAGTTGCATACTTAGACATTTAGTGAACATGCACTTGCAAGCGTGGACGGACTACAAAACCTCAGGTAGCACATGTGCACTGGCTCCGACTGAAGTTAGCCAGCAACGCTCCATCGCTTCCCCCACTGTAAGCACACCGGTTGGCACACCACCAGCAAGAAATGTTGAGGTGTCGTCGCAAGGCCAAAGCAGTCAGGGAATCACAATGTTTTTGCAATTAAAGACTGAATCTAGGCCATCACCACTATCACCAACCCCCTCTCAGTCTGTCATGTCCACCAATAGTTTCCCCATATGCAGCTCTCAAGGCGAGCTCACCCTAGCAGACACTCTGAGTAGGACAAGAAAATACTCATCCTCTCATCTGCGTACACTGGCTTTGAACGACTACATTGCCAAACTGATCTCATTAGAGATGATGCCCTTCCGTTTGGTTGAAAGCGCAGCGTTCAGAGACCTCATGGCCTACGCTGTCCCACGCTATGACCTACCCAGTCGCCACTTCTTTTCTAGAAAAGCCATCCCTGCCCTCCACCTGCATGTGAAAGACAGCATTGTCCATGCACTCAAACAATCAGTGAGTGGAAAGGTGCACCTCACAACAGATGCATGGGCCAGTAGGTATGGCCAGGGCTGTTACGTGACCATGACTGCGCACTGGGTTAATGTGGTGGATGAGGGTACACAGGGGACAGCGGCGGTGGGACAGTGCTGCCTAGCCCACGGTATAGGCAACAGTTGGCTGTAGGCATTTGACCCTCCTCCTCCTCTTACAGAAGCGAAAGTTCGTCAACAGAGCGCAGTCGCACGAGCACTCCATCCGCAACTGCCAGTGTTGCACACGAGGTGTCCCACTATCAAACAGCTAGTGGTAAGCGTCAGCAGGCTGTTTTAAAAATGATGTCTTTGGGCGACAACAGACACACCGCGGAGGTACTGGCCGACTACTTGCAGCGAGAAATTGAGTCATGGCTGGGCAGTATACATCTTGAGCCAGGCAAGGCAGTCAGTGATAACGGCCGTAATTTTGTGGCGGCCACAGCCCTGGCAAAGCTCAGACGCATACCTTGCCTGGCTCACACCTTGAACCTGGTGATGCAGTGCTTCTTAAATAATTATCCGGAGTTAACAGCCCTGCTCCATAAAGTGCGAAGACTGTACTCGCACATCCATCGCTCGCCTGTAGACTCCAGTCGCATGCAGAGGCTGCAGCGATCGCTCCATCTCCCCAACCTAGAGCTAATATTGGCCAACAAACAAGCAACTCTGGTAAACCGTTTGTTAGAGGCATTCCCAGCAAACAGCAGCGGTGCAGGTTCTACCACGAGCCGTACTGGCCAACTGGAAGAGGTGTTCATGGTGCACACAGCCGCAGTGGCGTTGGAGACAGAGGTTTCATGACCATGTTGTGGACTGATTTCTCCAGGACAGCTCACACGCCTGGTAATTAGGAATCTATAGAAACAGACAGGAGACAGCAGTTGTCAACTATGGTTACAAATTACTTCTCCACCCCTATCGATGTTCTCACTCACCGGTCATTCCACTTTGACTACTGGTCCTGTAAACTGGACACCTGGCCTGAATTGGCACAATATGCCTTACAGAAGCTCGCTTGCCCTGCTGGTAGTGTGCTATCTGAAAGAGTCTTCAATGCTGCAGGATCAATCCTGACAGAAAGAAGGACCAGTCTGTCGACGCAAAATGTTGATGATCTAACCTTCATTAAAATGAACCATGCATGGGTTTCAAAGGACTTTGTCCCACCTTCCCCTGATGACACATAGGTTGCCAGAAAAATGGCTTGCTTTGGCCTCCTCTTCCTCTGACTTCTCAAATGCCTTCATTTGCAGCTGCTTTACGTCCATTATACACCTCAAAATATGCCATTTTTGCCACCTCCCGATCTGGGCTGTCCCCCCCCCCCTCCACTTTTTATATTCTGGTGTGATCAATACTGAGCCTGTGAGAGCCAGTGTCTTACTCTGGCAAAATATACGGAGATTTACAATTTCCCCAACCCTGTATACAGCTGTCCGCTTGTAATCCATTACCCTTTTTCTAGTTTTTATATTCTGGTGTGAGCAATACTGAGCCTGTGAGAGCCAGTGTCTGACAATGGCAAAATATATGGAGATTTTCTATTTCCCCAACCCTGTATACAGCTGTCCGCTTGTAATCCATTACCCTTTTTCTAGTTTTTATATTCTGGTGTGAGCAATACTGAGCCTGTGAGAGCCAGTGTCTGACTCTGGCAAAATATACAGAGATTTACAATTTCCCCAACCCTGTATACAGCTGTACGCTTCAAATACATTAACCTTTTTCTACTTTTTATATTCTGGTGTGATGAATACTGAGTCTGTGAGAGCCAGTGTCTGACTCTTGAAAAAAATACGGAGATTTACAATTTCCCCAACCCTGTGTGTTAGAACCCTCTTGTTAGATTTTGTTTCAGTTTGCTGGTCACATGACCTTTTTTCCCTATTTAGTCTGGCTCCGCCCTTCTGGCTTTGCTGGACTTCATTGTATTATCTACTCTTAAGCTAGCCGGGTGCTTAGGTGCCTTACTCTGTCAGTTTTGCTTAATCTTAGGATCTTGTAGTAATTTGTTTTCTGTTTAATTTTCCCTGCTACAATTTCTGTTAGGAGGTGTCCACCTTTTCTCCCAGTCCCTAGATCTTGTAGGGATTCCTCCCTCGCAACTATAGGTCTTCGTTCAGACTAGCTGAGGACTTTAGCGGGTCTGGTCGCAGGATCAGGTTCCCCGTTACATCGTAGGGATCAAGCTCAGTTTTATTGTAGGGACAGAGTTCCCATCTTTCCTTAGTGCTTGTAGCAGTTCATAACAGTAAGTCCAGCCAAGAAATAAAAAAAAAAAAAAAAAAAAAAAAAATCTCTAAGGAAAGATTTTCTGTTTTCATCATGGTGTCGGTTCAGGATTTGGCTGAACGCCTGCAGGGTCTCTCTCTGGAGGTGGCTGAAATCCAGCAACACGTGAGTAGTTGTTCTGGAGCACATTTCGTGGAGCCAAAGGTACGTTTGCCTGATT
Organism: Oophaga sylvatica; assembly: GCA_033576555.1. Classification (NCBI taxonomy): domain Eukaryota; kingdom Metazoa; phylum Chordata; class Amphibia; order Anura; family Dendrobatidae; genus Oophaga; species Oophaga sylvatica. The sequence continues at coordinate 552,630,105 of JARQOD010000001.1, read as the reverse complement.
TATTTTTTGGTGAACAACAAGATTTTTTTTCTTTTAAAAATGCTTGCTTGTTGTATTTTCGTTTGAGACCCAGATCCTCTGGTGATGAATCACAGCGCATAGGGTTTATAATGTCACTTTTGCGCAAAGAACCTCAGGACTGGGACTTTTCTCTGCAGCCTAGTGATCCATGCTTTGGGTCAGTGGATGTTTTTTTTTCTGCTTTGGGGTTGTTGTATGACGATCCGGATTGTGTTTCATCAGCTGAGACAGAGTTGAGACGTTTGAGACAGGGATCGGGTAATGTGGAAAAATATTGTACTCATTTCCGTAGGTGGTCCACCCAGGTGGGCTGGAACGATTCAGCTTTGAAAAGTTTATTTCTTGCAGGATTAAGTGAAAGGGTTAAAGATTTGCTGATTGCTTATCCTATACCTGGTAACTTGCAAGAGGCTATGCAATTGGCCATACGGGTGGATAGGAGACTGCGTGCAAGGGTTAATGAGAGTAAGTCTGCTTTGTCAGCTCCAGGTTTGGAGAAGGAATGTACTGACATTGCAGAGCCGATGGAAATTGGAGCAATGGCACCTCACTCTCGGGAAAAAGAACGCAGATTTGCTCAAGGTTTGTGTTTCTACTGGGGTAAATCTGAGCATTTCATTAAGAACTGTGCGCTTCGAATGAATAAAGAGAAAAAAAAAAATGAGGTCAGTGTTGCCCGCATAGCTTGTTTAAACAATAAAGGTGTCTTTCTTTCTGCTACCACTGCTGGTGAGGAGGAATTAATGGAGTTTCGGGTATTTGTGGATTGTGGTTCAACTCTCAATGTGATTGATGGGAAATTTTTGGAAAAACTAAAATTAAAACCCAAACTTCTGTCTTCTCCTATTAATGTGGTGTCTGTGGATGGCTCTCCCTTGAAAAATGTTACTCACCATATCTGTGAATTTCCTCTTACTATTAATGGTGTTCATCAAGAGAATTTGGATTTGGTAGTTTTGAATAATTTGCCCTCACCGGTGATTTTGGGGTTACCCTGGTTAAAATTGCACAATCCGGTACTGGATTGGTCTACCAATGAAATTAAGTCCTGGAGTCCCAATTGTTATGACAAGTGTTGTAACGGGCGTATTGCTGCTGTAGTTAAGGGGGAGTTACCTGTACCTATTCAGGATTTTTGGAAAGTTTTTTCTGATAAAGAATCGCAGGTATTGCCTCCTCATAGAGAATATGATTGTGCAATTGAATTTGTCCCTGGAGCGACTCTTCCTAAAAGTCGTTTATTTAATTTGACTATTCCTGAGAGAAAGGCTTTGGAGGAATACATACAGACAAGCTTGGCCGCCGGTCACATTAGGCCTTCCAAATCTCCTGTGGCGGTTGGATTTTTGTAAAAAAAAAGGACGGCGGTTTACGGCTTTGTCTAGACTTTCGTGAGATTAATAAGATTACTATACGCAATCCTTACCCACTGCCATTGATTCCTGATTTGTTTAATCAGTTAGTGGGGGCCAAGTGGTTTTCGAAAATTGATCTTCGAGGGGCATACAATTTGTTGCGCATGAAGGAGGGGGATGAATGGAAGACTGCGTTTAACACTCCACTGGGTCATTTTGAGAATCTGGTCATGCCCTTTGGACTTTCCAGTGCTCCGGCATTTTTTCAGAATCTTATTAATGACATCCTTAGACCTTTGATCGGCAGAAGTGTGGTTGTGTATTTGGATGACATTTTGATTTATTCACCGGATTTGGAGTCTCATTGGAGGAGTGTGCGTGAAGTATTACAGTTACTGAGTGATAATTCACTTTTTGCCAAACTAGAAAAATGTGAGTTCGCTGTACAGAGACTTAGTTTTTTGGGCTACATTGTCTCCAGTGAAGGTTTTGAGATGGACCCTGTGAAAGTGCAAGCTGTGCAGGATTGGCCTAGACCTATTGGTGTGAAATCAATACAGAGGTTTTTGGGGTTCGCCAATTATTATAGAAAATTCATAAAAAAAATTTCTGTGATTGCCAAACCTCTGACCGATCTCACCAGGAAAGGTGCTGATGCGGTTCAGTGGACTACTGAGGCCATTGAGGCTTTTGTGTTGCTAAAGGAGAGGTTCAGCTCTGCTCCCATCCTTACGCAGCCTGATGTGACTAAACCATTTTTGGTTGAGGTTGATGCTTCTTCTGTGGGGGTCGGCGCGGTGTTGTCTCAGGAAAAGACGGATGGAGTACATCCCTGTGCTTTTTTTTCAAAGAAATTTTCTGAGTCTGAACTAAATTATGATATCGGTAATCGGGAATTGTTGGCAATTAAACTCGCATTTGAACACTGGCGTCATTTTTTGGAGGGAGCGGAATTTCCCGTTCAAGTCTTCACCGATCATAAAAATCTGATCTACCTTGATGCTTGCCAAACGCTTGTATGCCCGTCAGGCTAGGTGGGCACTGTTTTTCTCACGCTTTAATTTTACCGTTACTTACATCCCAGGTACTAAAAATGTTAAAGCTGATGCTTTGTCTTGCAGCTTTTCTCCTATGGTGGGTACTGAGGAGGAGGAAAACATTTTGCAAGGGGGGGTTGTTATTGCGGTTTTGGACTCCGTGTTGGAAGATGAGATTCTTAAAGCACAGGAGAATGCCCCATCTAACACGCCGCATGGGAGGTTGTTTGTGCCTGGTACCCTGAGGAGAGATTTGTTTGTTGAATGTCATGACTCTCGGTTGGCAGGTCATCCTGGAATCTCTGAGACCAAGAGACTTGTGGGTCGCAGCTTTTGGTGGCCTGGATGGCAGAAGGAAGTCATTAAGTGGGTGCGTCAATGCACTGTGTGTGCTAGATCTAAGTCTTCTCATACTCCTGCTGCAGGGTTGCTTTGCCCTCTGGAGGTCCCTAGTGCACCTTGGACACATTTGGCTATGGACTTTATTACTGACCTTCCCCCCTCTGAGGGTTTCACTGTCATCTGGGTGGTCGTGGACCGTTTTAGCAAGATGTGTCACTTGGTTCCTTTCATCAAATTGCCCTGCGCTAAGACTCTCGCTAAGGCCATTGTCAAGGAAATAGTCAGACTACATGGTGCTCCTACTGACATTGTTTCTGATAGGGGACCTCAGTTTGTGGCTCGTTTTTGGCGCGCCTTTTGTGACAGGTTGGGAGTTCATTTGTCATTTTCATCCGGATATCATCCTGAGTCTAATGGCCAGACAGAAAGGAAAAACCAGGATGTTGAGCAGTTCTTGCGTTGTTTTGTGACTGATAATCAAGAGGGGTGGTCTGAGTTTCTGCCACTTGCTGAGTTTGCTCTTAACAATCATACATCCGCTTCTGCTGGTTGTTCGCCTTTTTTTTGTTGTACTGGGAGACATCCGTCTTTTGGGTCATTTTCCAAGTTGGGATCGGCTGTACCTGAAGAGGAGAATTTTTCTGGTGTGTTGGAGAGAGTTTGGACTGATGTGCGTGGTAATCTTCAGGAGGCTAACAAAAGATCCAAAGTGTATTTTGATAGAAAACAACAAGAGGTTTTGTTTGCTATTGGTGACATGGTCTGGTTGTCCTCTAAGAATCTGCGCTTGAGGATTCCGTCTAAGAAATTGGGTCCCAAGTTTGTAGGGCCCTTTAAGGTGCTTCAGGTTATTAACCAATCTGCTGTTAAGTTGGAGCTTCCCACCTCCTGGAAGATTAATCCGGTGTTTCATGTTTCTCTCTTGAAAAAAGCTGAGGTCTCAGATGGAGACGTCTCCACCACTGTTCCCCTGGTGGTGGAGGACGGGCAATATGAGATTTCCCGCATCCTAAATTCTAGACGGTATAGAGGGGGTTTGCAGTACCTCGTCGCTTGGAAGGGTTATGGACCCGACGATAACTCATGGGTGAGGGCGGATGATGTTTCTGCGTCTAGACTTGTCAGAGAGTTTCACAAGAGGTTTCCGGATAAGCCTAAGTCCTAGGGATCCGGAGGATCCTCTTAGAAGGGAGGGTACTGTTGGAACCCTCTTGTTAGATGTTGTTTCAGTTTGCTGGTCACATGACCTTTTTTCCCTATTTAGTCTGGCTCCGCCCTTCTGGCTTTGCTGGACTTCATTGTATTATCTACTCTTAAGCTAGCCGGGTGCTTAGGTGCCTTACTCTGTCAGTTTTGCTTAATCTTAGGATCTTGTAGTAATTTGTTTTCTGTTTAATTTTCCCTGCTACAATTTCTGTTAGGAGGTGTCCACCTTTTCTCCCAGTCCCCAGATCTTGTAGGGATTCCTCCCTCGCAACTACAGGTCTTCGTTCAGACTAGCTGAGGACTTTAGCGGGTCTGGTCGCAGGATCAGGTTCCCCGTTACATCGTAGGGATCAAGCTCAGTTTTATTGTAGGGACAGAGTTCCCATCTTTCCTTAGTGCTTGTAGCAGTTCATAACACTGTGTACAGCTGTACGCTTGTAATACATTACCCTTTTTCTAGTTGTTATATTTTTGTGTGATCAATACTGAGCCTGTGAGAACCAGTGTGTGACTCTGGCAAAATACACAGAGATTTTCTATTTCCCCAACCCTGTATACATCTGTACGCTTGGGATACAGTACCCTTTTTGCATAAAGTCGTCCTTCCCCCCTCAAATGTAAGTGCATCATTGACACCTGGAACATTGGCCTACATGTGTGATTATTTCTTGCGGATCTTTTTAGATCCTTGTGTAATCCATACTGAGCCTGTGACCGTCATTGTCTGACACCTGAAATATATAAGGTGATTTCCAATATTTTACCTAGACTATATATGACTGGTGATACACTACCCTTTTTCATCTTTTTATATTAGTGTGTAATGCATACTGAGCCTGACAGCGTCAGTGTCTGCCTCCTGAAATATATACGGAGATTTAGAATATTTTCCTCATACTATATATACCTGGTATCTGCTGATACAGTACCCCTTTTTTTTCTTATTATATTCTGGTGTAATCCATACTGAGCCTGAGAGCGTCAGTGTCTGCCTCCTGAAATATATACGGAGATTTTTAATATTTTCACTATACTATATATACCTGGTATCTGGTGATAAAGTACTATTTTTCAGCTTTTTATATTGTGGTCTACTCCATACTGAGTCTGTGAACGTCTGTCTGTTACTCCGGAATTTATATGGAGATTTAAAAATTACCACAACACTGTATACAGCTGTACGCTTGTAATACATTACCCTTTTTCTACTTTTTATATTCTGGTGTAATCCATACTGAGCCTGAGAGCGTCACTGTCTGCCTCCTGAAATATATACGCAGATTTAGAATATTTTCACTATACTACCTTGTATCTGGTGATACAGTATCCTTTTTTTGTCCTCTCTTCCTCGGACATCTCCAATTCATCCTTTTGCAGCTGCTTTACGTCCATTATACACCTCAACATATGCCATTTTTGCAACCTCCCTATCTGGGCTGCCCCCACCCCCTACTCCAACCCCCAACTTTTTAAATTCTTGTGTAATCCACACTGAGCCTTTGAGCGTCATTGTCTGCCTCCTGAAATATATATGGAGATTTAGAATATTTTCACTATACTACCTTGTATCTGGTGATACAGTACCCCCTTTTCATCTTTTTATATTCTTGTGTAATCCATACTGAGCCTGTGAGCGTCATTGTCTGACTCCTGAAATATATACGGAGATTTATAATATTTTCACTATACTATATATACCTGGTATCTTCTGATACAGTACCCCTTTTTCATATTAAATTGTGTAATCCATACTGAGCCTGAGAGCGTCAATGTCTGCCTCCTGAAATCTATACGGAGATTTAGAATATTTTCACTATACGGGAGCTTGCTTGCCCTGCTGGTAGTGTGCTATCAGAAAGAGTCTTCTGGCTCAAGTAGGCCTGGAAGGCTCTCTTTACTGGGAGTAGGTAAACTGCTTTTAAAACCGGAGCATCAGGAACAGATTTTGGCTTACATTGCCGAAACAGCCTCCATCTCTATCGCCTCCTCTTCAGAAGTTTAAAAAAATGCAAGGACTGAGTCATCAGTGCAGGCTCCTGGTCAGGAACAATACCTTTCCTTGTGTGCTTCACCCCCACCAAAAGTGAAGGATGCGGCAGGCCACACTTCAGATTACTCCATGGAGCTATTTTCACATAACATGCCTGGGTTATCAAGTCAAATACTGAATTCCCCAGTCCAACATGAATCAGAGATGGAGTGCACTGATGCACAGCCACTGCTAGATGATTCTGCTGGTACATTCACCCAGAGCACTACATTTCCCTCGCAGTCTACTGAGCCAGAATGTGACCCTGATGAAACTCAGGTGCCCCAGATGAAATTAAAGAGGAGGTGATGGATGACCCAGCTGTTGACCCGGATTGGCATCCATTGGGGGAAGAGGGTGCTGCTGGCAATAGCTCAGAAGAGAAGTTCCGCAGCAGGCATCGACATCGCAGCAGCGGTTATCTGGCAGGCCCGTAGCAGTCCAAAAAGGTGTTAAAAAAACAAAAAGAGTTGCAGGACAGCTTGGCCAGACGGTCAAATTAGCACAGCGTGCAAGCCCTGAAAATTTATACCATAGTAGGAAGACTCCAGTGTGGCACTTTTTTGACCTAAATCCTATTGATGAGGCAACGGTTATCTGTAAGCAGTGCGGAAGGACCTTTAGCCGAGTGAAAAATCTCATAAATTTGAATACCAGTTGCATGCTTAGACATTTAATGAACATGCACTAGCAAGCGTGGACAGACTCCAAAACCTACAAATCCCCCCCCCCCAGGGCCGGCGTCAGCACCTGGTGCACCCGGGCAAGTGCCGGTTCCCTGACCAGGTGGGGGGGCCGACTCGTGGGCGACGGCACTGGCACAGGGCCCCTCACAGTACAAAAATGTGTCTCTGATGGTGGGAGGGCCCACTCGCCGTCAGACACACCGGCATACTATGAGGGGCCCTGTGCAAGTGCCATCGCCCATGAGTAGGCACCCCCTGCTTGCTCAGGGCCCCAGCACTTGCAATACTAACCTCTCCATGCTCCACCGCTGTGACGTCTTCCGCGTTTCCTGACAGTGATATTCAGGTTAGAGAGCGCGATGACGTCACGTCTGTACGCCCTCTGCCTAAACAGTCCAAGTGCAGAGAACTGTAAGATGGCGATGGAGAGGAGTCCAGAGTAGAGCAGTGCACAGCGAGGAGAGGTATTTCATTTTTTGTAATGTTTGGAGGAATATATGGGGAGCATTATACACTGGATCATTAATAATGGGGCCCATTGTATATGGAGCATGATTTTGGCCCATAAGAAACGAGCAGCATCCATGGGGCCCATTATACATTGGATCATTAATAAAGGGGCCCATTTTATATGGAGCATGATTTTGGCACAAAAGACACTGGAGCATCATCCATGGGGCTCAACATATACTGGAGCATTGTAAATGGGGGACAGCAGACACTGGAGCAGCATCCATGGGGCCCATCATCTACTGGAGCATTGTAAATGGGGGACATCAGACACTGGAGCAGCATTTACAGGGCCCATTATACGCTTGATCATTAATAATGGGGCCCATTATATATGGAGCATGATTTTGGCACAAAAGACACTGGAGCATCATCCATGGGGCTCAACATATACTGGAGCATTGTAAATGGGGGACAGCAGACACTGGAGCAGCATCCATGGGGCCCATCATCTACTGGAGCATTGTAAATGGGGGACATCAGACACTGGAGCAGCATTTACAGGGCCCATTATACGCTTGATCATTAATAATGGGGCCCATTATATATGGAGCATGATTTTGACCCATAACACACTGGAGCATCATCCATGGGGCCCATCATATACTGGAGCATTGTAAATGGGGGACAGCAGACACTGGAGCAGCATCCATGGGCCCATCATATACTGGAGCATTGTAAATGGGACAGATCAGACACTGGAGCATCATCCATGGGGCCCAACATATACTGGAGCATTCTAAATGGGGTAGATCAGACACTGGAGCAGCATCCATGGGGCCCATCATATACTGGAGCATTCTAAATGGGCAGATCAGACACTGAAGCAGCATCCATGGGGCCCATCATATACTGGAGAATTGTAAATGGGAGACAGTAGACACTGGAGCAGCTTCCATGGGGCCCATCACATACTGGAGCATTGTAAATGGGGGACAGCAGACACTGGAGCAGCATTTACGGGGCCCATTATACACTGGATCATTAATAATGGGGCCCATTTGGAGCATGATTTTGGCACATAAGACACTGGAGCATCATCCATGGGGCCCATCATATACTGAAGCATTGTAAATGGGCAGATCAGACACTGGAGCAGCATCCATGGGGCCCATCGTATACTGGAGCATTGTAAATGGGGGACAGCAGACACTGGAGCAGCATTTACGGGGCCCATTATACACTGGATCATTAATAATGAGGCACATTATATATGGAGCATGATTTTGGCCCATAACACACTGGAGCATAATCCATGGGTCCCAACATATACTGGAGCATTGTAAATGGGGGACAGCAGACACTGGATCAGCATCCATGGGGCCCATCATATACTGGAGCATTGTAAATGGGGGACAGCAGACACTGGAGCAGCATTTACGGGGCCTATTATACACTGGATCATTAATAATGGGGCCCATTACATATGGAGCATTATTTTGGCCCATTAGACACTGGAGCATCATCAATGGGGCCCATCATATACTGGAGAATCATATGTGGTTCATTATTTATGCGGCATCATATAGGATATGGAGCATCATATGGGGCCTATTCTGTATGGAGCATTACATGGAGCCCATTCTGTATGGAGCAATATATGGGGCTCATTATTCTGTATGGCGCACTATGTGGTGGCCATAATACTGTATGGAGTAATATACTGTGCGTTTTTTGAGCTATTGTAGATTTTAACATAGATATCAGTCATGTCATGTAAGAAGTGTAAGAAGTATTTTTCATTGAACTATAACTATATTTCTGTGCCGTATCAGAGCATGATGAATTGTGGTATGTGTTAAAGGGGCCCACTGACACTCTTTGGCCTGGGACACACGAAAACCAGGAGCCAGCCCTACCCGCCCCCACAAGTTTAGCCAAATAACCTCCAGTTTTCAATGCGTAACTATTATTATAAAGTTAATTAAGGTTGCCAAGCTTAAGTAATAAGAATTTATGTTGTTGGCATTGAAATGGGCACTGTACAGTCATGGCCAAAAGTTTTGAGAATGACACAAATATTATATTTTCACATGATCTGCTGCCCTCTGGTTTTATGTGTGTTTGACAGATGTTTTTATCACAGACAGAAATATAATTGCAAACATATGAGTAACAAAAGCTTATATTGACAGTTAGAATGAGTTAATGCAGCAAGTCAATATTAGCAGTGTTGACCCTTCTTCTTCAGGACCTCTGCAATTCTCCCTGGCATGCTCTCAATCAACTTCTGGACCAAATCCTGACTGATAGCAGTCCATTCTTGCACAATCAATGCTTTCATTTTGTCAGAATTTTTAGGTTTTTGTTTGTCCACCCGTCTCTTGATGATTGACCACAAGTTCTCAATGGGATTAAGATCTGGGGAGTTTCCAGGCCATGGACCCAAAATCTCTATGTTTTGTTCCCTGAGCCATTTAGTTATCACCTTTGCTTTATGGCAAGGTGCTCCATCATGCTGGAAAAGGCATTGTTGATCGCCAAACTGCTCTTGGAGGGTTGGGAGAAGTTGCTCTTGGAGGACATTCTGGTACCATTCTTTATTCATGGCTGTGTTTTTAGGCAAGACTGTGAGAGCCGATTCCCTTGGCTGAGAAGCAACCCCACACATGAATGGTTTCAGGATGCTTAACAGTTGGCATGAGACAAGACTGGTGGTAGCGCTCACCTTGTCTTCTCCGAATGAGGCGTTTTCCTGATGTCCCAAACAATCGAAAAGGGGATTCATCAGAGAAAATAACTTTACCCGAGTCCTCAGCAGTCCACTGCCTGTACCTTTTGCAGAATATCAGTCTGTCCATGATGTTTTTTCTGGAGAGAAGTGGCTTCTTTGCTGCCCTCCTTGAGACCAGGCCTTGCTCCAAGAGTCTCCGCCTCACAGTGCGTGCTGATGCACTCACACCTGCCTGCTGCCATTCCTGAGCAAGCTCTGCACTGCTGGTAGCCCGATCCCGCAGCTGAAACACTTTTAAGATAGATTGTTGACTGAAGTGCAATCTTTCTAGCTGCAATACTCTTCCCTGTTAGGCCATTTTTGTGCATTGCAATGATGACTGCATGTGTTTCTTTAGAGATAACCATGGTTAACAGAAGAGAAACAATGATGCCAAACACCAGCCTCCTTTTAAAGTGTCCAGTGGTGTCATTCTTACTTAATCATGACAGATTGATCTCCAGCCATGTCCTCATCAACACCCACACCTGTGTTAATGGAGCAATCACTGAAAAGAGGTTAGCTGGTCCTTTTAAGGCAGGGCTGCAATGATGTTGAAATGTGTTTTGGGGGATAAAGTTCATTTTCTAGCCAAATATTGACTTTGCAAGTAATTGCTGTTAAGCTGATCACTCTTTATAACATTCTGGAGTATATGCAAATTGCCATTAGAAAAAGTGAAGCAGTAGACTTTGTAAAAATTAATATTTGTGTCATTCTCAAAACTTTTGTCCATGACTGTAGATGTGTTTACTGTCCTCCACTCCATGGCGACTTTGCTTCCCCATTGACTTGCATTGGGTTTCGTGTTTCAGTTGGACCCCCGACTTTTCCCGATAGTCGGCCGATTTCGTTCGACCTGACTTTTGAGAAAGTCGGGTTTCCTGAAACCCGACTCGACCCTAAAAAAGGGAAAGTCGCTCATCTCTACTTATGACCATGTGATATTTGTTTTTCTTTTTAATAAATTTGCAAAAATTCCTACATTTTTTTTTTTCAATCAAGATGGGGTGCAGAGTGTACATTAATGAGAAAAAAAAGAACTTTTTTTTAATTTACCAAATGGCTGCAATGAAACAAAGTGAAAAATTTAAAAGGGTCTGAATACTTTCTGTACCCACTGTAATTCCTCCATCCCATCAGCTGTGCCTGAGTAGATAGAAAGGGTAGAAACACAAAGGGGGAAGGGACTGAGATGAAAACATATACACACATATCCAACTGAAATAGGATAAATACCATATTTCCCAGGAAGAAGTCCTGGTCCAGGGCTACTCCTGTGGACTGAACTGAACCAACCATGAATGCAAAGTTAGCAATGTAGCCCCAGGAAAACTCTCTTAGTGGGCGGGGCCCAAAGTCTAGCCTGCCCGAAAGCAAAAAAAAAAAAAAAAAGAGTTAAGAGACGGTTCTCCTCCAGGCCATTAAAAATGACACCATGCGGATAAATTCGCAAAACTATTAAACAGCTTAAAAAAAACTGACATTTATACACCAAAGCGTCTATACTGGCTAATACTATATTGGTAAAGAAAAATGCTAAATGAAACCATCTGTAACATATTATAAGACGATAAACTTTATGTTCAGACAACCCCAATAAGGACTCTCTCAATGAAGTCTATTGGAGGATAGTCTTCTCTTATCCGCTCTTTCTCCTAGAACTCCCTGCTCCTTTCTCTTCCTCTGGCTCCAGACAGAGGCAGCGGTGGTCCAAGCAGCAGCGAAGCATCCCAGTCCTCTATCTTGGGTATCTGCAGTCCCGAAGCTTCACAAAAAGCTGGAAGGTCCTCTAAGGAAAATAGCGTCGCTGAAATTTCTTCTCTGCGAGCCATCAGAGCAAAAGGGAAACTCCATCTGTAAGGGATACAAAGGTCTTTCAAAATGGACAATAGGGGTCCGAGGAGTATTCTTTTCTGTAGTGTGAAATGGGACCTCAGTCCCCGAATATGAAATCTCTTTTTGTAGCCTTGCATTTGCCATGATATTTTCCTTAATTTCCTAATCATGGAGACAGCAGATAATATTACTTGGATATGGGTTCGACCCCTTAGGTTGTATGACCCGATGAGCTCTGTCAATTTGAAGGATATAATGGAACTAGAGCAAGTACAAAGGATGGCAACAAAATTAATAAAGGGGATTGGGGAACTTCAATACCCAAAGAGATTAGCAAAATTAGGATTATTTAGTCTAGGAAAAAAACGACTGAGGGGCGATCTAATAACCATGTATAAATATATAAAGGGGACGATACAAATATCTCTCCGAAGATCTGTTTATACCTAGGAAGGCGACGGTCACAAGGGGGCATTCTCTGCGTCTGGAGGAGAGAAGGTTTTTCCACGAACATAGAAGAGGATTCTTTACTGTTAGTGCAGTGAGAATCTGGAATTCCTTGCCTGAGGAGATGGTGATGGTGAACTCAGTCGAGGGGTTCAAGAGAGGCCTGGATGTCTTCCTGGAGCGTAACAATATTGTATCCTACAGTTATTAGGTTCTTTAGAAGGACGCAGATCTTGGGATTCATTCTGACGGAATATAGGCTGAACTGGATGGACAAATGTCTTTTTTCGGCCTTGCTATGTTATTATGAGGGAGGCTCTCCCATCAGAGCACTAAAGATCTGAAGAATTAATTTAGGGTTTTCTTGTTCATTAGATTCTGGAATACCCCTTACTCTAATATTGCACCTCCTCCCCCTATTATCCAGATCTTCCAGTTGTCCCCGTAATTCTTTAACAGACCTCTGTTGTGAAGAATTTAATCGATGGATATCAGCCACATGAGATCTGGTAGTGTCATGTTCCCCCTCTAGTGAGTCTATACGGCAAAGCTAGATGCTGCAGGTCCTGTCTCATACAGGCAATCTCAGACCTACAGGTCTCTTTGACCTCGGCAATTAGGATTTAAAATCATTCTTGGAGGGAAATTGTGCAAGAACCCTCTAACTCCTCAGAGGACCTGTGTAATCACTTAAAATCTCTGCATTATTAGCAGAATGGGAAGACCTGTTAGGGAAACCTTTCCATCTCCATCCCTCTCTGGTCTGATCTTTCCCTGAAGGATCTTCTTAATCATTGGGGACAGAGGAGACTCATCCATTTGGCACTGTAGATGGGGAGGGGAGTGACACCCATCCACCCTATCCTGTGGCAGGACGCCATCTTGTGAGTCACAATGCCCAGAAGGGGACAGATCCCTCTGCACAGCAAGAGCCCGCTGCTGCTGAGGTAAGCAGCTTGTGTGACCAACCTCCCCAACACCAACAGTGATATACTCGCCGGGGATTCCGGAGTTCTCCTCCCGGCACGTGCTGTGCTGCTTTCCCCCGTCTCTCTGAAGCCTCCTCGTCCGTGCGGCAAGATGGCGCCTGCACTCGCGTGCCTACCTGCTAGCGCATGAGGAAGGCGTCTAAAGCAGTCGCCGGAGCGGCCGACACCGTTCCCGTCAGTGCTAGAGTCTTAACCTTCCTGGGGCCCGTCGCTACAGTGAGATATAATGCCGGTACAGGGTAGGAAAAAGCTGTTATGAAGCCAGGCCTGGCAGGAGCTCCTCTCACATGCGTCCGATCAGCCCAGCATCTGGGCACGCCCCCCCGCCTGAAAATTTAACTGATTTAACTTGAGCTAAATTTACTTAAGAATGCTTACAGAAGAGAACCATAACCACGAACTGTAAAAGATGAAACCACGAATAAACACTGTCTAGTCTAAACTGATTTAATAAAGATAACAATGAGGAGCAAAAAACATGTTTATACAAATATTTCTACATATATCAGACTTAGGTGACAACTACTTTATAAAGTGGGCCCCAACACGTCTATACAGATGTACTACTAGCTGTTGAGCTGCAGTTGGACAGGTTACTTAGTTGGTAGCATACTACAAAATTATAATATGATTGTTGACTATTTGTAGAATACTTGCGTTAAGGCCCCATACACATTTGGACACGAGGCTATACATTTGGAAACGAGGATGTCACGTTCAGGTTTAAGAGACCCCCAGCCAGTCCTTGCATTGCAGGCAGTTCTTGGACCACAATGCACTGACATGTTAACGAGGCCTTAAAAGATCAACGATTTTATATTTGCGCTTATAAGCTTTGAATGCACCCCTGAAAGAAAACTTAGTGAAAGCAATGGATTTTCAAGAGTTAGTTAACTTTACATGTAGTAGAAGATATCAATATGTTCACTGAAAAAAGTATTAATAAGCCAAAACAAAAAGTGGGTCCAAAATTCAGAAGAAGTACCAGCTTGCCTGTAGGTTCCATTTCTGGTTTTGGCTTATAAATACTGACCAATATACAGCCATGGGAAAGTCACCTTAGGTAGATGCACAAAAGCAATGTTACGCTTTAATGGGGCTTTAAATATATAATTGGTAGTACCTCTTTCATTATAAGAGTGCCAGGGAGTTTAGTGCTGTACAACTTGTGCACCTATACCATTTACCTAACCATTCAATAGTCCCATGGATGTGTGATTGGGGCCTTACTTTCGCCAATAGGTTTGATTTTATTTACTGTTGTCCAATATGAGAAAAATAAAACCTTCACTGTAAAAAGGGAAAAAACCTTTGTGTATAGCTACCTGAAGTTAATACATCTGAAATGGTTACAGTATGTAGCATTTGGAAATCCCAGTATACAGAATAAGCAGGCCTATGCTGCAATTCACATGGAGTGGACTTGACTACTTCTAATACAAAGGTTAGTAGACAAATTGGGAATGGACGCGATATGTATGCATGCAAAAACATTGGTAAATGTGCAAATAGAAATATCATAATGATAAGGCACCAGTTGTTTCGAGTCCTAGGTCATGTCCATTTAACAAGGCCTTCTGAATTTTGCACTGCTATTGATGACTTTCTATAAAGGCTAATACTTGCACTGATTGCAGCATCTTGCTGAAAATTCTGTCATTTCTAAAAACAACAACATTTCAAGTAAAATTTGAACAGTTCTTGCCTTTAACATAAGTTTGTCCTTTTACTTTATATATTCATATATATTAAAATGCAACAAAATATTAAAAATGCTATGTCATATACATTTACAAATAGTACTGTAACAGGTGCACAAGGCAAAAAAAAAGACTCCTTTGGTCCTATCATATAACAAAACTGGAATGAACGGTTTGGAACTCCATTCCTACACAACTGTAGGAGGGTAACACTCTTCTAACACTCACCTTTCCATTCATACATCCAACATGGCATCATGCATACATGCAAGTGGCCACTGGTCACAGTCTTTAAATACATTAACGAATACATCCTATTTTTCCAAAATAGTCATTGAAATTCATTGCATCACGAGACTGAAGTAGTTCTTTTCAGCAACTAATAAAAAAAAAAAAACGTTGTGTACTCCAGGAGTTATTTCAAGCATCGGTATCACGCTTCAAAAGGTTGGACTCCTCAGGATAGATCTGGAGATGAGGATCTGAGAAACGACGTATTAGTTTGGCTGTGGGTTCATAATCTACTGCTCCCTGTATGGCTACCAATTCCGAACTATCAGGTACATATACAGACTGGATGTTGTCCGTTCTTCGGCCAGGCTGGTCTCTCCTTCGAACACTATTTGGTTCATCGGTATAGTCTGTAGCTTTGGATATCCCAGGGGGTACCTTTATATTGGCAGTCAGCAGTACAGGATTTCGTCTTGTGCTTTTCATTTTTGCTAGAAAGGAGGAAGGCCTTCGCTTGATACTCGGAGGAGGGAACACTGTAGACACAGGGCTCTTGGGTGTAAAGTTGTTGGTTTTCACCACTGACTGTGACACAATAGCTGCATCCACAACACAAGTTGCTGTAAATGAAATAAAAAAAAAAGAAAAAACAAATTCATCTCACCATCTTGTAAAATAATCCACCTGTCAGCTTACTGGTGCAGTCCATCACTGGACTAAGCAGTCATGTGTGTGACATGTGTGCACATGACCAGTGAGGCAAGGGAATGGCTGGAGTGGTCAGGTGACTGAATAGTCTACTTCATTTATGGTATCAGTGGGAGACAATGAGACTGGAGGGGATTCAAGGAGTAAGTAACATTTCTTTCTGCTACACAGATTTTGTAAAATACTGGAAAATTCCTTGTTATCCATATGCAGTCACATGCTGATCGATAAGGATACTCCGGCTGGGTTGATAAAGTGTCTCCAGCAATATGTACCACTTACATCCAAGTATTTAACCCCTTCACAACATGACGTACATTTACATCATATGTTACATCCAGCAGATGATGGCTGATCCACCATGTGCCTCTAACAGCAGCGGGAGAAACAGAGCTCTGCCCACAGCTGTTAACCTGTTAAATGCTGCTGTCAATCTCTGACAGCGGCATTTAACACAAGGGGGTCTCATCATGCCACGCACCCATCAGTGTGTCCATTTTGTGATCGCGAGGCACCGATGGGTTGTCATGACAGCCAGGGGGCTGCTGAAGACCTCTGTACCAGTCATAGCCAGCCTGTAGCTGGCATTCATAGGAGATTGTGCTTTTCACTATACGTAGCAGTGCTGATACTAAGCTATGTATAATACAAGCGATAAGACGATCGCAGCTTCAAGTCCAATAAAAGGGAATTATTAAATACCGTAAAAAATATGAATAAAAAAAATACAAAAAAGTTCAAATCAATTTCCTTTTGCTGCATTAATAATAAAGCAATTAAAAAATACACTTATTTGGTATTGCTGAATTCGTAAAAGTCTAATGAAAATATAAAGTAAATTAATCCCATCGGTAAACAGCGTAATGAGAAAAATAATCGAAAGGCCAGAACTAAATTTTTTGGGCCATGGCAACATTGCAATAAACTGCAGTAAGAGGCGATAAAAACATTGAATCTAACCCAAATTATCAGTAAAAACGTCAGCTCAGGGTGCAAAAAATAAGCCCTCACGCAGCTCCATATCTTGAAAACTGGAAACGTTACGAGTCTTGGAAAAGGCAGACTCAAACAAAAATTTTTTTTTTCTCTTTACGAAAATTTCAATTTTATTTCCCCACCACTTAACTAAAAAAAATTAAAAAATATACGTTTGCTATCTGAGGAAATCGTACTGATGTGGAAAATATCGCCGGATCAGTTTTACCGTATAGTGAACACGGTAAATAAAAAAAACTTCCAAAAATAATTGTGGAACTGCAATTTTTTTTGCAATTTCATTGCATTTTGATTTTTTTCCAGCTTTCTACTGCATCACGATAACATTACCGATGTCATTGAAAAGTACTTGTCCTGGCCAAAAAAAACAAGCCCTCATATGGCTATGTGGACGGAAAAGTAAAAAAGTTATTGTTCTTTGAAGGAGAGGAAAACAAAGAAAAAAAAATGAAAATCAAAAGGTCATGACTGTGTGATAGAGAAATTATCACCAGGTTGTTGTCACCTAATCTAAGAGTAGCATAATGTATCGGCAGAGACCTTGACTCCAGTGATGCATCTCTTACTGTGCTGTTCGCTGCAGTTTTAATAAAAATAACAGTTTTATCAGAAGGAGATTATCACTAGAAGACTAGTAAACCTGCTGCCAAGTAATCCAACCACCTCCCCTCCACCCACTACTGATCGGCAGCTTCCTGCTTATGCACAATGTGCACATAACGCTTCCCATCAGTGGTGAGAGCAATCTAAGAACAGGTAGATCTGTAGGAGATAAATCAATTCTTAATCAAAACTGCGATAACCAGTAAAGTAATATATCACTAGAATCAGGGTCTTTGTTCCTATATGATGCTGCTCTCAGATGAGGTAGCAAAAACCCAGTAACAAGTTCCCTTTAAATTGCTCCCGTCCAAAGACTTATGAGAAAATGGCTTCAATCTTTCAATCTTAGTCTGATTAAGAGTAAGGGGTGACTGACATTTTTTATTAGGGCAGATTATACATGAGGAATCGCCTGCTATAGCGTCAGTGGACCATAAATTAGATGCAATAATTTACTAGGGGGTACTGTGTTTATTCACAAAGGGAATCTGTCAGTAGGATCAACCCTCATAAGCCGTCAATATAGGCATGTAGGTCATAGGAAGCAGAATAACATGATACCTTGATATCTGTGATCCGATGTCTTATAACAGAGAAATCCACATGTAACTGAGCTGATCAGGACAGTGGGCCCGACACTGATCTCCAGGATAATCTGCCTCCAGAGATCATTATAAATCAGAGGGGGAAATTACCAGTGTGATGTGTAATGGCCGCTCTCTGCTCTCCTGATCTCAGCGCCGCAGGGCTGTGTGTGATTATACCTGACACATCTGCAGGAGAATCTGCCTCAAGAGATTATTAGTATAGGAGGGAGACGATGCCAGTGTGATGTGTAATGGCCGCTCTCTGCTCCCTGATCTCCCGGTAGAGCTGTGTGTGATTTACCTGACACATCTGCAGGAAATCTGCCTCAAGAGATATTATATATGGAGGGAACGTTGCCAGTGTGGTGTGTAATGGCCGCTCTCTGCTCTCCTGATCTCAGCGCCGCAGGGCTGTGTGTGATTATACCTGACACATCTGCAGGAGAATCTGCCTCAAGAGATTATTATATATGGAGGGAGACGTTGCCAGTGTGATGTGTAATGGCCGCTCTCTGCTCTCCTGATCTCCCGGTAGAGCTGTGTGTGATTATACCTGACACATCTGCAGGAGAATCTGCCTCAAGAGATTATTATATATGGAGGGAGATGTTGCCAGTGTGATGTGTAATGGCCGCTCTCTGCTCTCCTGATCTCAGCGCCGCAGGGCTGTGTGTGATTATACCTGACACATCTGCAGGAGAATCTGCCTCAAGAGATTATTATATATGGAGGGAGACGTTGCCAGTGTGATGTGTAATGGCCGCTCTCTGCTCTCCTGATCTCCCGGTAGAGCTGTGTGTGATTATACCTGACACATCTGCAGGAGAATCTGCCTCTAGAGATCATTATAAATAAGAGGGGAAGTTACCAGTGTGATGTGTAATGGCCGCTCTCTGCTCTCCTGATCTCCCGGTAGAGTTGTGTGTGATTATACCTGACACATCTGCAGGAGAATCTGCCTCTAGAGATCATTATAAATAAGAGGGGGAAGTTACCAGTGTGATGTGTAATGGCCGCTCTCTGCTCTCCTGATCTCAGCGCCGCAGGGCTGTGTGTGATTATACCTGACACATCTGCAGGAGAATCTGCCTCAAGAGATTATTATATATGGAGGGAGACGTTGCCAGTGTGATGTGTAATGGCCGCTCTCTGCTCTCCTGATCTCCCTGCAGAGCTGTGTGTGATTATACCTGACACATCTGCAGGTTCCTCGCGGCTTCAGCGTCCATCTCACAGGCAGATTGTGGTGCAATACTGTTACAATACAGCAGAGCTCAGAGAGATGGGCGAACCTGAATTGTAAAGTTCTGGACCCGTACCGAACACAGTGTTCGGTCACAAGGTCCCGGACACGGGTTTCCATGGGAAAACCATGTTACAGTTCGGGTCTAGTGCCTGTAAAAGCATAAAATTAATAATAAACATTATAATTATAGTTACCTGTCCAGCGACGCATCCTCCCGTCCCGCTGTCTCCCGGCCGCATCTGCTTCCTGGGCCGTCATTAACTTCCGGCGGTATTCACTGCACTCGGCAGTCTTCAGCTTTTTCCGGCAGTGTGAGGCTAAGTTCACACGTTGCGGAATTGCCGCGGAAATTTCCGCGGCAATCCCGCACTTCTCCCGCGGGAAATACGCACGTTTTTTATAAGCGTATTCCCGCCAGAATAATAGCGTTTTGCAAGCGTAATTAGCTTGCAGAATGCTAGCGTTTTCCTAGCGATCTGTAGAATCGCTTGGAAAACTGATTGACAGGTTGGTCACACGAGTCAAACATAGTGTTTGACACGTGTGACCAACTTTTTACTATTGATGCCGCCTATGTCGCATCAATAGTAAAAAGATCTAATGTAAAAATAAAAAAAATAATAAATAATGATATTCTCACCTTCCGGCGGCCCCCGCAGCCTTCCCGCGGCCCCCGCAGCTTTCCCGCCTTCAGCGACGCTCCCGGCAACTCCGGTCCCAGGAGTGCTTTGCGACAAATCACACCGATGACGTAGCATCTCGCGAGACCGCTACGCCATCTGGGTGATTCTCGCAAAGCACTCCTGGGATCGGGAGTTGCCGGGAGCATCGCTGAAGGCGGGAAGGCTGCGGGGGCCGCGGGAAGGCTGCGGGGGCCGCCGGAAGGTGAGAATATCATTATTTTTTATTTTAATTATTGTTTTACCAGGGATATGGTACCCAGGGCCTGGAGGAGAGTCTCCTCTCCTCCAGACCCTGGGTACCACCGCACATGAACCGCTTACATTCCGCAAAATTAATGAACATGTTGCTATTTTTTCCGCGAAGCGTTTTTTTCGCGGAAAAAAACGCAACATGTGGCCATAACATGCGGAATCAATTAACATGTATAGGATGCTTAATGCTTGCGTTTTTATCGTGTTTTTACCGCGGAAAAACCGCGAAAAAAACGCAAAAATTCCTGAACGTGTGCACTTAGCCTGAATGCGGTGACATCAGGGTTCACCCGCGTTCATGGCCTGAGCCATGAACTCTGACTGTCACTGTCAGTATCAGCCTGCTTCTCGCTCTGCATAGACACTTGTCTATACACAGCGATGTAGCAGAGCAGACATTGCTATCCATGTGGATTACGTCGGACAGAGGATTTTTTTTTTATAATAAAGATGGAGTCTCTAAATGTTTTTTGTTTTCTTTATTTTTTTATCCAATTACTAGAAATTCACGGTGGCCATGTCCAATATCAGTGTGACCCCATGAATTTCGGACATAGGGCCAGCTGATAATACAACAAAGCTGGCCATAACCCATTATTACCCAGCGAGCCACTCGGCACAAGGGCCGCTGGAAGAGTTGGATACAGAACTGGGGTGAACCCTAATGTCACCGCACGAACACTACTGACGCTGGCCGAAAATTGCCGAGCGTCGAGCAGTGGAGTGAATAACCCGGAAGTAGATGCGGCCGGGAGACAGCGAGACGGGAGGCTGCGTCGCTGGACCGGTAAGTAAAATTATACTGTTTATTATTAATTTTATGCTTTGTGTTACAGCCCCCTCCCCTGCCCTACTCCATATCTGTAAAGTCCAAGCTTGTGGTTCGGACACAAGTTCGCGACATCTCCGGCCCCGAGCTCGAACTCAGGCGGATCCGCCGATCCCGATCATTGGGGGGTTCGCCCATCACTACTGCTTACGTGTTTGTTATAAGAACTGTTCTGTGATTTAGTTACAGGTCTAACAATGGTAACTTCCAATTTTATTAAAAATGTTCTCTGGAGGCAGATCCTCAGAGAGATCAGTGCCCAGCCCAGAGCAGCTCATTTTTATTAGAAAAATGTTTATATCTCTGGAATACGACATCAATTGTTAATTATTTTTATTCAGCTTTCTATGACCTATATGCCCATATAGACGGCTTAGAAGAAGGGATGACAGATTCCTTTTAATTTGATGAGTGTTCAGAAATCTCAATGGGTATTAAGTAATTCTTAATTTTTAGCAGTTAAAGTAGTATTGGTATTATTCTCTTAATGGGTCATGACAAAGCTGCATGTACAGGCCTCATGAGCACCATTAGGTGAATCAACACAGTGCAGACATGCTATATGGCCTTGTGCATAAGTTTCTCGTACAGTCTCTAATATTCTGGATATACAGCAATTTGTAAGACAACTGTAGTGAACACTATGTATACGTGATAATCTCAGCATGGATCTTTGGGGTAAGTTTGGATGAGTTAGAATTACCGTATTTTTCGGACCATAAGACGCACTTTTTTCCCCAAAAATTTTGGGTAAAATGGGGGTGCGTCTTATGGTCGCAATATACTTACAAATTCGGTGGCGGCGGCAGTCCTGATGCAGCCTCCCTGTGCTCTGTGGTGCGGTGGTGTCGGGGCACTGTGATGTGGCGGCAGCTGGGCTCTGTGCTGCGTGGGGGGCTCCGCCGACATTTCGTCATAGCCCGAAAACCCCCCGCAGCACCGATGCTGCAACGCAGTGGCCTCCAGAAAGATGGCCGCATACTGAAATTCAAATCTCGGCAACGAGATCTCGTCTACCGAGATCTCGGGACAAGATCTTGTTGTGGAGATCTGAATCTGAGCATGCGCCGCCCCCAACGGCCATCTTTCCGGAGGCCCCTGGCGGCCATCTTTCCGGAGGCCTCTGCGTCTCAGCAACAGAGCTGGGGAGGCTTTCTGGCTTTGACGAAATGCCGGAGGAGCCCCCCACGCAGCACAGAGCCCCGCTGCAGCCACACTACAGAGCCCCGCTGCAGCCACACTACAGAGCCTCAACACCATCGCACCACAGAGCACAGGGAGGCTGCATTGGGACCGCTGCCACAGGATTTGTAAGTATATTGCGACCCCACAGAGCACAGCCACCCCATGGACACAGCCATCCCACGGACACAGCCATCCCACAGAGCACAGCCACCCCACAGAGCACAGCCACCCCACAGAGCACAGCCACCCCACAGAGCACAGCCACCCCACAGAGCACAGCCACCCCACAGAGCACAACCACCCCACAGAGCACAGCCACCCCTGCAACACAGAGCACCACCACCGCACCAGCCTGGACCACTCCTCTACCTGTGCTGATCCCTTCGCTGGTAAGCTGAATTCGGACTGTAAGACGGATCCCCATTTGACACATTGTTTTTCCCCTATTTTCCTTCTGAAAATTTGGGGTGCATCTTATGATCCGGTGCGTCTTATAGTCCGAAAAATACGGTACTCACATGGATTTTATTAAACCATTTACCATGGAAGAAATCTACGGCATATCCACAGCACAATACATTTTGCCCACGTGTAAATGGAGTATTGTAAAACCAAACTTATTTGCAATGGACTTAACTTTGATAATGATTTTCATGCCAAAAATCTGACAACAGTGTCAGATATAAACACATCATAAGTCATCTTCAGCGAGTCAACCTCTCGCTATGCGATGTTTGTTAATAATTATGCATACATTGTATTAATATAGTAGTAATACCAAAGGACACACTACTTTAATACCTACCTTCCTTTCCTATCGGGGCAGATCTATCGTCCAATAAGCTCTCTGTGCTGTTTGAGGCTTCTGAATCTATGTTTTCGTCATCTGAGCCCCGCTGTTCAAGCTCTGGAAGGCGGTAAGTAATATCTTCTCTGAAAAATATGAATAAATATACACTAATGAGGCAATATGACTTGACAAAAGCAGTTTTCTAAAACCAAGGATGCGACTTAACTGGTTGACCATGCAGAGATGACCAAGAATTAGCCACTTTCGGCTGCCATTTGCATCTGGGGGTGTGTAAGTGCCAGAGCACGACACTTGCACACCTCAAATACAGCAACCCTTGGGCATAAGAGATCTCAGTCCCATCCGACCGAGTCTCTTGTACCGAGGCTCCCTTAGCTGTGACCCAAGCACGTTCCCTGAGCTGTCCAGGTCACAGCTGTGGGAGCAGATTGGTGCCATCTTTGTGAAGCCTGCAGTATATGCTTCTGGCGGCACCTTCTCCCAGTCATTGCACACACTGCTCAGTGAATTCGATGACAAAAGTTGCGGGGGAGAGGAGGTACGGGGTGAGGCGATGAGTATTAAAGTAGAGGCTGCGATCACTGCCAACCTGCTCAGAGCACAGCAGGGAGATCATCAAGCTGCTGTGCTCTGAACACACAGAATAAGACGCCTTGCTGTGTGGGTGCACAGGGAAGGGGAGTAGAAGCGTTTGTTTTTTATATCCATTGAACAGCAGCACCTGCAGGATGGGGGGTACCATTTACCCATATACCTGGATGAGGGGGGACCATCTTCCACCATACCAGGATGGGGGGGACATCTACCCATATACCAGGACGAGGGGGCGGCAACATCAACCCATATACCAGGATGGGAGAGGGGACATCTACTCATATACCAGGATGGGAGGGGGGATATCTACCCACATACCAGGATGGGGGACATCTACCCATATAGCAGGATGCGGGACATCTACCCATATATTTTTAACAAGGAACCTTATACATGTATCAATTAGGATAAAAATACCTTTTATTAGGCCTATTAAAAACACAAGACATTACCAAGCATAAAAACCACAACCAACCGTGCTGGCTACCATAATCCCTAATACACAATCCTACCTACCAGCGGAAGTTGGCACCCTAAACACAGACAAGATTGGCGCCCACGCTCCTCAGCGGCTGACCCTAATACTCCTATGTGTACCTAGGCTGGTGCATCATATAGTCACTCATTTAGCCAAGGAAAGGAGTGTATAGAGGACGCCATTCAAGGATACTTGTTGGGTAGGCAACAAATAGTAAATGTGCAAAAAAGGTGGTGGTAACACAACAATAAAGTGACAAGTGCAAAAACCTGCAAGTATTATTATTTATTTACAAAGCGCCATTAATTCCATAGTGCTGTACATGAGAAGGGGTTACATACAAAGTTATAGATATCGTTTACAGTAAACAAATTAACAATGACAGACTGGCACAGAGGGGAGAAGTATATAACTATGGTGTTCCCTGTTGCTGTATGCCTTCCTGACAGCGGAGGTTGGCACTCTACTGATCAGCGGAATGGCGCCCCAGCTCCAGATGGCTATCCCTTTGATTCCCTGATATAACTAATTTGTAGCCAAAGGGGTAGCCATATATAAATAACAAAGGCAACTAGCCAAAAAATGCCAAAAAATCAGGTAACAGTTTAAGTGGCATATGTAACAATAATGTATGTTCGAATCATATTGATGACAGCAAGTCAAAAGGTACTTATGGTTAGTTGATGGTCACGGATCATCAGGAGGTGGATAGAAAGATGCTGCGTGGTAACCAGCTGGAGTCCTCCTACAGGTCCTTCTCAAAAAATTAGCATATAGTGCTAAATTTCATTATTTTCCATAATGTAATGATTACAATTAAACTTTCATATATTTTAGATTCATTACACACCAACTGAAATTTGTCAGGTCTTTTATTGTTTTAATACTGATGATTTTGGCATACAACTCCTGATAACCCAAAAAACCTGTCTCAAAAAATTAACATATTTCAACCATCCAATAAAATAAAAGTGTTTTTTAAAAACAAACAAAAAAACCATCAAATAATAAAGTTCAGTTATGCACTCAATACTTGGTCGGGAATCCTTTTGCAGAAATGACTGCTTCAATGCGGCGTGGCATGGAGGCAATCAGCCTGTGACACTGCTGAGGTGTTATGGAGGCCCAGGATGCTTCGATAGCGGCCTTAAGCTCATCCAGAGTGTTGGGTCTTGCGTCTCTCAACTTTCTCTTCACAATATCCCACAGATTCTCTATGGGGTTCAGGTCAGGAGAGTTGGCAGGCCAATTGAGCACAGTAATACCATGGTCAGTAAACCATTTACCAGTGGTTTTGGCACTGTGAGCAGGTGCCAGGTCGTGCTGAAAAATGAAATCTTCATCTCCATAAAGCATTTCAGCCGATGGAAGCAAATTTTGCATGTCATTCGGAAATCAAGGTGCCAGAGTCTGGAGGAAGACTGGGGAGAAGGAAATGCCAAAATGCCTGAAGTCCAGTGTCAAGTACCCACAGTCAGTGATGGTGTGGGGTGCCATGTCAGCTGCTGGTGTTGGTCCACTGTGTTTCATCAAGGGCAGGGTCAATGCAGCTAGCTATCAGGAGATTTTGGAGCACTTCATGCTTCCATCGGCTGAAATGCTTTATGGAGATGAAGATTTCATTTTTCAGCACGACCTGGCACCTGCTCACAGTGCCAAAACCACTGGTAAATGGTTTACTGACCATGGTATTACTGTGCTCAATTGACCTGCCAACTCTCCTGACCTGAACCGCATAGAGAATCTGTGGGATATTGTGAAGAGAAAGTTGAGAGACGCAAGACCCAACACTCTGGATGAGCTTAAGGCCGCTATCGAAGCATCCTGGGCCTCCATAACACCTCAGCAGTGTCACAGGCTGATTGTCTCCATGCCACGCCGCATTGAAGCAGTCATTTCTGCAAAAGGATTCCCGACCAAGTAATGAGTGCATAACCGAACTTTATTATTTGATGTTTTTTTTGTTTGTTTTTAAAAAACACTTTTATTTTATTGGACGGTTGAAATATGTTAATTTTTTGAGACAGGTTTTTTGGGTTATCAGGAGTTGTATGCCCAAATCATCAGTATTAAAACAATAAAAGACCTGACAAATTTCAGTTGGTGTGTAATGAATCTAAAATATATGAAAGTTTAATTGTAATCATTACATTATGGAAAATAATGAAATTTAGCACTATATGCTAATTTTTTGAGAAGGACCTGTATACTCATGTATAAGCCGACCCGTGTATAAGCCGACCCCCCTAATTTTGCCACAAAAAACTGGGAAAACTTATTGACTCGCGTATAAGCCTAGGGTGAAAAATTATTATGCCCCCATATGATGCTCCACAGATTATGCCCCCATATGCTGCACAGATTATGCCCAATATGCTCCACAGATTATGCTCCAGATTAAGCCCAATATGCTTCAGAGATTATGCCCCAATATGCTCCAGATTATGCCCCCATATGCTCCATATTATGCCCTCATATGTTCCATAGATTATGCCCCCATATGCTCCAGATTATGCCCCATATGTTCCACATTATGCCCCCATATGCTCCATATGTTCCACAGCTTATGCCCCCATATGCTCCAGATTATGCCCCCATATGCTCCAGATTATGCCCCCATATGCTCCAGATTATGCCCCATATGTTCCACAGCTTATGCCCCCATATGCTCCAGATTATGCCCCCATATGCTGCACAATTATGCCCCATATGCTCCATATTATTAGGCCTCATATGTTCCACAGATTATGCCCATATGTTCCACAGATTATGCCCCATATGTTCCACAGCTTATGCTCCCATATGCTCCAGCTTATGCCCCCATATGCTGCACAATTATGCCCAATATGCCCCATAGTATTAGGCCTTATATGCTGCTGCTGCAAAAAAAATGACATACTCACCTCTCGTCGCTGGGGGCCAGGTGCCGTGTCCTGAGCAGGCGGTGACACTGGCGCGCTATGGGGGACAGGTGCCGGTGTCACCGCTCGCTCAGGACCCCGGCACCTGAGATATTTACCTGTCCTTTCTGCACGCTGCGTCCTCGTCTGACTCCTCTTGGCTGTGAATGATCTGGCATTGGGTTGGCTCCTGACCCGTTACTAATCATAGAAATAGGAGCTGGTTGCAGCGCCGTGTCCTGGGCTCGTTGGGCAAAGCTGGCAGTGACGGAACGGGTTTTATAAGCGTATTGCTTGGCTGTGGCTGAGAGCAGTTATATTTCCCTCACAGCAGCATGCCTAATAGCCAGTACACATACAGGCGGCCCATCTGGCGACTACTTATCCTAGGTGCAGTTCCCTGAATGACCTGAGGGTAAGGGGGGTGCTGGAGAGCTGCGAGTTCCAAACCAGGACAAGAAAGTGGGATATACATAAATCCCTGCAGTTCGTGACATATTGGTGGCAGAGGTGGGATAACTAAATATATTCCCCCCTGCGATTGAGATATTTTTCCTCACATATTGGTGGCAGCGGTGGGATCATAAACCGTATCCCCTGTGCCCGTTCATCACAGTTACTTATTAAGTATTTTGTGTGCCATATCTCTGTAATTTAAGTGCATGAAAATTAAAAGTTGAAAAATTGCAAAATTTTCAAAATTTTCGCTAAATTTCCATTTTTTTTTCACAAATAAATGCAAGTTATATCAAAGAAATTTTACCACTAACATGAAGTACAATATGTCACGTGAAATTGTCAGAATCACCAGGATCCATGGAAGCATTCCAGAGTTACTACCTCATAAAGGGACAGTGGTCAGAATTGTAAAAATTGGCCCGGTCATTAACGTGCAAACCACCCTTGGGGGTAAAGGAGTTAAAAAGACGAATGTAAATGAAAACGGTATAGCTGAAACATCTTGTCCCGCAAAAAAACAGCCACCATACAGCTCCATCAGTCGAAAAAAAATTATAGCTCCCAGAATAAAGCAATGCCAAAAACTAGTTTTTGAAAAAAAAACACGTCTATAAGTGTATGACAGCAGCCAAACATAAAAACTTGATATAGATCTGGTATCGCTGTAATCGCACCGACCCGAAGAATAAAGTAATCTAATCACTTATACTGCATGAGGAACATAAAAATAAATAAAACAAATTCTTCACCTAAGGCTCGGTTCACATCTATCCTGCGCACTACGCTGAGCACTTACACCGTGGTTTATGTGTAAATCGCTGAAATATGGGATCTATACAGAATATCCTGAAGAAGATTCCCTATAATGGAGAAGGACACTGCTGAACAGAGGCCAGACGGAGTCCAGAGTAACTCTGCTGCCTCATTATAGTGAATGGATTTCTCGGGGTTTCATTTGAATTACAACACTCAAAGTTTTAAAGGGAAACCTTGATAGTAGATTGTGAGCCCTTGCGGGCAGTGTCCTCTCTCCTTCTGTACCAGTCGTGATTTGTATTGTTTAAGATTACTGTAATTATTTTTACTTCTGTATACCCCTCCTCACATGTAAAGCGCCATGGAATAAATGGCACTATAATATATTATTATTTAAGTGCTCAGCGTAAAGTACAGAATAAATGTGATCCAAACTGTTATGTAAAATGTTCCCAATAAAAGCTTCAACTCAATCCACAAAAAAAGCAAGTCCCCACTGACGTCCGTCATCTGTGAACAGAAATATAGGGGGTTTCAACGTTAATGGTAGCCCCTTAAAAGAAATTCAGCAAATTATGCGCTCCCAAATCAAAATGCCCCCCCCCCTCTTCGGAGCCCAAGTGTGCCTAATCCACATTTAGTGTCCACATGTTTGGCATTTCTATAGCGATGGGAGCCCACCTAATTTACAGGTGCATGAGCTGCGCACAATGTACGGGCACTGCAACATACTGTGCACTACAATGGCAGTTTTCAATTTTCACTCAGCAACGTCCACTGCTGCCTGTTTCTGGAAAACACACACGGAGTCAAAATCTTCATGACATCTGTAGATAAAATTTCCAAAGGGGTAGAATTTCCAAAATGGGGTCACTTGAGAGGGGATTCTGCTCTTCTAGCATTTAGGGACTCTGAATATGAAGTCCGCAAACTATTATAGAAAATTCTAAGCTCCTGGATGCCTCTGGTATTACAGTACTGCGTAGCCACATGGCGAGACTCGGGAGGGACGGAGCGCTATTTGCTAATAGCGCTCCGTCCCTCCAGAGGCTCGCCGTATAGCTAAAGATTTGGGGTAATTCTACATTCAACAGAAATTGTAAGACATATTCTGGTGCCATTTTTTACCCATTTCCCTGTGTCAAATTGTAAAATCTAGGGCTAAAACAAAATTTTGGTGATAAAAATATACCGTATATACTCGAGTATAAGCCGACACCCCTAATTTTGCCGCAAAAAACTGGGAAAACTTATCGACTCGAGTATAAGCCTAGGGTGGAAAATGAGATTATGCCCCACAAGATGCTCCATAGATTGAGCCCTCATAGATGCTCCATAGATTGTACCCCCATAGATGCTCCATAGATTGTGCCCCCATAGATGCTCCATAGATTGTGCCCCCATAGATGCTCCATAGATTGTGCCCCATAGATGCTCCATAGATTGTGCCCCCATAGATGCTCCATAGATTGTGCCCCCATAGATTGTGCCCCATAGATGCTCCATAGATTGTGCCCCCATAGATGCTCCATAGATTGTGCCCCCCTAGATGCTCCATAGATTATACCCCCATAGATGCTCCATAGATTATACCCCCATAGATGCTCCATAGATTGTGCCCCCATAGATTATGCCCCTATAGATGCTCCATAGATTATACTCCCATAGATGCTCTATAGATTGTGCCCCCATAGATTATGCCCCTATAGTTGCTCCATAGATTATACCCCCATAGATGCTCCATAGATTGTGCCCCCATAGATTATACCCCCATAGATGCTCCATAGATTGTGCCCCCATAGATTATGCCCCTATAGATGCTCCATAGATTGTGCCCCCATAGATGCTCCATAGTATAGGTCCCTTATGCTGCCGCAGCTGCTGCAACCAAAAAAAAAAAGACATACTCACCTCTCGTCGCTGGGGGCCAGGTGCCGGTGTCCTGACCAGGCGGGGACACCAGCGCAATATAGGGGACAGGTGTCGGTGTCACCGCTCGCTCAGGGCCCCGGCACCTGAGATATTTACCTGTCACCCGTTCCATCGCTGAGCGCCGCTGTCTTCCGGTACCTCCCACAGTGAATGCCCAGGCAGAGGGCGCGGCGCGCACAAACTACGTCATCGCGCCCTCTGCCTGAACATTCACAGCTAGAGTGGACGCGAGGACACAGCAGCGAGCAGTGGTGGAACGGGACAGATGAATATCCCTTATACTCACTCTCCCACCGGCGCGGTCTCTGCAGCCCCTGCTCTTCTCCCGCGGTCTCCGGCGCCAGTGTTAAGCAGTCACATGGTACCGCTCATTAAAGTCATAAATATGTGCATATTCATGACTTTAATGAGCGGTACCACCTGACCGCTGAACACAGGCGCCGGAGACCGTGGGAGAAGAGCAGAGGAGCTGCAGAGAACCGTGCCAGGAGGAGGTGAGTATATAGCACAGCTGCGCTCCGCCTCCCCCCGCCGACCCCCTGGTATATGACTCGAGTATAAACTGAGAGGGGGACTTTCAGCCCTAAAAAATGGGCTGAAAATCTCGGCTTATACTTGAGTATATACAGTAATTTTTTTTTCTTCATTGCTCAATGATAGCAGCAATAATTAGGGGATTATTAAAACTTAACATTTAATTATTTCAATGTTAAAAAACGGACACACACATAGAAACCATCCTCCAAAAAACACACATTGAGGATATATGATATAATTCAGAGAGATAAGTCCAAAAGGACCACAAATAAAGGAGATACAAATGTCGCCCAGACAGTATATGATTAGCTCTGTATCACGGTGAGGATTGCAAGAGAACTCACCAGTGCAATCTCCCGGAAGACGAGTGCAGAAGAAAGCTTCAGGCTCCTAGGAATGCAGGGTGAGCAAGGCAGGAGAGAGATGGTTTCAGGGCCTGAATCACCTGACAGTTGAGGGCGTGGCTTCAGCTCCAGGGAGCTAGAAGCTGAGGGAAAACTCCTAGAAAGGTAACTACGGGACAGAGTTACCCAGGGGCACAGACAGAGACGTAAATCTGAACAAGCCAAGGTCAAAGCACGAGAAGACAGTATAGTACCAAGGATGAGACAGAACGGATAGTCGGGGACAGGCAGAGGTCAAAACCAAACAGACAGCGAAGGTACAGAAACAGAATCCAACAAGCAGTATCCAGAGAACAGACCGAGTCAAAACCAAAGTATCAGGCAAACCAGAACACAGCACAAACACACTCAGGGGTCAACACACTCTGCCAAGGGCGAAAGTATAACTGACAGGGATTGGAGCTTCCTAGGGCTATAAGAAGCTCTCCCCGAACCAAGGAGAGGCCACAATAATAAGCCCCAGGTGTGCAGGTAAGAGCTTGCACTGGGATCAAAACCTTAACCCCTAGCGTGCAGGTCAACCCTGCACTGGGATCATGACAGTACCCCCCTCTCAACGGGGGGCCTCTGGACCCCCAGGCTTGCCCGGGAACCTGGCATGGAAAGCCCGAACCAGGCGATCCGCATGCATTAAACGGGCCGGCACCCAGGATCCGTCCTCCGGTCCATACCCCTTCCAATGAACCAGGTACTGTACCGACCGCTGCACCAACCTGGAGTCAACGATATGCTCAATCTCATATTTCATGTGTCCCTCAACCAAAACAGGAGGAGCAGCGGACTCGGACTCCCCCCGGACTGCCTCAAAAGGTTTCAGTAGGGATTTATGGAAGACGTTAGGGATCTTGAATGAGACTGGAAGACACAACCTGTAAGCCACTGGATTGATCTTTTCCACAATCTTGTATGGGCCAATGAACTTGGGGCCCAACTTGGCTGATGGAACCTTCAACTTAATGTTTCGCGTGGAGAGCCAAACTTTCTCTCCAACCCGAAACATAGGACCTGGTGTTCTTTTCCTGTCAGCGAAAAATTTGTACCTGCCTTGAGACCTGGATATATTCCGCTGGACCTCCGCCCATGTATTCTTTAATCGCTGAACAGACCCCTCTGCCCCTGGACACCCAGAATCCAAACGAGAAAACTCACCAAAATGAGGACTAAAACCATAATTGATCAGGAAAGGAGACATACCAGTAGATTGGCTCACCCGACTATTGAAGGCGAATTCCGCCAAAGGCAGTACATCACACCAGTCATTCTGTCTTGCAGAAGTCAGACATCTGAGGATCTGTTCCAGAGACTGATTAGTGCGTTCCGTCTGACCATTGCTCTCAGGATGGTATGCAGATGAAAAAGACAGAGACATCCCCAATTTCTTGCAAAAAAGCACGCCAAAACTTTGCCACAAACTGCACTCCACGATCAGACACCACATTCAGGGGTACCCCATGCAACCGGATAACATGCTGTACAAACAATCTGGACAAAGTCTCAGCTGAGGGTAGTGCGGATAAGGGTACAAAATGAGCCTGCTTCGAAAACCTGTCCACCACTACCCATACCACCGTATTGCCCTTGGATGGAGGAAGATTAGTAATAAAATCCATGGACAAGTGAGTCCATGGCCTTTCGGGAACTGCCAAGGGCATCAGTTCCCCAGCCGGCCGGCTATGTGAGTTTTTAAAACGAGCGCAGACCCACAACCAGAAACAAATTTTTTTATGTCAGAGCTAGAGTAGGCCACCAAAAGATCCTAGCCACCGCCCGACGTGTGGCAGATATACCAGGGTGAGCACTGAGCTTGGATTCATGGAACTCCTGGAGGAGTTTAAGCCGAAGCTGCTCTGGGACAAACAACTTACCCCCTGGCTTGGCAGCAGGGGCCAGAGACTGGGCCCTCTCAATCTCCTGTTCCAACTCAGACGAGACCACTGCCAACACAACCCCAGGGTGAAGAATGGAGGAAGGTGGCTCAGGGGGAGACACCGGATGAAAACTGCGAGATAAGGCATCAGCCTTGATATTCTTTGACCCCGGACGAAACGTAATAGTAAACTGAAAACGGGAAAAAAAAAAGTGACCAACGGGCCTGTCTGGGTGTTAGTCTCTTAGCAGACTCAATATATGATAAATTTTTGTGGTCGGTAATCACAGTAACCGAGTGACTGGCCCCCTCCAAAAAGTGCCTCCATTCTTCAAACGCTAACTTGACCGCAAGAAGCTCTCTATTGCCAACATCGTAATTCCTCTCAGCAGCAGAGAATTTCCTGGAAAAAAAAGCACATGGCCTGAGGTTGGTCAGAGTGGCAGGACCTTGGGACAACACAGCACCGACCCCCACCTCAGAGGCGTCCACTTCCACAATAAATGGTTTGGACGGATCTGGCTGTACCAACACCAGAGCAGTCATAAAGCATTTTTTCAGACTAGCAAAGGCCTCTTTTGCGAGCGAGGACCAATTTTTCACATCCGAACCTTTGCATGTTAAATCAGTGAGTGGTTTGACCACCTGCGAAAACCCCCGAATAAATTTTCGGTAGTAATTGGCGAACCCCAAGAAGCGCTGAAGCCCTTTAAGATCTCGGGGTTGTACCCAATCCGCAATGGCCTGCACCTTCTTGGGGTCCATACGAAAACCCTCACAGGACACAATCAATCCCAAAAAAGATAATTCTTGAACAAAAAACACACACTTCTCCAATTTAGCAAACAGATGATTTTCCCTAAGTCTTTTGAGAACAGTTTGTACATGATTCATATGAGAATGACTGTCGGGGGAATATATCAGAATATCATCTAAGTAGATAACAACAAAACGACCAATGAGATCAGAAAACACCACGTTGATGAAATTCTGAAATATGGCGGGAGCATTGGTAAGACCAAACGGCATGACTAAATTTTCAAAAAGTCCCTCGGACGTGAGGAACGCAGTTTTCCATTCATCCCCCTTCCTGACCCTTATCAAATTATATGTTCCCCGAAGATCCAGTTTAGAGAACCATTTTGCCCCTGATAGTTGGTTACATAAATCAGGAATCAACGGAAGGGGATACGTATTTCGTACAGTAATCTTATTTAATTCACGAAAGTCGAGACAGGGACGTAGACCGCCATATTTTTTCTTCACAAAAAAGAACGCCGCCGCCACAGGTGAAACTGAGGGACGTATGTGTCCCTTGCGAAGACTTTCAGCAATATAATCCTTCATAGCTAAGCGCTCAGGTCCAGACAAATTAAACAGGCGGGCTTTAGGTAGTTTAGCCCCCGGGACTAGCTCGATGGCGCAGTCAAAGGGTTATGTGGCGGCAACGTCTCGGCCTCGCTTTCTGAGAACACATCTTCGAAGTCTTTCAGGTACTCCGGAATACCTTCCAGCTCGACAGATGACACAGACACAGATTTAACAGGTTTAACCAGCAGTGCAGATTCATAACAGAACTTAGAATCATTAAACCCCCATTGAACAATCTCCCCCGTTTTCCAGTTAATAACTGGGCTATGGCGTTGTAACCAGGGCATGCCCAACACCAACCCTGCTGGTAGATTGTCCATAACAAAACAACTTAATTTTTCCTCGTGAGCAGCGCCCACTCTGAGCGAA
Source organism: Oophaga sylvatica (assembly GCA_033576555.1). Lineage (NCBI taxonomy): Eukaryota > Metazoa > Chordata > Amphibia > Anura > Dendrobatidae > Oophaga > Oophaga sylvatica. Next base: position 552,595,433 of record JARQOD010000001.1, on the reverse strand, counting down.
AACAAGTCAGACATAAAGAGAATTCCCTCTTTTGTGAGGGGGGAGGAGTCAATGGCCACCACCTTGATCGGAGTCTTAAGCCTAGCTGTCCCTATCTTGCAGCGTGTGACCAATTGAGAGTCAATCAGATTGATGGAGGACCCGCAGTCCACAAAGGCTGTAGAGGAAAAAGAATAACCGTCCACTAACAGTTCCACATAAAGCAACACCTTAGAGAACGAGGAAAAGTGTACCTGAGGGTCTGAGTAGTCTCCTCGCTGACTACCCAGACCTAGTCGTTTCCCGCCGACCGGGTTGAGGACGGCAGACAGGACACTCCTTTTTCCAATGTCCAGCTTTACTGCAGTAGAAGCACAACTGTTCTTCCCGACGGCGTTTTCTCTCCTTTTCCTTCAGAGTGATAGCGCCCACATCCATGGGCTCAGAGACAGTCTCTTTTCCACTGGGGAACAATGTAGTCTCCACCTGCATCACCACTCTGGCCCGCAACCTGCGGTCCATCCGGACGGCCTGGGTCATGGCGTCCTCGAGAGAGTTAGGTGGGGGGTGTAACGCCTAGGCATCCTGCAACCACCCGGACAAGCCTCTGCGAAATAGTCCTCGGAGGGCGGCGTCCTCCCAAGAAATCTCTGCGGCCCAGCGGCGGAACTCAGTACAAAACCACTCGGCCGAGTGCTTCCCCTGACAGACGCTCATCACCATGTCCTCTGCCAATCGCACTCGGTCAGGCTCATCATATATGTGCCCGAGGGCCTCAAAGAATACATTCACCGACACTCTCTCAGGTGCAGTGGGAGAAAGGGAAAATGCCCATGCTTGTGGGGACCCTCTTAATAAAGACATGATGACCCCTACCCTCTGACTTTCATCCCCAGAGGACCGTGGTCTCAAACTAAAGAAAAGTTTGCAACCCTCCATGAAGATCCTAAACTCCTTTTTGTTCCCAGAAAAGAAGTCAGGCAGTTTAACAGGTGGTTCTGAGGACACGAGCGCAACATCACTCGCCATAGCCCTCAGAGAACCAGCAGATAAAGCCCCCTGCACAGTCTCAGAAACCTGCCGCTGTGAACACGACAGCGCTTGCTGTTCCAGAGATAAATCCTGAAACATCTGACTCAGATTTTTCATCTGTACGGACAGCGACTGTATGGGATCCATAACTCTCTGCACAACCTGCGCCCTAAACACAGCCGTGAAGCAAATAAAAAAAAAACTTAGGTTCAGTTATAATATCACGGTGAGGATTGCAAGAGAACTCACCAGTGCAATCTCCCGGAAGACGAGTGCAGAAGAAAGCTTCAGGCTCCTAGGAACGCAGGGTGAGCAAGGCAGGAGAGAGATGGTTTCAGGGCCTGAATCACCTGACAGTTGAGGGGCGTGGCTTCAGCTCCAGGGAGCTAGAAGCTGAGGGAAAACTCCTAGAAAGGTAACTACGGGACAGAGTTACCCAGGGGCACAGACAGAGACGTAAATCTGAACAAGCCAAGGTCAAATCTCGAGAAGACAGTATAGTACCAAGGATGAGACAGAACGGATAGTCGGGGACAGGCAGAGGTCAAAACCAAACAGACAGCGAAGGTACAGAAACAGAATCCAACAAGCAGTATCCAGAGAACAGACCGAGTCAAAACCAAAGTATCAGGCAAACCAGAACACAGCACAAACACACTCAGGGTCAACACACTCTGCCAAGGGCGAAAGTATAACTGACAGGGATTGGAGCTTCCTAGGGCTATAAGAAGCTCTCCCCGAACCAAGGAGAGGCCACAATAATAAGCCCCAGGTGTGCAGGTAAGAGCTTGCACTGGGATCAAAACCTTAACCCCTAGCGTGCAGGTCAACCCTGCACTGGGATCATGACACTCTGCACCGCAAGAGCAAAAAATCAATAGAAAGCAAAAACATGCACCGCTAGATTTGCATATAAACTGTAAAGGAGTACAAGTAAAAGAGAAATATATGTCATCCAGACAGTATATGATTAGCTCTGCACCGCAAGAGCAAATAATCAATAGAAAGCAGAAACATGCACCGCTAGATCTGCATATAAACTGTCTGAAATTGGACTATACTTGTATAAGGCAACATATAGATAAGGAACGATCTCACCCATTTGCAAAAGGGCGTCCCTTTAAATTTTCATCTCCTAGTAAAGTATGCATCTGGTCAACTTCCAGAGTAAATGGAGCCCTTTCCCAACGCGTTTCCTCCTGTTAGGATTCATCAGGGGATATGGCACATAGAAACTTCTTCATCAAATGCATTTCTCTCATGGGGAGAAAAGAACACATAACTCCCCCTTATATCAGATAATCAGACACTCCCTTCACCAATTACACCAATCAGTGCTACACTGACTTCCAGTCTGCCGCTTACAGGGACATCCTGTCTAATAAAAGCGCCATTAACCACGTCATATTCAGCTACAATAGTGATCGCCACCAATTAAATAGACAGGCCATGCGCAGTTCACGGATAGTGACTTCCGGTCTGGCGCCTACAGGAACATCCTGTTTAATGAAAGCGCCATTATACCACGTCACACTAGGCGACAAGGTAGCGCATGCGCAATAGAGATGGCTGGATACTTCACAGTGACTTCCGTGTACCGCATAGTGTCATCCGGTTTATCGCATTCAGAAAACTCTTGTCTGAATCAAGCGGCATTATACCGTATCATATTACCGCAAGTACACGTGCAAATGGGCTGATCAGATATCCCACAGTGACCATCAATATACAGTTTAAACAAAAAGCTTCCTGTCTAGAAAGAAAGCATCCATTATATCATATAAACAGTCAGTCACAGAAATAGGTACATGCCTCATTAACCCATTATAAGTATATAACCCCCAGATCGATGTCAAGCATATATATAATCAGAGATACCATATATTAAACAATAGTTATCAACACTTCACTATCCGTGAACTGCGCATGCGCTTGTTTGTCTAAAGGGTGGCGATCATTATTTTGCAAACGGTGAGATCGCTATGTTTCTGATTTATTCCTTAACGGTTGGCGTGCGTTCCATCCTAATTATGACCCTAATTAACAGGTATTAAACTTTTAAATCACACATATCACGTATCATTGGTGGTTTTATTTATGTGTAGCACTGATTGGTGTAATTGGTGAAGGGAGTGTCTGATTATCTGATATAAGGGGGAGTTATGTGTTCTTTTCTCCCCATGAGAGAAATGCATTTGATGAAGAAGTTTCTATGTGCCATATCCCCTGATGAATCCTAAAAGGAGGAAACTCGTTGGGAAAGGGCTACATTTACTCTGGAAGTTGACCAGATGCATACTTTACTAGGAGTTGAAAATTTAAAGGGACGCCCTTTTGCAAATGGGTGAGATCGTTCCTTATCTATATGTTGCCTTATACAAGTATAGTCCAATTTCAGACAGTTTATATGCAGATCTAGCGGTGCATGTTTCTGCTTTCTATTGATTATTTGCTCTTGCGGTGCAGAGCTAATCATATACTGTCTGGATGACATAAATTTCTCTTTTACTTGTACTCCTTTACAGTTTATATGCAAATCTAGCGGTGCATGTTTTTGCTTTCTATTGATTATTTGCTCTTGCGGTGCAGAGCTAATCATATACTGTCTGGTGACATTTATATCTCCTTTATTTGTGGTCCTTTTGGACTTATCTCTCTGAATTATATCATATATCCTCAATGTGTGTTTTTGGAGGATGGTTTCTATGTGTGTGTCCGTTTTTTAACATTGAAATAATTAAATGTTAAGTTTTAATAATCCCCTAATTATTGCTGCTATTTTTGAATTACTATCCCTGGGGCGTTATTCTATTATATTGCTTTACTGATTGATCTTCCTTGGAGCATGGCTGGCTTCCTTACGACTGGAATAGATACAAACCATTGGCTCACAGAAGTGAAGGATATTTTTTCTGATCGTGACTTTCAGCAAAAGAAATACACTCCGTCCTTTAATTCTGCCTTTAAGGAGTTAACTAGAGTGTACAAAAATCAGATTGTATCTTGGTGGGAGGTACAGGGACTGGAGTATTACATCAAAGCAGGCATTGTCCCATGCCATTTAAGAATCTCTTTGGCACCGGGTTTAAGATATAAGAGCCTGATTTGCTGGCTAAGTGGGAAAGAGAGGCCACTAATAGTTCACTTAAATTTATGCAGATTCTCCTTGATGATGAACGTATAACTTTAAACAAGTTTAACGAAATATTGAAGGAACAAATTGAGGTTACAAAAAATTTTCCTCTGAAGCAGATTTTTCTGCAAAGGAACTAGGTTTACAGAATAATCTTGAACGCTTTCAATTTCATTTGAAAGAAAGAAAACATAAACAGTTTATTCGTGACCTCCAAGATTTTAAAGAGAATAATGCCTATCTCTTTCCCAACAGACCACCTGAGCCTGACTATACCTCCACAGATACTGAAACATCTGATATTGAGGGTCATCATAAATCTCAAAGGGGGAGACAACGAGGTCGTGGTGGATTTCGGAGAAGAGGTTTTGATCGGAGGCCAAATTATTCTGCTGGTTCAAACCTTCAACCTCTGCCTCTTTTTTAGAACAAAGTTTCCCCTTGCGCAACAGGTTGAACCCGACAGGCACACAATTTCAGGGGGAAAACCACAGGTCCTAAATCTATCGGATAGAGTTTTAACTGAGACTGAAATGTGTGTACTAAGTAAGGGGTTGTCTTTTGTTCCCTCGAGTAATTTTGATCCTTTTGAGGGGACGAAGGACCTAAACTTATTTGTCCGAAAATTGAAATGGAAGAAATTTCATATCCAGACTGAAAGAAAGACATGTGAAGAATTGGGGGTATCAGATTCTCTTTTGGAGGATATAAGAGTTTTGTATAATCTCTCTGATATTGATTCCAACATGAGTGGTAAAGGTCCCTTTACAGATCTAAAATGTAAGAACAAAAAAATGCCACCCCCTCAATCTGATTTAACATCAATTGATATATTTCTGAATTTGGTGTCTAAGGACATACAAAAACTCAGTGAATCTCCCTCCTTTACTCAATATAATCTGACCCGTCATGAGATGACTGCACTACAAGGTTTGGAGAAGGATCAGGACATTACCATCAAAGGTTCTGATAAGGGTGGTAATGTTGTGATACTTAACACCCTAGATTACAAACAAATGTGCCTTAATATTCTAAACAACAGGGATTGTTATTGTGTTCTCCCTTCTGACCCTACTATAGCATTTACTAATGAGCTGAGAGAAACTATTTTGAATGGCCTTACAATGGGGGTCATAGACAAGAATGAGTGTGAATTTATTATACCAAAATTCCCTGTAATGGCCACATTCTATTGTCTCCCAAAGGTGCATAAAGGAGTAAACCCCCTGAAGGGGAGACCAATTGTGTCAGGTGTAAGCAGTTTAACGAAAAATTTGGGTGTTTACCTTGACAAAATTCTAAATCCATTTGTTCTTGCCCTTAGCTCATACACAAGAGACACAACTGACTTGTTGAGTAAAATTGATGGGGTTATCATGGAGCCTGATACTATTCTTGCAAGCATCGACGTAGAGGCGCTATATTCATCAATTCCCCATGTGAAAGGGTTGGAAGCGACCGAATACTTTTTGAGGAGTAGGGGTCTACAATTAAAAGGACATAATGGGTTCGTAGTTGATTGTCTACGTTATTTGCTTACACACAACTTCTTTGTTTTTGACCGCAAGTTCTACCACCAGCTCAGGGGTACTGCGATGGGGAGCCCCTGTGCCCCCTCGTATGCTAATTTGCTCCTGGGCTGGTGGGAGGAGACAGTGGTTTTTAGTGAAAACAGTGTCGTCGGAGCTGAAAATGCTCTTTTATGGTTAAGATATATAGACGACGTTTTCATCATTTGGAAAGGCACAGGGGAGTCTTTTGCTGAATTTGTCATGAGTTTAAACGTGAACGATATTGGTTTGAGTTTCACGTTTGAATGGAATCCATCGAGTCTGTCATTTCTTGATGTGTTGATTGAAAGAAATGAAGATGGAACCTTGAGTACCAGCATTCATAGGAAATCTACGGCCACTAATTCTCTTCTAAGGTGGGAGAGCAGCCATCCCTTGGCCCAGAAGAAAGGTATACCTTGGGGCCAATACACCAGGGTACGTAGAAATTGCTCAGATGAGAAAAACTTTAAACGTCAGGCAAATGATCTACGTCACAGATTTTTGGATAGAGGTTACCCTGATTATGTGTTAAAAGGAGCCTATAATGATATTAAGATCAAGAACAGGATGGATTTGCTGGCTCAGCCCCCTAAGAAAGAAGATTAATTTTTGGGCTTTAGATTCATTACCACATTTAATAACGGTGCTGATGACCTACGTCAGATTTTGAAAAATCATTGGCCTATCTTGAAAATGGACCATGATATTGGTGATCTTCTACCTCGCCATCCCCAAATCACTTTTCGTAAAGGGAGGTCTTTGAAAGATAGACTCGTTAAAAGTCACTTTCGTAATGCTGAATAAACAACATGGCTTAGATCTAATGTTAACGGATGTTTTAAGTGTAGTGGTTGTATCGCCTGTAAGAACATTGAAGTTGGCAAACAATTTTTTTCATCTGATAACTCAACAAGATTTGAGATTACCTCCTTCATCAATTGTAGGAGTGAAGGAGTTATTTACAGGGCCATATGCACATGTGGTATGATTTATGTTGTTAAAACTATCAGAGAGTTTAGGAGAAGAATTGGTGAACATATGAGGGACATAGCGAGAAAAATGGACACGCCTGTTGCTAGACACATCAATCTCAGTCATGGTGGAGACCCGAATGCAATCAAATTTTTGGGTATTGAAAAGGTCCCTAAACCGATTCGTGGTGGTGATTGGGACAAGCTAATATTACAGCGTGAAACAAAATGGATTTTTCGGTTGAGATCCGTTTCCCCTAAAGGTCTAAATGAACAGCTTTCCTTTACCTGCTTTCTCTAGTGTAGGGTGATTTAGTTAGGGTCAGCCGTCGTGGACCGGGGGGGCCACTGGCGCAGGATTTTAGGGCTCCAACCTCCGCTGCTAGGTAGGGCTAGTCAGTATTAGTGATCTGGTAGGGATGTATTAGGCCTTTACTTTTCACTATTTTCTTTTCTGTAGGCAATTGTTAAGGACCTATGAATGTTGGTCTCTATTCAATATCTACATATGTTCGGCTATTTGGGCTCTCATTTAATCATCCTTATGTTTTTTCCAACTCTTTAACAAAATAAATGTTTGTAATATCCTAGATATCATTCCTTCGTATTGGAAGTCAGCCAAAGCTCTATGATTTTCTTGTTATATGGAATAGAACTATTCCTTTTTCTCCAAACCTGTATATTGGATTGGAGTATTCTGGACACTACTTTTAGGATACTCCCTCATTGTTATTCAGGATTGCTCTATGTCCCTGAAATATGAGCTGAATAATCTCCTTAAAAAAGATTTTTTGGGGGATTTTATTTGTATATAGTATGTTCTAAGTCTGTTTATCATTGCCTGTTAAACTGGGTCTTATCTATTTCTGGTCCTCTATATGTAGCTATACCCTTCGATATTATATGCTCCTTAAAATGAAGTGTTGATAACTATTGTTTAATATATGGTATCTCTGATTATATATATGCTTGACATCGATCTGGGGGTTATATACTTATAATGGGTTAATGAGGCATGTACCTATTTCTGTGACTGACTGTTTATATGATATAATGGATGCTTTCTTTCTAGACAGGAAGCTTTTTGTTTAAACTGTATATTGATGGTCACTGTGGGATATCTGATCAGCCCATTTGCACGTGTACTTGCGGTAATATGATACGGTATAATGCCGCTTGATTCAGACAAGAGTTTTCTGAATGCGATAAACCGGATGTCACTATGCGGTACCCGAAATTCACTGTGAAGTATCCAGCCATCTCTATTGCGCATGCGCTACCTTGTCACCGAGTGTGACGTGGTATAATGGCGCTTTCATTAAACAGGATGTTCCTGTAGGCGGCAGACCGGAAGTCACTATCCGTGAACTGCGCATGCGCCTGTCTATTTAATTGGTGGCGATCACTATTGTAGCTGAATATGACGTGGTTAATGGCGCTTTTATTACACAGGATGTCCCTGTAAGCGGCAGACCGGAAGTCACTATCCGTGAACGGCGCATGCGCCTGTCTATCTAATGGGTGGCGATCACTATTGTGGCTGAATAGGACGTGGTATAATGGCGCTTTCATTAGACAGGATGTTCCTGTAAGTGGCAGACCGGAAGTCACTATCTGTGAACTGCGCATGGGCTTGTTTGTCTAAAGGGTGGCGATCATTATTTTGCAAACGGTGAGATCGCTATGTTTCTGATTTATTCCTTAACGGTTGGCGTGCATTCCATCCTAATTATGACCCTAATTAACAAGTATTAAACTTTTAAATCACACATATCACGTATCATTGGTGGTTTTATTTATGTGTAGCACTGATTGGTGTAATTGGTGAAGGGAGTGTCTGATTATCTGATATAAGGGGGAGTTATGTGTTCTTTTCTCCCCATGAGAGAAATGCATTTGATGAAGAAGTTTCTATGTGCCATATCCCCTGATGAATCCTAACAGGAGGAAATGCGTTGGGAAAGGGCTCCATTTACTCTGGAAGTTGACCAGATGCATACTTTACTAGGAGATGAAAATTTAAAAGGACGCCCTTTTGCAAATGGGTGAGATCGTTCCTTATCTATATGTTGCCTTATACAAGTATAGTCCAATTTCAGACAGTTTATATGCAGATCTAGCGGTGCATGTTTCTGCTTTCTATTGATTATTTGCTCTTGCGGTACAGAGCTAATCATATACTGTCTGGATGACATATATTTCTCTTTTACTTGTACTCCTTTACAGTTTATATGCAAATCTAGCGGTGCATGTTTTTGCTTTCTATTGATTATTTGCTCTTGCGGTGCAGAGCTAATCATATACTGTCGGGGTGACATTTATATCTCCTTTATTTGTGGTCCTTTTGGACTTATCTCTCTGAATTATATCATATATCCTCAATGTGTGTTTTTTGGAGGATGGTTTCTATGTGTTTGTCCGTTTTTTAACATTGAAATAATTAAATGTTAAGTTTTAATAATCCCCTAATTATTGCTGCTATTTTTGAATTACTATCCCTGGGGCGTTATTCTATTATATTGCTTTATTCATTGCTCAATGGTATACAATTCTGTGACCCACTTTTGGTATCAATATGATCACTGCACCCCTAGAAGAATTTATTGAGAGGCGTAGTTTGTAAAATGGAGTCTCTTACGGGGTGGTGGTGGGGGGGATTCTATTGTTCAGGCACTTCAGGGGCTCTGCCAATGTGACATGGCACCCACAAACCAGTCCAGCAAAATGTGAACTCCAATATGGCGCTTCTTCCCTGCTGAGCTTTGCACTGTGCCTCAAAAGTAGTTTTCGACCACCTATGGGACAGACGTACTCAGGAGAAATTGCACAACAAATTTTGGGGTCCATTTTCTCCTGCTATCCTTGAGAAAATAAAAATTGGGGCTAAATAAAGTTTTTAATGTGATTTTTTGGAATTTATGTCTAGTTAGTGACTCGCAATAAAATGGGGACCCTTGACGTTGGGTTGCGAGCTTATCTGCTTTGGCCAAAATAGTAACTAATACCTCATTTGATGCATTTATCATATGCATCATTTTTTGCACTTTTTATCATTTTTTGCAGGGTGCGCCCAGGCTTCTTTTTTGAAGGCTTGGTTTATTGTGTTGTGCACATTCAGTGCTGACCAGCCCGCCTTCCATCATAGGCGTTTAAAATAGGCTGTTATCCAGACACTGTGCATGACATTCATGTCTTAAGCAACTTACATTTGTGTGCTTTTTTTTCCCACTAAGCAGTTAACACCTTCATCATCACTGTTTTTGTGATAGGGTGGCTGCTTTTATCAGTGGTAAGCACCTGTTGCTTCTCCAGCCTTTATATATGGGAGCCTGCTGCATCCTGCTAGTGCATTTGGTCATTGATCAGCCTTGGTAAGACTGTTTTTCATGATGTGTTTTTGCTAAAAAGTTTTTAATGTGATTTTTTGGAATTTATGTCTAGTTAGTGACTCGCAATAAAATGGGGACCCTTGACGTTGGGTTGCGAGCTTATCTGCTTTGGCCAAAATAGTAACTAATACCTCATTTGATGCATTTATCATATGCATCATTTTTTGCACTTTTTATCATTTTTTGCAGGGTGCACCCAGGCTTCTTTTTTGAAGGCTTGGTTTATTGTGTTGTGCACATTCAGTGCTGACCAGCCAGCCTTCCATCATAGGCGTTTAAAATAGGCTGTTATCCAGACACTGTGCATGACATTCATGTCTTAAGCAACTTACATTTGTGTGCTTTTTTTCCCACTAAGCAGTTAACACCTTCATCATCACTGTTTTTGTGATAGGGTGGCTGCTTTTATCAGTGGTAAGCACCTGTTGCGTCTCCAGCCTTTATATATGGGAGCCTGCTGCATCCTGCTAGTGCATTTGGTCATTGATCAGCCTTGGTAAGACTGTTTTTCATGATGTGTTTTTGCTAAAAAGTTTTTAATGTGATTTTTTAAAATAAAAATTGGGGCTAAATAATTTTTTGTTGGAAAAATGTGATTTTTTTTTTCATTTTCAATGCTCTGCGTTATAAACTTCGGTGATGCAGCTGGTGGTTCAAGGTGCTCACCCCACATCTAGATAAGTTCCCTGAGGGGTCTAACTTCTAAAATGGTGTCACTTGTGAGGGTTTTACACTGTTTAGGCATATCAGGGGCTCTTGAAAGGAGCTGACACCAGCAGACCATTCCATCAAAGTCTGCATTCCAAAACGTCACTTCTTTTCTGAGCCCTGCTGTGATGTTAAACAGTATATTAACCCCACATATTGGGTACCGGTGTACTCAGGAGAAATTGTAAAACAAATTGCATGGTGCAATTACTTCTGTAACCCTTGCGAAAATGCAAAATTTGGGGCTAAAAAAAGTTTTGTGGGAAAAATGTGATTCTTTTATTTTCAAGGATTAAAGGTTATAAACTTCTGTGAAGCACTTAGGGGTTTCAAGGTGCTGATCACACAAGTAGATAAGTTATGGGCAGTTTTCACTGTTTAGGCACATCAGGGGCTTTCAAATGAGACATGGCGTCCGCTAATTATTCCAGCAAATTTTGCATTCAAAAAGTCAAATGGCGCTCATTCCCTTCAAAGCCCTGCCGTGCACCCAAACAGTGGTTTTCCCACACATATGGGGTATCGGCATGCTCAGGAGAAATTGCACAACACAGTTTGGTGTCCATTCTTTTCCGTTACCCTTGCAAAAATAAAATTTTGGTGTCTAAAGTAAAAATTTTTTGACAAAAATTTAAATGTTCATTTTTTGTCTTCCACGTTCCATTAATTCCTGTGAAGCACCTGAAGGGTTAATAAACTTCTTGAATGTGGTTTTGAGCACCTTGAAGGGTGCAGTTTTAAGAATGATGTCACTTGAGTATTTTCTGTCATATAGGTCCCACAAAGACACTTCAAATGTGATGTGGTCGCTAAAAAAATGGTTTTGCAAATTTTGTTGTAAAAATAAGAAATCACTGGTCAACTTTTATCAACTTCCCTTATAACATCCTAACATAAAAGATTATGTTTCAAAAATTGTGCTGATGTAAAAGTAGATATGTGGGAAATGTTATTTATTAACTAATTTGTGTGACATAACTCTCTGATTTAAGCGCATAAAAATTAAAAATGCTAACTTTTCAAAATTTTTGCCAAATTTCCGTTTTTCTTTTTCCCAAATAAATGCAAGTCATATTGAATTTTTTTTTACCACTATCATGAAGTACAATATGTCACGAAAAAACAGTCTCACAATCAGTGGGATCCACTGAAGTGTTCCAGAGTTATTACCACAAAGTGACACTGGTCAGAATTGTAAAATTTGGCCCGGTCATGAAGTTAAAACAGGCTCGGGTTGAAGGCGTTAATACTTTACATTTTTCACTTTACTTTAAACTTTGGGACATTGATAAAGAAGATCAATAGTGTTGTGACCTCTACTTCCTAAACCTCTGTAAGATGGAGGTCCATACGTTTGTAATTCAAGATTTACGGGGATGCCCCCTTTTAGAAAATCTTGGTCTTTGGGCACGGTTTGTAATATAAAAAAAAAAGAAAAAAAAAAGCTCTATTCATTGTTCATGGGTCCAGAATCTCTCTCAGACAAAAGTAATGGGTCCAGAAAATTCTATTTTCTTTTGCTGACAACTTTTCAAACTGTAGAAGAGAGAACAAGAGTATCTACAATCTTGGACCAAATTCTGACCAACTGGGAGGAAATGGTTGAGGAAGTAAAGGTGGCTGGAAATTTAGGAGTTAGCAAGCATGCTTTCCTCACATTTTGGATTACAAGAGGAGGAAGACCTGCGAGGACTATAACTTTAAAGTTGGACTTCTGAAAGGCAGATTTTAAAGGGAACCTGTCAGCACTTTTTGGGCTACCAGCTAAAAATATCATTTAATTTAGTGTCACCTATGCATTGCACAACTACTTCTGATACCCCCTGACTCCCCATGTATCATCCTTAAATACCTTTTTAATTCCTCTCACGCTGTATGTTAATATGGTCAGTCCGGTCCGATGGGCGTGTCTTCGTTTCCGTCTCTCCCCCCTCCTCGCTTGCTCTACGCATTCCTTGCAGTGAATTTCGGCGATCGCGTAGAGTGTTCGCGCATGTGCGTTTGAAAGGCATCTCGCGCGCGTGTGCTTTTGAAAGGCATCTCGCGCGCGTGCGTATGAAAGGCAGAGACCGGAGAGATCAGATTTATGGATGATACATGGGGAGTCGGGTGATTTCAGAAGTAGTTGTGTAATGCATAGGCGACACTAAATTAAATGATATTTCTATCTGGTAGCCCAAAAAAGTGCTGACAGGTTCCCTTTAATGGAATAATAAAGAGGGTAGGAAAGGTACAATCTGAGGAACAGAAATGTACAATCCCCAAAATAAGGAAGAATTGGAAGCATTTAAAGAGATCAGGAAAAGGAAAAATAAATTTATATCAAATGGAATAAGGGGGGCATAGCCGTTTGCAGCTAATGCAGGGCAAGCATTAAGAGTTAAAGCCAGTAAAGCCAGTAATGATGTGAGGCTTGCAAGGGAGACCAAAGCAGTAAAAAAGGATTTTGGGGTATGTCAAAAGCAAAAGAAGTCAAAGATGCTATATGATTTTTACAGGATGAAAAGGGTGAAGTGGTTAAAAATGATGTTGAGAAGGCTAAACTTGTAAATACTTACCGTATATACTCGAGTATAAGCCGACCCCCCCAATTTTGCCACAAAAAACTGGGAAAACTTACTGACTCGAGTATAAGCCTAGGGTGGAAAATGAGATTATGCCCTATAGATGCTCCATAGATTGTGCCCCCATATATGATCCATAGATTGTGCCCCCATAGATTGTGCCCCCATATATGATCCATAGATTGTGCCCCATAGATGCTCCATAGATTCTGCCCCATAGATTTTTCCCCTTATAGATGCTCCATAGATTGTGCCCCCATGTATGATCCATAGATTGTGCCCCCATAGATGCTCCATAGATTGTGCCCCCATATATGATCCATAGATTGTGCCCCATAGATGCTCCATAGATTCTGCCCCCATAGATTTTTCCCCTTATAGATGCTCCATAGATTGTGCCCCCATGTATGATCCATAGATTGTGCCCCCATAGATGCTCCATAGATTGTGCCCCCATATATGATCCATAGATTGTGCCCCCATGGATTATTCCCCCATAGATGCTCCATAGATTGTGCCCCCATAGATGCCCCATAGTATAGGCCTCATACGCTGCCGCTGCTGCTGCAACCGAAAAAAAAAAAGAAGACATACTCACCTCTTGTCGCTGGGGGCCAGGTGCCGGTGTTCTGAGCCGGTGTCGGTGCCGGTGTCACCGCTCGCTCAGGGCCCCGGCACCTGCGATATTTACCTGTCACTGGGTCCACCGCTGCTCGCCGCTATCTTCCGGATCCTCCAGCAGTCAATGATCAGGCAGAGGGTGCGGTGTGCAGTAACTACGTCATCGCGCCCTCTGCCTGAACATCACAGCAAGAGGACCCGAGGACACAGCGGCGAGCAGCGGTGGAACAGGACAGGTAAATATCGCTTATACTCACCATTCCGCCGGCGCGTCTCTGCCCTGCTCTTCTCCCACGGTCCCGGCGCCAGTGTTCAGCGGTCACGTGTTACCACTCATGAAAGTCATGAATATGTGCATATTCATGACTTTAATGAGCGGTACCACTGAGGGCTGAATACAGGCGCCAGGACCGTGGGAGGAGAGCAGGGGGGCTGCAGAGACCGCGCCGGCGGAGGGGTGAATATATAGGACAGCTGCGCTCCCCCGCCGACTCCCTGGTATATGACTCAAATATAAGCCGAGAGGGGGACTTTCAGCCCTAAAAAATGGGCTGAAAAATCTCGGCTTATATTCGAGTATATACGGTATTTTGGATCTGTGTCCTACAAGAAAGCAATTGTAACATTAACTTATTTTCATGGTGCTATCAAAGGAATAAAAGAATCCCCACCATCTATAAACAGAGAGCTGGTGAGGGAACACTTAGCTAATTTAAAGCCATCTAGTCCAGATGAATTAAATCCTAGAGTACTGAAAGAGGAAATTGCAGAACCATTAGCCAGAGTCTTTGAAAAACCTTGATGGTATCACTGACTAGGTGGATGAGGGAAATGCAGTATATATAGTGTATCTTGACTTTAGCAAAGCATTTGATAAGTATTTCATACTATCCTTATTGAAAAAATTACCAAGTATGGGATTGACAAGGCTACGGTTAGGTGAATTTATAACTGGCTGAGTGATCATAATCAAGAGTGGTAATAAATGGTTGCACATCCAATTGGAAGAGCGTTTCAAGTGGAGTACCACAAAGATCTGTCATGGCCCCACTGTTGTTCAACATTTTTCTAAATGATCTAGATAAGGGAACTGAAGGTAAACTAATCAAATTTGCAGATGATGCAAAGCTGGGGGGGGATAGCTAACAATAGAGCAGACAGAGAAAGGATTCAGAAGGATCTAAGATAAGCTTGAACAATGGGCAGCAACTAGTAGAATGGGATTTAACAGGAAGAAATGCAAGATTCTACATCTGGGCAGGAAAAACGAAAATAACATCTACAGAATGGGAGGAATAGAACTAAGCAACAGCATGTGTGAAAAAGACTTGGGTATACTAATAGATCACAGACTGCACGAGTCAGTGTGCAGCAGCAAAAAAAGGCAAACATAATTCTAGGATGCTTTAAGAGAAGAACAGAGTCTAGATCATGTGAAGTAATAATCCCCCCTCTACTTGTCCTTGATCAGGCCTCAAGTTCAATAATGTGTACTGTTCTAGGCAGCACATTTAAAAAAAAAAAAGACATAAAAAACTGGAGCAAGTTTGGAGAAGAGCTACTAGGATGGTAAGCGGACTGCAAAGTATCAAAGTATGTCCTACGAGGAACAATTAAAGGATTGTCAGAGATGGTTTAGTGAATCCTGAATTGAGCAGGGGTTTGGGCACGATGACCCTTCCAACTGTAATATTCTATGAGTCTTTGGTGCTGCTCCCAGTGTCATGTAATGGTTGCAGCACTGATGTCACATTGACACCTAACCAGTGAGTTCAGGGGCTCTGCCAGTGTAGAAGGAGTGCCTCCTCCCCTCACACACACACCTCAGAACCGGTAAGCTCACCAATTTGCTGCTGTGCTGTCAACTTGAAGTTGGCACAAGAGATTATACCATATACTGGGAGCAAAAACGTCTTGCTGGACCTGAGGACGATGAGTAAAAAACAGTTTAATATTTTTTAAATCAAATTGCTACCAGGGACCAGGATGTTTTGAAAGGAGACCACCCCTGTATGCTTTATGTGGGTAAGTCAACAATTAGGCAAGTAAAGATGCTTTGCTTCCCAATTCTGCAAAAAAAATTTGTGTGGACATCCAAATATTTAGATATTAAGAAAAAAAGTAACAACACTACTAAATTTTTTTCCTTTCACTTACTTTTCATCTTTAATAGATTGTATACGATCTATCAGAAATTCTGATTCACCTGCAGCATCACAGTCTGCCAACTGCTCCTCCTGCACTACTTGCTGGACAGGTAGGCAAGTACCGCTGGGACTAGAAGACGGGCTCTTACTCTGCAAAGAACAGCAAGTCATAGGATATACCGTACAATGATCACATTGCATTTACTGTAATGTGCTACAACAGAAAACCACGTTATATACATACGTTCTCCAAATTCATTCAAGAGGCAATTCATTTCAAGAGAAGATATGGCGCATGCAAAATTAGCAAACACTTTAATGGACAAGACATTGGTATCTTGAAATGGATTAGGAGACGGTCAAAGAATAGTTTTAAACTTTGGCAAAATAAATAGGTGAAAAGATGACTAAAGTCAGAATACTATCAGGAGATTGGCCCAATAGATCATTGGCCCAAAGGAACATCACTGAAGAATGTTCCTTCAGCAACACATGAAATTAGACACTTGAAATCTTTTAACAGTACATTCATGTAATTTGGGCACAAGGGACATGTCATAGCATGCACAGATACCATAGCATTACATAAAGATCTCAAAATCTGGAGTGAGCAAAAGAGGGAGTGCGATTGACCATTAAAATAGCCTGCTCTGTAATAAATACTTGGCATTGTGTGTGGCTCAAGCACCTCTAGGCATGCAACACAAGGAATTATACCTACCAGAAGACCATCAACAGGAGAAATAAATCCTAAATGACCAGACCATGCCTGTTGCAGGAAAAAATGGGTACATAACACAAGTTGCAGGGGTGAACACAAAATACAACCAATTCAAAAACTAAGTATCTGATAAAACACTATCATATAAAGCACAGTAAGCAGACCTCTGCTATCTCTGCATGTGAGGTGGAATGATTTGCTCAGTCTGCACATCAGTAGCAATTAAAATCAATGACACAAAATAATAACCGTTTTTGTTTTACTTCTTTTGCATAATAAAAACTAAAAAAGTGCTCTTATTTTTCCAGCCACAGAGCTGAGCGAAAGTTTGACCTCTGGTACCTTTTCCAATCCTAATTAGTTTTTATAGAAAGGGGTGGGGAGTGGGGGTCTTTTTTTAGAACATAACATTTTACTTATTTTTCTCCAGCAGTACGACTGAACTCATGAAACATGACAGCTCATACAATGCACTAATACTGCTGTAGCATTAATAGAATAAACCCTCCACTGCCTTGACTGTACCATCCCTATTAATGTCATGAAACTTTACCCTTACCTTAACACATGTTACTTTGATGTGGTATTTGAAGCTATCATCAGGAGTAGAATTGGAGGGAAAGTATATAGGAAGCATTTTTTTTTCAATTTCTTGTTTTGCTTTCACAAGTTTTATTTACCTGACTGCATTATTACGTTATCCCTTTTCTGGATGCAAATAAAGAGTGAGGACATGATAACAGAGCATTAATGTCTCAAGCCATCTAAGATCGCAGAGGACATTCTATATAAGCCTACAGGTTGCTTATGATGGCACAGACTCCACTTACAGTCTGGAAAAAGACACCATGGACATTTTCTGGAAAGGCACTGTTCAGTTACGTGGAACTGTCGAGGGAAAAATCTGTCATCTTTATTACTTCACATTATCCCAAAAAAATGAGAATATTAGAAATCTCCACCTAATGCCTTATCTATCTGCCGGGCATGCTGGCCCACCGGGACGTGTCCCGGTGCGCCCTCGGAGTCGGCCGGCGCCTCCGAATCCGATCCGGGGTGGGCGCTCCATCCGCCGCAGGACGGAGTGGTAAAAAGGTGTATTACTACTGGGTTGGGGTTAAAAGGGGGTGCATTACTACTGGATGTGGGTGGTGGTTAAGAAAGGGGTACATTACTGATAATTTTTGTCATTTCATTCCCCCCCCCTTTGGTTGGGGCAGAGAATAGGCGGGGGAAGGGGCGGAGAATGGGTTGGAGCATGGGGCTCTCATGGCTATACTATCCACCGCCCTTTTCATAAGCCAGCACGCCCCTGATCTGCCCCCATAAGGCTGCCATGATATTAAGAGTTTTGAATGGCAACATTCATTAAGCCATTCAATGTACTGCGGTGAAGTTGTGGAAAACAGAAAGCATTTCTGCAATTGTTTCTTGTTTTGTTTTGAAGGTATCTATTGAAATAACTTGTTAACATGTCTCTCCAGGTCAGTACAATTAAAGTGGACTTGGAAACATGCAGGTTTGATTTTGCTTTTTTTTTTTTAAAAAAAAAAGTGAAAAACCAAAATCAGATTTTTTTTTTACAAAATCAGTGTTTTATCTGTAGCAGATCTAACAGTTCTCTGAATGCTAAGCTCTGTAAAACCGCATCCCCACCACTGATTGACGTTTTCGATATTACATACAGAGGCTGAAAGCTGCCAATCACTGGTGTGCACGGGGGTTATAATTTTATCAAAACTAGAGCAGGCGGCTTAGTAATTTACACATCCATAGAATAAGGGTCTCTGTCTGTAGACTATGCTCTGCTCCAATTGCATGCATAAACCTGTAACAGATTCTCTCTGGAGGTGCCAATGCTTCTGTACACTACAAAATGCTCACTAATCGCCATGAAACAGGCACGTTAGAGGACAGAAGTGGTAATAAACCACTTCAGTCTTCTCCCCGGGGTCCCTGGCTGTGTCTCACAGCCTGAGACATGCCATACACCTACTAGATTGCAGTAGCAGCGGCTTCAGACCCGAGGCCGTAAATTAACAATAAAATAGAATTAAAGCCCGGGGATCAAGTACCATACATTTATGGAACTCTGTCCTTATGAGGTTAATAAATTCATCCTATGTGCTGAGTAATGGAAGTTTTGAATACTACAATGTTTACATTGAAGTAAACTTCATGTAAAACACCATACACCCAGAATACGATATATACATATAAATATGTTCCTAAGCAATGGACCAATATGATACATAAAGTATATACACAAGATGAGAAACTTTTGATGAATATGTATTCTATGATGCAGAATAGCAAAAGCTGCATTTGTCTTAATAGAATGTTTTTTTCTGAGCTTACGTTGGTGTAGACATCTCATGAATTTCATGTAGACTTATTTTAATAAATGTAAGTATATTAGAAAATTGTTAGAATATTGCAGTATATTTTGAAAAAAAGCCTTCTACTTTCCAAAAAGCATTCGAAGGAATTGCTGTAGAAATTAAAATCCCTATGTATTATCGAGTTTACATTACTTACCGAATTCTGCCTTAGAAGTGACAATCTGCACACTGCACGAGTCTCTTCTGCTTCCAGAAGTCCAATTTCTTGCATTTTCATTTTATATTGCCTGAGTTGCTCATTAATTAACATCTCAACACATCTAATAGTAAAAGGAAAAGTATGATATTCGGCACTTTAAAACAAACATTTCTGTATTAAAGAATCACTCCTATACACATTTTTATCCTCTTACTATACTGCAATCATATTATAAAGCATTGTGTACTTACAGCTGCTCATTTTGCCGTTCTACCCAACTAATTCTTCTCTTTTTCCATTAGGTCTATAACATCACATGATTAAAAAATACTAACAGAATCTGAATCCTTCCAAGTTCCATGTAGAAACAGGAAGTCTCATTTATGCTGCATGAGTCATCACTGAAAAAGTCCCTTGGAGGGGAAGGGGAGGAGCAGCTGGGTCATGATTTGGAGAGCTATGATTCATGCAGGGAAAAGAGACTTCCTGTTTCTACATAGAGCAAATTAGAAGAATTAATTGGGTAGAAAAGAAAAATGAGCAATTGTAAGTAAACCGTGCTATATAATGATGACTGCAATATATAAAGAGGTTAAAAATGTTGATGGGAGTACTTCTGTAACCTAGAATGTTTAGAAATAAATACAAAATCAACAATATCTTCAATAATTTCAGAAGTTCAGATGATTGAAATAACATGTGACTGTCACTTACACAGTAGCTTTGGACACTTCCTTCATGCTTGTTAAAGGGTCATAATTATCTGGACAGCGAAGTATGCAGGGTGCAAAAATGATTGCCAAAGAATTTGAAGACATAAGATTCACATCTTCTAAAAGAGCAACTCTGAAAAGAAAAAAGGTCCGTTCATGCTTTACAAAGCTATCAATGAAGCAAAGTTATAAAATGCTAAACTAGACTTAAAACAGATCTGTCACCAGAATCCAAAATACAAACGGTTTTCATTATTACAGTACACAGATCTTTTAGTTACATTTAAAAATGGATGCCAGAATTGCAATTTATTAGTACCAGAACAGTAACTGAACCCGGACCCCATTCACATCAATAAGGGGCCCGAACATCCAGTGTTGCATGACAGCGCAGCAAACACTGTCTCTGATTGGCGGCAAGATCACTACAGCCGGTCAGAGAGCTGTGGCTCCCACGTTGTTAGGGCGTTAGGTGAGTATAACTGTGTTTGTTATTTTTAAATAATAAAGTAAAAGTGTGTTTTTTATTTCAAATAATAGATTCCGGCTGTGTGATTATTTACAATACAACTAAAGGATTAGTAATGGAGAGGTGTCTTATAGACGCCTCTCCATTACTAAGCTGTGGGCTCGATGTCACCGGACAATACAAAGGTGATATCAACCCCACAAATATGAACCCCACTTGCCATCGCCGCAGGACAAGTGGGAGGAGCCGGGCAAAGCATAATAGATGTGCCTTTTCTGGGTGTCTGCGGGCTATTTTTAGGCTGGGGGGTCATATCCATGGCCCCTTACCAGTTTGAGTGAGAATACCAGCCCCAACTGTCTGCCTTAGGTTTGGCTGGTTGTCAAATATAGGGGGGGGGCACCACACAGATTTTCTTTTTATTTAGTTAAATAATTTAAAAGAAATCATGTGGGGACCTCTCAATCCTTGATAACCAGCCTTGCTAAAGCTGACAGTTGAGGGTTGCACCGTGCAGCTGTCAGTTTTGCCTGGCTGGTTATCAAAGATACAGGGGGACATAAAAATAGAAATTTATCAGTACAACATATTTTTTTTTGCTATTTTCTATTTTTTTTATTTTAAAGTTAGGCCCTCCATGGGACTTTGACTTTCAGCAGTCTTATCGCAGTTATAAAGCATTGCAATGCAGGAGCATTGCTATGCTTTGTAACTGTCAGTTCTGCACTAACACAAGTTAGTTAGATCATGCACTGCGCATGACATCAAGTCACCATGGGAACGATTGGGCCCCCACGATGATGCCGTGGAGGCGATCATCAGATGGCAGAGGGAACAGTATCGTTCTGCCTGCCTTCTAAATGCGATCACAGCATTTAGAGGTTTAAACTGCTGGGAGCAGTGCGCACCGCCCTTGGCAGCGAATGCCGGGTGTCAGATGCCTTTCAACTTAACACCTGGCGGCGATCATGCGCACAGCACTTCTCAACTGTGAAAAAGAGGGGATGAAAGGCACCAATACAAATAGTATTGGGATCACCTATGGCAAGTAATGAATACAAATAATAAGAAAGAAAAGGAAAAGACACGTCATATAGAATGGGATCACAAAGCAGTATACAAAAGTGACAATATCTTTATTAATAAACAGCTACACACACAAGAAAAATAAAAACATTTAAATAAGTCAAGAACAAGACTTCAAAAAATGTGATAAACACAATCAGTTAATCACTCCTGTCAGACCACCCAATAAAGTTATGACCTCTATCAAATAGCACAAATGCGATACATAAAACCCAGGGAAGACATGCAAAAGAAATTGACATGTCTATTTAACACCTAAGGCACACTGAACATGAGTCGCCATAACAAGAATGTATTAATACAGAAATGTGTTAGAACAGGAAATACTGGTAACATACAAATGCTATAAATAGAAGCAGCACAAACTGTATTAAAATACAGGTACATAAAGAGAAGTGTCACAAAGTGTGAACAGATGGCAGATAAGGCCCCTTTCACACTTCAGTTTTTTGCAATCAGTCACAATCCATTGGCTAGCGGATCTGGCGATAAAAATGGATCCGTAGCATCATTTTTTTCATCCGTTTTTCGACAAATCCGTTTTTTTAAAAGCTGGCAATTCAGTGCGCTGTACAATAAAATCACATGGGCATGTTTAATATATATACTGTATATGTTGTATATACAGTAGAGATCAAAAGTTTGGACACACCTCATTTAAAGATTTTTCTGTATTTTCATGACTATGAAAATTGTACATTCACACTGAAGGCATCAAAACTATGAATTAACACATGTGGAAATATATACTTAACAAAAAAGTGTGAAACAACTGAAAATATGTCTTATATTCTAGGTTCTTCAAAGTAGCCACCTTTTGCTTTGATTACTGCTTTGCACACTCTTGGCATTCTCTTGATGAGCTTCAAGACGTAGTCACCGGAAATGGTTTTCACTTCACAGTGTTTCCCTGTCAGGTTTAATAAGTGGGATTTCTGACCTTATAAATGGGGTTGGGACCATCAGTTGTGTTGTGCAGAAGTCTGGTGGATACATAGCTGATAGTCCTACTGAATAGACTGTATTTGTATTATGGCAAGAAAAAAACAGCTAAGTAAAGAAAAACGAGTAGTCATCATTACTTTAAGAAATGAAGGTCAGTCAGTCCGAAAAATTGAGAAAACTTTGAAAGTGTCCCCAAGTGCAGTTGCAAAAACCATCAAGCGCTACAAAGAAACTGGCTCACTTGAGGACCGCCCCAGGTAAGGAAGACCAAGAGTCACCTCTGCTTCTGAGGATAAGTTTATACGAGTCACCAGCCTCAGAAATTGCAGGTTTATAGCGGCTCAGATTAGAGACCAGGTCAATGCCACACAGAGTTCTAGCAGCATATACATCTCTACAACAACTGTTAAGAGGAGACTTTGTGCAGCAGGCCTTCATGGTAAAATAGCTGCTAGGAAACCACTGCTAAGGACAGGCAACAAGCAGAAGAGATTTGTTTGGGCTAAAGAACACAAAAAATGGACATTAGACCAGTGGAAATGTGTGCTTTGGTCTGATGAGTCCAAATTTGAGATCTTTGGTTCCAACCACCGTGACTTTGTGCGACGCAGAAAAGGTGAACGGATGGACTCTACATGCCTGGTTTGCACCGTGAAGGATGGAGGAGGAGGTGTGATGGTGTGGGGGTGCTTTGCTGGTGACACTGTTGGGGATTTATTCAAAATTGAAGACATACTGAACCAGCATGGCTACCACAGTATCTTGCAGTGGCATGTGTTATGATTTGGTAGCCGAGGAGGACAGGAGCAAAAAACAGCAAAGGCAGCCAAACAGATCCCTAAGCAACCGCACAACTAGAAGCATCCGTGGGACGTACCTACGGTGACCTAGAAACCTCGGCACAGCCAGAGAGATTAGCTACACCTGAAGATAGAAACAGGAAAGCTAACTGCTCCGGAGTAGAGCCCCAAAGGAATAGGTAGCCCCCCAAACATATAATGGCGGTTAGACAAGAAGAAACACAAACGCAGGCAGAAAATAGAGTGAGCAAACGCTGGGGCCAAACACTGCCTAGATAGTATTCTGTCCTGTCCTATCTGCAACCCAGCTAAACCCTACAAAATTCCAAAACTTCAGATTTCAAAAAATGCTGAGACCACAAGATCTCGCCACCCGCTAAATCAGATCTCTAGTGTGACAAAGCGGCTAACCCGCAGCCACTCAAATAGCAGGGACAGAGCAATGG
Organism: Oophaga sylvatica; assembly: GCA_033576555.1. Taxonomy (NCBI): domain Eukaryota; kingdom Metazoa; phylum Chordata; class Amphibia; order Anura; family Dendrobatidae; genus Oophaga; species Oophaga sylvatica. Next base: position 552,571,615 of record JARQOD010000001.1, on the reverse strand, counting down.
AGCAAATAAACAGTGGCTACTGAAAAACAGAGAGTAGCACAGGCCCCTGGAGGGGAACCCGGCTATCCTCCACTAAAGTGCAGACAAAAAATGGAAATTGCAAACACGATAGAAACAAGCAGAAAATATCTTATCTGAAAGTAGCAGACGAAGGCAAGACACCAGCTGACTTCCAAATGAACCAGGAAACAACAATTGATCACCGGCAAGGATCATGGGAAGGCAGCTCACTTATATCAGCCCAGTCAGTCTCTCCTGATTGCCAGTCATCGCTCGCAGGTGATGGACTTCTACTATTCAACACTGGTTCAATACCCTCAGCAACCACCAGAGGGAGCCCCAACTCAGAAGTCATTTCCAACATGCTCATAACAGTACCCCCCCTTGAGGAGGGGTCACCGAACCCTTACCTGCGCCACCAGGCCGATCAGGATGAGCTCAGTGATCGGCACGAACCAGTCTCTCTGCATGAATGTCAGAAGCAAACGCCCAAGAATTGTCCTCCTGACCATAACCTTTCCACTTAAACAAGTACTGGAGTCTCCGTCTAGCCAAACGAGAATCCAATATCTTCTCCACTTCATACTCCAGATTGCCCTCAACCAAAACAGGCTCAGGAGGCGCAGCCATAGGAACCACTGGCTCGACAAACCTTTTCAATAAAGATTTGTGGAAGACGTTATGAATCTTAAACGTCCCAGGAAGACTCAAACGAAAAGAAACTGGATTAAGAACTTCCAAGATACTATAAGGTCCAATGAACCTTGGCTTAAACTTTGGAGACGCAACCTTCAAAGGGATATTCTTTGAGGACAACCAAACCAAGTCATCCACTTTAAGCCGAGGACCATCAGTCCTATGCCGGTTGGCAAACCGCTGGGCCCTCTCCTGAGAGAGAGACAATTTATCCACCACTTGATCCCAAATCTGCTGCCTTCTGTCCACCATAGAGTCAACACCCGGACAGACAGAAGACTCCACCTGCCCCAAAGAAAACCGAAGATGAAACCCGAAATTGCAGAAAAAAGGAGACATCAAGGTGGCAGAACTAGCCCTATTATTCAGAGCAAATTCAGCCAAAGGCAAAAAAGAGACCCAGTCATCCTGATCAGCAGACACAAAACATCTCAAATAAGTCTCCAAGGTCTGTTTTTTTCTCTCCGCCTGCCCATTGCTCAGAGGAGAAAGACAGCTGAACTCCCAGTTTAGAACAAAATCTGGAAACAAATTGGACTCCTCTGTCAGACACAATGTTCTCTGGAATGCTATGCAACCGAACCACCTGCTGAAATAACAAGGGCACCAACTCGGAAGAGGATGGCAACTTCGGCAGTGGCACAAGATGGATCATCTTGGAAAACCTATCACAGATCACCCAGATAACGGTCATTCTCTGAGAGACAGGGAGGTCGGAAATAAAATCCACAGAGATATGGGTCCATGGCCTCTTGGGCACAGGCAATGGCATTAACAATCCACTAGAGCGAGAGCAAGGTTTGGACTGAGAACAAGTCCCACAGGACTGCACAAAGTTCCTGACGTCATGAGATAAAGTAGGCCACCAAAAGGACCGACTCACCAAATCTCTAGTACCAAAAATACTGGGATGACCAGCCAACGCAGAGCAATGGACTTCAGACATAACTTTTTCTCTCCATTGGTCTCAGACATACAATTTCCCCGCTGGGCAACGTTCAGGTTTATCCCCCTGAAATTGTTCCAGGGCCAGTCTCAAATCGGGTGAGATAGCGGAAAGAACGACACCCTCCTTCAGAATGGCTGTAGGCTCAGTCACATCAATAGAATCCAGAAGTAAACTCCTAGAGAGGGCATCCGCCTTAACATTCTTAGTACCCGGGAGGAAGGAGACCACAAAATTAAAACGCGTGAAAAACAAGGCCCACCTGGCCTGTCTGGGATTCAGTCACATGGATGATTCGAGATAGATCAAGTTTTTGTGGTCAGTGAGGACAACAACTTGATGTTTGGCTCCCTCCAACCAATGTCTTCACTCTTCGAACGCCCACTTCATAGCCAATAATTCCCGATTCCCCACATCATAATTACGTTCAGCTGGGGAAAACTTTCGGGAGAAGGCGGCACAAGGGTTAATCTTAGATGTTACAGGATTCCTTTGGGAGAAAACGGCTCCTGCACCAATCTCAGAAGCATCTTTCTCCACCTGAAATGGTAGAGAAACATCAGGTTGCCGTAGAACAGGTGCAGAAGTGAATCTCCGCTTAAGCTCCTGAAACGCAGAAACTGCCTCAGGAGACCAATTCACCACATCAGAACCCTTTTTGGTCAAATCAGTCAGTGGTTTCACAATACCAGAGAAATTACTTATAAATTTACGATAGAAATTAGCAAAACCCAAAAATCTCTGAAGAGCCTTCAATGAAGTGGGCTGAACCCAATCACAAATGGCCTGAACCTTGACCGGGTCCATTTCAATAGCAGACGGAGACAAAATGAATCCCAAAAACGAAACCTTCTGTACGCAAAGAGACATTTCGATCCCTTAACACACAAAGCATTCTCTCTCAAAACCTGGAATACCCTCCGAACATGTTCCACATGAGAATCCCAGCCATTGGAAAATATCAAAATATCGTTCAAATAAACGATCAGAAACTTATCCACCAAATCCCAGAAAATATCGTTCATGAAATACTGGAAGACGGAAGGGGCATTAGTGAGCCCAAAAGGCATCATTAGGTACTCAAAATGCCCCTCAGGGGTATTAAACGCCGTCTTCCATTCATCTCCGTGCTTGATGCGAATAAGATTATACGCCCCCTAAGGTCAAGCTTGGTAAATCAACTGGCACCTTTCACTCTGGAAAATAAATCAGAAATCAGGGGTAACGGATACTGATATTTAACAGTGATCTTATTAAGGAGACGATAGTCAATACATGGCCTCAGTGAACCATCCTTTTTGGCCACAAAGAAAAAGCCGGCACCCAAGGGTGAAGAGGATGGTCTGATATGACCCTTCTCCAAAGATTCTTTGATATAAGATCGTATAGCATCATGCTCGGGTACCGATAAATTGAAGAGCCGACCCTTGGGAAATTTACAACCGGGTACCAACTCAATAGCGCAATCATAACTCCTGTGAGGAGGTAAGGATAGAGACTTACTCTCACTAAACACATCAGAAAAATCAACCAAATAGTCAGGGACATCTTGAGACTGGGGAGAGGTAGAAAAAACAGGAGTGTCACTAAGAACACATTGACAACCCCAACTGACTACAGACACAGACTTCCAATTTAACCCCTCTCTGCCATCAGACGTACTATTCCGTCCATGTGACCCTGGACCTTATTCCCATGGACGGAATAGTACGTCATGGGCGATCAGCTGCGCTCCCGGGGGGAGCGCAGCTGATCGCCGCCGGGTGTCAGCTGATTATCACAGCTGACACCTGTGACTGTGTGTCAGGAGCGGTCACGGACCGCTCCCGGCACATTAACCCTGGCACACCGCGATCAAACATGATCGCGGTGTACCCGGGGCACAGGGGAGGATCGCGCAGGCACGGGGCTCCTTGCGCGCTCCCCTGAGACCCTCAGAGCAGCGCGATGTGTCGCGCTGTTCCGAGGGTCCGTCCTCCCTCCAGGTCCCCGGATCCAAGATGGCGCCGGGGTCCTGCAGGGAGGCGGCTTCCTCAGTGCCTGCTGAGAGCAGGCGCTGGGGAAGCCTGCAGCAGTGCCAGAGCGATCGCTGGTGTGAGAGTGCTGTGCACACTGTCACACCAGCGATCTGCTAAAATACAGTGATGTCCCCCCCTGGGACAAAGTATAAAAGTAAAAAAAATAAAAATAAAAAGTGGTAAAAAAAATCATAAAAAAAAAAATATTCCCCAATAAATTCATTCTTTCCTGTAAATAAAAAAACCAAACAATAAAAGTACACATATTTGGTATCGCCGCGTCCGTAACGACCCCCCCCTATAAAAGTGTCCCACTAGTTAACCCTTTTAATGAACCCCTTAAAAAAAAAAAAAAGAAAACGAAGCAAAAAATCAATGCTTTATCATCATACCGCTGAACAAAAAGTGGAATAACACGCGATCAAAAAGACCGAGATAAATAACCATGGTACCGCTGAAAACGTCATCTTGTCCCGCAAAAAACGAGCCGTCATACAGCATCATCAGCGAAAAAATAAAAAAGTTATAGCTCGCAGAATAAACGATGCAAAAATAATAATTTTTTATATAAAATTGTTTTCATGCTATAAAAGCACCAAAACATAAAAAAATGATATAAATAAGGTATCGCCGTAATCATACTGACCCGAAGAATAAAACTGCTTTATCAATTTTACCACACGCGGAACGGTACAAACGCCTCCCCCAAAAGAAATTCATGAATTGCTGATTTTTGGTCATTCTAACCTCCCAAAAATCGAAATAAAAAGTGATCAAAAAATGTCACGTGCTCAAAAATGGTACCAATAAAAACGTCACCTCGTCCCGCAAAAAATAAGACCTCACATGACTGTGGGCCAAAATATGCAAAAATTATAGCTCTCAAAATGTGGTGATGCAAAAAACAATTTTTTGCAATAAAAAGCGTCTTTTAGCGTGACAGCTGCCAAACATAAAAACCCGCTATAAATAGTAAATCAAACCCCCCTTTATCACCCCCTTAGGTAGGGAAAAATAATAAAATTAAAAAAATGTATTTATTTCCATTTTCCCGTTAGGGTTAGGGTTGCAGCTAAAGTTAGGGTTAGGGTTGGCGCTAACGTTAGGATTAGGGTTGGGATTACGGTTAGGGGTGTGTTAGGGTTAGGTTTGTGGTTAGGGTTGGGACTAGGGTTAGGGGTGTGTTGGGGTTAGGGTTGGAGTTAGAATTGGGGGGTTTCCGCTGTTTAGGCACATCAGGGGCTCTCCAAATGTGACATGGCGTCTGATCTCAATTCCAGCCAATACTGCGTTGAAAAAGTCAAACGGTGCTCCTTCACTTCTGAGCTCTGCCATGCGCCCAAACAGTAGTTTACTCCCGCATATGGGGTATCAGCGTACTCTGGACCACAAGAGTTATTGTGCAATTTGTCCTATTTCTTCTGTTACCCTTGGGAAAATAAAAAACTGGGGGCGACAAAATCATTTTTGTAAAAAAAAAAGGATTTTTTATTTTTACGGCTGTACGTTATAAACTTCTGTGAAGCACTTCGGGGTTCAAAGTGCTCACCACACATCTAGATAAGTTCCTTGTGGGATCTATTTTCCAAAATGGGGTCACTTGTGGGGGGTTTCCACTGTTTAGGCGCATCAGGGGCTCTCCAAATGCGACATGACGCCCCAGACCATTCCATCAAAGTCTGCAATCCAAAACGTCACTACTTCCCTTCCGAACCCCGACGTGCGCCCATACAGTAGTTTACTCCCACATATTGGGTATCAGCATACTCATGACAAATGGACAACAACTTTTGGGGTCCAATTTCTCCTGTTACCCTTGTGAAAATAAAATATTGAGGGCGAAAAAATCATTTTTGTAAAAAAAAAAAGGATTTTTTATTTTACGGCTGTACGTTATAAACTTCTGTGAAGCACTTTGGGGTTCAAAGTGCTCACCACACATCTAGATAAGTTCCTTGAGGGGTCTAGTTTCCAAAATGGTGTCATTTGTGGGGGGTTTCCACTGTTTAGGCATATCAGGAGCTCTCCAAACACGACATGGCATCCAGCCAATTCTGCGTTGAAAAAGTCAAACGGCGCTCCTTCCCTTCCAAACTCTGCCATGCACCCAAACGGTGGTTTACTCCCACATATGGGGTATCAGCGCACTCAGGACAAATTGCACAATAACTTTTGGAGTCTTGTTACCCTTGGGAAAATAAAAATTGGGGTGAAAAAAATCAATTTTGTGGAAAAAATATGATTTTTTAATTTTATGGCTCTACGTTATAAACTTGTGTGAAGCACTTGGGGGTTCAAATTGCTCACCAAAGATCTAGATAAGTTCCTTAGGGGGTCTAGTTTCCCAAATGGGGGCACTTGTGGGGGGTTTCCACTGTTTAGGCACAGCAGGGGCTCTCCAAATGCAACATGGCGTCCAATTTCAATTCCAGCCAATTTTGGTTGGAAAAAGTCAAATGGTGCTCCTTCCATTCCGAGCTCTGCCATGCGCCCAAACAGTGGTTCCCCCCCCACATATGGGGTATCAGCGTACTCAGGACAAATTGGACAGCAAATTTTGTGGTCCAATTTCTCCTGTTACCCTTGGGAAAATAAAAAATTAGTGACTAAGAGATAATTTTTGTGGGAAAAAAATAGGATTTTTTATTTTCATGCTCGGGCATTATAAACTTGTGTGAAGCACTTGGGGGTTCAAAGTGCTCACCAAAGATCTAGATAAGTTCCTTAGGGGGTCTAGCTTCCAAAATGGGGTCACTTGTGGGGGGTTTCCACTGTTTAGGCTCATCTGGGGCACTACAAATGGAACATGACCCCCATCAATGTTTGCATTCCAAAACGTTACTGCTTCCTTTCCAAGCCCTGCCGTGCGCCCAAACAGTTTCCCCTCCCCACATATGGGGTATCAGCGTACTCAGGACAAATTGGAAAACAACTTTTGGGGTCCAATTTCCTTGGGAAAAATCAAAAATTTGGGACTAAAAAATCTTTTTTGTGGAAAATTGTTTTTTTTTTTTTCACACCAGGCATTATAAACTTTTGTGAAACACTTTGGGGTTCAAAGTGCTCACAACAGATCTAGATAAGTTCCTTAGGGGGTCTAGTTTCCAAAATGGTGTCACTTATGGGGGGTTTCCACTGTTTAGGCATATCAGGGGCTCTCCAAACACGACATGGCGTCCAATCTCAATTCCAGCCAATTTTAGTTTGAAAAAGTCAAACGGCGCTCCTTCCCTTACGAGCTCTGCCGTGTGCCCAAACAGTGGTTTTCCCCCACATATGGGGTATTGGCATACTCAGGAGAAATTGCACAACAACTTTATCTGCCCATTTTCTCCTTTTACCCTTGTGAAAATAAAAAAACGTTTGTAAAAGATCATTTTTGTGGCTAAAAAGTTAAATATTAATTTTTTCCTTCCACATTGCTTCAGCTCCTGTGAAGTACCTGAAGGGTTATTAAACTTCTTGAATGTGGTTTTGAGTACCTTGAGGGGTGCAGTTTTTAGAATGGTGTCACTTTTGGGTATTTTCTGCCATATAGACCCCTCAAAGTGACTTCAAATGTGAGGTGGTCCCTAAAAAAATGGCTTTGTAAATATTGTTGTAAAAATAAGAAATCACTGGTCAACTTTTAACCCTTATAATTTCCTAACAAAAAAAAATTTTGGTTCCAAAATTGTGCTGATGTAAAGTAGACATGTGGGAAATGTTATTTATTAACTATTTTGTGTGACATATCTCTCTGTTTTAAGGGAAAAAAAATTCAAAGTTTGAAAATTGCTACATTTTCGCCATATTTGCTGTTTTTTCAAAAATAAACGCAAGGTATATCGAAGAAATTTTACTTCTAACGTAAAGTACAATATGTCACAAGAAAACAATCTCAGAATCGCGAAGATCCGTTGAGGCGTTCCAGAGTTATAACCTCATAAAGAGACAGTGGTCAGAATTGTAAAAATTGGCCCGGTCATTAACGTGCAAACCACCCTTGGGGGTGAAGGGGTTAAAACAGGATTATGAGTCTGTAACCAGGGAAAACCCAGTACAATAATGTCATGTAAATAATGTAACACCAAAAATTTGCAATTCTCTTGATGGTCTGGGTCAACCCGCATTATCACCTGGGTCGAAAACTGGGGTTTATTCTCTGCTAAAGGGGTAGAATCAATACCCAGCAAAGGAATAGACCTCTGCAGGGGTACCATGGGAAAACCACAACGTTTGGCAAAATCAAAATCCATCAGGTTTAGAGCTGCTCCTGAATCAACAAATGCTTGAGCCGAAAATGTGGACACGGAGCAAATCAAGGTAACATTTAAAAAAAATTTAGTCTGAACATTACCCAAAAGTTCAGCGCGCAAAACGTCTTCCCCGCTTAGGACAAACGGAAATAGTATGAGAAGCGTCTCCACAATAGAAACACAACTTATTAAGCTTTCGAAACTCTCGACGCTGAGCCCCAGAAACCACTCCATCACTCTGCATGGGCTCACGGGCTGGCTCACAAGGCATCACCACCCTCGCATATTTCTACGCTCACGTAAACGTCTGTCAATTTGAATAGTTAATGACATAGAGTCATTGAGACGAGAGGGAACAGGAAATCCCACCATAACGTCCTTTACAGTCTCTGCCAGACCCTTCCGAAAAAGAGCTGCCAGGGCATCGTCATTCCATTTATTAAGGACTGCCCACTTTCGGAATTTCTGACAATATAGCTTTGCAGCTTCCTGACCCTGATTCAATGCCAACAAGGTTTTCTTAGCTTGATCAGTAACATTAGGTTCATCATACAACAACCCCAGAGCCTGAAAAAACACATCAACATCAGTCAAAACAGGATCCCCAGGTGTCAGGGAAAAGGCCCAATCCTGAGGGTCGCCGCGCAACAGGGAGATGACAATTTCAACCTACTGTGCCACGTTCCCCGAGGACTTAGGCTTCAGGGCAAAAAACTACTTACAGTTATTTTAAAATTCAAAAATTTAGGCCGATCCCCCAAAAAAAAATCCGGAGTAGGGATCTTAGGTTCTAAAGCAGACGACTGAGTGAGATAGACAGAAATACTCCGAACTTCAGCAGCAAGCTGCTCCACACGATCAGACAAATGCTTGACTTCCATTGCAGAAAAACTCCTCCTACAGACCCCAGAGAGAGAAAAAATACACAAAAAAAAAAAAATTCAGACTTTTTTTTTTAAACTATTTTTTCCTTCTGTTGAGTACCATAAAATTTTCGGTAAGGCCGGTGATTCAGTTATGATTTAGTAGCCGAGGAGGACAGGAGCAAAAAACAGCAAAGGCAGCCAAACACCCAGAGAGGTTGGGAACTAATGGGTTGCAGATCCCTAAGCAACCGCACAACTAGAAGCAGCCGTGGGACGCACCTACGGTGACCTAGGCGTCTCGGCACAGCCGGAGAGATTAGCTACACCTGAAGATAGAAACAGGAAAACTAACTGCCCCGGAGTAGAGCCCCAAAGGAATAGGTAGCCACCAAACATATAATGGCGGTTAGACAAGAAGAAACACAAACGCAGGCAGAAAATAGAGTGAGCAAACGCTGGGGCCAAATACTGCCTAGATAGGACAGGACATGACAGAATACTATCTGCAACCCAGCAAAACCCTAGAAAATTCCAACACTTCTGATTTCAAAAAATGCTGAGACCACACGATCTCGCCACCCGCTAAATCAGATCTCTGGTGTGACAAAGCGACTAACCCGCAGCCACTCAAATAGCAGGGACAGAGCAATGGAGCAAATAAACTGTGGCTACTGAAAAACAGAGAGTAGCACAGGCCCCTGGAGGGGAACCCGGCTAACCTCCACAAAAGTGCAGACAAAAAATGGAAATTGCAAACACGATAGAAACAAGCAGAAAATATCTTATCTGAAAGTAGCAGACAAAGGCAAGACACCAGCTGACTTCCAAATGAACCAGATAACAACAATTGATCACTGGCGAGGATCATGGGAAGGCAGCTCACTTATATCAGCCCAGTCAGTCTCTCCTGATTGCCAGTCATCGCTCGCAGGTGGACTTCTACTATTCAACACTGGTTCAATACCCTCAGCAACCACCATAGGGAGCCCCAACTCAGAAGTCATTTCCAACATGCTCACAACAGGCATGCTATTCCATCCGGTTTGCGTTTAGTTGGACCATCATTTATTTTTCAACAGGACAATGACCCCAAACACACCTCCAGGCTGTGTAAGGGCTATTGACCAAGAGGAAGAGTGATGGGGAGTTAGGCCAGATGACCTGGCCTCCACAGTCACCAGACCTGAACCCAATCGAGATGGTTTGGGGTGAGCTGGACCGCAGAGTGAAGGCAAAAGGGTCAACAAGTGCTAAGTATTTCTGGGAACTCCTTCAAGACTGTTGGAAGACCTTTTCCGGTGCCTACCTCTTGAAGCTCATCAAGAGAATGCCAAGAGTGTGCAAAGCAGTAATCAAAGCAAATGGTGGCTACTTTGAAGAACCTAGAATATAAGACATAATTTCAGTTGTTTCACACTTTTTTGTTAAGTATATAATTCCATATGTGTTAATTCATAGTTTTGATGCCTTCAATGTGAATGTACAATTTTCATAGTCATGAAAATACAGAAAAATCTTTAAATGAGAAAGTGTGTCCAAACTTTTGGTCTGTACTGTATATATATCTATCTACTGTATAATCGTCTAATTCGGTCTGTCTGTAACAGAAATCCCTCGTCGCTCATTGGTCGCACCCAATCAGCGACAGGCGCAGTCCGGCCGCGAATTGGCGTAGGATTTGTACCACGCATGCCACAGCTATCGTAGGGAGATCAGCGGCACTAGCCGCTGATCTCCCAACGGTAGCCGCGGATCATGTCCTGCCGCACGGAGGCCAGCGGCGACGCAGCCGGTCATCTCCCGGTTGCTCGCAGTGGAAGTACCCCGACCGGCGGCCTCCACATAAACCCCAGCAGCAGCCTCCACGTACACCCCACCAGCAGCAGCCTCTATATACCCCAGCAGCAACAGCCTCCACATATACCCCAGCAGCAGCCTCCACGTACACCCCACCAGCAGCAGCCTCCACGTATACCCCAGCAGCAGCAGCCTCCATATTTACCCCAGAAGCAGCAGCCTCCACATTTACCCCATCAGCAGCTTCCACATTTACCCCAGCAGCAGCCTCCACATTTACCCCATCAGCAGCAGCCACCACATATACTCCAGAAGCCTCCAAGTACACCCCAGCAGCAGCCTCTATATACACCCCAGCAGCAGCCTCTATATACACCCCAGCAGCAGCTTCTATATACACCCCAGCAGCAGCCTCTATATACACCCCAGTAGCAGCAGCCTCTATATACACCCAAGTAGCAGCAGCCTCTATATACACCCCAGTAGCAGCAGCCTCTATATACACCCCAGCAGCCTCTATATACATCCCAGCAACAGCCTCTATATACATCCCAGCAGCAGCCTCTATATACACCCAGAAGCAGCAGCCTCTATATACACCACAGCAGCCTCTATATACACCCCAGAAGCCTCTATATACACCCCAGAAGCCTCTAAATACACCCCAGCAGCAGCCTCTATATACACATCAGCAGCAGCCTCTATATACACCCAAGCAGCAGCCTCTATATACACCCAGTAGCAGCAGCCTCTATATACACCCCAGTAGCAGCAGCCTCTATATACACCCTAGCAGCAGCCTCTATATACACCACAGCAGCCTCTATATACACTCCAGCAGCCTCTATATACATCCCAGCAGCAGCCTCTATATACACCCCAGCAGCAGCCTCTATATACACCCCAGCAGCAGCCTCTATATACACCCCAGCAGCAGCCTCTATATACACCCCAGCAGCAGCCTCTATATACACCACAGCAGCCTCTACCTGGATTTCACATGAATGTTTTTTTGGGACACTTTCTATAATGCAAAATGGATACATTATAGCGGTCTATATTCTCTTTCACAGAGCTTATACCTTATCTCACTGCAATCTGGTAAGAGCATTATCTTCTATTTTGCTTTATGTAGAGGCACTAGCATATTCAGTGTTCCTTCATAAAGTGATAAGATTATACATCACATCTATCTGATGATTCTCTTTGTGGTTTTGCCTGTATGGTATTATTCAAATATATACTCTTAGAAATATCAAGTATGCTATTTACTACATCTGTCTAAGTTTTTGCATATATCCTGTCTATATTCAGGTTGATTACTATTATTATAGCTTACGATGTGGTTCCTGCAGTGCTCTGGTTTTAACATCTATTCCCATTCTTATATATCATAGCCTGAATTTTTGTCGCTGCAATTTACTTAATACCGCCATAGAGTGCACTAGCCTTTGTGGTTATACTATGTTGTTATATTATGTTTTTTGTATATATACATTTTGATTTTGTGATTTCTATGACTGTGATTCTGTCTTATTTTGCTTTATGTACATTTCTTTATATTCTTCAGTCTGAAGACGGTCAGAGGATTGACCGAAACGTCACATTGTGGATTGCATACCTGAATTAAAATAATTTTCTTGCATAACATTTTTGAGTGCCGGATTTTAATCTTATTTAGTGTTATGGGACTGGCATCCCTTATCTGAGCACCTCCCCCTTTATACTAGGAGTGACGTGTTTATATATCTTCTATATAAACCACAGCAGCCTCTATATACACCGCAGCAGCCTCTATATACAGGTCCTTCTAAAAAAATTTGTGAAAATATATCGTAGCACTACCGTGATGGTGCACAAGTAGGTTTCCCAACCAGTATAGGGTGAAATAGATAAACTTGGCACTCAACTTTCAGACGTTAATTCCAATTTTATTGCAGTCAAAGAACAGAAAAAGACGTTTCGGTCCAACAAGGGCCTTCCTCAATCCGACTGCTTGTGGAAGTCCACAAGCAGTCGGATTGAGGAAGGCCCTTGTTGGACCGAAACGTCTTTTTCTGTTCTTTGACTGCAATAAAATTGGAATTAACGTCTGAAAGTTGAGTGCCAAGTTTATCTATTTCACCTTCTCAAAAAATTAGCATACAGTGCTAAATTTCATTATTTTCCATAATGTAATGATTACAATTAAACTTTCATATATTTTAGATTCATTACACACCAACTGAAATTTGTCAGGTCTTTTATTGTTTTAATACTGATGATTTTGGCATACAACTCCTGATAACCCAAAAAACCTGTCTCAAAAAATTAGCATATCAATAAAAGGTTCTCTAAACGACCTATTACCCTAATCTTCTGAATCAACTAATTAACTCTAAACACATGCAAAAGATTCCTGAGGCTTTTAAAAACTCCCTGCCTGGTTCATTACTCAAAACCCCCATCATGGGTAAGACTAGCAACCTGACTGATGTCAAGAAGGCCATCATTGACACCCTCAAGCAAGAGGGTAAGACCCAGAAAGAAATTTCTCAACAAATAGGCTGTTCCCAGAGTGCTGTATCAAGGCACCTCAATGGGAAGTCTGTTGGAAGGAAACAATGTGGCAGAAAACGCTGTACAACGAGAAGAGGTGACCGGACCCTGAGGAAGATTGTGGAGAAGGACCGATTCCAGACCTTGGGGGACCTGAGGAAGCAGTGGACTGAGTCTGGTGTAGAAACATCCAGAGCCACCGTGCACAGGCGTGTGCAGGAAATGGGCTACAGGTGCCGCATTCCCCAGGTAAAGCCACTTTTGAACCATAAACAGCGACAGAAGCGCCTGACCTGGGCTACAGAGAAGCAGCACTGGACTGTTGCTAAGTGGTCCCAAGTACTTTTTTCTGATGAAAGCAAATTTTGCATGTCATTCGGAAATCAAGGTGCCAGAGTCTGGAGGAAGACTGGGGAGAAGGAAATGCCAAAATGCCTGAAGTCCAGTGTCAAGTACCCACAGTCAGTGATGGTGTGGGGTGCCATGTCAGCTGCTGGTGTTGGTCCACTGTGTTTCATCAAGGGCAGGGTCAATGCAGCTAGCTATCAGGAGATTTTGGAGCACTTCATGCTTCCATCGGCTGAAATGCTTTATGGAGTTGAAGATTTCATTTTTCAGCAAGACCTGGCACCTGCTCACAGTGCCAAAACCACTGGTAAATGGTTTACTGACCATGGTATTACTGTGCTCAATTGGCCTGCCAACTCTCCTGACCTGAACCCCATAGAGAATCTGTGGGATATTGTGAAGAGAAAGTTGAGAGACGCAAGACCCAACACTCTGGATGAGCTTAAGGCTGCTATCGAAGCATCCTGGGCCTCCATAACACCTCAGCAGTGTCACAGGCTGATTGCCTCCATGCCACGCCGCATTGAAGCAGTCATTTCTGCAAAAGGATTCCCGACCAAGTATTGAGTGCATAACTGAACATTATTATTTGATGTTTTTTTTGTTTGTTTTTAAAAAACACTTTTATTTTATTGGACGGGTGAAATATGTTAATTTTTTGAGACAGGTTTTTTTGGGTTATCAGGAGTTGTATGCCAAAATCATCAGTATTAAAACAATAAAAGACCTGACAAATTTCAGTTGGTGTGTAATGAATCTAAAATATATGAAAGTTTAATTGTAATCATTACATTATGGAAAATAATGAAATTTAGCACTATATGCTAATTTTTTGAGAAGGACCTGTACACCCCAGAAGCCTCTATGTACACCTCAGAAGCCTCTATATACACCCCAGCAGCCTCTATATACACCCCAGAAGCCTCTATATACACCTCAGAAGCCTCTATATACACCCCAGCAGCCTCTATATATACCCCAACAGCCTCTAGATACACCCCAGCAGCCTCTATATTCTAGAATACCCGATGCGTTAGAATCGGGCCACCATCTAGTATACATTATATATATATATATTTATTATTATATATATATATACGAACACATATATATATATATATATATATATACACACATATATACACACATTAAATTAAATTTAAGGCTATACTTCTTCAGAACGAATGAAATCATGTCTGCACTGGCGTCCCAGCTGACCGGAGATGAACTCGGGAGCGTGGGAAGGTTTTTGAAATTTTTCCCACGCTATCGAGTTCACTTCAGGTCAGCCAGGGACTCCACGCAGCCTCACTGACTACCGCTGACGTCACTGAGGCTGCGCGGAGTCCCGGCTGACCTGATGTGATCTGACAGCAAAGGAAAAAGTTCATAAACTTTCCCACGCTAATCCGTTCCTCTCCGGTCAGCCGGGGCACCAGCACAGACATGATTTCATTCATTCTGCAGTGGTTTACAGCCGGCCGGTAGCATTAGCATCAGTCCCGATTGAAAACTAGTAACTAGTTAACCCCTTGTGATAGACTGCAGTGGGGGACCTGACTGAACAGCGGAGAGGTATGGATATTGTTGGTATTTTATTCTAATATTTTTCACAGGAGAACAAGGGATTCAGTTGGATTAGCAGACTAATAAATTTGGTCAAAAACTTTGTGAAATTATTTCTTTAAAAGGATTTTTAATTAGTGTGTGTGTGTGTGTGTGTGTGTCTTTTTTAACCCTTTACTACTATAGAATTAAAAATGGATAGGTGTCTTCTGGACACCTCTCCATTATTAACCCTGCTAATGTCATCTTTCAATTGCAAAGTGACATTAACCCTTTATTAACCCATATGCCACCGCTAAAGGCAATGGGAATAGAGAGGCTAAGTACCAGAAAAGGCGCATCTTATAGATGTGCCTTTTCTTGGGTGGCTGGGGGCAGATTTTTTTTTAGCCCGGGGAGGGGGTGGGTTGGGCAAAAACAATGGGCCCTCTCTAGGCTATTAATATCTGCCCTCACTCACTGGCTTTGCCTCTCTGGCAGAGAAAATTGATAAGGAGCTCACGCAATTTTTTTCCGCGATTATAGCCTTAAATTTAACCCCTAGAGTTCCAAATTTTTCCTAACACAAACTACTAAATTGATTAAACACTGACATATATAAATCGTTTTGATATGACATGGTTTACTATATGTAAACCATGTGTCATATCATGTCGGGTTCGGTAATGATTTTACTGAAGCAGGCAATTGATTTAGCGGCTATTATGCTATGTAGAACTCTATGAACTATAAATAAATAAATACATATATAAATATATATATTCTATGTGTATATATCTATTCTTTTGTGTTTTAACCTCTCAGGAGCATGCTCAGTTAAAAAATCCGAATCCTTCGCCGGAATCCGTCACTTGACGGATGACGACGGATCCTGCACCCATAGGCTTGCACTATAGCAAACGACGGACAGCGACAGATCCGTCGCTGTCCGATTTTTCGACGGAGACAAAAAACATTGCTTGTGCGTCGTGTCCGCCTGACGGACCAAAAACTTTCGACAGATCCGTCGAACGATGGATGAAACGTGAGGCCATCTGTCTCAAACCGTCGCTAAGACAAGTCTATGAGAAAAAACGGATCAGTTTTTTTCCAAAAAACGACAGATTGTGACTGATGGCAAAAACTGATGTGTGAAAGGGGCCTAAGCCAACAATATCCTGATAAAGTACACCATGCAGCAGTGAATGTAATGTTTACATGCTCATGCAGGTGAAAACTGCAAAAACAGAGCAAAAAATGGAGTCACAGAACACAAATGTATATATAAACCGTATTAAATAAACCAATGGTGTGTGCCGAAGAAAGAAAGAATAACCTGGGTCAAGAAGTAGTCATTGCATCTGACAGGGCAAAAAGAAGCCCGGAATGCCACTTCACAACCATGACGTACTAGGTACGTCGAAGGTGGTGAAGGGATTAAACGAAAAATCCTCGGTGACCTTCTTTGCTGCTGCTGCTAAAATTTCACTGTGTAGCCATCAGTGAGGCTGGGTGGGCAGTTATTAAAGACTGAATTTTCACGTTCACACTGGACACATGATGTAATAGTGGCTGCTATTGAATAAAGTTGTTTGTTTAGTTAAAATTTGTCCTCTCCATTGCGGAGATTTTAGTTACTACACATTTGGCACCTAATAAGTTCACTTTAGTTAAGGCCAAGATGGTGTTAACAGAGCATTTTTTCCTTTTTACAGATTACCATCTTAAATTAATTACTATACACATATATATATTATATTATGTTTCTATTGTTATTTATTAGTTTGATAGGATTTAGTTATGCTCATTTATTTGTCATTATTCCCAAGAGTTAACGCTTTGCCCAGATTGGAAACACCCTTACTGCAGGTCTGATATCTAGAGCTACAGTGATTCTCTTACCCATTGCAATATATCCACAATAACGTTTCTCTGCTTAGAATTTACCATCTTATATTTATTTTTTATGATAATTTTATTTGTGCGCAATGATGACAGTGTATAAACAATACATTTATTCCATTTTTGATTATATAGATCTATGTATATGTTTTTGCACAGTTATATACTTGTTTGAGCAAACTTCATTATATATATCCATTTGTGACTATCCTTAAGGGTTAACATTTTTGCCCAGGATTTACATACCCTCAGTGCAGGCGAAAGACGGATTTTGGTAAGACCTTACCTGTAAAATCCTTTTCAGCGAAGGAAGGAAGGGAGACACAGTCATTACTAGTGGGTAGGCGGAGCCCACACAGGATAGAACATCTCAGATTAAAAAAAAGTGTTGACCGGCCCCTCCAGCTTGGGCTCCTCCTACTCCAGTTCTCCAGTCCGTACACAAGCTAAGGAAGAGCAAATACCACCAGCGGAGCAACATAACCCCTTCTGAAGAACTTCAGAGAAAAACAAAAAGACAGGTTATGCCTATAACAGAAAAAAACACACAGTCCCTGGTACTACTCACTGAACCTGACCACTGCGATGAGCTGGCAATGCTGGAACAGAGCCTTAGCGCGCCGACCTCAGCCCAGATAATCGCTATCAGAGAAGGGTCACGCCGCATCTGAAAACACAACAACACACTTCTGCCATGGGAGGGATCTGTGTCTCCCTTCCTTCCTTGAAAAGGATTTTACAGGTAAGGTCTTACCAAAATCCATCTTCAGCAGCAGATGGAAGGAAGGGAGACACAGTCATTACTAGTGGGACGTCCCAAAGCAGTCCAGAAATTAAGGGTGGGCAAAAAACCAACAGAGGCAGATTCCCAACAACTTAGATAAATGCGCAACCAGCGCTAAACACAAGTTAACAAGAAACTTTAAACTACAGCCGCCTGCAGGACCCTACGTCCTAAGGCCGCATCAGCAGAAGCACTGACGTCCACCTTATAAAATTTTGTAAACGTGTGGACGGAGCGCCAGGTCGCCGCCCGGCAGAGCTGAGCTGCCGAGGCCCCTTGATGAAAGGCCCACGATGAACCCACAGCCCTCGTGGAGTGAGCTCGAATCTTAATCGGGCAAGGTTCGCCCTTGAGTCGGTAAGCCTCTAAAATGGCCGACCGAATCCAACGAGCTATAGAGTCCTTGGAAGCTCGTTGACCACGTCGACGACCTGCTGGAATCACAAACAGAGAATCCGACTTCCGAAAACTTTGAGTAATAGACAAATAGAACTTCAAAGCCTGCACTAAATCCAAAGTGTGCAAAGCCCGTTCCTTCGCATTCCTCGGCTCCGGACAGAGCGAGGGCAACACAATATCCTGGTTAACATGAAATTGTGACACCACCTTAGGTAGAAAGTCACCCCGAGTGCGAAGCACTACGCGATCCGGGTGAAACTCCAGAAAAGGTGGCGAGCAAGAAAGAGCCGCCAACTCAGAAACCCTTCTCAAAGAAGTGACCGCCACTAGGAAGGCAACCTTCCAAGAGAGCAAAGAAAGGCTAACAGAGTCCATAGGCTCAAAAGGCCCATGCTGAAGAGCCTCCAAGACAAGATTGAGCCGCCAAGGAGACACGAACGCCTTCCGCGGCGGAAACTGACGGGTTACTCCGCGAAAAAAGGAACGTACGTCCCTACGCGAAGCGATAGCCTTCCGAAACAGCAAGGACAGAGCAGAAACCTGCCCCTTCAGAGTGTTAACTGCCAAGCCCTTGTCCAGCCCGTACTGCAAAAAGGCCAACAAATTGGGAATGGAAAAAATCCTCGGGTTCCTTGAAGAACCCGAACACCACGAAAAGAAGGCTTCCCAAGTCTTGTGATAAATCCTAGTAGTAGCCGGACCTCTGGCAGCTCGCAGAGTGGCAATGACTTCGGCTGAAAAACCTTGACGGGTCAAGATTTCGGTCTCAAGAGCCACGCCGTCAAACGCAGAGACTTCAGGTCCGGATGGCGAACGGGCCCTTGAGTTAACAGGTCCGGGCGAAGAGGGAGTGGAAGAGGAGGCGCTGCCAGAAGCGACACCAGTGTCGAGAACCGCGTCCTCCTTGGCCAATCCGGGGCTATCAACATGGCCGGGACTCTCTCCATTCTGATCCGACGCAACACCAGAGAAAGCAATGATATCGGCGGGAACACATAGATTAGCTCGAATTGGTCCCACGGAGCCATCAGAGCATCCACCGCCACAGCCTTCGGGTCCTTGTACCTGGACATGAATGTCGGTAACTTGGCATTGAACCTGGATGCCATCAAATCCACTTGGGGAGTTCCCCAACGGGAGCACAGCAGTGCAAAAATTTCCGGATGAAGACTCCATTCTCCGGGATCCATCTTTTCGCGACTGAGGAAGTCCGCCGTGACATTCTGAACTCCAGGAATGTGAATCGCAGAGATGGCTGGCACCCTGGCCTCGGCCCGTACCAGGATCCGAGACACCTCCATCATGAGCCTGAAGCTCCTCGTTCCACCTTGATGGTTGATATACGCGACCGCCGTCGCGTTGTCCGTCTGCACTCGGACTGGTAGACTGCTTAAAGGGACCGTCCAGTGTTGGAGGCAAAGGAAAATTGCCCTCAATTCCAGGATGTTGATCGGCAGGATAGACTCTTCCGACGACCATACTCCCTGAATCCAGAGATCGTTCCAGACACCCCCCAGCCCGTCAGGCTGGCATCGGTGGTTATGACCGACCACCTCGGAGGGAGGAAGGACTTCCCCAGGGATAACGCTTCCGGACGTAACCACCATCCTAGAGACTCTCGCACCCTGTGGGAGATGATGACACTGCAATCCAGTGAAGCCTGCGATCGATCCCAACGGTTCAAAATGAGCATTTGGAGAGCCCTGGAATGAAATTGGGCAAACGGAAGTGCCTCCATCGACGCCACCATCAAACCCAGAAGGCGCATACACCTTCGAAGGGACATTGCTGTCGAAGACTTCATAACCTGTACATGTCGAAGAAGACCTGCTTGCTTGTCTGGAGGCAGGGACACCACTGCTCGTACCGTGTCGAAATGCATCCCCAAAAACAGGATCGACTGCGACGGCTCCAGAGACGACTTCTCCCAATTGACCAGCCACCCGAAGTCCTCCAGGAGCTGAAGGGATAGATTGCGAGCCGTCACCGCCTCCTCCTTCGAGGAAGCCACAATCAAAAGGTCGTCCAGATAGAGAAGAATCGTAACCCCGTCTTCGAAGGATCGCCATGAGAGGTGCCAGAATTTTTGTAAAAACTCTGGGCGCTGAGGCCAACCCGAATGGCAGGGCCACAAACTGGTAATGGTCCTGACCTATGGCAAAACGAAGGAAACGTTGGTGGGCCCCTCCGACGGGAACATGCAAATAAGCGTCGCGAATGTCGATTGACACCAAAAAGTCGTTCTGCGACAGGGCCGCCACCACCGAGCGAAGCGACTCCATGCGGAATTTCCGGGTGCGGACATGCCGATTCAATCTTTTGAGATCCAGAATGGGGCAAAATTTGTCCTCCTTTTTGGGAACCACAAAGAGGTTGGAATAAAACCCTCTTCCCCGGTCCTCCGGCGGAACCGGTACCACCACACCCTTCTGCAGAAGGGAATCGACCTCCCGCAGTAGAGCGGCAAATAGCTCGGGCTCTGACGGAATGCGAGATTGACAAAAACTGTCGGAGGTCGAGAAAGAAACTCTATGAAGTAGCCTGCCGACACAACCCGCGTCACCCAGGCGTCCGAAACACGGGAAGCCCAGTCGATTCGAATTGGAGCAGGCGACCTCCCACTCGAGAGCCCTCGAGTGAGACCCTGGCGTCAGTCCGCCTTGGCGGGCTTTTTGTCAGCTTCCCGCTTGTCTTGACGGAAACTCTGTTTCCAGGGAGAGCGGGATTTCTGAGAGGTCTTTTTTCCCGAAAAAGATGGACGACCCGATCCCCAAGAGGGCTGACCGAACCGTCCCCTGGACCGAAAGGACCGCCGACTATTACCGGCAGTAGGCCTGCCAGACGCAGAAGTCACAGCTCTTCGCTGCGGTAAAGCCGTTTCTTTTGCCTTTGCCTTCACAATCAGCTCCGTGAGGTCAGATCCAAATAGCTGACCACCCTTGTAAGCTAAAGATAGCAAACCTTGCTTGAAAACCGCGTCCCCGGTCCACTGTCTAAGCCACAGTGCTCTCCTGACTGTGACCGCCGAGGATTGCGCCCTGGACAGCAGTGACGCAGTATCCAAACCTGCATCACTGCCATATCGGGTTGCATCCTCCAACAACTTGAAAAGCCCATGTAAGGTTCTGTGTACATGTTCCTGAAACTCAGTTTGTTCGTCAGCCATTTTACTTTCTGTCTTGCTGCAGCTATCTTGCCCTCAGTCAAAATGGAGTTTCCAGCTTGCATGTTCCCGCCCTGATTCTCTCCTTTTGCTTCTTAAGCAGCCACAGCTGAGCAATCAGTGCTTCAGAATCTAGCCTGCAGTGAACCTGTGACCTGACTCCTAAAGCCTTGGACCTTGTACTCCAGCTATTCCTACTGAGGAACTCTGAAGCACTTGTGGACTCTGAACCCTGCTCTTTGAAAGACCCACGTTTCCATGGACTTACGGTAACAGAGAAGAAGATCCTGAACCTGTTGTGGAGAGTGATTGCTGAGCTTAGATTACTCTGGCCTGCTGTGTCTCCTGCTTCTGTGTCTGCAAACTGTGTGACTATTTTTGCCAACTTGTATGAAGTAATACAAGACTTTCTATATCAAACCTGTGTCTCATGTATTTTCATCGCACCCAAGCACAAGACGCTATATGAACTGTACTACATACATTACAAGATTCTGAAGCCAAAACGTTAGTTTCTGCTGGGTCTGGAAAGGCTGTGTCTGCTGTAACTGTGGATATCGGATGTCCGGTTGTACTTTCTGTGATGACAGTGGTTGTGACTTCTCACAACCATTCCAGGTGAGCAATTCCCTTAAGTGTTTTTTTTTTCTGCAGTGTTACCACAGGTAAACACTATTGTTTTTTTTTTTTCTTTTCTCTTTTTTGTCTGCTGTAACTGTGGATATCAGATGTCCGGGTGAACTTTCTGTGATGATAGTGGTTGTGACTTCTCACAACCATTCCAGGTGAGCAGTTCCCTTAATTTTTTTTTTTCTCTCTGCAGTGTTACCACAGGTAAACACTATTGTTTTTTTTTTCTCCTCTCCTCTTCTTCCAGTACTCCTGTCTTAAAAGATCTGGAAAATGGAGGCCCGCATAAAGAACTTTGCGGAGTGACTGATAATATCCTTGCAGATTTGCAGAATATAAAGACCCGTTTTACAAATCTACAGGACCTCATAATCACAATTTGCAAGTGGTTGGACAGACTGCCCAGGATTTGCGAGCCAGGATTGAGGTTCTAGAAGGGCGAGTCCAGGCTCCTGCCGTAGCCCCGAGTGCTGGGATTCCCAAGTTGCCCCCTTTTCGTTTTGGCGGTGAACGTGAGAAATTCAGGGGATTTATTAATCAATGCAATCTTTTTTTTTCTGCACATGCTTCACAATTTCCCACTGAACGATCTAAGGTGCTTACTATAATTATGTTGCTTACCAACAAGGCTTTGATGTGGGCAAACCCTCTGATTGAGACTGAGGATGATTGTTTGAATCACCTTGATGCTTTTATTTCAGCCATGGGGCAGGTGTTTGATGACCCCAATCGAGGTGCAACAGCTGAAGCAGCCATGTTAGCTTTGCGCCAAGGTAAGCACTCGGTAGCTGAATATGCCTTGGATTTCAGGAGATGGGCCCTTGATACCACCTGGGACAGTTCCGCCAAAAAATCTATTTTTCGAAAGGGGTTATCTCCACTGATTAAGGATGAACTTGCTCGTGCCGACCCTCCCACTGCGTTAGGTGACTTTATTAACTACTGCATCCGTATTGATACTCGTCTGACTGAACGCAGGCAAGAGAGATGGTTCGAAAGCAATCGCACTAACCTTTTCCTACCTTCCTCTCCAGCTAAGGAACCTTTGAGTAGGATTACACGGGAACCTGAACCTGAACCCATGCAGGTAGACTCTTTACAACGACGGGTTAGTGATGCACGCAAGGAACATCGTTTTAAGGAGAATCTATGTTTCTATTGTGATAAGTCAGGGCACTTCATTATAAACTGCCCCAGCCGTTCTCGTAAGACTACTGCAGCACTCATTCATTGTGAGTGTTGCGAGAGGGGATCTGTCAGGTCCGAGCCTCAGGCTCCAGAGAGATCTGCAGCAACAGATCTTGATTTCTCGGACTTAAACTCCGTTACCTCTGAGGACGTTGACTGTGTAAACGCTGCCATTTTTCAAGTTTCCTCAGCGGTGTCCCAGCTGAGTTGTAAGAAAAACAATTCTCATTGCTTTCTTTCCATCAAACTCTGGGTTGACTCAGCTTGGGTGTCTAGCTCTGCTATGATCGACTCAGGGGCAAGTGGAAATTTTATGGATGTCTCCTTTGCTCTGAAACAGGGGATACGTTCAGTGAAGAAGGCTACTCCAGTACAGATGGAAACTGTGGATGGCTCCCTGCTGACCTCTGGACCAGTGGATCAGGAAACAGAGCCTTTGAGGGTTCTTATGGGTAAAGATCATCAAGAGAAACTGTCCTTTATGCTTATCTCTTCTCCCCACTTTCCCATTATTCTAGGGCTACCATGGCTGCAGGCTCAGAATCCTACCATTAACTGGGAGACCAAGGAATTACACTTTCCAGAGAAACAGATGAGTCCAAAAGTTTCAGCTTGCTCTGTTCCTAAAGGAACCATGTCAGTCCCTGAACTACCAGCTGTATACCAGGACTATGTGGATTTATGTGACAAGAAGAACGCTGACCAGCTTCCTCCTCACCGTCCATATGATTGTCCAATTGAATTATTGCCTGGAGCAGAGATACCTTTTGGTAAGATCTACCCCCTGGCGGGGCCCGAGTTAAAGGCTTTAAAGGATTACATAGACGAAAATCTAGCCAAGGGCTTCATACGCCCCTCTTCATCTCCTGCAGGTGCACCCATCTTCTTTGTAAAGAAGAAAGATGGATCTCTGAGACCATGCGTAGACTATAGGGAACTCAATAAGGTTACTATTAGAAACCGTTATCCATTGCCTTTAATCCCTGAGTTATTGGAGAGAGTGCGACATGCCAAAATTTTCTCTAAACTAGATCTTCGTGGGGCCTATAACTTAGTCCGTATTAGACCTGGGGATGAATGGAAGACTGCATTCAGGTCACGCTATGGACACTTTGAATATCTAGTTATGCCTTTTGGTCTGAGTACCGCCCCAGCCACTTTCCAACACTTGGTGAATGACATCTTCAGGGATCTCCTAGATACATTCGTGGTAATTTATTTGGATGATATTCTAATTTTTTCTAACTCCACAGAGGAACATCATGGACATGTGAGAATGGTCTTGGAACGTCTAAGACAAAATCATCTTTACATCAAACTTGAAAAGTGTGAATTCCATAGGACCGAAATTCAATTTCTGGGGTATGTACTGTCTACACAAGGAATTAGTATGGATGGAAGCAAAACCCAAGCCATCAAGGATTGGCCAAGTCCTAGAAATGTGAAGGAGGTACAGCGCTTCATCGGGTTTGCCAACTTCTATAGACGTTTCATTAGAAATTTCTCTGAGGTAGTGTCACCTATCACCCAACTTACCCGGAAAGAGTCTAGGTTCTCCTGGACTCCCCAAGCCCAGGAAGCATTTTCCCGTCTAAAAGATAAATTTACCACTGCACCTATCTTAGTACATCCCAACCCCGAGCTTGCCTTCATAATAGAGGTGGATGCTTCAGACTGTGCCGTTGGAGCTATACTCTCTCAGAGAACAGGTGAGAAGAATGTCTTGCATCCCTGTGCCTTCTTTTCCCAGCAGTTGTCTTCGGCTGAGAGGAACTACGATGTGGGCAATAGAGAGTTGTTGGCCATTATTGCCGCCTTCAAAGAATGGAGACACCTTCTTCAGGGAGCTGCACAGCAAATAGTCGTCCTGACAGACCATCGTAACCTTGAGTTTATCAGGTCGGCTAAGTGCCTGACTCCTCGCCAGGCTCGCTGGAATCTTTTCTTAAACCAATTTAATTTTATCATTTCTTATAGACCAGGATCGCGCAATGGAAAGGCTGATGCACTCTCTAGGATTTACTCAGCAGAGACAAGTCCAATTACTCCTCCTAAGACTATTCTTCCTGACTCTAGATTCCTAGGAGTAATTCATAATCAAGACCTACTTAAGGACATCAAGGAAGCATACCATGCGGATTCCTTTTTGGCACAACCCCCAAGGGACGTAAGTCTTGTCTTTAAGAATGGTGTGTGGATTCAGGGACAACGCCTGTATATTCCTGAAACAGTCAGATTGAGAGTATTGCAACTCATCCATGATTCAAAGATAGCTGGGCATAGAGGAATTCTAAAGACACAGGAATTTCTCTCTCGTTTCTTTTGGTGGCCCACTTGCAGGAAGGATGTTTTAAACTATGTCACTTCATGTGAAGTCTGTGCAAGATGCAAAACACCTCGCTCCTCACCAACTGGTCTGTTACAGCCTCTTCCCACCCCGTCCCGCCCGTGGGGATCCATTTCTATGGACTTCATTGTGGAGTTACCAACCTCTCAAGGGAAGAACACCATTCTAGTGGTGGTTGACCGTCTAACAAAGGCAGCTCATTTTATCCCTTGTGTCGGCTTACCCACTGCAAAACAGACATCAGACTTGATGATTAAAGATGTGTTTCGCTTACATGGAGTACCGGATGAGGTTATTTCGGATCGAGGGGTGCAATTCACTTCTAGGTTTTGGCAAAATTTCTGTGCAGCATTGGACATTAAAGTAAACCTTTCTTCTGCTTTTCATCCCCAGACTAATGGACAGACCGAACGAACCAATCAAACCCTGGAGCAGTATCTCCGCTGCTTTATCTGCCACCTACAGGATGATTGGGTGGATCTACTTCCATTAGCTGAGTTCTCGTATAACAACTCTCAGAGTGCCTCCACTAAGCAGTCTCCTTTTTACTCTAATCTAGGTTATCATCCTAACATTCTACCACGATTTCCCATAGAAACGCCTTTACCAGCAGTGGCTGAAAGAATCACGTCTTTACAGAAGAATATGGATCTTCTAAAGGAGAATCTGGAATCGGCTCAGGAAAGGTACAAGAAAGCAGCAGATAAATTTCGTAAACCTGCACCAGCTTTCAAGGTAGGAGACTTGGTCTGGCTGTCAACCAGAAATCTTAAGTTAAGGATTCCATCGTCTAAGTTGGGACATAAGTACATTGGACTCTATAAAATCAGTAAAATTATAAGTGCCGTTGCTTGTCGTCTTCAACTGCCCAGAACTATGAGAATTCACCTTGTCTTTCATGTATCCCTACTAAAGGCTGCGACACCCAATACGTTTCCTGGACGTTCTTCTCCTTGCCCTGACCCAGTGCTAGTCGATGGTCAGGAAGAATTTGTGGTGGAAAGGATTTTAGATTCCAGGTTGTATAGAAATCAGTTACAATATCTGATTAAATGGCAGGGCTACCCAGTGGAGGACAACTCATGGGAACCGTCAATAACGTTAATGCTCCTCGCTTGCTCCGTCAGTTTCATCAGAGGTACCCACACAAGCCTGGCCTGAGGTCATCCGGAGGTTGTCCCTAAGGGGGGAGTAATGTAAGGTTCTGTGTACATGTTCCTGAAACTCAGTTTGTTCGTCAGCCATTTTACTTTCTGTCTTGCTGCAGCTATCTTGCCCTCAGTCAAAATGGAGTTTCCAGCTTGCATGTTCCCGCCCTGATTCTCTCCTTTTGCTTCTTAAGCAGCCACAGCTGAGCAATCAGTGCTTCAGAATCTAGCCTGCAGTGAACCTGTGACCTGACTCCTAAAGCCTTGGACCTTGTACTCCAGCTATTCCTACTGAGGAACTCTGAAGCACTTGTGGACTCTGAACCCTGCTCTTTGAAAGATCCACGTTTGCATGGACTTACGGTAACAGAGAAGAAGATCCTGAACCTGTTGTGGAGAGTGATTGCTGAGCTTAGATTACTCTGGCCTGCTGTGTCTCCTGCTTCTGTGTCTGCAAACTGTGTGACTATTTTTGCCAACTTGTATGAAGTAATACAAGACTTTCTATATCAAACCAAATCTAAGAAGCATCATTGTCAGAAGCTCCCTGTTCTCCCCAACAGCTGCAGGAACCTTTCCTTGCAAACAGAAGAAGTGTAAAACATGTGCATCTATAATGACCACGGACAAGATAAAGATACCCAACTCCCATCAGGACTACAAGATCCCAGGTACTTTCAGCTGCATCACATCTAATGTGGTGTACCTAATTATATGTACTAAATGTCCAACTGGGGTGCTGTATGTGGGGGAGACCGGGCAAAAACTGAGAACAAGGATGAATTCTCATCGCCACACGATAAGAGAAAAAAGAATGGATTTACCTGTGGCAAAACACTTTTGTATGCCCGGTCATAGCATAATGGATATGGAATTACTGGTATTAAAATCTAACTTCAAATCTGAGAAAGATAGAAAGGTTTGGGAATACAAACTTATGATGACCTTTGACACTCTTAGTGCTGGAATGAACGTGTCACATGGATTCATGTCATTCTATATCAATTAAGGAATCTGCGTCTCTGACCTTCTAGGGGCATCAAAACACAACACCAGACCCCAATCAGAGGGTAATAAAACTCTCTCCTTATCTATGATCTGTTCCAATATTTATGTTCATTCCTCTGCCATAATGACAGTTCTGCTTCACGTCACTTGTCTTACCTATTGCACTATTCCTGTGTCCTCTTGTGTATATATATATATGTTGATTCTTCAGTTTTTGTTTTAGTCTTTGCCTGATGAAGAGACCGGAGTAGTCTCGAAAGCTTGCAATTTGTTACCATCTTTTCAGTTAGCCATTAAAAGGTATCAACCACTGAGGACTCTCAAGTCTAAATATTTTTATATCAAACCTGTGTCTCATGTATTTTCATCGCACCCAAGCACAAGACGCTATATGAACTGTACTACATACATTACAGCCCATCTACCTCTGATAGTGGAGATCCATCTTGCCACGCCGTCCGTAGACGGTCCAACCAGCTCAGGGAAGCTTTACAAGCACACATGGACCCTAGTACTGCTCTGAATCCATGACCCGCGGCCTCGTAGATGGATTTCGCCGTCATCTCCGTTTTTCTGTCCAGCGGATCCTGCAGACTCGCCTTCCCTTTAACAGGAAGTAATGAGGATTTGCTAAGCTGGGATAAAGGAACATCCACTTCAGGAGAAGGAATCCAATTATCAATCAACTCCGTCGAACACGGATACAGCGTCTCAAAAAACCGTGTCCCTGAAAACGTTTATCTGGACACAGGCGTTCCTTCTCCACTGCTCCATTAAGCTCATCCAGAGATGGTAATGCTGATCGCGACCTATGCGACTCCTGAAACATCCGGGCCGACTTACCAGGACGTCTAGTTACCTCCTCCGGTAACTGTAACGCCTCCCTCATGGCTCCAATAAAAGCCTCTGTACGGCCCAAAAGAGAGGCAGAGTGTCCCTGCCGATCTTCCTTATCCGACTCGGACATCTCCCCATCCGAGTTTGAAGGGGAACCCTCCATACCAGAGATCTCCGAGTCGCTACGCGGAAAGGATGGCACCGGCCTGTGACGCTTCCTGCCATGAGAGGATCTAGCTGACACCCAATAACCTAGAAGGTCAGAGAGGCCATCAATAGAAAAGAGTGAGGGCCTCCATTTTGACATCACTGAAACCTCCGACCGCTGCGCTTGACGCCGTCGAAGTCTGCGTGTCAGATACGCGAGACTGATCCTGTAGCGGATCTGGGAGACGGTCTGCACCTCCTGGACCCTGATCTGACATGCCCTCACACAGTATATAGCAGGTTAAACCTGTCAGTAACTAGAACAGTGTGGTTTCTTAAGTGGACGAAAAAAGAACGCTGAAGGGTTAAAGCTCTTAAAGGGAGAGTAACCCCAACTGTCCCTCAATTAAGGGTTAACCGCCTGTTAGGGGTTAATGTCGCAGACTCCCCACAACCTCTTTTAAATGAAAGGGTGTGCGAGCCCCAGACAAAAAAAGGCCTCTATATGAGGCCACAGCTGCAGGACCGCGCAATCTGCCACCTAATTGTGCCTCAGAAAGGTGCCCTGCGCTGTGGGGGTGAGGGAGTTAAGCTTCTGCCCTGACAGACAGAAGCGACTCACCTGGCCGCGGTACTGTGTTCCTTCGGTCTGTCGGGAGGAGAGGAGAGTGAGGAGCCCGAGGAAGCCTCAGTAATGGCCGCCGCGCTGTGAGGAGAGAAGCCGAAAGAGGAGAGGCAGGAGAAATCGCGCGCTCAGAGCGCTTCCTGCCCGAGAAGACCGGGAAAGCGCGAAGCCACGCTCCCCGCCGGCTTAAAAAAAATGCGCGCGAACTCCTCCGCTCTCCGCTCCTGCCCCGCTTCCCATGTCCTGCAGGCATCCACCTGCGGACAAAAAACACCAGTCACCAACATGATACATGCAGCCGCTGAAGCACTCAACACACATTAAAAATGCAGAGTACTCACCCAGCTGAGCGCCACAGGGACCCCCAGGGATTTGTGGCGCTATGCCCATAGCTTCCCCCCAGGGCGGGGAACGCAGTGACCCCAGAAGCGCGGTTTGCGTCCCCGCCAGGGAAGCAACCCTCATCCCCCAGGGCCGGCAGGGTTCTGCAGGGACCACCTTAAAGGGTAATACAGATCCGCCAAGGGAGGGGTGGGGGTCCAGCAGCGCTGAGACCCCTGAGACCTCAAAACCACGGGGGTCCAAGTCTCTGTCCGATAAAAA
Source organism: Oophaga sylvatica (assembly GCA_033576555.1). Lineage (NCBI taxonomy): Eukaryota > Metazoa > Chordata > Amphibia > Anura > Dendrobatidae > Oophaga > Oophaga sylvatica. The sequence continues at coordinate 552,541,842 of JARQOD010000001.1, read as the reverse complement.
TAAAAAATTTTCTGAGGAGCTGCTCCTGCAGCGACTATCCTCTGTGACCTCAAATTTTAGACTGGAGAACTGGAGTAGGAGGAACCCAAGCTGGAGGGGCCGGTCAACACTTTTTTTTAATCTGAGGTGTTCTATCCTGTGTGGGCTCCGCCTACCCACTAGTAATGACTGTGTCTCCCTTCCTTCCATCTGCTGCTGAAAAATCCTTTTTAGCCAGACCAGATTGTTTTTATAGTTATGATTAAGAACCCATGAGCTAGGGTTTGAAATGCGTAGTAGTCTATAAGTATTGTTTTTTTTTTTGTTTACATTTTAGTACCGTTGATTTTTAATGAACCTAATAAATGACAAATTTTTATTGAACCTTGGGATAAGCGCTGAATACATCTTTTCTATGTTATCAGAATTTATACTGAGGGCATGAACTTCTGTCTCCTGTATAATGCTGACCAATCATAAGCAGGCAGCAACACAGAAGTGCAGAATGATCTGTGATGATGTCATTAGGGCCACATGATCAGAGTCTACAGATCTTACCAGCCAGAGTGTGTATCCTACAGTCATGGCCAAAAGTTTTGAGAATGACACAAATATTATATTTTCACATGATCTGCTGCCCTCTGGTTTTTATGTGTGTTTGACAGATGTTTTTATCACAGACAGAAATATAATAATTGCAAACATATGAGTAATAAAAGCTTATATTGACAGTTAGAATGAGTTAATGCAGCAAGTCAATATTTGCAGTGTTGACCCCTCTTCTTCAGGACCTCTGCAATTCTCCCTGGCATGCTCTCAATCAACTTCTGGACCAAATCCTGACTGATAGCAGTCCATTCTTGCACAATCAATGCTTTCATTTTGTCAGAATTTTTAGGTTTTTGTTTGTCCACCCATCTCTTGATGATTGACCACAAGTTCTCAATGGGATTAAGATCTGGGGAGTTTCCAGGCCATGGACCCAAAATCTCTGTTTTGTTCCCTGAGCCATTTAGTTATCACCTTTGCTTTATGGCAAGGTGCTCCATCATGCTGTAAAAGGCATTGTTGATCGCCAAACTGCTCTTGGAGGGTTGGGAGAAGTTGCTCTTGGAGGACATTCTGGTACCATTCTTTATTCATGGCTGTGTTTTTAGGCAAGACTGTGAGAGAGCCGATTCCCTTGGCTGAGAAGCAACCACACACATGAATGGTTTCAGGATGCTTAACAGTTGGCATGAGACAAGACTGGTGGTAGCGCTCACCTTGTCTTCTCCGAATGAGGCGTTTTCCTGATGTCCCAAACAATCGAAAAGGGGTTTCATCAGAGAAAATAACTTTACCTCAGTCCTCAGCAGTCCACTGCCTGTACCTTTTGCAGACTATCAGTCTGTCCATGATGTTTTTTCTGGAGAGAAGTGGCTTGTTTGCTGCCCTCCTTGAGACCAGGCCTTGCTCCAAGAGTCTCCGCCTCACAGTGCGTGCAGATGCACTCACACCTGCCTGCTGCCATTCCTGAGCAAGCTCTGCACTGCTGGTAGCCCAATCCCGCAGCTGAAACACTTTTAAGAGACTGTCCTGGCGCTTGCTGGTCTTTCTTGGGCGCCCTGAAGCCTTTTTGGCAACAATGGAACCTCTCTCCTTGAAGTTCTTGATGATGCGATAGATTGTTGACTGAGGTGCAATCTTTCTAGCTGCGATACTTTTCACTGTTAGGCCATTTTTGTGCATTGCAATGATGACTGCACGTGTTTCTTTAGAGATACCCATGGTTAACAGAAGAAAAACAATGATGCCAAGCACCAGCCTCCTTTTAAAGTGTCCAGTGGTGTCATTCTCACTTAGTCATGACAGATTGATCTCCAGCCATGTCCTCATCAACACCCACACCAGTGTTAATGGAGCAATCACTGAAAAGAGGTTAGCTGGTCCTTTTAAGGCAGGGCTGCAATGATGTTGAAATGTGTTTTAGGGGATAAAGTTCATTTTCTAGCCAAATATTGACTTTGCAAGTAATTGCTGTTAAGCTGATCACTCTTTATAACATTCTGGAGTATATGCAAATTGACATTAGAAAAAGTGAAGCAGTAGACTTTGTAAAAATTAATATTTGTGTCATTCTCAAAACTTTTGGCCATGACTGTAGATAAGCACTGAAGATGTATTACGCAGCACAGTAGTGTGGAATTATTCAGTGGAATTAATCAGTATTAATCACCAGACTCATCAGGCCTAAGACATCTACGGTATCTAACAACGTATGTAGTCTGTTTTGAGAAACACGGTGACTAAATCAACATTCATACAAAATGTTATAATTCTGAAATGTATATTTTAATCAGCTTCAGAAAAGAGCAGAGCGTGTTCTACTAACTTGACAAGGTGGAAGATCAATCTTTCCAAACTGTTGTAGTTGGCCTGCGGGAGCTGTAAAAGAACTTTATAAATGGTGCAAAGCTGCTCCTGCTTTCCTGGCAGCTCTGAAAAAGAAAAAACACAGTTGCAAGTGCAGTGGATCTTTGAATTCTACATTTATGGTAATGAAAATAAAAATTATACATATATATATATATATACACACACACACACATATACATACCCACACACATATACATGCAGTGGGGAAAAAAAGTATTTATGTAGTCAGCCACCAATTGTGCAAGTTCTCCCCTTTAAGAAGATGAGAGATACCTGTAATTGACATCATAGGTAGACCACAACTATAAGAGTCAAAATGAGAAAACAAATCCAGAAAATCACCTCATCTGATTAGGCAAGATTTATTTTGCAAATTATGGTGAAAAATAAGTACCGTATTTTTCGGATTATAGGGTCTATCACAGTGATCAAAATGAACCAATAGGAAAAATCTCCTATTGTTGCTGGGTGAAGGCAGAACTTTGCGGGCGCACCGCGCCCGCAATTTTCTTCCCAGAAGACGACGCCGGGGGATACAGCTGGAGGAATCGGGAGACACCGGAGGTACTGTGGAGGCTCGGGGGACCCCATTTCTCTCTCCTCTGATGTGCTAGATCATATCAGAGGAGAGAGAAACAAACAGGAAATCTGACTCTTTTTTTTTTTGCGGTCACCGTTATTCTGTGAATAACGGTGATTGCAACACTGGGGTAGGTAAAAACCGACCCAAATCATGTTCTCCCCCAGTAGCCGAGACCCATATAACCTTATTTCTCAGCGCCATTAAAAATCGGCGTTGAGGAATAAGTACCCTTTAATTGCCGACGTTAAAAGGTGTATCGGCGGTCGTTAAGGGATTATGTTGCATTTACATGTAGCATGTTCTTAGGGCCAAAAACTAAGGCCATGGCAGTTGTTGACTGTAAGCACACATGCTAAATGTTACAGCAGCCTCCCTCATGTAAATGCAACTAATTTCTGAAAATTAGAAAAACACAAAGCTTTAAATTTTAAGGTCATGAATCCAAAGGTAGCAAAGTAGACTAAAGGCACTGCCACACTTAGCGATCGCACCAGCGATCACGACAACGACACGACCTGGCGAGATCGCTAGTGCGATCGCTATGTGATCGCTATTTAGATTCCAAACACAACTCATCAGCGATCTGTGATTCCAAACACAACTCATCAGCGATCTGTATAACGACCTCTGCGGTCGTTGGGAAAACCTAGTCCCACCTGCGACGCTGGTGAAGTCGTTCATCAAAGGTGTCACACTCAGCGATTCAGGCTCACCAGCGAGACACCAACGACCAAAAAACGGCTCAGAACGTTCATAAGCGATCAGCGACATCTCAGCAGGGGCCACATCGCTGCTACATGTCACACACAGCTAAGTCGCTAACGAGATCGCTACTGCGTCATAAATGGTGACGCAGTAGCTATCTCGTTAGCGATCTCACTAGCGATCTCGCTTAGTGTGGCATACCCTTTAGTAAAGGAAAAAGTTCACTTACCCACAGCTTTTAGGAACTCACTGTATTGTGCAAATGTCATTAGAGGTTCAGTCAACTCACGCAACCATTGTTTTAGAATCCCAGAGATTGCATGGACTGTATACTTATCAAGTTTGACAGAAGTTGGGTCTGTGAAGAACAAAAGGTTGAGCAATTACTGTACATGAGAAACCCAAACAATTAATAAAAAAATTAAAGTGGAAACAGAGAAGATACCTAAAACTATGGCTGCTACTATAATGCACTAACCATGCAATTGGTGCATCATTTTTAACACATGTAACTAGGTATGCGTGTACCATCTGATCTAGGCATAAACTGACTTCAACTGAAATGAGAATAACTAACAAGTAAATGATCAGGTGTAGAAAACAGTATAGATCACAAATGGTGTGTGATCTTGTCACTGTCTTAAGAAAAAAATAAAATAGTGACCTATATCAAAGTTAGAATGAGAAACCGTATAGCCCGGCTCACCAACAGCCAAATGGCAGCATGGATATGCAGTGCTGTACTTGTAGTAATTATAAAGGAAAGAGAAATCCAGCAATCATAAAATATTCAGGCTCTATTTGTGTACAGCTTATATTGAAGCTGGATTTCTCTTTCCTTTGCTCAAAATTACTAATATGATATTTATTACATCTCCAAGGAGCAATCAACGGCAGTACACCAATGAACAATAAACAACAAGCCCTTATGCTTCAAGCTAATTCTACATTTATTAAATTTCCTCTTCTAAAAATGCCATTGTGTCAAGGATCTAAAACTCAAAAATTGCATTCACTCATTGTTGGTATACCTTTCTCTAAGGACATTTTCAGCTCTCGCATACTATGGACTGCACCAGATTTGCGGTAAATTCCTTCAGTATACAGGCCATGCATCTCCAAGTACTCAAGAAGTATTTCCATGACAACAGGTACCGATGTAGTGTCATTAGTTAGGTCTGCCACATGTACACCAAAATGATGGCCGCCTGGGTTCTGTTTAAAGTTTAAAAGTGAAATTATATAATAACATAAGCAAATTAGTTTTCTCAAAAGCACAATGAGTATAGGTACGTCATCGGTCGTGTCCTGCCTTTGATGCGGGCTCCGGTGCTGAGCTTGCATCTTTCCCTGCACATGACAGCTGATCTGATCAGCTGTCATATGTGCCTTTAACAGCCACAGGTGGATCCGCAATTCACCCACAACTGTTAAACAGTTGAATGCTGCTGTCGATCTATGACAGTGGCATTTAACAAGCACTGGCAGTAAGCGTGTCAAAAAACCCACCAAATCGGTGCCTATCAGGTGATCGCGGGGCGCCGTTGAGTTGGCATGACAGCTAAGGGTCTGCAGAAGACCCCCGTGTTTGTCATTATAAGTCTCCTAAGAAGTCTGGGTCATTGTCTAAAATCTCTAAATCTCTGTGGCATTGTAAATCTCCTCTTTACACCGGCTCATGATTTCTGCTACACACAGAAGTTCTGAAGAGCACATAAGAACAAAAAAAATATGAAAAGCCAGAATTAGGATTTTATTTGCCTGCCACAACATTGCAATAAAATGCAATAACAGGCTATCAAATCATCATATATATATATCCCAAAATGGCATCAATAAAAATGTCAGCTACGGGAGCAAAAAATAAGCCATGACCCACCATAGATCCCGAAAAAATGGAGACACTACAGGTTCCTGAAAATGACAACAAAAGTACGTTTTTTTTTTCTTTTACAAATTTTGGATATTTTTTTTTCCAACACTTAAGTAAAAAAGAACCTAGATATGTTTGGTGTCTATAAACTCGTAATGACCTGTAGAATCAAAATGGCAGGTCAGTTTTTGCATTTAGGGAACACAGTAAAAAAGCAAAAGAAAAGACAATTGTGGAATTGCACTTTTTGCAATTTCACCACACTTTAATTTTTTTCTCCGTTTTCCAGTACACGATATGTTAAAACCAATGGTGTCACTCAAAAGTACAACTCATCCAGCAAAAAACAAGCCCTCACATGGTCATTTTGGCCAAAAATAAAAAAAGTTAAACCAAACATACCTCTGGTCATTAAGGGGTTAAATAGTATATATACACTGCTCAAAAAAATAAAGGTAACACCAAAATACCACATCTGAGATATTACTAAATGAAATATTCCAGTTGCAACTCTTTATTCATTACATAGTGGAATGCGTTGAGACCAATAAAAAATAAAATGATCAATGTGTAAATCCAAAATTAATATCCCATGGAGGTCTAGATTTGGAATGATGCTCAAAATAAAAGTGGAAAATCAAATTACAGGCTAATCCAACTTCAGTGGAAATTCCTGAAGACTAGGAAATGATGCTCAGTAGTGTGTGTGGCCTTCACGTGCTTCTTGTGTGAACTCCCTACAATGCCTGCACATGGTCCTAATGAGGCTGCAGATGTTTTCCTGAGGGATCTCATCCCAGACCTAGATTAAAGCATCAGTCAACTCCTGGACAGTCTGTGGTGCAACGTGGCGTTGCTGGATGGATTGAAATATGATGTCCCAGATGTGCTCGATTGGATTCAGATCTGGAGAATGGGCAGGCCAGTCCATAGCATCAATGCCCTCATCATGCAGGAACTGCTGACACACTTAAGACACATGATGCCAAGCATTGTCATGCATTAAAAGGAACTCAGGGCCCAGTGTACCTGCATATGGTCTCACAATAGGTCTGAAAATCTCATCCCGGTACCTAATGGCAGTCAGGGTACCTCTGGCTAGCACATGGAGGGCTGTACAGCCCTCTAAAGAAATGCCTTCTCACACCATTAATGACCCACTGCCAGACCGATTATGCAGTAGGATGTTGCAAGCAGCAGAACGTTCTCCATGGTGTCTCCAGAATCTGTCACATCTGTCACATGTGCTCAGTGTGAACTTGCTCTTATCTGTGAAGAGCACTGAGCGCCAATGTTGAATCTACCAATCTTGGTGTTCTCTGGCAAATGCCAATTGCACTGCACTGTGTTTGGCTGTAAGCACAACACCCACTTGTGGACGTAGGGCCCTCATACCACCCTCATGGAGTCTGTTTCTAACAGTCTAAGCAGACACATGGATTTTAGTGGCCTGCTGGAGGTCATTTTGCAGGGCTGTGGCACTGCTTCTCCTGTTCCTCCTTTCACAAAGGAGGAGGTAGCTGTCCTACTGTTGGGTTGTTGCCCTCCTAAGGCCCCCTCCACATCTCTTGGTATCTGTTCCATGCTCTGGACACTGTGCTAACAGAAACAGCTACCCTTCTTGCCATAGCTCACACTGATGTACCATCCTGGATGAGCTGCACTACCTGAGCAACTTCTTGTTAGTATATGCAACAGTTGTGGACATCTATATTTGTGTGAAGGAGGACTTTATGCTGACCTGACAATAGATGACAATGTTGTGTAAAGTTTTGTTGCTTAATGTATTGTATAAGAAATAGTCTCTCTTGTAGTTTCAGTTTTGTTTCTCATCTCCTTGATGCAATGGTGGAATGACTGTGCATATTTTTCCTTTACCTCATGTTCATAGAAGTAAAAGCTTGTTATCCCATGCAACCTGCTCTGTGAAGTTTTCTACTGCAAAGGTGTGGATTTAGAAGCTGTGCAACAGGTTATGGGCCCAGACACAAGAGAATCCCAGACACCACAGAGAATCCCAAGCACCAAGAATATCAGACACCCAGGACACTGGAACTCTCAGCAAGACCCTGGTGAATGATGCAGAAGAATTCATCAGTGAAACTTTCTCCAAACAAGTAAGACAAGTTAAAATGACAAGTAGTACAGAGCTAGAACTCACAGTAGCTAAACTGAATGATGAGAACTATCAGTAATGGAAGTTCAAAGTAGAGATGTTATTGTCTAAAGATGATTTATGTATTGGTAAGTAATCACTACAGATATACCTGATGAAGATAATCAGACATGGGATAGAAAAAATAGACAAGCAAGAGCTACCATCAGCTTATTAGTGGATGATGCTCAATTAATCCACATAAGAAGTGAGGACACAGCAAAGGGAATGTGGGAAGCAATAACAAAGCTATATGAAAGACCCAGCTTAAATCACAAGTTATTTCTGCTAAGAAAATTTACAGTATGAGACTAAGTGCAGGCAGTGACATGCAGAAGCATATATTCTCTATTATGGAAATTATATCACAGCTGAGATCAATTGTTGAAGATATTATGGAAAGCCATATAGCAGCAATTTTATTGTGCAGTTTACCAGATTCATATACTGCTTTAATAAATGCGCTAGAGACAAGACCTGAAACAGACATTACATTAGAGTTTGTGAAGACCAGACTCATAGATGAATATCAAAGAAGAAAAGAACAAACAAATGATTCTTCTACTGAAAAGATAATGGAAATGCTCTTAAAGCTACAGAATCAAAAAGATCCTATAATAAAGAGACAAGAGAAAGTTTCAGATGTAAGAAAAAGGGATATTTAAAGAAAGACTGTACTATATGGAAAGCAGAACAACAGAAATTACACCATAAAGATAATACACAAAAGGTGAAAAACACAATTTTTGATTCATGTGAAAATAATTGAAATGGCTCATTTAAAGCAACTGATAAGAAATCATTATTGGGTTGGTTTACTGACTCAGGAGCAACAAGTCACATGACAAGTAATAAAAATGTCTTTACTGAACTTGATTTAAGTAAGAATGAAGCCATTTACTTTGCAGATGGAAGCAAAATAACTGCAGAAGGTGTTGGACAAGGAATACCAAACTGTTCTAACAAGTTTGGGCATGATTCAAAAATACTTGTACAGGATGTGTTATATGTTCCAGGATTAGAACGAGGATTGTTATCTGTAAACGTCTAACAGCTAAAGGACTTAGTGTAAAATTCAAAGATGATGAATGTACAATCCTAGCAGGAAATAAGATATCAATGTCAAGGCAGATGAACAATTATATCATCTAGACACATTAAAGGAACAGATGAAGTTGTGTACACATGATCACAAGAATTGTATTCACATGTGGCATAGACGTCTAGGACACACATCCTGAAAGTATAATGGAGCTTATAATGGAGCTACAAAGGAAAGGATTGACAAAAGATTTATTGATATCTGATTGCTCAATTACCGTAAGATGTGAATGTTGTATAAAATCTAAAGCCACAAGGATATCTATTCCTAAAGAAAGTGAAACGAAAAGCACAAGACCACTTGATTTGGTGCATACTGACGTATGTGGACCCATGAAAGTTACTACATCAGGAGGAAATAGATATATGGTAACTTTTATAGATGACTACTCAAGATACACAGTCACATACTTGATGAAGAACAAAAGCGAAGTTTTCAATAAACTAGTAGACTAAGTGACAAAGTCGAATAACAAGTTTCAGAGGAAGCCAATTGTCATTAGAATTGATAATGGAGGTGAATTTACAGGACACGAAATGGAAAACTACTTAAGACAAAATGGTAGAAACACCTCCAGCTGCATATTAATGTTACAAATAGAAAGGGAAACACACGTTGTCATGCTTAACCCTAAACAAGATCAACACCAACTCCATAAATCATAGAAAATAGGAGAACCCAGGAGTCACTGATGTAAAAGTTAATATATCAAAATTGTATTAAATAATTACAATTGAGTCACACAAAACATAATAGTGATAAATGAAATCCAGATTAGGCACAGAAACAGGGGAAGGGAGACCTCCACAAGGGACAGAGTCATACAAATGGATCCCTGAGAAGTCTCATAGCCAATAAACATCATACAAGCCCATCAAGTAACTATATCTAAAGTGGGGAGGAAACCCCATCAAAGGTGAACAGTGGGCTTACCAGGGTAAGAGGAGGAGGGAGAGTCGTCCCAACTGATGTCCGCCCCAATTACAACTACAAACAGACACAGAACCAAGACGTTCAATAAGAGAAAACAAAGGAAAACCACCAAAACGCCTCTCATACAAGGCAAGTACAAGTAAAATTTATGAACCTACCTCTTGGGAAGACATAGCTCGACTTCCTGAATAAGAAGCTAATAAATGGATAGAGTCAACAGAAATAGAAATAAAATCCATGCATGACTCAAAGACATGGACACTAACAGAATTACCAGAAGAAAGAAAAGCCATAGGATGTAAATGGGTTTTTAAAGTAAAGTACAAAACAGATCGTACACCTGAAAGATATCAAGCAAGACTTATAGCTAAAGGGTATTCTCAAAAATATGGAGAAGACTATGATGAAAAATTTGCTCCAGTTGTCAAACATACCACAATAAGGCTGTGGTTCCACGGTCCGGAACCACAGCGCTTTGGACGGAGCGGAAATTCCGCTCCGTCTAAGCCCCGCCCCCTTTATGACGCGCGCTCTTTCCGGAGGTGTTCAGGACACCTCCAGAACACCTCCGGAAAGAACGCAGGGCTACATAGCCCTGTGTTAAATTCTGTTGCGGCGACGCACCGTCGCCGCAACACGCGAGGACATGCTGCGGTCTGAAAAGACGCGTCGCATGTCCGTTTACGCAGGTCTGCCACCTGCGTGTTGTTACGCATAGTGGAGACGGGATTTCTTGAAATCCCTCCACTATGCTGTAACATCTGGACGCTGCGTGTTTGGCGCTGCGCCAGCGCACAGCGCCAAACACGCAGCGTTTACTGATCGTGGAAACTCACCCTAAGAACTTTGTTTGCAGTTGCAGCAATGAAACAAATGGAAGTGAAACATCTGGATGTAAAGACAGCATTTTTGAATGGAAGTTTAACAGAAGATATTTACATGGAACAACCTCCAGGATTCAAAGATGAAAGTAACCCACACATGGTTTGCAAATTACAGAAAATTATAAACGGTTTAAAACAAGCTGCTAAAGCGTGGAATGATAAAACCACGGAAGTGCTCACAAATGAAAAATTTGAAAGAAGCAAAGCTGATCCTGCCTGTACTCAAAAAGACTAATGGACAGATGGATTTATGTACTCATATATGTTGATGACATTTTAGTTTGTTTTGAAAAAGAAAGGGATAAAGAGGCATACTAAAAAACCTGAATCAACATTTTGAGATCAAAGACTTGGGAAATGTGAAACAGTACCTAGGAATACAGATAGAAAGAGAAGATGGAAGTTTCCTACTTAATCAAAATCACATGATTCAAGACATAACTGAAACATTTGGATTGAAGGATGCAAAAATAGCAAAGTCTCCAATTGAAACTAATTATCTTAAAGAGATGAAGTGAGAAAAATGTGTTACCAAATAATGAAAAGTACAGAATAGCAATAGGAAAATTACTGTATCTAGCGACTAATACAAGGCCAGACAACGCAGCAGTAGGAATTCTGAGTAGAAAAGTATCCAAGCCAAATAAAACGGATTGGAATGCCGTGAAGAGAGTAATACGTTATTTGAAAGGAACTAGCAATGTTAAACTCAAACTGCCTACAAGTGATAAAGGAAAGATGTGTATCTTCGTACCGTGTTAGCCAGTAGATAGAAAAATATTTAGACTTGAGAGTCCTCAGTGGCAAAGACTTATACAACATTGTTCATCCCCCTGCCATAATGACAGTTCTGCTTCACGTCACTTGTCTTACCTATTGCATTATTCCTGTGTCCTCTTGTGTATAAATATGTGATTCTTCAGATGTTGTATAAGTCTTTGCCTGATGAAGAGACCTGAGTAGTCTCGAAAGCTTGCAATTTGTTACCATTTTTCAGTTAGCCATTAAAAGGTATCAACCACTGAGGACTCTCAAGTCTAAATATTTTTCTTTACAAGTGATAAATGCATTTTAACTGGATACGTTGATGCAGATTGGGCTGGAGATCAAACTGACAGAAAATCTACCAGTGGCTATATTTTCTTTCTCTCAGGCGGACCAATTAGTTGGACTAGTAAAAAAGCAATCGATAGTAACGCTGTCGTCAACAGAAGCAGAATATGTTGCAGCAGCACATGCGAGTTAAGAAGTTCTACGGTTAAGACAATTGCTAACAGACATAGGACAACCACAGTTGGAAACAACAAAAGTAAATGAGGACAATCAAGGATGTCCTGTTCTTGCTCAGATGGAAAGAGTTAACCCAAGAACCAAGCACACTGATGTGAAGTATCATTTCTTGAGGGATCATCAGGAACAAGGAATCCTGAAATTAGAATATTGTCCAACTGAGGATGACAGCAGACATTTTCACAAAGGCATTGAATGCTGAAAAACATCAGAGACTAATGAAGAAATCAGGTTTGACTGAATAAGTCCTTACTGTTGAGAAAGGGTGTTAGTATATGCAACAGTTGTAAACCTCTATATTTGTGTGAAGGAGGACTTTATGCTGACCTGACAATAGATGGCCATGTTGTGTAAAGTTTCCTTGCTTAATGTATTGTATAAGAAATAGTCTCTCTTGTAGTTTCAGTTTTGTTTCTCATCTCCCTGATGCAATGCTGGAATGACTGTGCATATTTTTCCTTTACCTCATGTTCATAGAAGTAAAAGCTTGTTATCCCATGCAAACTGCTCTGTGAAGTTTTCTACTGCAAAGGTGTGGATTCAGAAGCTGTGCAACACTTCTGTGGGTTGCTACTGTAAACTCTAGGAGTAAGAGCAATGACAAAATGCTAAAGTGACCAAAACAACAGCCAAAAAGGATGAGAACAGTCTGTGATCACCCCCTGCAGAACCACCCCTTTATAGAGGTTATCTTGCTAATTGCCTATAATTTCTACCTGTTTTTCCCATTTGCATAACAGCAGGAGAAATTGATTAACAATCCGTGTTGCTTCATAAGTGGGTTCGGAAAGTATTCAACCTTCTTTAAATTTTTCACTCTGTTTCATTGCAGTCATTTGGTAAATGCAAAAAAGTACATTTTTTTCTCATTAATGTACACTCTGCACCCCATCTTGACTGATAAAAACCAGAAATGTAGAAATTTTTGCAAATTTATTAAAAAAGAAAAATTGAAATATCACATGGTCATAAGTATTCAGACCCATTGCTCAGACACTCATATTTACGTCACATGTTGTCCATTTCCTTGTGATCCTCCTTGAGATGGTTCTACTCCTTCATTGAAGTCCAGCTGTGTTTAACTTAACTGATAGGACTTGATTTGTAAGGCACATACCTGTATATAAAAGACATCACAGCTCACAGTGCATATCAGGCCAAATGAGAATCATGGGGTCAAAGGAACTGGCCAAGGAGCTCAGAGACAGAATTGTGGCAAGGCACACATCTGTCCAAGGTTACAAAAGAATTTCTGCAGTACTCAAGGTTCCTAAGAGCACAGTGGCCTCCATAATCCTTAAACGGAAGAAGTTTGGGACCACCAAAAGTCTTCCTAGACCTGGTCGTCCAGCCAAACTGAGCAATCGTGGGAGAAGAGCTTTGGTGAGAGAGGTGAAGAAGAACCCCAAGAGCACTGTGGCTGAGCTCCACAGATGCAGTAGGGAGATGGGAGAAAGTTCCACAAAGTCAGCTATCACTGCAGCCCTCCACTAGTCGGCCTTTATGGCAGAGTGGCCTGACGGAAGCCTCTCCTCAGTGCAAGACATATGAAAGCCCGCATAGAGTTTGCTAAAAAAACACAGAAGGACTCCCAGACTATGAGATTCTCTGGTCTGATGAGACGAAGATAGAACTTTTTGGTGATAATTCTAAGTGGTATGTGTGGAGAAAACCAGGCTCATCACCTGACCAATACAATCCCAACAGTGAAACATAGTGGTGGCAGCATCATGCATGCTATGGGGGTGTTTTTCAGCTGCAGGGACAGGATGACTGATTGCAATTGAAGGAAACATGAATGCGGCCAAGTACAGAGATAGACTAGATGAAAATCTCTTCCGGAGTGCTCTGGACCTCAGACTTGGCCTAAGGTTTACCTTCCAACAAGACAATGACCCCAAGCACACAGCTAAAATAACAAAGGAGTGGCTTCAGAACAACCCTGTGACCTTTCGTGACTGGCCCAGCCAGTGTTATGAACTGTTACAAACACTAAGGAAAGATGGGAACTCTGTCCCTACAATAAAACTGAGCTTGATCCCTACGATGTAACGGGGAACCTGATCCTGCGACCAGACCCGCTAAAGTCCTCAGCTAGTCTGAACGAAGACCTATAGTTGCGAGGAAGGAATCCCTACAAGATCTAGGGACTGGGAGAAAAGGTGGACACCTCCTAACAGAAATTGTAGCAGGGAAAATTAAACAGAAAACAAATTACTACGAGATCCTAAGATTAAGCAAAACTGACAGAGTAAGGCACCTAAGCACCCAGCTAGCTAAAGAGTAGATAATACAATGAAGTCCAGCAAAGCCAGAAGGGCGGAGCCAGACTAAATAGGGTAAAAAGGTCATGTGACCAGCAAACTGAAACAAAATCTAACAAGAGGGTTCTAACAGTACCCTCCCTTCTAAGAGGATCCTCCGGATCCCCTAGGACTTAGGCTTTCCGGAAACCTCTTATGAAACGCTCTAACAAGTCTAACGCAGAAACATCATCCGCCCTCACCCATGAGTTATCCTCGGGTCCATAACCCTTCCAAGCGACAAGGTACTGCAAACTCCCTCTATACTGTCTAGAATTTAGGATGCGGGAAATCTCATATTGCCCGTCCTCCACCACCAGGGGAACAGTGGCCGAGACGTCTCCATCTGAGACCTCAGCTTTTTTCAAGAGAGAAACATGAAACACCGGATTAATCTTCCAGGAGGTAGGAAGCTCCAACTTAACAGCAGATTGGTTAATAACCTGAAGCACCTTAAAGGGCCCTACAAACTTGGGACCCAATTTCTTAGACGGAATCCTCAAGCGCAGATTCTTAGAGGACAACCAAACCATGTCACCAATATCAAACAAAACCTCTTGTCGTTTTCTATCAAAATACACTTTGGATCTTTTGTTAGCCTCCTGAAGATTACCACGCACATCAGTCCAAACTCTCTCCAACACACCAGAAAAATTCTCCTCTTCAGTTACAGCCGATCCCAACTTGGAAAATGACCCAAAAGACGGATGTCTCCCAGTACAACAAAAAAAAGGCGAACAACCAGCAGAAGCGGATGTATGATTGTTAAGAGCAAACTCAGCAAGTGGCAGAAACTCAGACCACCCCTCTTGATTATCAGTCACAAAACAACGCAAGAACTGCTCAACATCCTGGTTTTTCTTTTCTATCTGGCCATTAGACTCAGGATGATATCCGGATGAAAACGACAAATGAACTCCCAACCTGTCACAAAAGGCGCGCCAAAAACGAGCCACAAACTGAGGTCCCCTATCAGACACAATGTCAGTAGGAACACCATGTAGTCTGACTATTTCCTTGACAAAGGCCTTAGCGAGAGTCTTAGCGCAGGGCAATTTGATGAAAGGAACCAAGTGACATCTTGCTAAAACGGTCCACGACCACCCAGATGACAGTGAAACCCTCAGAGGGGGGAAGGTCAGTAATAAAGTCCATAGCCAAATGTGTCCAAGGTGCACTAGGGACCTCCAGAGGGCAAAGCAACCCTGCAGCAGGAGTATGAGAAGACTTAGATCTAGCACACACAGTGCATTGACGCACCCACTTAATGACTTCCTTCTGCCAAACAGGCCACCAAAAGCTGCGACCCACAAGTCTCTTGGTCTCAGAAATTCCAGGATGACCTGCCAACCGAGAGTCATGACATTCAACAAACAAATCTCTCTCAGGGTACCAGGCACAAACAACCTCCCATGCGGCGTGTTAGATGGGGCATTCTCCTGTGCTTTAAGAATCTCATCTTACAACACGGAGTCCAAAACCGCAATAACCCCCTCTTGCAAAATGTTTTCCTCCTCCTCAGTACCCACCATAGGAGAAAAGCTGCGAGACAAAGCATCAGCTTTAACATTTTTAGTACCTGGGATGTAAGTAACGGTAAAATTAAAGCGTGAGAAAAACAGTGCCCACCTAGCCTGACGGGCATTCAAGCGTTTGGCAGCATCAAGGTAGATCAGATTTTTATGATCGGTGAAGACTTGAACGGGAAATTCCGCTCCCTCCAAAAAATGACGCCAGTGTTCAAATGCGAGTTTAATTGCCAACAATTCCCAATATCATAATTTAGTTCAGACTCAGAAAATTTCTTTGAAAAAAAAGCACAGGGATGTACTCCATCCGTCTTTTCCTGAGACAACACCGCGCCGACCCCCACAGAAGAAGCATCAACCTCAACCAAAAATGGTTTAGTCACATCAGGCTGCGTAAGGATGGGAGCAGAGCTGAACCTCTCCTTTAGCAACACAAAAGCCTCAATGGCCTCAGTAGTCCACTGAACCGCATCAGCACCTTTCCTGGTGAGATCGGTCAGAGGTTTGGCAATCACAGAAAAATTTTTTATGAATTTTCTATAATAATTGGCGAACCCCAAAAACCTCTGTATTGATTTCACACCAATAGGTCTAGGCCAATCCTGCACAGCTTGCACTTTCACAGGGTCCATCTCAAAACCTTCACTGGAGACAATGTAGCCCAAAAAACTAAGTCTCTGTACAGCGAACTCACATTTTTCTAGTTTGGCAAAAAGTGAATTATCACTCAGTAACTGTAATACTTCACGCACACTCCTCCAATGAGACTCCAAATCCGGTGAATAAATCAAAATGTCATCCAAATACACAACCACACTTCTGCCGATCAAAGGTCTAAGGATGTCATTAATAAGATTCTGAAAAAATGCCGGAGCACTGGAAAGTCCAAAGGGCATGACCAGATTCTCAAAATGACCCAGTGGAGTGTTAAACGCAGTCTTCCATTCATCCCCCTCCTTCATGCGCAACAAATTGTATGCCCCTCGAAGATCAATTTTCGAGAACCACTTGGCCCCCACTAACTGATTAAACAAATCAGGAATCAATGGCAGTGGGTAAGGATTGCGTACAGTAATCTTATTAATCTCACGAAAGTCTAGACAAGGCCGTAAACCGCCGTCCTTTTTTTTAACAAAAAAAATCCAACCGCCACAGGAGATTTGGAAGGCCTAATGTGACCGGCGGCCAAGCTTGTCTGTATGTATTCCTCCAAAGCCTTTCTCTCAGGAATAGTCAAATTAAATAAACAACTTTTAGGAAGAGTTGCTCCAGGGACAAATTCAATCGCACAATCATAATCTCTATGAGGAGGCAATACCTGTGATTCCTTATCAGAAAAAACTTTCCAAAAATCCTGAATAGGTACAGGTAACTCCCCTTAACTACAGCAGCAATACGCCCGTTACAACACTTGTCATAACACTTAGGACTCCAGGACTTAATTTCATTGGTAGACCAATCCAGTACCGGATTGTGCAATTTTAACCAGGGTAACCCCAAAATCACCAGTGAGGGCAAATTATTCAAAACTACCAAATCCAAATTCTCTTGATGAACACCATTAATAGTAAGAGGAAATTCACAGATATGGTGAGTAACATTTTTCAAGGGAGAGCCATCCACAGACACCACATTAATAGGAGAAGACAGAAGTTTGGGTTTTAATTTTAGTTTTTCCAAAAATTTCCCATCAATCACATTGAGAGTTGAACCACAATCCACAAATACCCGAAACTCCATTAATTCCTCCTCAACACCAGTGGTAGCAGAAAGAAAGACACCGTTATTGTTTAAACAAGCTATGCGGGCGACACTGACCTCATTTTTTTTTTTCTCTCTTTATTCATTCGAAGCACACAGTTCTTAATAAAATGCTCAGATTTACCACAGTAGAAACACAAACCTTGAGCAAATCTGCGTTCTTTTTCCCGAGAGTGAGGTGCCACTGCTCCAATTTCCATCGGCTCTGCAATGTCAGTACATTCCTTCTCCAAACCTGGAGCTGACAAAGCAGACTTACTCTCATTAACCCTTGCACGCAGTCTCCTATCCACCCGTATGGCCAATTGCATAGCCTCTTGCAAGTTACCAGGTATAGGATAAGCAATCAGCAAATCTTTAACCCTTTCACTTAATCCTGCAAGAAATAAACTTTTCAAAGCAGAATCGTTCCAGCCCACCTGAGTGGACCACCTACGGAAGTGAGTACAATATTTTTCCACATTACCCGATCCCTGTCTCAAACGTCTCAACTCTGTCTCAGCTGATGAAACACGATCCGGATCGTCATACAACAACCCCAAAGCAGAAAAAAAACCATCCACTGATCCAAAGCATGGATCACTAGGCTGCAGAGAAAAGGCCCAGTCCTGAGGTTCTTTGCGCAAAAGTGACATTATAAACCCTATGCGCTGTGATTCATCACCAGAAGATCTGGGTCTCAAACGAAAATACAACAAGCAAGCATTTTTAAAAGAAAAAAAATCTTGTTGTTCAACAAAAAATAAATCAGGCAAACGTACCTTTAGCTCCACGAAATGTGCTCCAGAACAACTACTCACGTGTTGCTGGATTTCAGCCACCTCCAGAGAGAGACCCTGCAGGCGTTCAGCCAAATCCCGAACCGACACCATGATGGAAACAGAAAATCTTTCCTTAGAGATTTTTTTTTTTTGTTTTTTATTTCTGGGCTGGACTTACTGCTATGAACTGCTACAAGCACTAAGGAAAGATGGGAACTCTGTCCCTACAATAAAACTGAGCTTGATCCCTACGATGTAACGGGGAACCTGATCCTGCGACCAGACCCGCTAAAGTCCTCAGCTAGTCTGAAACAAGACCTATAGTTGCGAGGAAGGAATCCCTACAAGATCTAGGGACTGGGAGAAAAGGTGGACACCTCCTAACAGAAATTGTAGCAGGGAAAATTAAACAGAAAACAAATTACTACGAGATCCTAAGATTAAGCAAAACTGACAGAGTAAGGCACCTAAGCACCCGGCTAGCTAAAGAGTAGATAATACAATGAAGTCCAGCAAAGCCAGAAGGGCGGAGCCAGACTAAATAGGGTAAAAAGGTCATGTGACCAGCAAACTGAAACAAAATCTAACAAGAGGGTTCTAACAGTACCCTCCCTTCTAAGAGGATCCTCCGGATCCCTAGGACTTAGGCTTTCCGGAAACCTCTTATGAAACGCTCTAACAAGTCTAGACGCAGAAACATCATCCGCCCTCACCCATGAGTTATCCTCGGGTCCATAACCCTTCCAAGCGACAAGGTACTGCAAACTCCCTCATATACTGTCTAGAATTTAGGATGCGGGAAATCTCATATTGCCCGTCCTCCACCACCAGGGGAACAGTGGCCGAGACGTCTCCATCTGAGACCTCAGCTTTTTTCAAGAGAGAAACATGAAACACCGGATTAATCTTCCAGGAGGTAGGAAGCTCCAACTTAACAGCAGATTGGTTAATAACCTGAAGCACCTTAAAGGGCCCTACAAACTTGGGACCCAATATCTTAGACGGAATCCTCAAGCGCAGATTCTTAGAGGACAACCAAACCATGTCACCAATATCAAACAAAACCTCTTGTCGTTTTCTATCAAAATACACTTTGGATCTTTTGTTAGCCTCCTGAAGATTACCACGCACATCAGTCCAAACTCTCTCCAACACACCAGAAAAATTCTCCTCTTCAGTTACAGCCGATCCCAACTTGGAAAATGACCCAAAAGACGGATGTCTCCCAGTACAACAAAAAAAAGGCGAACAACCAGCAGAAGCGGATGTATGATTGTTAAGAGCAAACTCAGCAAGTGGCAGAAACTCAGACCACCCCTCTTGATTATCAGTCACAAAACAACGCAAGAACTGCTCAACATCCTGGTTTTTCTTTTCTGTCTGGCCATTAGACTCAGGATGATATCCGGATGAAAACGACAAATGAACTCCCAACCTGTCACAAAAGGCGCGCCAAAAACGAGCCACAAACTGAGGTCCCCTATCAGACACAATGTCAGTAGGAACACCATGTAGTCTGACTATTTCCTTGACAAAGGCCTTAGCGAGAGTCTTAGCGCAGGGCAATTTGATGAAAGGAACCAAGTGACATCTTGCTAAAACGGTCCACGACCACCCAGATGACAGTGAAACCCTCAGAGGGGGGAAGGTCAGTAATAAAGTCCATAGCCAAATGTGTCCAAGGTGCACTAGGGACCTCCAGAGGGCAAAGCAACCCTGCAGCAGGAGTATGAGAAGACTTAGATCTAGCACACACAGTGCATTGACGCACCCACTTAATGACTTCCTTCTGCCAAACAGGCCACCAAAAGCTGCGACCCACAAGTCTCTTGGTCTCAGAAATTCCAGGATGACCTGCCAACCGAGAGTCATGACATTCAACAAACAAATCTCTCCTCAGGGTACCAGGCACAAACAACCTCCCATGCGGCGTGTTAGATGGGGCATTCTCCTGTGCTTTAAGAATCTCATCTTACAACACGGAGTCCAAAACCGCAATAACCCCCTCTTGCAAAATGTTTTCCTCCTCCTCAGTACCCACCATAGGAGAAAAGCTGCGAGACAAAGCATCAGCTTTAACATTTTTAGTACCTGGGATGTAAGTAACGGTAAAATTAAAGCGTGAGAAAAACAGTGCCCACCTAGCCTGACGGGCATTCAAGCATTTGGCAGCATCAAGGTAGATCAGATTTTTATGATCGGTGAAGACTTGAACGGGAAATTCCGCTCCCTCCAAAAAATGACGCCAGTGTTCAAATGCGAGTTTAATTGCCAACAATTCCCGATATCATAATTTAGTTCAGACTCAGAAAATTTCTTTGAAAAAAAAGCACAGGGATGTACTCCATCCGTCTTTTCCTGAGACAACACCGCGCCGACCCCCACAGAAGAAGCATCAACCTCAACCAAAAATGGTTTAGTCACATCAGGCTGCGTAAGGATGGGAGCAGAGCTGAACCTCTCCTTTAGCAACACAAAAGCCTCAATGGCCTCAGTAGTCCACTGAACCGCATCAGCACCTTTCCTGGTGAGATCGGTCAGAGGTTTGGCAATCACAGAAAAATTTTTTATGAATTTTCTATAATAATTGGCGAACCCCAAAAACCTCTGTATTGATTTCACACCAATAGGTCTAGGCCAATCCTGCACAGCTTGCACTTTCACAGGGTCCATCTCAAAACCTTCACTGGAGACAATGTAGCCCAAAAAACTAAGTCTCTGTACAGCGAACTCACATTTTTCTAGTTTGGCAAAAGTGAATTATCACTCAGTAACTGTAATACTTCACGCACACTCCTCCAATGAGACTCCAAATCCGGTGAATAAATCAAAATGTCATCCAAATACACAACCACACTTCTGCCGATCAAAGGTCTAAGGATGTCATTAATAAGATTCTGAAAAAATGCCGGAGCACTGGAAAGTCCAAAGGGCATGACCAGATTCTCAAAATGACCCAGTGGAGTGTTAAACGCAGTCTTCCATTCATCCCCCTCCTTCATGCGCAACAAATTGTATGCCCCTCGAAGATCAATTTTCGAGAACCACTTGGCCCCCACTAACTGATTAAACAAATCAGGAATCAATGGCAGTGGGTAAGGATTGCGTACAGTAATCTTATTAATCTCACGAAAGTCTAGACAAGGCCGTAAACCGCCGTCCTTTTTTTTAACAAAAAAAAATCCAACCGCCACAGGAGATTTGGAAGGCCTAATGTGACCGGCGGCCAAGCTTGTCTGTATGTATTCCTCCAAAGCCTTTCTCTCAGGAATAGTCAAATTAAATAAACAACTTTTAGGAAGAGTTGCTCCAGGGACAAATTCAATCGCACAATCATAATCTCTATGAGGAGGCAATACC
The DNA here is from genome assembly GCA_033576555.1 of Oophaga sylvatica. Lineage (NCBI taxonomy): Eukaryota > Metazoa > Chordata > Amphibia > Anura > Dendrobatidae > Oophaga > Oophaga sylvatica. The sequence goes on along the minus strand of JARQOD010000001.1, from coordinate 552,520,206 downwards.
TGTGATTCCTTATCAGAAAAAACTTTCCAAAAATCCTGAATAGGTACAGGTAACTCCCCTTAACTACAGCAGCAATACGCCCGTTACAACACTTGTCATAACACTTAGGACTCCAGGACTTAATTTCATTGGTAGACCAATCCAGTACCGGATTGTGCAATTTTAACCAGGGTAACCCCAAAATCACCAGTGAGGGCAAATTATTCAAAACTACCAAATCCAAATTCTCTTGATGAACACCATTAATAGTAAGAGGAAATTCACAGATATGGTGAGTAACATTTTTCAAGGGAGAGCCATCCACAGACACCACATTAATAGGAGAAGACAGAAGTTTGGGTTTTAATTTTAGTTTTTCCAAAAATTTCCCATCAATCACATTGAGAGTTGAACCACAATCCACAAATACCCGAAACTCCATTAATTCCTCCTCAACACCAGTGGTAGCAGAAAGAAAGACACCGTTATTGTTTAAACAAGCTATGCGGGCGACACTGACCTCATTTTTTTTTTCTCTCTTTATTCATTCGAAGCACACAGTTCTTAATAAAATGCTCAGATTTACCACAGTAGAAACACAAACCTTGAGCAAATCTGCGTTCTTTTTCCCGAGAGTGAGGTGCCACTGCTCCAATTTCCATCGGCTCTGCAATGTCAGTACATTCCTTCTCCAAACCTGGAGCTGACAAAGCAGACTTACTCTCATTAACCCTTGCACGCAGTCTCCTATCCACCCGTATGGCCAATTGCATAGCCTCTTGCAAGTTACCAGGTATAGGATAAGCAATCAGCAAATCTTTAACCCTTTCACTTAATCCTGCAAGAAATAAACTTTTCAAAGCAGAATCGTTCCAGCCCACCTGAGTGGACCACCTACGGAAGTGAGTACAATATTTTTCCACATTACCCGATCCCTGTCTCAAACGTCTCAACTCTGTCTCAGCTGATGAAACACGATCCGGATCGTCATACAACAACCCCAAAGCAGAAAAAAAAACATCCACTGATCCAAAGCATGGATCACTAGGCTGCAGAGAAAAGGCCCAGTCCTGAGGTTCTTTGCGCAAAAGTGACATTATAAACCCTATGCGCTGTGATTCATCACCAGAAGATCTGGGTCTCAAACGAAAATACAACAAGCAAGCATTTTTAAAAAAAAAAATCTTGTTGTTCAACAAAAAATAAATCAGGCAAACGTACCTTTAGCTCCACGAAATGTGCTCCAGAACAACTACTCACGTGTTGCTGGATTTCAGCCACCTCCAGAGAGAGACCCTGCAGGCGTTCAGCCAAATCCCGAACCGACACCATGATGGAAACAGAAAATCTTTCCTTAGAGATTTTTTTTTTTGTTTTTTATTTCTGGGCTGGACTTACTGCTATGAACTGCTACAAGCACTAAGGAAAGATGGGAACTCTGTCCCTACAATAAAACTGAGCTTGATCCCTACGATGTAACGGGGAACCTGATCCTGCGACCAGACCCGCTAAAGTCCTCAGCTAGTCTGAAACAAGACCTATAGTTGCGAGGAAGGAATCCCTACAAGATCTAGGGACTGGGAGAAAAGGTGGACACCTCCTAACAGAAATTGTAGCAGGGAAAATTAAACAGAAAACAAATTACTACGAGATCCTAAGATTAAGCAAAACTGACAGAGTAAGGCACCTAAGCACCCGGCTAGCTAAAGAGTAGATAATACAATGAAGTCCAGCAAAGCCAGAAGGGCGGAGCCAGACTAAATAGGGTAAAAAGGTCATGTGACCAGCAAACTGAAACAAAATCTAACAAGAGGGTTCTAACAGCCAGAGCTCTGACCTAAACCCAACTGAGCATCTCTGGAGAGACCTGAAAATGGCTGTCCACCATCCAACCTGACAGAACTGGAGAGGATCTGCAAGGAAGAATGACAGAGGATCCCCAAATCCAGGTGTGAAAAACTTGTTGCATCATTCCCAAGAAGACTCATGGCTGTATTAGCTCAAACGGGTGCTTCTACTCAATACTGAGCAAGGGGTCTGAATACTTATGACCATGTGATATTTCAGAATTTCTTTTTTAATAAATTTGCAAAAATGTCTACATTTCGGGTTTTTTTCAGTAAAGATGGGGTGCAGAGTGTACATTAATGAGAATTATATATATCAAATCCTGGCTTTGACCTGTGAAAATAAATTAAAAATAAATTATATACTAAGGCTCCTAAATTATATACTAAGGCTCCTAACACTATAATACTACCTTAGGTGGCTATTATAGCTGTTAAAAGTGCACAACCACCATCGTGGGGAGTCTGGGTTTCATATCCTGGCTCTGCCCTATTGGAAATAATATACCAGTGGTGGTCCTTGGGCAAGACTATTAACACTATAGTGCCTACCTCAATAAACATGAGAGTGTCACGAACAAAGAGTCATACCAGCTCGGACGCAGCCCGAATTAACAAGGTCCGCGTCAGATGTCGAGGAACCAGGACAATCTGATGAAAAATGGGCTACTGGAACAAACCATACATGGACAAGGCAAGAGAACCTGAATCTGATGAAATGCTACTGTAACAGCAGACCAAATGAGAGAGGATATATGAAGCGTAAGAGGAAACTCTGAATAGATACAAGACCTACATGTCCACTGACTGAGAAACAACTAGTCACCCAACGTTTCAATATCATAAAGAGGAAGCTATTATCACAAATTGAGATGGATCAACTGCACTGCAGATCCACCCATCATGAAGACCTGGAAGAACAACATGTGCGACCCCCTTAAGATCCTGATCCAGTCCTGCAACTAGAGAGCACTGCAGCTGATCTGAAACAGAGATCTTAGATAAACTAAATACCATCAATACCAGAGATCGACTGCCAAGGCCCAGCAAGGAAACACCACCAGACAGTATGCTAGAAGATGCCAATAGAGCACTTGCATCAATACCTACCACGACCATAACTCAAACTAATAAACTGATCTATGCTATTGCCTCAGCAATCATGGAAATGCTTGGCTATACAACCACCAAGAACAACAGAAGTCTGTGCCCCCCTTGGAAAAGAAGGCTGGAGACAAAAATCAAGGTGACATGAAGGGAAGTTAGCCAACTAATAGAAATACAGAAGGGTGTAAAGATCAAGAATAAGACCAAGCTGGACAACTACAAAGATCTGACTCCAGCTGAAGCCCTAGAGACTGCTAAACAAAGGCTCTCAGCACTCGCTGCAAGACTAGGGAGATACACTAGAAAAGCTGAGGCCAAGAAGATAAATGCCGTGTTCTCCAAAGAACCACCTACTGGCTGAAGAAACTAACAGCGGTACATGAACGCATGGCAAAGCAGATGAACCAACTGCTAGAAGAAAGCCACCACCCAGCTTGGCTAACACAAGGTAGAACAGTGCTGATCCTGAAGGATCCTCATAAAGGAACAATTCCACCCAATTACCACCCAATAACCTGCCTTAAAACAACATGGAAACTCCTGTCAGGCATCATAGCCATCAAGCTACAGAACCATATGAACCAGTACATGAATCCAGCTCAGAAAGGCATGTGGACCGACACCAGAGGCTCTAAGCACCAGCTCCTAGTAGATAGGGTAGTCGCTCAAGACTCAAGATCCAGACAGACCAATCTCAGCACAGCCTGGATTGACTACAGGAAAGCGTATGACTTAATGCCACACACATGGATCTGTGAATGCTTGGCTCTCTACAATGTCAACAGGAAATTAGGAACCTTCCTCAGAAACTCAATGGGGCAATGGAGAACAACATTAGAAGTCAACTCAAGACAACTATCACACAAGCATCCATCAAATGTGGCATATACTAAGGTGATGCATTGTCCCCATTGCTGTTCTGCATAGGCTTGAACCCCTTAAGTCAGATAATTACAGAGTCTGGCTATGGATACAAGTTCAAGAGTGGAAGCATCATCAGCCACCTCCTCTATATGGATGGCATCAAGCTGTATGCGAAAATTGAAAGAGACATTGATTCACTGATCCACCTGACAAGGATCTACAGCAAATACATCGGACCTTCGGACTGGATAAGTGCGGCCAGTTGGTAATAAAGAGAGGCAAGGTAGTCAAGACTGATGGAGTGGAATTATCAGCAGGGTACATAGCAGATGTACAGACATGCTACAAGTACCTTGGCATCCCACATTGCTACGGTAACCATTATGAGGAGGCAAGGAAATCATCAATATCCAAATACAATCAAAGGGTAAGACAGGTCCTGAAGAGCCAGCTCAATGGGAAGAATAAGATCCGCGCCATCAATACATATGCCCTGCCAGTTATCAGATACCCTGCTGGCATAGTGTTCTGGCCAAAAGAAGAGATGGAAGCTGCAGATGTGAAGACACAAAAGCTCCTCACAATGCATGGAGGTCTCCACCCTAAGTCTAGCACAAAAAGATTGTATAACAACAGAAAGGAGGGTGGTCGAGGCTTGATAAGCATCCAAGCCACCATCACAGATGAAACAAGGACTATACAGGAATACATCAGAAGAATGGCGCCAAAAGATGAGATGCTGAGAGAAAGCCTACGGCAGCAACAACAGATCTGGAATGAAGAACAGGAACATGAAGTGCCATGGCAAGACAAGCCTCTGCATGGGATATATCATCAACAGATAATGGAGGTGGCTGACATGAAGAAATCCTACCAATGGCTGGAGAAAGCTGCACTCCGAGACAGCACAGAGGCACTAATCATAGCGGCACAAGAGCAAGCACTAAGTACCAGATCCGTAGAAGCAGGAATCTACCACAAAAGGCAAGACCCAAGGTGCAGACTATGCAAAGAAACCTCAGAAACAGTCCAACACATAGTGGCAGGATGCAAAATGCAAGTAGGAACAGCGTATACTGAACGCCACAACCAAGTAGCTGGAATTGTATACAGGAACATCTGCACAGCATATGGGCTAAGTCCTCCTAAGTCAAGGTGGGAGACCCCAGAAAAAGTGGTAGAGAATGAAAGGGCTAAAATCCTGTGGGACTTCAAGATCCAGACGGATAAGCAGGTGTTGCCTAACCAACTAGACATTGTCATAGTAGACAAGGATCAGAAGACAGCAATGATATACGGATTTTTGTGTTACTCACCGTAAAATCCTTTTCTCCGAGACACTCATTGGGGGACACAGGACTGTGGGTGTATGCTTCTGCCGCTAGGAGGCTGACACTAAGTAACATAAAAAAGGTTAGCTCCTCCTCCGCCGTATACACCTCAGCACTGGCCGCAGGCAAACCCAGTTTAGTGCAAAAAGCAGTAGGAGGCTAAAAAATAAATCAAGAGTTAACACAGATACAGTATATTCAGAAGAAAAAAACTGCTGATACCAATTTAAGGAGAATAGAGTTAACTCAATATAAAGCCAGCCGGCTCTTAGGGAGGGTGCTGTGTCCCCCAATGAGTGTCTCGGAGAAAAGGATTTTACGGTGAGTAACACAAAAATCCGTATTTCTCCTTCGTCTCATTGGGGGACACAGGACTGTGGGACGTCCCAAAGCAGTCCCTTGGGTGGGAAACCGACTCCACAGTGTAATTTATAACCAAGCATTGCTTATAGGTGCGCAACCGCGCCCTGAAGAATCCTTCTACCCAGACTGGCATCCGCAGAAGTCTGGGTATGGACATTATAATGCTTGGAAAAAGTATGCAGACTGGACCAGGTTGCTGCTTTACAAACCTGTTCCACCGAAGCCTGATGCCGAAGGGCCCAGGAGGCACCCACCGCTCTGGTGGAGTGAGCCTTGATCCCTGCGGGAACCACCGTGCCTCTGATACGGTAAGCCTCCTGAATGGCTAACCGAATCCACCTAGCCAAGGTTGACTTAGAGGCAGCAAGTCCCTTCCTGCGACCTTCAGGGAGGACAAACAGCGTGTCCATCTGTCGAAAGGACGCCGTCCGAGATACATATCTCCTGAGTGCTCTCACCAGATCCAGCGTATGGAGAGCCTTCTCCACTCGGTGCGTCGGAGCTGGGCAAAATGAGGGCAACACAATGTCCTCATTAATATGAAATGAGGACACAACCTTAGGCAAAAAAGGTGGTGTTGGTCTGAGCACCACCTTATCCTGATGGAAAAGTAAGTACGGAGCTCGACAAGACAGTGCAGCCAGCTCCGAAACCCGCCTTATGGATGTAATGGCTACCAAAAACACCACTTTCCAGGAAAGAAATGATAGAGAAACTTCCTGCAAAGGTTCAAAAGGAGACTCCTGTAGGACTCCCAGGACTAGATTGAGGTCCCAAACCTCTAAGGGAGTCTTGTAGGGAGGAACTATATGGACAACCCCCTGAATAAAGGTCCTAACCTGAAAATTAGACGCGATCTTTCGCTGAAAAAGAACCGACAAAGCTGATATCTGTCGTCTAAGAGTACTAGGCGCTAGACCTGAATCTAGGCCTGCCTGGAGAAAAGATAGAATGTTCGGAATTGAAAAGAGGAGCGGGGAACAACCATGTTCCCTGCACCAAGTAAAAAAGACCTTCCAAATACCGTGGTAGATGCGAGCCGAAACGGGCTTTCGGGCGTTAGCCATCGTTGCGGCGACCTTTTTAGAGAATCCAGCCCTGGTCAGGATCCAAGATTCAACGGCCAGGCCGTCAAACACAGGACCGCTGAGTTCTGGTGGTAAATTGGGCCCTGGGAGAGAAGGTCCACGCGCTCTGGCAGTCGCCAGGGTGTGTCGGTGAGCAATTGTACCAGCTCCGCGTACCATGAGCGACGCGGCCAATCCGGAGCGATTAATATCGCTGGAACCCCCTCTATCCTGATCTTTCTGATCACCCTTGGGAGAAGGGCTATTGGTGGAAACAAGTATGGAAGATGAAACTGATTCCATGGTAGGACCAGAGCGTCTACTGCAAATGCCTGCGGATCCCGGTACCGGGAGACGAAGTTGGGCACCTTGGCATTTATCTTGGAAGCCATCAGGTCCACATCTGGGGTTCCCCAGCGTCGGCATATCTGCTGAAAAACCTCGGGATGAAGCGACCATTCCCCTGACGCTATGCCGTGACGGCTGAGAAAATCCGCAGCCCAGTTTTCCTCGCCCGGAATGTGGACCGCTGAAATCACAGAGTGATTTACCTCTGCCCAAGTCAGAATCTGTTTTACCTCGTGCATGGCCGCCCTGCTGCGGGTACCTCCCTGATGGTTTATGTATGCCACTGCCGTGGCATTGTCCGATTGTATTCTGACTGGGTGGCCGCCAGATGCTGGTGAAAATGTCTCAGAGCTAGCCGAATAGCTCGGATCTCTAAAATATTGATCGGGAGGGTCGATTCCTGCTGAGACCAAGTTCCCTGGGCTGTATGGTGACGAAACACTGCTCCCATCCGAGCAGGCTGGCGTCCGTTGTGACAACCAACCAAAAATTTGGAGGAAACAACCGACCCTGTCGAAGAGTGGTGCTCTTCGTCCACCACATTAGAGTCTGTCTGACCTGCAGGGACAGACGACACCGAAGATTGAGGGAGTAAGGGCTCCCGTCCCATACTGCCAAGAGTGCATGTTGAAGGGGGCGAAGATGAAATTGGGCAAATGGAATAGCCTCTATTGCTGCCACCATCCTTCCCAGGACCCTCATGCAAAACCGGATGGTGTGAGGAATTGGTTGGCGAAGGATCCGTACCTCTTGACGGAGAACCAAGGCCTTGTCCTGAGGAAGAATTATCAACCCCTGAGCGGTGTCGAAATTCATCCCTAAAAAGGTGATCTTCCGAGATGGCACAGGAGATGATTTCTTCGTATTCACCAGCCACCCCAGGCGAGCAAGGGTGTCTAACGTAATGCTGACACTTTCCTCGCAGATTTGAAAAGACGGACCCTTGATGAGGAGATCGTCTAAGTAAGGCAGGATGACTACCCCCCTGGAGTGCAGAATGGACACAACAGCAGCCATGACCTTTGTGAACACCCTGGGGGCTGTGGCTAGCCCGAATGGCAAGGCTGCGAACTGAAGATGAAGTTTGCCGACGGCAAACCGAAGAAATCTCTGGTGAGGAGGAAATATGGGGATGTGAAGATAGGCATCCTGAATGTCTATTGATGCTAGAAATTCCCCTTTTTCCATGGCTGCAATGACCGAACGGAGAGATTCCATTCGGAAATGCCGAATTCTGACAAACCGGTTCAGTCGCTTTAGATCCAGAATGGGCCTTACGGTACCGTCCTTTTTGGGTACAATGAACAGGTTGGAATAAAACCCCTGACCCTTTTCGATCTCCGGTACAGGCACGACAACCCCGCTGTGCCGAAGAGACTCGACCGCCCTGAATAAGGCGCGAACCCGAGATTCCTCCTTGGGAAGGCGCGAGGGAAAAAAACGATTTGAGGGAAGGCTGGAAAATTCTATTTTGTACCCCGAGGAGACTAACTCCCTGACCCACTCGTCGTGAGTAATCGATAGCCAAATGGGGCGAAACCAGAGTAAGCGGCCGCCTACTCTGGATAAATTGACCGGATTCTGCCTCCAGTCATTTGTCCGAATATCTCTGGGGTTTGGACCCTCTAGATCTTGGTTGTTGAGATCGTCCTCTTCCCAGAGGGTTGGTCCTGTAGGAGACCTGACGATCTCTGGCCTGACTAGGCCGACCTGAACCGCTGGAGGTAGCTGGCGCGGCCCAACCTGGGTTACGAAAGGCCCTAAAGCGAGGCTGAAGCTGTCGGCGAAAAGGCTGCTTAATCTTTTGCTGAGGAAGGAAACTGCTCTTCCCTCCCGTCGCATCAGATATGAGCTGATCCAACCTTTCGCCAAATAACCGACCATTCTGATATGGTAAGGATGTAAGCGATTTCTTTGAGATTGAATCTGCTCGCCAGGTTCTAAGCCACAAAGATCTTCTGATGGCAATTGCATTAGCAGCAGCTAGGGCTGCGCAATTTGCCGCATCCATGGACGCATTAATTAAGAAGTCTCCCGCAAGTGCTATCTGATTAGAAATCTCAGTTACTTCAGATGGTACCTCAATACCATGAAGCGCTCTATTTAGAGACTCCGACCAGGATATCATGGCCTTAGCAACCCAAGTCGCTGCAAAAGAAGGAGAGAGAGCAGAACCCGATGCTTCAAACACCGAGCGGGCCAAACCTTCAATCAGACGATCCGTTGGTTCCTTGATCGAGGAACCGTTAGGAAGGGAGAGGAGCGTTTTAGACGCCAAACGCGACACAGGAGGATCAACCGCAGGAGATTCCGCCCATTTCTTAAGAAGCTCGGGAGCAAAAGGATATCTAGTATTGAGAGCCTTTTGTCCTGCGAAGCGCTTGTCCGGTTTCTCCCGGTGGCGCTGCACTAGTTCCTCAAACTCAGGATGAGATCCAAAAACTTTATGAGCTTGCCTGGCTCTTTTGAAGGACACCTTATGACCGGAGGTCAAGGTGGACTCATCGTCTATCCCCAAGGTTTGATTGACAGCTTCAATCAAACTGTCAATTGTGTCCTGACAATTTGGTGCCTCCAAATTAAGGGACCCTTCTGAATCAGAATCCGAATACTGATCACTTGTCAGAGGTGAGGGAGAGCGGGAGACGGAACTGAAAGATGCCGAGGCTCCGGACGGCAAAGGCGATGCAGTGTGGGTTCGCTTCCCCTGCGTCTGCCTAGTGAGAGCGCGGCCCCTGCAGGCCGGAGGTTCATGAGACGTCGCCAAGACGGGTGAACCACTGTCCCTGCTCCTATCGGGAGCTTGAAGGGACTCGATTGCTCTAGTCAATGATGCCACAGATTGAGTCAGGGACAGAGCCCATTCAGGGGACCTGACGCACTGGGTTCCGTAATAGGAGCGGGTTCCTGAGCCCGTTCGGAGTCACAGGCTTCGCAAACCCGAGTAATCTGGGCGCGCGGAAAAGGGGACCTACAGGCAATGCATGCGGTATACAGTACCGTATGAGCTTTAGTTCTTCTGGACATACTGAGTCTATCACAGAGTCCGCAATGAACTGGATGTGCGACGGTCAGTGAAACGGAGTGCAGAAGTACTTAGTGAAGCGGAACAACCAGGCTGGAGGTAGAAGCACTTACCCCAGTCCTGTACCCCTGCGTCCTTAAACCGCGTAGCAGTGGCGTCTGGCTCCAAATTTTTCAAAAAGAGCGCCCCCCTGTTAGGAAGGCGAGCTCAAGTAGCCGAGCCTTTAGGGGGAGGATCGAGAGCGCGGCCTAGCTGTCAGAGGCCCGCCTCCAGCCCCGGCCTAGTCTCCAGCAAAAGCCGGGGACTAAATTTACAGCCGCGGCCTAGCATCAGCCGAAGCCGCGGCCTAGATTTCCGGCGGAGGCGGCCCCAAAACCAGAGGGCGGGCCCGCCGGAAGGAGACAATGCCGAGGGCGGATCCCCGCGACCGCGGCCCGCCCTCCAGCCGACACCGGACGCTACATCTTGGGCCGCGGCCTAGTCCCCGGCAGAAGCCGGGGACTAAATTTGCAGCCGCGGCCCAGATTTCCGGCGGAGGCCGCCCCAAAATCAGAGGGCGGACCCGCCGGAAGGAGACAATGCCGAGGGCGGATCCCCGCGACCGCGGCCCGCCCTCCGGCCGACACCGGACGTTACATCTTGGGCCGCGGCCTAGTCCCCGGCAGAAGCCGTGGACTAAATTTGCAGCCGCGGCCCAGCACCGCCCGAAGCCGCGGCCTAGATTTCCGGCGGCCGGCGCCGGACGCCACACCTCGGGCCCCAGTCCCGGTCCTGGCCAGGAGTGTACCTGGCTGGAATCCAGACGCTTGAAACCTGCGGTGCTCCATGCGTGCGGCGTTTCCAGTATCTTCTCCGTTTTCAAAAAGGTGAGCCATAGAGGGGGCTTTGTAGTAAAAAAGGTGGGACGGTGCAGGAACCCTAACTCCATCACCCCTTCAGGGGGCGAGGAGAGGGACCGTCCGCCTCCTTGCAGCACCGCAGTCTAGCATTGGTGGCGCAGTGGGGGCTGCACGGACAAACTCCTGCCTCTGTGCAACCTAGGGTTTCAATACCTCAGGGTGGACAGGGCTAAGTCCGGCATTCGTGTCCCACGTTGCGGGAGAGGATACGCTGGAGGCTTTACTCCACGTGCTCGCCCGTTGATGGTTTGGGGAGATCGGACCCTTTCAATAGGATCCGTCGCCCCTATCTCATCTTCGTGGGGAAGAAAAAAAAAAAAAGAAAAAAAAAAAATGGTCTGGAAAAAGAACCAGACGTGTGCCTCCATCAGACACTAAGCAATAACTGGGTTTGCCTGCGGCCAGTGCTGAGGTGTATACGGCGGAGGAGGAGCTAACCTTTTTTATGTTACTTAGTGTCAGCCTCCTAGCGGCAGAAGCATACACCCACAGTCCTGTGTCCCCCAATGAGACGAAGGAGAAAATAGATGTGGCAGTGCCAAGTGACGGTAACATGAGAAAGAAGGAATATGAGAAGCTGGAGAAATACCAGGGCCTCAAAGGAGAACTGGAGAAGATGTGGAAGGTGAAGGCAACAGTGATTCCAGTGGTGATAGGAGAACTTGGAGCAGTGACTCCTAAGTTGGAACAATGGCTACAACAGATCCCAGGAGCAACATCTAAGCTCTTTGTCCAGAAAAGCACAATGCTGGGAACAGTTAAGATCCTGCGCGAAACCCTCAAACTCCCAGGCCTCTGGTAGAAGACCCAAGAATGAGAAAAGGACAACAAAGACCACCCCCAGTGGGGGTGAGAAGGACGTTATATATATATAATATATATATTATATATATATATATATATAAAATAAAAAATAAAAAAACTAACATGCTTGTTATTTGCGCACTCATACTGACCTGAAGAATTATATTGGCGGGTCAGTTTTAGCATATAGTGAATATGGTAAATGAAAAATACACACTTTTTTGTTTCATGCAATTTCACTGCAATTGGAATTTTTTTTCCTGTTTTCCCATTATGCTATATGATAAAACTAATGGTGTCATTCAAAAGTACAACTCATCCCAAAAAAAACAGACTATATTGACGGAAAAATAAAAAAAGTTATGGCTTTTGGAAGAAAGGAAGGAAAAAAAAAATGGGGAAAAAAAAAATTGCCCGTAGCAGTGCAGTACAACGGTCTCCTTCAATATATCTACCTATCTATCTAAAAATGGACAATCAAAGGGATGAAAAACAAGCTTGAAGAAGGCCTAAGACATCCAAAACGTTCCTTAAAATAGTGCAGCGTAATTTCTTTGTCTTGATTCTGGACATTTTGCTCTTGTGTTGCACTTACACGTTTCACTCCAGCTGGCATACATAGAGTTTGAATCTTGCTTTGGCATTTCTTGTGGCAGATCATCTTGCAGGCTAATGAAAGACACACATTTTAGAAATCTGCATTTTTATTTGAGAATATGAAGACACTTTAATTTACTATATATCCATGTGAAATTTCATAAACTGTCAGGACTGTCACACTAAATATGCCCTTAAACTTTATAATGAGACTGAATGACACGGGCATACCGCAACACAGAGGGGCCAAAAGACTGTAGAGTCTGGTCAAACTAACTCCTGCACTGAACCACTTCACCATTTAATTAAACTGTGTAAGTTTTCCTTACTCTGTCATTGCAAGGGTTAATCAGTTCAGTTAATCTCCTGGTGCTCTCCATCCTGAATTGCCTCAGCTGTTCTGTGCTGGCCACTCCCCTCTGGTATATATGCATGCTACTGCCACTTGGCAAATTCCAGTGATAGTTCTTACTTTCTGGTTATGTGTTGGAGGACAAATTCAGTGTTTGGAAAGTTGTTCAAGAGATTTTTGTGTGGAGTTGGTTTAAATGCTAATAACTCACCCTCTCCTATTTAGTTTCTCCTGCCTACCTATCCCTTCCTGTGTTCCACTCCATTGGTTTGTGAGTGTATTTGAATGATTGTAGTTTTCTTTCATCCCTGTCTGTCTGGTTAGTGTAATCCTGTACATTTCAGCCTCACAACTTCCTGGGTGGGGAGGGAACAGATAAAGGTTTAAGGTAGCAGAATAGCAAGTAAAGTGACCTCGGCTTCTCCACCTTCAGGGGTAATCCGGTGGACTAGGACGTCCCTAGTTCAAAGGATCGGATAAGTGCCCACCTAGTGAATATTATAGGCAGCTTTCATCATCAAGCATTTCATTAACTTTTGAGAAGAGTTATGAGAAGAGTTATGAGATTCGCACAATAACATGCAATGGATCTTGCACAATAAGTTTGGTCACTGAAGGAAAATCTAGTAATTCAATGTAGACTACATTAAGTGGTATATTGTTGTGTCCTGCTTAAGTTGAGGGCACTTATAAGGTTGAATGAAGAATACGGCCATGTTCTTTGTGCTCTGCTTATTTAAATGACTATTATATTTCTTTGCACAAATGTGCTTTAATAGCATTTTATGAATATGGTAATGATATGCAATTACTTTTGTCATCAACTGGCTTGATGATTTGCTTGTACTTACTACTGCAGAGATAAGCCTTCTCCATTGGCCATATTGAAGAGGAGCAATGTTCACAGGACTGGCCGATGTTCACCTGGTAGCTGACAAACACATGCCCATGTGATTCCAACTGCAAAAAGAAAAGCTTCAATTATTAAAGGGCACTTGAGAGCAGATGCATGCAGTCTGGTCCAGGGTGGTACGTATCACACACTGTATGTATGATCTCAGTCATATATGTTTTACTTAAATACTACATATGTAAAAAAAAAAAAAAAGAAAACAAACAAAAAAACACACAAACAATGGGGCAAAAATCACATGGGAGACTAGTTTGAAAGGCAGCTTCCCAGCTGCTTCTTCCAGCTCACTGCAAGTCACTCCCAGGTCTCTACCTATCAGGTATGGACTGGGACTGAATTCCTGGCATTTGAAATCACACAGGCCCATGTTGACCCCATCCCCAATTACCCTGGATGGAGGAAAGGAAGACTTTCTACAAGACCAATATTTCTAATGATACAGGTAAGTGACAGAGTCAGCGACTTTGTGCTCCATCACAACTCTTAACAGTACGGGTATCTTGAGAACACCGATTCTGTTAACTACGTAGCAGACAAGGCAGCCCATGACCAGACAGGCCCTTCTGGCATTTGCCAGAATTGACAGATGGCCAGTGCGGCCCTGCTATCTATACACACATGCAGGGAAAGACCTGTCACTTAAGGGAAGTATGTGGAGCAAAGTGGCCAGGAACCCTCCTTTCAGACTAGCCTGCTGTACCATTTTATTTTGTGAAATACCACAGTGTTTCAAAGTGACACATAAATCATTCAGCCAGTTTCTGATACATGCTGCCAATGGACTCGGCAAGCATACATCAGCCATCAGGTTCCCTTTAAGACTGCAACTATAGCAGAGATGATTAAATATCACTAGTCCAAGAAAGTGAAACATACATTTGTCATATACAGTTGTGCTCAAAAGTTTACATACCCTGGCAGAATTTTTGCTTTTTTGGCCTTTTTTCAGATAATATTAACGATAACACCAAAACTTTTTCTCCACTCATGGTTAGTGGTTGGGTGAAGCCATTTATTGTTAAACTACTGTGTTTTCTCTTTTTAAATCATAATGAAAACACAAAACATTCAAATTACAATGATCAAAAGTTCACATACCCCATTTCTTAATACCGTGTATTGCCCACTATTGTCAATGACAGCTTGAAGTCGTCTGTGGTAGTTGTGGATGGGGTTCTTTATTTTCTCAGATCGTAAAGCTGCCGACTCTTCTTGACAAAAACCTCCATTTCCTGTAAATTCCTGGGCTGTATAGCATGAACTGCATGCTTGAGATCTCCTCAGAGTGGCTCAATGATATTGAGGTCAGGAGACTGAGATGGCCACTCCAGAACCTTCACTTTGTTCTGCTGCAGCCAATGACAGGTCGACTTGGCCTTGTGTTTTGGATCGTTGTCATGTTGGAACGTCCAAGTATGTCCCATGTGCAGCTTCGGGCTGATGACTGCAAATTTGCCTCCGGTATTTGCTCGTAACGTGCTGCATTCATCTTTCCTTCAACTTTGACCAAGTTTCCTGTGCCTTTGTAGCTCACACATCCCCAAAACACCAGCGATCCACCTCCATGCTTTACAGCAGGAAAGGTGTTCCTTTCATCATAGGCCTTGTTGACCACTCTCCAAATATAACGTTTATGGTTGTGGCCAAAAGGTTCAATTTTGGTCTCAACACTCCAAATTACCTTGTTCCAGAAGTTTTGAGGCTTATCTGCTGTTTTGCGTATTGAAGGTGAGATACTTTGTGGCATTTGCGCAGTAATGGCCTTCTTCTGATACAGTAAAGATGTATATCTTTGTACCGTGTTAGCCAGTAGATAGAAAAATATTTAGAGTTGAGAGTTCTCAGTGGTTGATACCTTTTAATGGCTAACTGAAAAGATGGTAACAAATTGCAAGCTTTCGAGACTACTTAGGTCTCTTCATCAGGCAAAGACTAATACAACATCTGAAGAAGGCCTTCTTCTGGCAACTCGACTATGCAGCCCATTTGTCTTCAAGTGCCTCCTTATTGTGCATCTTGAAACAGCTTCACCGCTAGAATTCAGAGTCCAGTATCTCAGCTGATGTTTTCTATGGTTTTTTTCTTTGAATCCCGAACAATTTTCCTGGCACTTGTGAACAAAAATTTTGTTGGTCTACCTGACCGTGGTTTTGTTTTTCAGAGCCACTGATTTTCCATTTGTTAATCACAGTTTGAATGCTGCTGACTGGCATTATCAATTCCTTGGATATCTTTTTGTATCCCTTTCCTGTTTTATATAGTTCAACTACATTTTCCCGTAGATCCGTTGACAATTCTTTTGCTTTCTCCATGACTCACAATCCAGAAATGTCAGTGGCTGGATGAAAGATGCAAGAGTCTGTCTGGATCCCAGAAACTCACTTCGCTTTTATGTACACACACTGATTACAAGCAAACAGGTCACAGGTGAGGATGTTAACTTTAGTAGCCATTCAAACCAATTTGTGTCAACTTCTGGGCATGTTATCAGGCAAAAATTACCAGGGTATGTGAACTTTTGATCTGAGTCATTTCGATGATTTGGGTTGTCATTATGATTTAAAAAGAGAAAACACAGTAGTCTGACAATAAATGGTTTCATAAAACCACTAACCATAAGTGGTTTGGTGTTATCATTAATATTCTCTGAAAAAAGTCCAAGAAATCAAAAATTTTGCCGGGGTATGTAACTGTATAGTAAGGTGTCTAATATTTATGGCGATTAGATATAAGACGCACTTTTTATGATCCCCAAAATTAGGGGAAAATGGGGGTGCGTCTTATAAACTGAAAACTGTTCTTACCGAGGGGTCAATGCGGCAGGTCCGGAGCTGGGGGTGTTGCTGTGGTCCTGCGGTGTGCGGTGGTTGAACAGCGGCGAGTGGTGGAAGTACAGCGGTGAGCGGAGGGCGTACGCCGGCGGTCGGTAGCCCTGCGGCGGCATTCTTCTTCTGGGGTCCGGCTTCTCACTCGGCGCAGATGGAGGAAAGCCGAGATCCCCATTCGCGCCTGCCTCTACGTGATGTCTCCAGAAAAATGGGCGAGGATGCGGCGCAGATGGAGATCTCAGCACCAAGATCTTGGGAGATGAGATCTCAGAGTCAAGATCTCCATCTGCGCATACGCTGCCCCAGCAGCCATTTTCCCAGAGTCCACCACATAGTAAACCGTTCGGGGGCTTTCGGCTTTCACAAAATGTCGGCGGAGCCCTCGCACCTCCGAGCAACCGCAGTGCCACTCTTGCCTCCTCCAGCAGCGACCCTGGGACCTTGCTTCACCGAACACCTGCAGCGTTGCCCATCCTAATACCCCTTTCTCCCAATCTGGGGTCCAAAGCATTGCCCCACTCATGCATCCACCAGCAGCTACCCTGGGACCCAGTTTCACCGCAGCCACCACCCCGGTAAGCAATAAGACGCCAGGATTGTAAGAAGCACCACCATTTTATTAAAAAAAAGTGTTTTTTTTTCCTATTTTTCTCCTCAAAATTTGGGGATAGGGTGCCCTTTGAGACTCCCATTCCTTTCCTAGTAACCTGAAAGGAGATAAACAGAGTCTATCCTTCCTCCAATGTTTTGCTTACAAATAGTGAAGACGGCATCTCCTGACATCTAGGGTGTGGAACTTCTTTTCCCTATCATTTTTAGGGTTAGGACAGTAGGTTGGCAGAGATATCTCCTGTGACCTATGTAACCTAGATACTACTTTAGGTAGACAGGCAGGGTCAGGTATTAAAACTACTCTATCGACCATCACCATGGTAAAGGGAGGGTCTGCTGATAGGGTCTGTATATCGCTTACTCTCAGTGCCGATGTTAGGGCTACTAAGAGTATAGGTCTTTAATGTAATTAATTTTATGGACCCTTTAGTTAAAGGCTCAAAGGGGCTCTGTAAAAACATTCAAGACCTTGTTCAAGTCCCATGCAGGGACCTTGGCCACCAGTATTGGTCTGGATCGAGCACATGCCTTAATAAACCTGAACACCCACCGATTACCCGCGAGGTTGTAATTATACAGAGCCCCTAAGGGCTATACCTGAACTTTCAAGGTACTAACCGCCAGGTCCTGTTCCTGTCCCCTTTCAAGGAACTAGCAGGATCTCTTTTAAGGGCACCTTTCCTTCCAGAGTACACCTTGTAGATGACAAGAATTTTTTCCTAGTCCTTCTGTAAATTTTTGTACTAGCAAGCAAGGTAGAGAACAGGTTGCGAGAAAACCCCTTAGACCGGCGTCACACTCACCGTACAAAAATACGGACTGTATTGTACGAGCGTAATACGCCAAAATGTTGCCGGCACAACAATCCGTATTTCATCCGTTGTCAGGGTGCGGCTGCGTATTTTGCGCATGTAAGCATCCGTATGCAATCCGTATGGCATCCGTACAGCATATTTTTCTTGCCGCCTTGCAAAATGGACATTTAACGGTTTTTAGGCCTGAAACTCATTGAAATAATCTTGCGTATTTATCGCAAGTCACACGTCTGGTCCGTGTGTAATCCGTTGTTTTCTCGCACCCGTACAATGGGCATAATACGCGTACAATCGCAACATGCTGCGGGCGTCTCGCACCGCAAGATACGGCCGAGAAAAATACGCATGATCAGAGCTGCCCCATAGAGAAATATTGGTCCGTGTGTAATGCGTGGTTTTCACGCCTCTCACTTGTCCGTATTCCTCCTTAGTGTGACGCCGTCCTTACCCTCTAGCACTGATCTCTCAAGTTCCAGGCTGTTATGTGCAGCCCAGTCCACTGAGGATGGAACACGGGCCCCTGAACTAGAAGGTCCGGGATTGCTGGAAGGACCCATGGTTCAGTGACTGACATATTCCTCAGCCAAAAGAATAAAGGCCTCTTGAGCCAAAAGGGGGCTATGAGCACTAGAGTTGAGTGAATATCTTTGGTTCCCCTCTTATTGGTTAAGCTGTAGCGCTTGCCAAATAAGCTACAGAGGGAACCTGGCTACCTGGATTGCGCCGGCTGAACAGCTGATCGCCACCACAGCTGCATGTGTCGTGGCTGTGTCACAGTCCAGCACATGCATGGAGAGCCCAACACACAGGCTCTCCATGCATGTGCTGTGACACAGTCGCGACTCATGCAGCTGCGGCGGCGATCAGCTGTTCAGCCGGCGCAATCCAGGAAGTTGGGTTCCCACTGTAGCTTATTTGGCAAGAGCTATAGCTTGCCGAATAAGCAGGGAACTGAAGATATTCGCTCAACTCTAATGAACACTACTCTTGCCCTGTCCTGCCTGATCTTCCCGAGAACTGCTGATATTAGACAAATTGAGGGGAAGGCGCAGGCTAGGGTGAAGTCCCATGAAAGGCGTCCACCGTCTGTGATTTTCTTTTGGATCCAGGGAGCAGAACCTCTCCACCTTGCGGTTCTGCCGAGTAGCAAAAAGGTTGATTTCCGGCCACCCTCACATGGCCAAAAACCGCCCGAATATTGCTGTCTTGAGGGATCATTCACCCTGTAGAACTGGTCTGGAGCTCAAAAATTATGCTGTTATATTGTCCTTTCCTCTGATGTGAAGCGCAGATAGTGAAAGGATGTTCTCCTCCGTAAGGCTGAAAATCCGTTTGGTAATCTGCATTAGGGAACGGGACCATGTACCCCCTGGTGATTCAGGTATGCAACTGTGACCTGGTTGTCCGACAATATTCTTACGTGATGGCCTCGCAGGAATGGTAGGAGACTCTGTAACGCATTCTCTACCGCCAGGAACTCCCATATGTTTGAGGAGTCTTCCTTTTCTACTGCTGACCATATTCCCTGAACCAGATGGTTGTCCAGATGTGCTCCCCACCTCCTGGGACTGGCGACTGTGGTAACTACCTTGGTGATGTGAGGAAACCACGGGACCCCTTTTCGAAGTGATTCTATCTTCAACCACCAGTGGAGCGAATGTATTACCTCCCGAGGCAGTATCAGTGTACCTTCCAGATACCCCCACAAGGAACATTGACTTTCCAACATGAACCACTAAAACTCTCTTGCGTGGATTTGGGCACACTTCACTGCCGGGATACATGAGGTCAGGGAGCCCAAGAGGGACAAAGCACTCCTGAGACACATCACGGATCTTGTATTGACCTGTAGAGGAGACTGAGCAATTTTTCCTTTTATTGATCCAGTAGGCAACACTCTTGATGGCATGAGTCGAGTAAGAGTTCTAGAAAGATTTGTGACCTTGTTGGGCCTTGATTTTTTTAGGCTTAAACACCACCCTCTAAGTTCTCTAAGATGGTGGCTACATCTCTCACTTGACTGTGGCAATGAGTGAAAGAACGGTCTACTATCAGGAAGTCATCCAGGCATGGGATGACCAGTCTGTTTCTTTCTCTGAGGTGGGCCGTCACATCTGATATTAACTTCGTGAATACAGGAGGGGCCACTGCAAGGCCAAAGGGGAGGGTCTTATACTGGAAGTGCCTTGTGGTACCCCCTACTGGCACTGCCCTTCTTATCTGGCTTTACCCATTCTTTACTAATGAGATTTAGCAGTTTCTCATTCATAGGACAGGATTCACATTTTTTTCTTGTCCAAGGTGCTAAACATGATATCTTAGATAGACTTTTTGGCCTTCTGGTCAACCAGTCCTATTGTGGACCTTATGGCCTTAACTAAATTGTCCACCTCTTCTAAGGGGGAAGCAATAGCCCAATCCCGAAGAATCCCCTAGTCCAAATATGCAGTCAATGACCTGGGAGACACTTCAGCTCCAAACCCTACGTGGTGTTTTCCCTGAGAGGGATTGGGACCCTAACAAGTTCTCCACGTCTGCTCTGATGAGGGTTATTAAGGTGGAAGAGAAGTCTGGGGTCTCATTAGGCAGTGTCATTAATATTAAACTAGCATAATTTTTTGGGCCATGTGCTACCCAGATCATGCCCGCAGAGAGCGCAGGCTCTGTGCTTCGATTTCCCTATACATTTTCTAGGGGGATCATACCAGAAAAGCTAGTAGACAGAGAAGGAGAGACGGAGAGATATGCATTATTAAAATGACATTCTAGTAGCTCACTCAGCACTCAGAGGAACTTTAAGGGTACCGGAACAGGAGGTAGGATGTTGTAAGAAAGGTCTCCTTTAGAGCTGTGCCGACTTATCCTAGAGTCTTTGGACCTGTGTGCCCCGCTGGAGCTTCCGGAACTCCTATCCTGGTGTGGTCGCGTCCGGGTTGCTGCGGCTGCTCTGGCTAAAAATGCTGCTGCTGTGGCTGCCGCTTTGGAGAGGATGGCTGCGCATCCATCACTGCACTAGTGCCCCTGCCTGGCAGACGATCTACCCTTAAGTATTGTGCTTGTAGGGGATCTGCCGGCAGGCGTCTCTTGCAGCTTCCTGTACCCGCCCCCGTAAGTGCTCCGGGTGAAAGGTCCCGGCGGCGTCATCAGAGTGTGACTTCCGGTTTCCGGCCGCGCTCTGTGACCGCACCAGGATACAGGGCTGCCTGCTAATCACGCGGTGATGGTGCCGCAGAGTCCCGCACAACTGATGGCAGAGACCCCATCTGGCCATCCCCCGCGGCGCTTCCAGCAACTCCGGCCACGGCCAAGCAGAGCGACCGACCGACCCAGGTCTGGGAACTTGCTTCTTTCTCTTCTTCTGCCGCTGTACAGTACTGAAGGTTCCCCCGTCAAGGACAGGAAACCACTGATGTGGAGAAAAGAGCCGCCCTTTTTATCTTGAAGGTTTCCTGTCCTTGAAGGGCGGATCCCCTCTCTCGTTGGTACAGTCATGTGTGACTGGAAAAATCTGCTGACAGATACACTTTCTAAATAAATTAAACTTCAGGTTATATGAAAAGACACTGTAGAATTTTTATATTAAAAAAAATAAACAAACTCACCTCCAGCATACCACCCATCCTCCCCCACCAAAAAAAATAAAAAATTGGAGTCTATTATAAGCAAATTTGTAGTGTGATGTAATCAAGGTCCAATAAATGCCTTATTTTTGCATTTTTGGAGGGATAATGAAAATCCTTTTTTTCTGGTACAACTATAATAGAATGCTTACATGTTGGTCTTGTTTTCTCTTTTTCTTTTGAGATTTCCTCTGCTGAAACATAGAAAATAAATTAAATTGGAGAGAAGAAAAACAAACAAAAAAAACAAAAAAAAAACCAAGAAAACTTCGAAAAAATAAAGGAAAACCGCAAAAAGATAAAAAAAAAGTTGAAAACCTTTTCCCGTACCAACCTTTGGGGGTAACCTAGACCCCAAGTTCCCGCTGCCTGTCACTAGCAGACAGATGGATACTAAGTAGTAGTGCTTTCTCCTCTCACTAGCTCCAATACCCATTCATGTTAGCAGTTGGAGAAGCAATAACACAATCAAAATATCTATTAAACATAATGAACAGTATCCATAGCACAGAACCCAAGAACCTTGCTCATAAATGACAGTCTCAACTATACTTTGAAAAAATTTTTAGTGAGTGCTGTGTCTCCAAATGGATGATGTGAGACAAGGTTTTTAATATTAAGGTTGGAGTCGCACACTACGTATAAAAAAAATAAATAAATAAAAACCGGTCCGTTTTTCATGGACGAGAATCGCACAAATGTTTCCTGAACAGTGATCCGTCTGTCATCCGATTGGAATGTGAGGATGCGATTTTCTCGCCTCTGAGCGTCCGTGTGACATCCGTTTGACATCTGTCTGGCGAGATTTTGTCGGCGGCTTGCAAAACCGACATATAAAGGATCCAAATGACAGGTTTTAAATCACAAAAGAAAGAATAGATATATACACATAGAATACATAATATATATACACACACACATACTTGTCATTGTGATATATATCTATATATATATTTACAGTTCATACACTTCTACATAGCAGAATAGCCGCTGATTGCCGGCTTCTGTAAAATTATTTAAGAACCCGACATGAAATGACACATGGTTTACATACAGTAAACCATGTCATTTCATTTAGTTTTATATATGGTTTTGATTAAATTACATGAGTGTATGTGTGCAAAATTTCATACATGTAGGTGTTAATTTAATGTGTAATTTCATTGCAAAAAAATGCGTGGGCTCCCGCGGTATTTTTCTGCCAGACAGGGAAAGCCAGTGAGTGAGGGCAGATATTAATAGCCTTGAGAGGGACCATTGTTTTTGGGCCCCCCCTGGCTATTAACATCTGCCCCCAGCCACCCCAGAAAAGGCACATCTATTATTAAATGCGCCTTTTCCGGCACTTAGCCTGTCAATTCCCATTGCCTTTAGCGGTGGCTGATGGGTTAATAATGGCTTGCTATTATACATACATTATATCTCTCTCTCTCTCTCTCTTTATATATATATATATGTATTCTATGTGTATATATCTATTCTTTCCATTCTTTATTAAACGTGTGATTTTACAGTACAGTGCACTGAATTGCCGACCTTTCTAAAGGACACCGGTGAGTTTTTATCGCAAGTCACACTGTGGTCCGTTTGGAATCTGATTTTTTATTGCACCCATAGACTTGCATTGGCGAGTCCGATCGCATGCTGCGATTTTCTCGGCCCGAAGAAAACGGCCGAGAAAAAAATCGGATGATGGGAGCTGCCCCACAGATTAACATTGGGATGATTGCAAGGCGATTTTAAATCACCTTGCACTCGTCCGTTTTTGTTGCCAGTGTGACTCCGGCCTAAGGAACAAATATGCAAGACCTTGGAAAGTTCAAAAGCAGTCCTTAATGATGGGACATCATTAGGGACCCGAATTCCAGCGCTGTGTTACTTACTTGGCTGCTAAGTGTTTTTTTTTAATCAGAAGCAGGACTAGAAAACTCGCTGCCAAGTAGTCCTCCATATTCATGAGCTGTGAAGAACAACACTCACACCACTGATGGGCAGCTTTCTGCCTATGCACAGTTTACACAAAAAAAAAAAAACACCTGTCAATAAGTGGTGCAAGTGGGATCATACAGAGCTCAGAATTAAGGGAATTGGCAGATCTGGAGCAGATAAATCAGTGATTTTATCATAACTGCAGCAAGCAGTCCAGTAAGTGATACATGGCTGGAATCTGGATCTCTACCCCAACATCATTCTACTCTCCAATGGAGTAGCAAACACCTGGTGACAGATTCCTTTTAACTAAGGTTGATGGATCATTCTCCCAGAACGGTGTGTGCGTCAACTTTTCATCACAAAGCCTCTGCTCTATAGGTGGACAAAGTGGCCACATGGTCATCGCGTCACACACTTTGGTAAAATTTTATAGGATGCATACTTCTGCAAGCACTCTGTAAAGTGCCAAGTCTTATTTAAGGTTGCCAAATCTAATGCGCTATCGTGGCTATAGATGCAACCATAACCTGCTTGGGACCCTCTTGAAGAATGAAAAGGGAGTACGCCTGCCAGAAAGAGGAGGTTTGATGCATATGCACAAAGCATGGACTCTCCAACTTATCAACTTATAACTTTTTCCAGAGACGGGAAAGAGGGGCAAAAATGGTGCGACACCAATAAGCTTATTAAGGTGGAATGCCAATATTACTTTCAGCAAGAATGAGGATATCAAGTGAAAAGCTACAGTATGATGTACAACTGTAATAGGAAATTTAGAGAACAAGGCTACCAATCCTGGCACTCACCTGATGGAACTTTCCTAGAGGGAAAATCTAAAGAGATTTTGCAGAGGTGCGACTGTAAGAAGACGACTGTAGTACTTTAAGGGTATGTTCAGATGCAGCATTTTTTTCATAGTTTTTTTTTTCTACTGCCAAAAGCTTCAGTAAAAATGCTGCTTTTTATCAGGTAGACTACATATGTTATTTGTCTACAGTACATGTTAATGAAGTTAGTTTTATTCACCAAAAAAGCTGCAAAAAAAACCAACACAAATATTATGCTGCTTTTTATTTTCCAGTGTTTTTGCAGTGGCTCATTTCTTACAAATGGGTAAAAAATGCAGCAACAACGCTGAAAGAATAGAGTCAGTCACAAAAAAAGACGGATTTTGGTAAGAACTTACCTGTAAAATCCTTTTCAGCGAAGGAAGGAAGAGAGACACAGTCATTACTAGTGGGTAGGCGGAGCCCAGATAGGATTGACACCTCAGATTAAAAAGAGTGTTGACCGGCCCCTCCAGCTCGGGCTCCTCCTACTCAGCTCTTCAGTCGTACCCAAGCTTAAGGAAGAACAATATCACCAGCGAAGCAACATAACCCCTTCTGAAGGACTTCAGAGAAAAAACATAAGAGTACAGGTTATGCATGCATTTGGCAAAAAATCACACAGTTACAGGTACTACTCACTGAACCTGACTACTGCGATAAGCTGGCAATGCTGGAACAGAGCCGTAGCGTGTCGACCTCAGTCCAGATAATCGCTATCAGAGAAGGGTCACGCTGCATCTGTAAATACAACAACACACTTCTGCCATGGGAGGGAGCTGTGTCTCTCTTCCTTCCTTCGCTGAAAAGGATTTTACAGGTAAGTTCTTACCAAAATCCGTCTTTCAGCTGCAGATGGAAGGAAGAGAGCCACAGTCATTACTAGTGGGACGTCCCAAAGCAGTCCAAAAATTAGGGCGGGAAAAAACCAAAATAGGCAGAAACCCAACAACCTAGATAAATGCGCCACAGGCGCCAAATACAAGTTAACTAAAAACTTTAAATTACCGCTGCCTGCAGGACCCTACGTCCTAAGGCCGCATCAGCGGAAGCACTGACGTCCACCTTATAAAACTTTGTAAATGTGTGGACGAAACGCCAGGTCGCCGTCGGCAGAGCTGAGCTGCCGAAGCCCTTGATGAAAGGCCCACGATGAAGTCACAGCCCTTGTGGAGCGAGCTCGAATCTTAATCGGGCAAGGTTCGCCATTAAGACAGTAAGCCTCCAAAATGGCCGACCGAATCCAACGAGCTATAGAGTCCTTGAAAACTCGTTGATCACGCCTACGACCTGCTGTAATCACAAACAGAGAATCTGACTTTCGAAAACCTTGAGTAATAGACAAAATAGAACTTCAAGACCCGCACTAAATCCAATTTGTGCAAGTTCCGTTCCTTTGCATTCCCTGGGCCCGGGCAAAGCGAGGACAACACAATATCCTGGTTAACATGAAATTGCGACACCACCTTAGGTAGAAAATCGCCCCGTGTGCGAAGCACTACTCGATCCGGGTAAAACTCCAGGAAAGGAGGCGAGCAGGAAAAAACTGCCAACTCAGAAACCCTTCTTAAAGAGGTTACCGCCACTAAGAAGGCAACCTTCCAAGAAATTAAAGAAAGGCTAGCAGAACCCATAGGCTCAAAAGGTATATGCTGAAGAGCCTCCAAGACAAGGTTGAGCCGCCAAGGAGACACAGGCGCCTTCCGCAGTGGAAACTGACGGGTTACTCCGCGAAAAAAGGAACGTACGTCCCTATGCGAGGCGATAGCCTTCCGAAATAGCAAGGACAGGGCAGAAACCTGACCTTTCAGAGTGCTAACTGCCAAACCTTTTGTCCAGCCCGTACTGTAGCAAAGCCAACAAATTGGGAATGGAAAAAAATCCTCGGATTCCTTGAAGAACCCGAAACCACGAAAAGACCAAGTCTTGTGATAAATCTTAGTAGTAGCCGGACCTCTGGCAGCTCGCAGAGTGGCAATGACTTCGGCTGAAAAACCTCTACGGGTCAAGGTTTCGGTCTCAAAAGCCACGCCGTCAAACGCAGAGACTTCAAGTCCGGATGACGAACGGGCCCCTGGGTTAACAGGTCCGGGCGAGGAGGAAGTGGGAATGGCGGTGCCGCCAAAAACGACACCAGTGTCGAGAACCACGTCCTCCTTGGCCTATCCGGGGCTATCAACATAGCCGGAATTCTCTTCCAGTCTGATCCGACGCAGCACCAGAGGAAGTAAAGATATCGGCGGAAACACATAGACTAGCTCGAAATGGTCCCACGGAGCCACCAGAGCAACCACCGCCACAGCCTTCGGGTCCTTGTACCTGGACATGAACGTCGGTAACTTGGCATTGAACCTGGATGCCATCAAATCCACTTGGGGAGTTCCCCAACGGGAGCACAGCAGCGCAAAAATTTTCGGATGAATACTCCATTCTCCAGGATCCATCTTCTCGCGACTGAGGAAGTCCGCCGTGGTATTCAGGACTCCTGGAATGTGAATCGCAGAGATGGCTGGAACCTTGGTCTCGGCCCATAGCAGGATCCGAGACACCTCCATCATGAGGCTGGAGCTCCTTGTCCCGCCTTGGTGGTTGATATACGCAACGCTGTCGCGTTGTCTGTCTGCACTCGGACTGGTAGACCGCTTAAAGGGACCGTCCAGTGTTGTAGGCAAAAGAAAAATTGCCCTCAACTCCAGGATGTTGATCGGTAGAACAGACTCTTCCGATGACCATACTCCCTGGATCCAAAGATCGTTCCAGACACCCCCCCCCCAGCCCGTCAGGCTGGCATCGGTGGTTATGACCGACCACCTCGGAGGGAGGAAAGATTTCCCCAGGAATAACGCTCCTGGACGTAACCACCATCCTAGGGATCCTCGCACCCTGTGAGAGATGATGACGCTGCAATTCAGAGAAGCTTGCGATCGATCCCAACGACTCAGAATGAGTCTTTGGAGGGCCCTGGAATGAAATTGGGCAAAAGGAAGTGCCTCCATGGACGTCAAACCCAGAAGGCGCATACACTTCCGAAAGGACATTGCTGTCGTAGACCTCATAATCTGTACATGTCGAAAGAGACATGCCCGCTTGTCTGGAGGAAGGGACACCACCGTCCGTACCGTGTCGAAATGCATTCCCAAAAACAGGATTGACTTCCAGAGACGACTTCTCCCAATTGACAAGCCACCCGAAATCCTCCAGGAGCTGAAGGGATAAATTGCGAGCCGTCCCCGGCTCCTCCTTTGAGGACGCCACAATCAGAAGGTCGTCCAGGTAGGGAAATCGTAACCCCCTGTCTTCGAAGAATTGCCATGAGGGGCGCTAGAATTTTTGTAAAAACTCTGGGCGCCGAGGCCAAGCCGAATGGCAGAGCCACAAACTGGTAATGGTCCTGACCTATGGCAAAACAAAGGAAGCGCCGGTGAGCCCTTCCGACGGGAACATGCAAATAAACGTCGCGAATGTCGATTGACCAAAAAGACGTTCTGCGACAGGGCTGCCACAACGGAGCGAAGCGACTCCATGCGGAATTTTCGGGATGTAAACATGCCGATTCAGTCTTTGAAATCCAAAATAGGGCGAAATTTGTCCTCCTTTTTGGGGACCACAAAGAGGTTGGAATAAGAATCCTCTTCCCCGGTCCTCTGCGGAACCGGTATCACCACACCCTTCTGCAGAAGGGAATCGACCTCTCGTAGTAGAGCGGCAAATAGCTCGGCTCAGACGGAATGCGAGATTGGCAAAACCTGTCCGGGGGTCGAGAAAGAAACTCTATGAAGTAGCCTGCCAACACAACCTGTGTTACCCAGGCGTCCGACACACGGGAAATCCAAGTCGGTTTGAATTGGAGTAAACGACCCTCCACTCGAGAGCGCTCGAGTGAGACCCAGACGTCAGACCGCCTTAGCGGGTTTTTTGCCAGCTTCTGTCTTAATGGAAGTTCTGTTTCCAGGGTATGCGGAATTACTGAGAAATTCCCCCTTTTTTTTTTTTTTAAAAAAAAGAGAGGAACGACCCAAACCCCCAGAGGGTTGACCGGATCATCCCCTGGACCGAAAGGACCGCCGACAACTACCGGCACTAGTCCTGCCAGACGCAGAAGTCACAGCTCTGCGCTGCGGTAAAGCTGTTTCTTTTGCCTCTGAAATCAGCTCTGTGAGGTCAGATTCAAATAGCTGACCACTTTGTAAGCTAAAGATAGCAAACCCTGCTTGGAAACCGGTTCCACTGTCTAAGCCACAGTGCTCTTCTGACTGTGACTGCCGAGGATTGCGCCCTGGATAGCAGTGACGCAGAATCCTTCAACTTGAAAAGCCCAACTATCTCGATAGAGGGGATCCATCTTGTCACGCCGTCCGTAGACGGTCCAAACGGCTCAGGGAAACTTTACAAGTACACATAGATCCTTAATACTGAATCCATGACCCGCGGCCTCGCAGATGGATATTGTTGCCATCTCCATTTTTCTGTCCAGCAGGTCCTGCAGACTCGCCTTCCTTTACCAGGATAAAGGGACATTCACTTCAGGAGATCCAATTAACAATCAACTCCGTAGAAAACGGATACAGATTGTAAAGCCGTCGCGACCTATGCGACTCCTGAAACATCCGGGCCGACTTACCAGGACGCCTAGTTACCTCTCTCTGGTAACTGTAACGCCCTCATGGCTCCAATAGTACGGTCCATGAGAGAGGCAGAGTGTCCCTGCCGATCCTCCTTGTCCGA
Organism: Oophaga sylvatica; assembly: GCA_033576555.1. NCBI lineage: Eukaryota > Metazoa > Chordata > Amphibia > Anura > Dendrobatidae > Oophaga > Oophaga sylvatica. The sequence goes on along the minus strand of JARQOD010000001.1, from coordinate 552,491,351 downwards.
AACGGACATCTTCGCTACGCGAGAAGGAAGGCACCGATTTGTGTCGCTTCCTTGAGAGGATCTAGCTGACACTCTATAACCTAGAAGGTCAGACAGGCCATCATAGAAACTAGCGAGGGCCTCCATTTTGACACCACTGGAACCTCCGACCACTTCGCATGACGCCGTCGGGGTCTGCGTGTCAGATAGTCCGCATCTGACATGTCCTTGCACAGTATATGGCAGGTTAAACCTGTCAGTAACTAGAACAGTGTGTTTCTTAAAGAAAAAACAATCGCTGAAGGGTTAAAGCTCTTAAAGAGAGAGCTACCCCAGCATTAATAGTTAACCGCCTAAGAAGGGGTTAAAGTAGCAGACTCCCCACAACCTTGACAATGAAAAAGTTGTGCGAGCCCCAAGTGCCTCTTATAAGGCAGCAGCTGCAGGACAGCTTTTATGCCACACTAACAGAAAAACGTTCCACAAGATCGCTAAAAATTGCGCTGTTTTGTATATCGCAATGACCGCCAAAGTTGTTAAGGAGATCGCTAACCGCTTATGCGATGTTAATGAGATCGCCCAGATTGGCAGCTACTAGCGACATTAAAAAATGATCACACAAACGATCGCATTAGTATGCGTCGTTATCAGGAACGTATAGTGGCAGTATTAAAATCGCAGACTCCCCACAAACTCTTTATTATTATTGAAAAGAGTGTGCGAGCCCCTTAACAGCCGCAGGACAGCGCAGTCTGTCACTCATTAGTGCCCCAGAAGGCGCCCGCGCTGTGGGGGTGAAGGGGTTAAGCTTCTGCCTGCGGGCTAGAAGCGACTCACCCAGCTGGTAACAGTGTAACATCTTGCCGGGAGGGGAGGAGGGAGAAGAGCCAGAAGAAGCTTTCAGCCTGCTTCTTTAATGGCCGCCGCGCTGTGCCTCCGTGTGCTCCATGAGGGAAGCCGGAAATGGAGACAGCAGTAAAGCGCGCGCTCAGAGCGGCGCGAAAATTCAAATAAAAAGGCGCGCACTCCTCTCCTATGTCCTGCAGGCATCCACCTGCGGACAAAAAACACAGTCACCGACATGTAATGTACAGCGGCTGCCGCAGCAGTCGCTTAAACACTCACACACACATTAATAAAAATGCGTGGTACTCACCAGCCGAAGCGCCACAGGGACCCCCAGGGGTTTCTGGCGCTATGCCCATGCTTCCCCCAGGGCGGGGGACGCAGTGACCCCTGCAGCGCGGTTTGCGCCCCCGCCAGGGAAGCCATCCTCATCCCCCCGGGCCGGCAGGGTTCTGCAGGGACCACCATTAGGGTAATACAGATCCGCCAAGGGAGAGGTGGGAGTCCAGCAGCGCTGAGACCCCTGAGACCTCTAGACCACTTCTGGTGATCCAAGTCTCTTGTCCGATAAAAAATAATAAAATCTTCTGAGGAGCTGCTTCCAGCAGCGACTATCCTCTGAGACCTCAAATTGTAAACTGAAGAGCTGAGTAGGAGGAGCCCGAGCTGGAGGGGCCGGTCAACACTCTTTTTAATCTGAGGTGTCAATCCTATCTGGGCTCCGCCTACCCACTAGTAATGACTGTGGCTCTCTTCCTTCCATCTGCAGCTGAAATTTACAAGCGTGTGCACAAACTTTCAAAAAATAATAAGCTGTTGTTGGTACTGTATAAAAAAGGCACCGAGAAAACGCTGCAAAAATGCCACATATGAACATACACTAACGATCAATTTGAGGTTTCCTAGTGGTTTGGGCTTGTAGATTAGGAAGGACTGCATGAGCTACAGTACTTCCAGTCAGAAATCGCAAATGGCTAATTTAGAGGCCAATGACAATTGGAGCAAACTAAAGGAGTAAACATGGCAAGGAGTTCAAGGACACTGATCAAATCCTCAGGGGAATGTCCTAAGATTGCCACACAGCAGTGTAGCCTGGCATCTGTCCTAATGACTTGAAACTGAAATGGGAGGAAGACTATCCTGAGATAGAGTGAGGTAGTGATGCCACTGCTGAAGATAGTGATAGACCAATAAGGGAAAGCATATGGTCTGGCCCAAGAAACCTTTCACTTCGCTGCACCAGGAACAAGGATGATATGCAAATTGTCTCTTCAGAGAGGAAGAGGACTAGAACTCTATTGTCACCTATTAGAAGTAGCAATCCTAAAAGTCAATGTCGACCCTTTAATGAGTCTTGTCACATGACCTAGGATAAAAGCCAAACCAGAATCTCAATTTGCCTCGTCAGTGCAAAGTGTGACATCTGGTTTGGCTGTGTGATTGTGGCTTTAAGGCTCCTCATCTTGGCATGCTTAGTATGTCAATCTCCGCAAGGAGAAACGATACTTCTTGGATATCGGTCAGACGCCTCTCACACAGCCAAACCAGATTTCACACTTTGCACTGACGAGGGGCAGTACCCCAAAACACAGTGTCCGCAAATTGAGATTCTAGTTTTGCTTTTACCCTAAGTAATGTGACAAGGCTTTTCTCTTCATACCCATCCTGCTTCTTGTAATCACGGCATAGTCTGGAAAAGTGGTAAAAGCTGAATACAATCCCGATTTTCTTTTGAGGATTAAAATGGTTGTGCTTGGTCTGGGGAAGATGAAAGCTTTTTTTGGATAATATATATATTGTCTCCTTTTAAATTTATATTAAAAGGTTTTCAACATTGTAAGTAGCATAACTTTAAACCTAAATAATTCTGGAACTAACCTTTTGGGGTTCATGGTCCTCTTTCTTGGAGTAACTTCTTGTAAATTCATCCAAGAATGACTGGAACAAGTTGAGGACAAGCTTCACATCTTTCTCATTCTTTTCTTTAGTTAGACTACTCACAAGAAGTTGAAAGTTCTCCATAAGGTCTTTGTAGCCAGCATGAATATGGCCTTTCTACATGCAAATTAAGGTACGGATAAGGAATTTGTTTCCAACAGGTTTTATTATTATTTTACATGCTTTCAAATGTCTACTAGAGTTACAATGAAGCATATGGTCACATATCTTGAATCCATATATTTTGGCCTTTCATGTGATATTTGAATTAGGTTATCAAAAAGACAACTTACAGGAGAAGAATACATAGACTTCAGATTTGCTCTAAACATTTCCATGGCTCTGTAGAGAAGGCTTTCAATGGCAGATTTTTCCTGGTGTAAAGTAGTAATCTGAGGAGACAAAAATAATATGCGAGTAGTGAGACAGAACTTAGTACCCTTGATTTTTGATTACAAGGATGAAGAAATAAGCGTTATAGTAGTATCCATAATGGTCTTTCAAAGCACATATGGCCACAAATGTCTCAGGGCAGATCGGATTTTAGGCTTATAATAAGACCAATAGCATGGCTCTATTACTGATAATGTCACACACATTATGTTTTTGAACGAGGATTGCAAAACCTTTTGTTGGGTTATCTTTCCACCTTAACAATTAAAAAATCATGCATAATTCAGAAGTTACAGTCAAGCCTGAAGAGAAGTGACAGCAGTGTGCATTTACTATAGTAATAGTTCCGGATTTTCCATTATTTACTAGTTCCATCTAGAATATGTGGATTTTTAGGTTATTGAACACATCTTTTTCTGCTACATGTATTAAGACACATTAATACACAACTTAGTTTGTTGGACACATTTTTTTTTTTTTTTATTTCTAAGAAAAAATTTTGAAATTAAACTCAAAATAAAAATATTGACAAGTGTGAATAAAAACATGTGAAACACAAAACCGTATTAACCCCTTAATGACCAAGCCATTTTGTAGGTTAAAGACCAGGCCAATTTTTACAATTCTGACCACGGTCTCTTTATGAGGTTATAACTCTGGAACGCTTCTACGGATCTTGGCGATTCTGAGATTGTTTTCTCGTGACATATTGTACTTCATGATAGTGGTAAAATTTCTTCAATATAACTTGCGTTTTTTTTATGAAAAAAATGGAAATATGGCAAAAATGTTGAAAATTTTGCAATTTTCAAACTTTTAATTTTTATGCCATTAAATCAGAGAGATATGTCACAAAAATTAGTTAATAAATAACATTTCCCACATGTCTACTTTACATCAGCACAATTTTGGAACCAAAATTTTTTTTGTTACGAAGTTATAAGTGTTAAAAGTTGACCAGCAATTTCTCATTTTTCCAACAAAATTTACAAAACCATTTTTTTAGGGACCACCTCACATTTGAAGTGAATTTGAGGGGTCAATATGACAGAAAATACCCAAAAGTGACACCATTCTAAAAACTGCACCCCTCAACGTGTTCAAAGCCACATTCAAGAAGTTTATTAACCCTTTAGGTACTTCACAAGAATTGAAGCAATGTGGAAGGAAAAAATGAACATTTAACTTTTTTTCCCAAAATTTTTCTTTCAACACAATTTTTTTAAATTTTGTCAAGGGTATCAGGAGAAAATGAACCACAATATTTGTTGTACAATTTCTCCAGAGTACACCGATATACCATGTGTGGGGGTAAACCACTATTTGGGCGCATGGCAGAGCTCGGAATGGAAGCAGCGCCATTTGACTTTTTTGGCTGGAATTGAGATTGGACGCCATGTCGCATTTGGAGAGTCCCTGTGTGCCTAAACAGTGGAAACCCCCCTCAAGTGACCCCATTTTGGAAACTGGACCCCCTCAAGGAACTCATCTAAATGTGTTGTGAGAGCTTTTAACCCCCAAGGGCTTCACAGAAGGTTATAACGTAGAGCCGTAAAATTAAAAAATCATATTTTTTCCACAAAAATGATCTTTTCATCCCAATTATTATTTTCCAAAGGATAAAAGGACCCCAAAAGTTATTGGGAAATTAGTCCTGAGTACGCTGATACCCCATATGTGGGGGTAAACCACTATTTGGGCGCATGGCAGAGCTCGGAAGGGAAGCAGCGCCATTTGACTTTTTTGGCTGGAATTGAGATTGGACGCCATGTCGCATTTGGAGAGTCCCTGTGTGCCTAAACAGTGGAAACCCCCCACAAGTGACCCCATTTTGGAAACTGGACCCCTCAAGGAACTCATCTAAATGTGTTGTGAGAGCTTTTAACCCCCAAGGGCTTCACAGAAGGTTATAACGTAGAGCCGTAAAATTAAAAAATCATATTTTTTCCACAAAAATGATCTTTTCATCCCAATTATTATTTTCCAAAGGATAAAAGGACCCCAAAAGTTATTGGGCAATTAGTCCTGAGTATGCTGATACCCGATATGTGGGGGTAAACCACTATTTGGGCGCATGGCAGAGCTCGGAAGGGAAGCAGCGCCATTTGACTTTTTTGGCTGGAATTGAGATTGGACGCCATGTCGCATTTGGAGAGTCCCTGTGTGCCTAAACAGTGGAAACCCCCACAAGTGACCCCATTTTGGAAACTAGACCCCCAAGGAACTTATCTAAATGTGTTGTGAGAGCTTTTAACCCCCAAGCGCTTCACAGAAGGTTATAACGTAGAGCCGTAAATTAAAAAATCATATTTTTTCCACAAAAATGATCTTTTCATCCCAATTTTTATTTTCCAAAGGATAAAAGGACCCCAAAATTTATTATGCAATTAGTCCTGAGTACGCTGATACCCCATAGGTGGGGGTAAACCACTATTTGGGCGCATGGCAGAGCTCGGAAGGGAAGCAGCGCCATTTGACTTTTTTGGCTGGAATTGAGATTGGATGCCATGTCGTATTTGGAGAGTCCCTGTGTGCCTAAACAGTGGAAACCCCCACAAGTGACCCCATTTTGGAAACTAGACCCCCCAAGGAACTTATCTAGATGTGTGGTGAGAGCTTTGAACCCCAAGGGCTTCACAGAAGGTTATAACGTAGAGCAGTAAAATTAAAAAATCATATCTTTTCCACAAAAATGATATTTCCACCCCAATTGTTATTTTCCAAAGGGTAACAGGACCCCAAAAGTTATTGTGCAATTTGTCCTGAGTACGCTGATACCCCATATGTGGGGGGAAACCACTATTTTGACGCATGGCAGAGCTCGAAAGGGAAGTAGCGCCTTTTTCAAATGCAGACTTTGATGGAATGGTCTGTGGGTGTCATGTCACGTTTGGATAGCCCCTGATGTGCCTAAACAGTAGAAACCCCCACAAGTGACTCCATTTTGGAAACTAGACCCCCAAGGAACTTTTCTAGATGTGTGGTGAGCACTTTGAACCCCCAAGTGCTTCACAGAAGTTTATAACGTAGAGCCGTGAAAATAAAAAAATCATATTTTTTTCCACAAAAATAATCTTTTTGCCCCAAATTTTTATTTTTATAATGGTAACAGGAGAAATAGGACCCCAAAAGCTATTGTGCAATTTGTCCTGAGTACGCTGATATCCCATATGTGGGGGGGAACCACTATTTTGACGCATGGCAGAGCTCGAAAGGGAAGTAGCGCCTTTTTCAAATGCAGACTTTGATGGAATGGTCTGTGGGTGTCATGTCACGTTTGGATAGCCCCTGATGTGCCTAAACAGTAGAAACCCCCACAAGTGACTCCATTTTGGAAACTAGACCCCCCAAGGAACTTTTCTAGATGTGTGGTGAGCACTTTGAACCCCCAAGTGCTTCACAGAAGTTTATAACGTAGAGCCGTGAAAATAAAAAAATCATATTTTTTTTCCACAAAAATAATCTTTTTGCCCAAATTTTTATTTTTATAATGGTAACAGGAGAAATAGGACCCCAAAAGCTATTGTGCAATTTGTCCTGAGTACGCTGATATCCCATATGTGGGGGGAAACCACTATTTTGACGCATGGCAGAGATCGGAAGGGAAGGAGCACCGTTTTTAAATGCAGACTTTGATGGAATGGTCTACGGGTGTCATGTCGCGCTTGGAGAGCCCCTGATGTGCCTAAACAGTAGAAACCCCCCACAAATGACCCCATTTTGCAAACTAGACCCCCCAAGGAACTTATCTAGATGTGTGGTCAGCACTTTGAACCCCCAAGGGCTTCACAGAAGTTTATAACGTAGAGCCGTGAAAATAAAAAAAATCATATTTTTTTCCACAAAAATGACCTTTTTGCCCCAAATTTTTATTTTTATAAGGGTAACAGGAGAAAAGGACCCCAAAAGCTATTGTGCATTTTGTCCTGAGTACGCTGATACCCCATATGCGGGGGGAACCACTGTGATCGCCTTACTGCGATCTTTGGGAGGCACAATGAACAAATCCACAAAAGGTGAAGAATTGGTTTTCTTTTTTACGCCGTTCCTCGTGCGGTATTAGTGATTAGACGACTTTATTCCTCGGATCGGTGCGATTACAGCGATACCAGATTTATACCCTTTTTTCATGTTTAGCTTCTGTCACACTCTAAAAGATGCTTTTTTTTGGAATAATTTTTTGTAAGAATTTTTTGCATCGCCGTATTTTGAGAGCTATAATTTTTCCATATTTCGGCCGACAGAGTTATCTGTGGGCTTATTTTTTGCGGGACGAGCTGACGTATTTATTGGTACCATATTCGGGCACATAACGTTTTTTGATCGCTTCCTATTCAGATTTTTGTGGAAGCAGAATGAACAAAAACCAGCAATTCAGGAATTGGTTTTTTTTTAATTTTTTTTCCCCCGTTCCGCGTGTGGTAAAATTGATAAAGCAGCTTTATTCTTCGGGTCACTACGATTACAGCGATACCTCATTTTATATTTTTTTTATGTTTTGGCGTTTTTTACACAATAAATAATTTTATAGAAAAAATAATTATTTTTGCATCAGTTTATTCCGCGAGCTATAACTTTATTTTTTCGCTGATGATGCTATATAGCGGCTTGTTTTTTGCGGGACAAGATGACGTTTTCAGCGGTACCATGATTATTTATATCTGACTTTTTGATCGCGTGTTATTGCACTTTTTCCAAGCGGTATAATGATACCGCTTGGAAAAAGTATAATTTACTACTTTTTTGTGTTTTTTTTTTACGGCTTTCACTGAAGGGGTTAACTAGGGTTATGCTTTTATAGATGGGATTTTTACGGACATGGCGATACTTAACGTATATTTTTTTTGTTTTTTATTTTTTTTATTACATAAAAATGTGTATTTTTTAGGGGATTTTTTTTAAATTATTTTTTAATATTTTTTTTACAATTTTTTTTAAAAAATGATTTTTTTCAACTTGTCCCTTTATGGGACTTTCACTTTTTTTACTTTTGATTGCAGTTACAATGCATTGCAATGCTCTGGCATTGCAATGCATTGCAACTATAGTGGAAGCTGCTGTGACATGATCACAGCAGCTTTCCGTAGCTAGATGACCGGAGGTTGTCACGACAACCCCCGGGTCATCAAGGCAGAGATCGGGCCCTGCGATTACATCGCTGGGACGCTGATCTGAGGCAGAGGGAGCTCCCGACCCTCTGCCTCCCCCCCTGAGCTCTGCGATCGCGCTGGATCGCAGCAGTCAGGGGGTTAACAGCCAGGGGCGGTGGGGGCTCCGCTCCTGGCTGTCAGTGCAGGAAGCTCGGCCACTGCAGCGCCGGCTCCTGCACTGATCGCGCTGGGGAAGCTGAAATTTCAGCTTCTCCTGCGCGATCGCTGCTGTGTTTGGTCAGTCAGATTGACTGACCAAGCACAGCGCTGTGGGTGCGGGGACCGACGGCAAAGGTCCCCGCACCGCTTGCCGTGCCTGTCAGCTGTCTGTGACAGCTGTCGACACTGAACTACCACTGCGTGTTTACACGCAGTGGTAGATCAAAGGCATGACGTGCATAGTCCGTCCTGGTGCCGGAACTGGCACCTTGCCATGACGGACTCTGCACGTCAGTGGACATTAAGGGGTTAAAGGGAATCTGTCACCAGTTTTTTGGCCTATCAACTAAAAATATCATCTAATAGAGTGTGAGCTATACATTCCCCAACCACTTGTGGAACCCCGTGTCTCCCCATGAATCCCTGATAAAAACCTTTTATATTGCTTCATTTTCAGTTTATGATAGCTCCGGGGCGGCATGTGGTGGAGTCTTCATGTGGTGCTCTGATTAGGTATTCATGTGTGATGGCTTCTGACAGGTCACTGATCCCTCTCTGACCTGCCTCCTAGTTTACATAATCAATAAAATATACATACTGATGAAAAAAAAAACCCTTCTGCAGGCAGGCGCTAGCCGTGTCACCAGCGCTGCAGCATAATCGCATGTGCAATGTACATACAGTGCCTACAAGTAGTATTCAACCCCCTGCAGATTTAGCTGGTTTGATAAGATGCAAATAAGTTAGAGCCTTCAAACTGCAAACGAGAGTAGGATTTATTAACAGAAGCATAAATCTTACAAAACAAAAAGTTATGTTGCTCAGTTGAATTTTAATACATTTTAAACATAAAAGTGTGGGTCAATTATTATACAACCCCTATGTTTAATATTTCGTGGATAAACCCTTGTTTGCAATTACAGCTAATAATCGTCTTTTATAAGACCTGATCAGGCCGGCACAGGTCTGTGGAGTTATCTTGGCCCACTCCTCCATGCAGATCTTCTCCAAGTTATCTAGGTTCTTTGGGTGTCTCATGTGGACTTTAATCTTGAGCTCCTTCCACAAGTTTTCAATTGGGTTAAGGTCAGGAGACTGACTAGGCCACTCCAACACCTTGACTTTTTCCCTCTTGAACCAGGCCTTGGTTTTCTTGGCTGTGTGCTTTGGGTCGTTGTCTTGTTGGAAGATGAAATTACGACCCATCTTAAGATCCTTGATGGAGGAGCGGAGGTTCTTGGCCAAAATCTCCAGGTAGGCCGTGCTATCCATCCTCCCATGGATGCGGACCAGATGGCCAGGCCCCTTGGATGAGAAACAGCCCCACAGCATGATGCTGCCACCACCATGCTTGACTGTAGGGATGGTATTCTTGGGGTCGTATGCAGTGCCATCCAGTCTCCAAACGTCACGTGTGTGGTTGGCACCAAAGATCTCGATCTTGGTCTCATCAGACCATAGAACCTTGAACCAGTCTGTCTCAGAGTCCTCCAAGTGATCATGAGCAAACTGTAGATGAGCCTTGACATGACGCTTTGAAAGTAAAGGTACCTTACGGGCTCGTCTGGAACGGAGACCATTGCGGTGGAGTACGTTACTTATGGTATTGACTGAAACCAATGTCCCCACTGCCATGAGATCTTGCCGGAGCTCCTTCCTTGTTGTCCTTGGGTTAGCCTTGACTCTTCGGACAAGCCTGGCCTCGGCACGGGAGAAAACTTTCAAAGGCTGTCCAGGCCGTGGAAGGCTAACAGTAGTTCCATAAGCCTTCCACTTACGGATGATGCTCCCAACAGTGGAGACAGGTAGGGCCAACTCCTTGGAAAGGGTTTTGTACCCCTTGCCAGCCTTGTGACCCTCCACGATCTTGTCTCTGATGGCCTTGGAATGCTCCTTTGTCTTTCCCATGTTGACCATGTATGGGTGCTGTTCACAAGTTTGGGGAGGGTCTTAAATAGTCAGAAAAGGCTGGCAAAAGAGATCATTAATCCACACATGTGAAGCTCATTATTCTTGGTGCCTGAACTACTTCTTAATACTTTAGGGGGACCAAACAGAATTCTTGTGGTTTGAGGGGTTGAATAATAAATGACACTCTGAGTTAACTTTTAACGTTTTAAAAAAAAAAAAAAAAAATTAAAACAAAAATTTTTGCTGCAGTGCATTTCCCACTTCCAGGCTGATCTACGGTACAAATGTCACAATGCCAAGTTAGTTACGCATGTGTCAACCAGCTAAATCTGCAGGGGGTTGAATACTACTTGTAGGCACTGTATAATTATTATGGTTGAGGTTGATATAAAAAAATCCTCCTCCAATAGCTGCTATTGCGCAGGTGCCATTATAGAGGAGGAAATTTTTCTTTAGCAAGATGGTGCCGTCGACGCCTGCGCAATAGCAGCTATCGGATCACCTCTATATACACAGATAGCTGCTACTGCCCAGGCGCGGCGGGCACCATTTTCAAATGTAATTTTTTTTTTGAATATCAGTAGAACTTAAACCACATTAGTAATAAACACAGTACACATGCGATCATGCTGCAGCACAGGTGCCACAGCTAGTGAGGGATCAGTGACCTGTCAGAAGCCATACACATGAAGACCCCCCACATATATATAAAATAACATTTAATGTTTTCCTCCAGAGCATGGAAACAGACAGAGCTGTACTTCCATTCACATACGACTAGGAAATTCTAAAATTTTGAAAAAAAAAACAGTAACTTTATACTTTTTTATTGTAAAATTGTGGTGTTGCATTGAGTGTTTTGCATATAGAAAGGTTTTGCAAATTAAAAGCTTTGAAATTTCTAAGTTAAGAAGTTAATTGCTTTCATTGCTAACTCACTTCAACCACTAACATAGAAATTTATCAATTCAATGGGAATAAGTTGCCTTACACAATAGCAATACTTTCCATTAAAGAAGGCATCGAAGAGCAGCAAATAATCAGAGAAACATTCTAACCTAGAAAACAGATACACATTAGGATATGTAGCATTGCACTTTTTATTTCAGTTCCATTTACCTTGGTAAACAAAAAATCATCAAGATGTTTTAGCTCAGTAGAGTTGGTTATTTCCTGGCACAAAGACGACTTCCATGTTTCAGACACAGTAGTGGCTTTACCAATCTTAATAAAGCGACTACGAAGTTTATTGGCCGGTTCAATTGTTGCCTGACGACTTGCCTGACCTCCAATAACTGCTCCTGTGGAACATGTTAATGTTATTTAATGTCAAACTTAAAGAAAATCTTGTAACTTCCACAGCATGCTGTCAATCAAGAGGTCCAAGAGTGATTACAATGTGCCAGATAAGATCTAACCCTTTCGCACCAGAGCCCGTTTTTGCCTTTGTCAAAAGGTCAATTTTTTTCAATTCTGACCACTGTCACTTTATGAAGTAATAACTCTGGAACGCTGCAACGGATCCCACTGATTCGGAGATTATTTTTTCGAGACATATTGTACTTCATGATAGTGGTAAGTTTCAGTCAATATGATTTATGTATATTTATGAATATATCTGAAATTTTTAAAAATTTTTGAAAATGTCACAATTTTCAAACTTAACTCTGGTTTAAGGGCATAAAAATTATGTCACACAATAGTTAATAAATAACATTTCACACATATCTACTTTACATACGCACAATTTTTGAAACAATTTTTTGTTTATTATTATGTAGTTATAAAGGTGAAAAGTTGACCAGCGATTTCTCATTTTTCCTATATGTGCCTATATGACAGAAAATACCCAAAAGTGACACCAATCTAAAATCTACACCCCTTAAGGTGCTCAAAACCATATTCAAGAAATTTATTAACCCTTCAGGTGCTTTTTTTTTGTTTGTTACTAAGTGTAAAAGTTCATCAGCAATTATCGATTTTTACAACAAAATTTATAAAATCATTTATTTAAGGACTACATCACACTTGAAGTGACTTTGAAGGGCCTCCAGGTGCTTTACAGGAATTATTGGAATGTGGAAGGAAAAAATTAAAGTTTTACTTTTTCCCCACAAAAATGTTACTTTAGCCCCAAATTGTTTGTTTTCACAAGTGTGCCTGCCCACCCACCTCCCTGCAGTCACAGCCGGCAGGAAAGACCGCGGCTTGCTGCTTGTGCTGGAGATGGAGTGCAGGCGCCCTCTGGTGGCTCTGACCCGTCGCCGGACCGCCGCCAGGACCCGCCGCCTAACTACACGCTCTGGATCCCGCCGCCACCTGCCCACCCATCTCCGTGCAGTCACAGCCAACAGGAAAGACCGCGACTTGCGGCCTGTGCTGGAGATGGAGTGCAGGCGCCCTCTGGTGGCTCTGACCCGTCGCCGGACCCCCGCCAGGACCCGCAGCCTAACTACACGTGCTGGATCCCGCCACCGCCTGCCCACCAATCTCCGTGCAGTCACAGCCAGCAGGAAAGACCGCGGCTTGCGGCCTGTGCTGGAGATGGGGTGCGGACGCCCTCTGGCACAGGAAGCAAACCACCGTCTTTCCTGCTGGCTGTGCCTGCACAGAGGTGGGTGGGCATGCAGCGGCGGGACACCCCCCCACACACTACAGACATGAATGTACACACACACATATATACATGTACTCACATATATGCACACAGACATGCATACATATACGCACAGTATAATCAAACACGCAGCACCACATACATACACACACAAACAAGCATATACACACGCAAGCATGCACATATACAGATACGCTAGCATGCACATATACACAAACATGCACATATGCACGCAGATACACGTGCACATACACACAAACACGCATACGCACGTGCATACACACAAACGCATACACAGTATAATGTCCCCACAGACACGCACATACACAAATATGCACATACACACAAACACATGCACGTGCAAACACTCATAGAAGTATGCATACACACAAACACGCATGTACTCACGCACACACACATGCGCATACATTCAGACATACATACACAAATACGTACGCATACATGCATTTATGAGCATACATGCACACATGTGCATACATGCATACATACACGTACGCACACAGACACATGCGCATACACACGCAGTTTAGCAATATGGCTTGATATCAGCTGCCAAAAAAAAGATGACATCAACCCCTTTATTACCCAGTCTGCCACCACACACGGCAGCTGGAAGAGCGGGGTAACAGCCAGTTTTGGCGTCTCTCATAGAGGCGCCAATTCTGGGGCGGCTGCTGGCTGCAATTTTCAGCGTGGAGAGCCCAGAACGCTTGGGCCTCACCATGCTGAGATTGCCAGCCCCCAGCTGTCTGGGTTACCTTGGCTGGCAATAGAAAATATGGTGGAGCCCACGCCAAGTTTTATTAGAGTTATTTATTTAAATAACTAAAAAAAAAAAAATAAGGCTTCCCTGTATTTTTCATTGCCAGCGAAGGTAACACCAGGTAGTGGGGATGGCAGACATTAGCTGCTTGGTTTACCTGCGCTGGCAAGACAAAATACAACAAAGCCCTGGGAGAGACAGCCGTCACCCCCAGCGCCACAGAGCTGCCCCCATCGTGATGTCACTGCCCTCCCGATGCGATAGCATCGGGCCCACATCTAGTCTAATATATAATTACCTTGTAATGTCTTCACATCCTGTTCTGTCCAAGATGTCTCCCGATCCCAGAATTCCAAGCGCAGAAAGTTCACCGACGGCCATATTGGGACACCCAAGTGATGGGTGTCTCAATATGGAAACTGCTGGTGGTACCAGCCTCTTGCGTGGTCCCACCAGCAGAACATTGTCGCACCACACACACACTGTATACGCCGTACGCACAACAACACACACACTGTATACGCCGTACGCACAACACACACACTGCATATGCCGTACACACACACACTGCATATGCCGTACACACACACACGTACACACACACATACACACACACACACACTGCATATGCCGTACACACACACACACTGCATATTCCGTACACACCACACACTGCATATGCCGTACACACCACACACACACACAGTATACCGATGCGTGACGTGTCTACAGGTCACATTAAAGGGGTGTTCCCACGAACGAAAATTCGTTTTGAAAATTGTCTGTGTCTGTACGGAGCATACCACATCTCCTGGGCCGGGGAAGAAGCAAATGACAATACTGACATTACAGCAGGGGATCACAGATGATTCATTTTGTGAGGTAAAATATTTCACTGACTGTTTTTAAACAATATTTTACTTCATGAAATGTATCCTCTGCAATCTCCTGCTGTGCACAGGGGGAGACAGCTCAAACGGGACCGCACATGAGGGGAGAACACAGAACAGGAAGAAGAGACAGCAGACAAGGGGGATAGCACATGGGGTAGACAGGTCAAAGAAGAGAGCACAGACGGGAGAAGTCACCATATGGGGAAAGAGAGAGTGGATAGGTGGGTGAGCACATGGGGGGAGAGATTCTTAACGCTGCAAACCCATCGTAACATTACCACCTTCCCGATGTGATAGCATCTGGCCTCCATCTACACCATGTTCCAAATTATGATGCAAATGATATTTTTCTCTGATTTTCCTAAGTGGTCGGTGCAAATGACAGTCAGTCTAATAAAAGTCATCACCCGTTAGAGTATACATCGAATTTTATTGTATAAACCTTCCAATGATAACAGTATAATCTCCAAAATGCATAAAAACTCAAAATGCGCTGTTCCAAATTATTAGGCACAGTAGAATTTCTAAACATTTAATATTTTTAAAGAACAGAAAATGCTCATTTGTGGAATTTGCAGCATTAGGAGGTCACATTCACTGAACAAAAAAGCTATTTAACTCCAAAACATCCTAACAGGCCAAGTTACATGTTAACATAGGAACCCTTCTTTGATATCACCTTCACAATTCTTGCATCCATTGAACTTGTGAGTTTTTGGAGAGTTTCTGCTTGTATTTCTTTGCATGAAGTCAGAATAGCCTCCCAGAGCTGCTGTTTTGATGTGAACTGCCTTCCACCCTCATAGATCTTTTGCTTGATGATACTCCAAAGGTTCTCTATAGGGTTGAGGTCAGGGGAAGATGGTGGCCACACCATGAGTTTATCTCCTTTTATGCCCATAGCAGCCAATGACTCAGATGTATTCTTTGCAGCATGAGATGCTGCATTGTCATGAATGAAGATGATGTTGCTCCTGAAGACACGTTTCTGCTTTTTATACCATGGAAGAAAGTTGTCAGTCAGAAACTCTATCTACTTTGCAGAAGTCATTTTCACACCTTCAGGAACCTTAAAGGGCCCTACCAGCAGTTTTACCATGATTCTGGCCCAAAACATGACTCCTCCACCTCCTTGCTGGCGTCGCAGCCTTGTTAGGACATGGTGGCCATCCACCAACCATCCACTACTCCATCCATCTGGACCATCCAGGGTTGCTCGACACTCATCAGTAAACAAGACTGTTTGAAAATTAGTCTTCATGTATGTCTGGGCCCACTGCAACTGTTTCTGCTTGTGAGCACTGTTTAGGGGTGGCCGAATAGTAGGTTTATGCACCACAGCAAGCCTTTGAAGGATCCTACACCTTGAGGTTCAAGAGACTCCAGAGGCACCAGCAGCTTCAAATATATGTTTGCTGGTTTGTAATGGCTTTTTAGCAGCTGCTCTCTTAATCTGTTGAACTTGCCTAGCAGAAACCTTCCTCATTCTGCCTTTATCAGCACAAACATGTCTGTGCTCAGAATCAGGCACAAATCTCTTAACAGTATGATGATCACGCTTAAGTTTTCAGGAAATATCTAATGTTTTCATCCCTTGACCAAGGCATTGCACTATTTGATGCTTTTCATCAGCAGAGAGATCCTTTTTCTTTCCCATGTCACTTGAAAACTCTGGCCTGCTTAACCCCTCTCTGCCATCAGACGTACTATTCCGTCCATGTGACCCTGGACCTTATTCCCATGGACGGAATAGTACGTCATGGGCGATCAGCTGCGCTCCTGGGGGGAGCGCAGCTGATCGCCGCCGGGTGTCAGCTGATAATCACAGCTGACACCCGTGACTGTGTGTCAGGAGCGGTCACGGACCGCTCCCGGCACATTAACCCCTGGCACACCGCGATCAAACATGATCGCGGTGTACCTGGGGCACAGGGGAGGATCGCGCAGGCAGGGGGCTCCCTGCGCGCCCCCCTGAGACCCTCAGAGCAGCGCGATGTGTCGCGCTGTTCCGAGGGTCCGTCCTCCCTCCAGGTCCCCGGATCCAAGATGGCGCCGGGGTCCTGCAGGGAGGCGGCTTCCTCTGTGCCTGCTGAGAGCAGGCGCTGGGGAAGCCTGCAGCAGTGTCAGAGCGATCGCTGGTGTGACAGTATGCTGTGCACACTGTCACACCAGCGATCTGCTAAAATACAGTGATGTCCCACCCTGGGACAAAGTATAAAAGTAAAAAAAATAAAAATAAAAAGTGGTAAAAAAAAATCATAAAAAAAAAAAAAATATTGCCCAATAAATTCATTCTTTCCTGTAAATAAAAAAAACAAAACAATAAAAGTACACATATTTGGTATCGCCGCGTCCGTAACGACCCCCCCTATAAAACTGTCCCACTAGTTAACCCCTTTAATGAACCCCTTAAAAAAAAAAAAAAAAGAAAACGAGGAAAAAAAATCAATGCTTTATCATCATACCGCTGAACAAAAAGTGGAATAACACGCGATCAAAAAGACCGAGATAAATAACCATGGTACCGCTGAAAACGTCATCTTGTCCCGCAAAAAACGAGCCGTGATACAGCATCATCAGCGAAAAAATAAAAAAGTTATAGCTCGCAGAATAAAGCGATGCAAAAATAATAATTTTTTATATAAAATTGTTTTCATGCTATAAAAGCACCAAAACATAAAAAAATGATATAAATAAGGTATCGCCGTAATGTACTGACCAAAAAATAAAACTGCTTTATCAATTTTACCACACGCGGAACGGTACAAACGCCTCCCCAAAAGAAATTCATGAATTGCTGATTTTTGTTCATTCTAACCTCCCAAAAATCGAAATAAAAAGCCATCAAAAAATGTCACGTGCTCAAAAATGGTACCAATAAAAACGTCACCTCGTCCCGCAAAAAATAAGACCTCACATGACTCTGTGGGCCAAAATATGCAAAAATTATAGCTCTCAAAATGTGGTGATGCAAAAAACTATTTTTTGCAATAAAAAGCGTCTTTTAGCGTGACAGCTGCCAATCACAAAAACCCGCTATAAATAGTAAATCAGACCCCCCTTTATCACCCCCTTAGTTAGGGAAAAATAATAAAATTAAAAAAATGTATTTATTTCCATTTTCCCGTTAGGGTTAGGGTTGCGGCTAAAGTTAGGGTTAGGGTTGGCGCTAACGTTAGGATTAGGATTAGGGTTGGGATTACGGTTAGGGGTGTGTTAGGGTTAGGTTTGTGGTTAAGGTTGGGACTAGGGTTAGGGGTGTGTTGGGGTTAGGGTTGGAGTTAGAATTGGGGGGTTTCCGCTGTTTAGGCACATCAGGGGCTCTCCAAATGTGACATGGCGTCTGATCTCAATTCCAGCTAATTCTGCGTTGAAAAAGTCAAACGGTGCTCCTTCACTTCTGAGCTCTGCCATGCGCCTAAACAGTAGTTTACTCCCGCATATGGGGTATCAGCGTACTCTGGACCACAAGAGTTATTGTGCAATTTGTCCTATTTCTTCTGTTACTCTTGGGAAAATAAAAAACTGGGGGCGAAAATATCATTTTTGTAAAAAAAAAATGATTTTTTTGTTTTTACGGCTGTATGTTATAAAACTTCTGTGAAGCACTTGGAGCTTCATAGCGCTCACCACACTTCTAGATAAGTTCCTTGTGGGGTCTATTTTCCAAAATGGGGTCACTTGTGGGGGGTTTCCACTGTTTAGGCGCATCAGGGGCTCTCCAAATGCGACATGACGCCCCAGACATTCCATCAAAGTCTGCAATCAAAACGTCACTACTTCCCTTCCGAGCCCCGACGTGCGCCCTACAGTAGTTTATCCCCATATTGGGTATCAGCATACTCAGACAAATTGGACACAACTTTGGGTCCAATTTCTCTGTTACCTGTGAAATAAATATTGGGGGCGAAAAAATCTTTTTGTAAAAAAAAAAGGATTTTTTATTTTTACGGCTGTACGTATAAACTTCTGTGAAGCACTTGGGTTAAAGTGCTCACCACACATTAGATAAGTCCTTGTGGGGTCTATTTCCAAAAGGGGTCCTTGTGGGGGGTTCCATGTTTAGATTCTCCAGGGGCTCTCAAATGCGACATGACTCCCCAGACCATTCCATCAAAGTCTGCAATCCAAACGTCACTACTTCCTCCGAGCCCCGACGTGGCCCTTACAGTAGTTTACTCCCACATATTGGGTATTCAGCGTACTCAGACCAAATTGGACAACACTTTTGGGTCCAATTTCCTGTTACCTTGTGAAAAATAAATATTGGGGGCGAAAAAATCATTTTTGTAAAATAAAAAAGATTTTATTTTACGGCTGTACGTTATAACTTCTGTGAACCATTCGGGTTCAAAGTGCTCACACATTAGATAAGTTCCTTGTGGGGTACTATTTTCCAAAATGGGTCACTTGTGGGGGGTTTCCACTGTTTATGCACGCATCAGGGGCTTCCAAAT
The DNA here is from genome assembly GCA_033576555.1 of Oophaga sylvatica. Lineage (NCBI taxonomy): Eukaryota > Metazoa > Chordata > Amphibia > Anura > Dendrobatidae > Oophaga > Oophaga sylvatica. Next base: position 552,472,224 of record JARQOD010000001.1, on the reverse strand, counting down.
GCGACATGATCCCCAGACCATTCCATCAAAGCTGCAATCCAAAACGTCCTACTTCCCTTCCGAGCCCGACGTGCGCCCATACAGTAGTTCTCCACATATTGGGTATCAGCGTACTCAGACAAATTGGACAACAACTTTTGGGGTCCAATTTCTCCTGTACCCTTGTGAAATAAAATATTGGGGGCGAAAAATCATTTTTGTAAAAAAAAAAAAAGGATTTTTTATTTTAGGTGTACGTTACAAACTTGTGAAGCACTTTGGGTTCAAAGTGCTCACCAACATCTAGATAGTTCCTTGAGGGTCTAGTTTCCAAAATGGTGTCATTTTTGGGGGGTTTCCACGTTTAGGCATTCAGGAGCTCTCAACACGACATGGCATCCAGCCAATTCTGCGTTGAAAGTCAACGGCGCTCCTCCCTTCAACTCTGCCATGCACCCAAACAGTGGTTACTCCCACATTGGTATCAGGCACTCAGGACAAATTGACAATACTTTGGAGTCTTGTACCCTTGGAAATAAAAATTGGGTGAAAAATCAATTTTGGGAAAAATATGATTTTTTAATTTTACGGCTCTACGTTATAAACTTGTGTGAAGCACTTGGGGGTTCAAATTGCTCACCAAAGTTCTAGATAAGTTCCTTAGGGGGTCTAGTTTCCCAAATGGGGGCACTTGTGGAGGGTTTCCACTGTTTAGGCACAGCAGGGGCTCTCCAAATGCAACATGGCGTCCAATCTCAATTCCAGCCAATTTTGGTTGGAAAAAGTCAAATGGTGCTCCTTCCATTCCGAGCTCTGCCATGCGCCCAAACAGTGGTTCCCCCACACATATGGGGTATCAGCGTACTCAGGACAAATTGGACAACAAATTTTGTGGTCCAATTTCTCCTGTTACCCTTGGGAAAATAAAAAATTAGTGACTAAGAGATAATTTTTGTGGGAAAAAAATAGGATTTTTTATTTTCATGCTCGGGCATTATAAACTTGTGTGAAGCACTTGGGGTTCAAAGTGCTCACCAAAGATCTAGATAAGTTCCTTAGGGGGTCTAGCTTCCAAAATGGGGTCACTTGTGGGGGGTTTCCACTGTTTAGGCTCATCTGGGGCACTACAAATGGAACATGACCCCCATCAACGTCTGCATTCCAAAACGTTACTGCTTCCTTTCCAAGCCCTGCCGTGCGCCCAAACAGTTTCCCCCCCCCACACACATGGGGTATCAGCGTACTCAGGACAAATTGGAAAACAACTTTTGGGGTCCAATTTCCTTGGGAAAAATCAAAAATTTGGGACTAAAAAATCATTTTTGTGGAAATTTTTTTTTTTTTTTTTTCACACCCAGGCATTATAAACTTTTGTGAAACACTTTGGGGTTCAAAGTGCTCACAACAGATCTAGATAAGTTCCTTAGGGGGTCTAGTTTCCAAAATGGTGTCACTTGTGGGGGGTTTCCACTGTTTAGGCATATCAGGGGCTCTCCAAACGCGACATGGCGTCCAATCTCAACTCCAGCCAATTTTAGTTTGAAAAAGTCAAACGGCGCTCCTTCCCTTTCGAGCTCTGCCGTGTGCCCAAACAGTGGTTTTCCCCCACATATGGGGTATTGGCGTACTCAGGAGAAATTGCACAACAACTTTATCTGCCCATTTTCTCCTTTTACCCTTGTGAAAATAAAAAAAACGTTTGTAAAAGATCATTTTTGTGGCTAAAAAGTTAAATATTAATTTTTTCCTTCCACGTTGCTTCAGCTCCTGTGAAGCACCTGAAGGGTTAATAAACTTCTTGAATGTGGTTTTGAGTACCTTGAGGGGTGCAAGTTTTTAGAATGGTGTCACTTTTGGGTATTTTCTGCCATATAGACCCCTCAAAGTGACTTCAAATGTGAGGTGGTCCCTAAAAAAATGGCTTATTTCCTAACAAAAAAAAATTTTGGTTCCAAAATTGTGCTGATGTAAAGTAGACATGTGGGAAATGTTATTTATTAACTATTTTGTGTGACATATCTCTCTGTTTTAAGGGAAAAAAAATTCAAAGTTTGAAAATTGCTAAATTTTCGCCATATTTGCGGTTTTTTCAAAAATAAACGCAAGGTATATCGAAGAAATTTTACTTCTAACGTGAAGTACAATATGTCACGAGAAAACAATCTCAGAATCGCAAAGATCCGTTGAAGCGTTCCAGAGTTATAACCTCATAAAGAGACAGTGGTCAGAATTGTAAAAATTGGCCCGGTCATTAATGTGCAAACCACCCTTGGGGTGAAGGGGTTAATAGTGTGGAACATCCAGTTTTCCTTTTATTGGGCTTACATGGCAAACAAATTATCACAGGTATCTGAGATTGATTTCAGTGATCCAAAGAACCCTGAGATACAATACCATCAATGGGTTTCATTTACAAAAAAAATAAAAATGCTACGACACTTAAAACCAATTTGCATAATAATTTGGAACATGGTGTAGTTTAGAGATGAGATGAGCCAATTATATTGTTACAAAGCATGAATACTTATAACCTATAAAGACTGACTGGATGATGTAATAAAGAGAGATCTGCTTTGATTCTTAATGTATTAGAGTGGCTCTCCGTTCACGTATTTTTTATAATTTAATTTGGAACAGACACAAGGTCTCAGAACGTCCCACATATGTGGCGACGACACGGGAAACTGGAGAAAATGCACAACAAAATTGTATGGTGCATTTTCTCCTGAGTACGCCGATAACACATATGTGGTGAAAAGATACTGTATGGATATACTGCAGGGCTTGGAAGGGAAGGAGCACCATTTGACTTTTTGAATGTAAAATTGGCTGGAATCGATAGCGGACGCCATATCACGTTTGGAGAGCCCCTAATGTGCTTAAACAGTGGAAACCCCCAATGAGTGACCCCATTTTGGAAACGAGACCCCTCAAGGAATTTATCTAGATGTCTGGTGAGCACCTTGAACCCTTCAGAGGCGTCACTAAATTTTATAATATTGAGCCGTGAAAATTAAAAAACACTTTTAGAACAAAAATTCTATTTTAACCCTATTTTTTTAATTCTTACAAGAGCAGCAGGAAAAAAATATACCCCAAAATTTGTTGTGCAATTTCCCCTGAGTATGCTGATACCCCAATATGTGGTAGAAAATTACTGTCTGGGTGCACAGCAGGGCTCAGAAGGGAAGGAGCACCATTTGACTTTTGGAATGCAAAAGTGGCTGAAATCGACGCCATGTCACATTTGGAGAGCCCCTGAGGTGCATAAACAGTTGAAACCTCCACAAGTGACCCCATTTTGGAAACTATACCCCCCCTTGAGGAATCCATAGGCTGGTGTGATGACCATTTTGATACCACAGATGCCTCACAGAATTTTTAAATTTTGGGACATAAAAATGAAATATTATGTTTTTCATGAAAAAGTTGATTTAGCCTCAAATTTCTTATTTTTAAAAGAATAAAAGGAGAAAATGGACCCCACAGTACAGTCAATTTGCAATTTCTCGTAAGTACGCCAATAAACCCATACGTGGTTGGAAACTACATTTCAGCCACGGTGCAAAGCTCAGAAGGGAAGGAGCAGCATATTAGAGAGAAGATTTTGCTGGAATTATTTGTGGGTGACATGTCACATAGTCAGAGTCCCTGAGGTGCCAGAACTGATGAAGCCCACAAAAGTGATAAAATTTTACAACCTACTCCTCTGAATGAATTCATCTAGTGGTGCAGTGAGCATACTGACACCACAGATGTCCCATAGAAATGTATACTATTGGGCAGTGAAGAAAAAAATTAATTACATTTTTATCACTAAAATGATGTTTTAACATCAGATTTTACATAAAAAAATAGGTAGATAGGTAAATGGTCACTACACCCATAGATGAATTCCCAGAGGGATGTCATTTCCAAAATGGGGGATTCTGCTATTCTGGCATATTGCAGGGTTGAAGCTGATCAGATGATCACAGCTGCTAGTCTCCCACAGAGACTATTGAAGCTAGTAAAAAGTAAAAAAAAAAAAAGGAAAAAAATATTAAAAAAATAGAAATACAAAAAGTTTAAATCACCCCCATTTGCCCCCATTCAAAATAAAACAACTAAAAAAAATACACATATTTGGTATCACCGCATTCAGAATTGCCCATTCAATATATACAGTATTTAAAGAATTAATCCGATTGGTAAACGGGGTAATGAGAAAAAAAATCAACACAACAGAATTCCGTTTTTTGGGTTGCAGCAATATTGTAATAACGGGCAATCAAAACATCTTATCTACACCAAAATGGTATCAATAAAAACGTATATTAGAACTATCCTCATGGGACAGAGTTGCACATGGGTGTACACCACCATAATCTAAAGTAATCATGATAGGCAGATAGATAATACTTTCAATGTACCTCCCCTGCTATCGCGCCTGGTTAGGACATTGAATGTGCTCCGTATCACTCAGTGACCTAGCGGGAACCACGCTACAAAGCGTGTGTGATCCCGGGCTCTGGCATCAGCTAAGCCTGCTGCTCATTACATAAGCACAGACAGCGATACGGCGCCTGTGTTGTGCCGTGGCTGATGCAGATAGAGCCAGCTAGAAATTTACTAGCACGGCTGTGCCAGATGACATGTGCTGGCCCCAGTTTATATGAGCGGTGTAATGCGCTGCCACTGCAGGGCATAATGACATTACCAGCCATAAAGAGCACATTATAATCTATGTATATAATCCTATACCGGGCAGGTTGCAATATTTCTCTGAGTACCACACAACATAATATAGGATCGCCATATGTTACAATGGTCATTTGATTAAGGCAATATCAATGTGAAATGACTGCATAATTGGGCATTGTGACTGCTGCGATTTGAACTGCATCATGAGCGATATCAGTCCATGTGTGTATGGTATATGTGTATTATCTTTCTGGAAATATAGCGAATATCAACAGGGAATGGTAGAAAGAGATGTCATATTAGTCCATCTATATTTGACACATAATCTTTCTGCCATATAATGAAACTTTTATATGGAATATATTCGGCCTATAATTTAAAGGGACAATGGCCGTAATCCCTTATATTTTTTTTAAAAAAATTTCATTCTAATTTGGTAATCAGTGGGTCATAATTGACCTAATATACACTTTTAGTGTATGTATACGACTTTATATAATATCCATATTTTAAATAAAGGAATAAAAGTTAATTTTTATTTTCAGTTGCACATATCTTCTCTCTTATTCTTTCATTGAGCTATCAATAAAAACGTCAGTTCAACACGCAAAATACTAAACCATTAACCAGCCAGCCCAAGATCCTGAAAAACTGAGATGCTACAAGTATCGGAAAATGACACTTTTTTTTTTAACCCCTTTACCCCTGAGGGTGGCTTTCTACGCAGATGACCAGGCCAATTATTACAATTCTGGGAGGGTTTAACGCATGCACAGCCTCAAGAAGGTGCTAGAGTAGGGGCTCAAATCCGTAAGTTAATGAAAACAGAAACTCTGCACTAAACTTAAGATAAATTGCAAAGTGAAAGGTTTTAATGAAGTCCATGCAATGTAGTAAACAGGGAGAATGTTTCGGTCACATGACCTTCATCAGCTACCCAAGGTTTGTTCTTGTCAGCAAATAAGGACTAATCCTAGGTTCACTCTATGTAGTAACAGTGGTGTCCTGGAGGGTCAGTATAAGGCAAGTTGCCGGTATAGAAGTGGTCAGCCTTAAGTGAAAAGAACAGTCCGTGTGCCGTGTCACACCGATGCAGGGACTGCCAGGGAAGGCTGTGCGCGATAACGGTGCAAACCTGGTGGCGGCCCTACGCTAGGCCAACTGTTATGATTTGGTAGCTGAGGAGAGCAGGCAAAAAAAAAGGCAATACACCAGAGAGGTTGGAATCTATTGGATTGCAGTACCCTGTCTAACCACCACAACTAAAGGCAGCCGTGGAGCGTACCTACGTTGGTCCTAGACGCCTCGTCACAGCCTGAGAAGCTAACTTCACCTAAAGATAGAAAGAGGAAAACTATCTGCCCCGGAGCAGATCCCCAAAGAACATAGGAAGCCCCCAAACATGTAATGGCGGTTAGACAATAGGAAATACAGACACAGACAGAAAATAGTATGAGCAAACGTTGGGGCCCAATCTTCCTAGACAGAAAAGGATAGGAAGGTCACTTACTGCAATCCAAAAAACCCTAAAAAAATACCAACACACTAATTGCAAAAACACCTGAGATCACACGACCTCTACCATCTAAATTAGTTCTCTGGTGTAACAAAACTAAGCCGCAGCCACAGAAAAAACTGGAAAAGGCAAATGAACAAACAACTGGCTGAACTAAACTGAGAGGAGCACAAGCCCCCGGAGGGGACCTGGGAGACCCCCACAGAAGTGCAGGACAAAATGCAAAAAGCAAGCACAAAAAACTAAAAGAAGAAAATGTCTTATCTGTTAGCAGAAGATGCAGGCACGAAACAGCAAGCTTCAAAGTGAACCAGGATCAAAAGTTGAGTCCAGAACAATTGATCACCGGCAACCCTGATGGGAGGGAACCTCCCTTATATAAGACCAGTCAGTAACACCTGATCGCCAATCTTCACAATCTTCATTGAATAGTTCAATACTGTTTGTAACCACCAGAGGGAGCTTCTGCTCAGAATTCATTTCTAGCACATTCACAACAGCCAACCTTACACACGTGCCTTGCATGGCTCGCAACCTCACCCTGATGGTACACCAATTCCTCCGCCACTGTCCCAGCCTGGATGTGTTGCTGCAGAAATCACTGTCGTGCTGACTTCCACCATTCCACTTCAGTTGGTATAGAGATCTTTTGGACTACCGGGTAACCGGTTGATATGCAATATGACCACACCATGGACATTAAACTCCGCACATATTGCAGTGACTCTGGCAGCAGCACCGAGACCTGGTGCAGAATGACATTTTTCATAGCCTGGCACAACGCAGTAAGGACGTGGTGCAATTCACACTTGTGTAGTGGATACAGATGAAGGACCTCTGAACCCTTCTGTACGTTTTCTTAATGGCTACTAAGATGGTTAGGGGTGATGATGCCATCATCACCATCACTATTACTGTCATCTACATGCTGGAGAACACTTTAAATAGTGTGTGTGAGCAGGTGGGGGTGGTGGTCCTGGGAGAAGAGGATACATTTAGGGTTAACAATATCTATAAGTTCAGGTCTCTTGTTTCACAGATGTTTGCCATGGGAGGAACAAATGGAGAAGGACCATGAAAAGGACGAGAAGGAAGAGGTGATGGACGCGCAACAGTTAGGAGATGAAGATCATGATTCCCTCTATGTTGTTCGTGGTTGTCAGGAGAGGATGGAGGAAGAAAGCTTGAGTGTTGTACCACCACCAACACACTGTGGAGTTGGAAATCATGAAAGAGATCTACCCATAAGTGCATTCTTGCAGCACTATCTGCAACATGATTATTACCCGTATAGTTATGATTCCAAATAGTGCTGAATACTGGGTTGCCAGTGTGTTCTATCCACAATACAAAAGTAAATTTAGCCAGTTGCTTCCCCTCCAGAAAAGGAAGCGCTCATGCTTCTGTATGAAAACATGCTGGAAGACAATCTTGACAGTGTTTTGCCGCAACACAGCAGTGAGGCATACAGTTTGAATCGCAGTGATAGCCTTCCAACCACAGAAACGTTCAGCTGTCAACGCAAAAACATTAGCAGTCTTGCAGCGCTGTAGTCCTGTGTTACAACCCCACCAAGGACAGCACATGCAAAGAGTTTGTATGTTCTACCAGTGTTTGCGATGGTTTACTCCCTGTAATTATTCTTTACCCACACTACAAAGACATACAGATAGTAAATTTAGAGTGTGAGTCCCAATGGTGACAGTGCCAGTAATGTCTGTAAAGCAAATTTTTAATTATTGGCGCTATGTAAGTGATGAAACCCCCTCAAAATTGAAAGTGATGCTGAGCCACACTCATGTGGCACAAATATCAGTTTTGTAGATTACTATTGTCAGAAAAATGTAAGGATAGTAACACAATGTACGCTATTTATATGGAGAGGGACATGTGATTTCAGTAACCAATGACACAAGACGTTGTGTCAGGATATTGTGGGTGTTTTCTGCACCCTGATTGGCTAGCCTCAATGTGCACACAAAGTTAGGATTAAAATATGACTGTTTACAATAACGCCGTGCCTCTGAGCTCCACAAACCCCCTCCCCTCAAACACGTGCCAAACGTTCATGATACACCACCATTATCGTTGCTAAAGTGTTGAAAATACTTTTGAAGCAACGCAAATATTTTCCCACACTTTTTACCTAATGTTACCAATTTTTTCAGATTTTATGAAATTTTGCTTGTTTCCGATCATGAATCCGAATGTGCCATATTTGTGCCAAATTTATGTTTGGCAATTGTTTTCCAAACAAATTTGCTCATCACTATTTAAAAGTCCCCTCCCTCCACCACCACACAGTGATATTTAAAGTACCAAGCCAGGATGCATGCAACTCTATGTTATTTAGTTTTCCTTCTACACACGTTACCATCACATATTAGATAGGAATTTAAAGGGAAACTGTCACCAGGTTTGGCAGATATGAGTTACGGCTACCGCCTTCATTCTAAAATGCTGTACATAAGCCCCCGATCCAACATGCAAGAGAAGAAAAATAACTTTTATTATACTCACCCGGGGCAGTCTAGTCTGATGGATGTCGTGGGTCCTGGTTCGACACCTCCCATCTTCTTGCAATGCCATCTTCCTGCTTGCTTCACGGCTCCCCGGCATCGCGCTCCTGCCCTGTTGAAGGCAGAGCAAAGTACTGCAGTGCACAGGCGCTTGGCCTCTCTGACCTTTCCCGATGCCTGCGCACTGCAGTACTTTCCTCTGCCCTTAACAGGGCAGATAAGTACACCTGAGCAGGAGTGCAATGCTGGTGAGCCATGAAGCCAGCAGGAGGGAGGCACTGCAAAAAGATGGGAGGTGCCGGACCAGGACCTGCGACACCCAACGGACCGGACCACCCCCCGGGTGAGTATAATAAAACTTATCTTTCTTCTCTTGCAGGTCGGATTGGGGGCTTATCTACAGCATTATAGAATGCTGTAGACAAGCCCTGAAAGTCGGTGGCCATAACTCGTATCGGCCAAACCTGATGACAGGTTCGCTTTAAGGGAGGGAATGCAATTGGTGCTGTCGTGATGGACTCCTGGAAAACCTATTACCGGTAGGTCTAATGCCTACTTTCCAGGACGTTCCTCCTGACAGCACCATCAGAAGAATGCCATAGGATCAGTGCCGTATTTGGCATTCATGCTGCCATAGGCACTGTAAGTTGTAACTCCCCCTATTGGTAATTCAGATAACAGTCTCATGCAGCTGTCAGTGTTAAACGTACAAATTCTATCCGTATTTTTCACAACTACAGGTAACCATTATACTCTATGAGGCAGTCCACATATCCATGATTTTTCACGGACTGTGTGTCTGTGCAAAACTTATGGAGATTTGTCCGTTTTTTTACAGTACAACATATCAAAAGTGCTAATACAAGTCTATGGGTCCAGAAAAAAACCATATCACACGGGTAGTATTAGTATACAGTCTGTGCGCCATCCGTGTGCTGCCTGTGATTAACACTGCAAAGTATAACAGAGGCTTCGTAATTTATTTATCCATCTGTGAAAACCACTTACGATAGCTAATGTTAAAAACGGGCACACGGACCGTACACTGATGATACACGGACTGTACACCGATGATACACGGACTCCCCTCTATCTCAAGCACCCTGCACCCTCTTGCACCCCTATATCTCAAACACCCTGCACCCCTCTATCTCACGCACCCTGCACTCTCTTGCACCCCTGTCTCATGCACCCTGCACTCTCCTGCACCCCTCTATCTCAAACACCCAGCACCCCTCTATCTCACGCACCCTCTTGCACCCCTCTATCTCACGCACCCTGCACTCTCTTGCAGCCCTCTATCTCAAACACCCTGCACCCCTCTACTCACGCACCCTCTGCACCCCTCTATCTCACGCACCCTGCACTCTTGCACCCCTGCCTCATGCACCCTGCACCCCTCTATCTCACACACCCTCTTGCATCCCTCTGTCTCATGCACCCTGCACTCTCTTGCACCCGTCTCATGCACCCTGCACTCTCTTGCAACCCTCTGTCATGCACCCTGCACCTCTTGCACCCCTGTCTCATGCACCCTCCACTCTCTTGCACCCCTCTATCACACACCCTGCGCTTCTCTTGTCACAGTCTGGACCCCTCTATTTCCCACAGCCTGTAACGTCACACATTCCTCTGTCAGTGTGCACCCCCCATAGCCCACATCTCACTATCACATAGACCCTGCACCCCCATGAACCCTGTTCCCGTCATTACCTCTCACAAGTTTCCAGCCGGCAACTCTGTGGCTCCTACCCCTTGAGTCACATGATCGTGACGTCATCGCAGGTCCTGTACCATCCATTCAGATGTACTGCAATTTCTTCCGTTAAGGCAGGGAGCTGCCAGACTTTAAAAAAAAACAAAAACCTGCTCATTTGCGGCCCTCCCCTCCCCCCGCATCCTGGCGCCCTAGGCACGTGCCCTCAAGTGCCTAGTGGCAAATACGGCCCAGCATAGGATACATTCAGCGCAGGACCACTGCTTGGAGGACCTTCCTACCTTAGTCCATCTTTTGGCCAGATAAAACGTCCAGTATATATTGTCTGCAAAAGGTATTTGTCCATGTTGCAGCACTGCAGATTTGGTCCACCAAGTCCCCTGCTTGCTCTGCCCAAGAAGTGGCTACTGCTCTCGTGGAATGGGCTCCGATATTGACAGGAGGAGACTTCCTTGCTGATGTGTAGGTTAGGCTGATCTCTGATCTGACCCATCGTGGCAACGTTGCTTTTGACGCCTATTTCCCCTTATTTTTTTACCCCCCAAAACTATATAAACAGATTGGGATCTATCCGCCAGTCCTTTGTGGCTTCCAAGTACTGGAGGACTACACTTCTAACATCTAGTTCCTGACTATCTTCATGGTCTTGGCAGAAGGAAGGCAAGACTTCCTCTTGGCTCATCTGAAAGGATGTTACTACTTTTGGCAAGAAAGCTGGGTATAATCTAAGAATAATGCAGTCATCTAAGATCCTTAGTTATGGGCTTTTAATGGAAAATGCCTGTTATTCCCCAATTCGTCTGGCTGTTGTTATGGCTACCAGGAATGCAGTTTTAAGGGAGAGATTTTATATCTGAATCCTCAAGTGATTAATATGGTGATCTGCATAACCCATTTAAGACCATGTTCAAATCCCAAGGTGGAACGTAGGCTCTAACCGTGGGTGTTATTCTGCCTGTGGCCTTTACAAATCGTTCAATTCATGGATGTCCTGCTAACGGATAGTCCATAAAAACACTCAGAGCCGAAATCTGCACTTTCAGAGTACTGGGTCTTAGGCCCTTCTCAAATCCCGCTTGGAGGAATTCTAAGAATTTGGTAATATCCGGCTTAGAGATAGTACTATTGTCGCCTTGGGATATTGCACACAAAATTTTTTCCCATATTTTCGTATACATTGCCGGTTTCCTAATTTTTTTTGTATCGTCGTTATAACCGAGTCCGAGAGACCTCTAGACCTCATGATCTGCCACTCAGGATCCAGGCATACAACTGTAGGAGCTTCACAATGGGATGGCGTATTGGCCCCAGAACATTTAGATCGTGCCTCTCCGGAAGGATGATGGGATCTTCTATTGCCATCCTTCTTAGTAAAGGAAACCAGCTCCTTCTGGGCCAAAAAGTTAATATTATGATCACCTTGGCTTGATCCTCCTGTATCTTCCTCAGTACTGCTGACATGAAAGGAAATGGGGGAAAAGAATACACCATGTCCATGTTCCATCTTTGACATAAGGCGTCTACTCCCGTTGGCCTGTCTCCCTGATTGAGGGAAAAAAATTTCTCGGCTTTTGAGTTTTCCCTTGTAGCGAACAGGTCCATGGGGGAGGGGGGAGGGTGGTACCCCGTTTGTGTATTACATGATTGAATTCTTCCCAGTTCAGCTCCCATTCTGATTGTTGAATTGTTTTCTGGCTGAGAAAACCTACTACTACATTCTGAGTCCCTTTCAGATGCACTGCGGTCACCGATAGCATTGTTTTCTCTGCCCAAAGGAATATCTTCTATGCTACAGCCTGCAAAAGGTGGTGTCTTGGACCCCCTTGATTTTTGAGGAACGCCGCTGTAGTAATATTGTCTGACAGGATCCTGTTTGGTATGTTCTTTAGACTTGGTCCACATCGCTTTAGTGTTTCCAAGACCCCCTGAAGTTCTTGGAGTTTGGATGATCTGATCTTCGTCAGGTACAGTGTATGCACTGATACTGCATCTGGGCTCCCAGCCACTGCCGCTTGCATCTGGGGTGATCAATATAAATGGGGACTGTCTCTACATAAAAAGTCATAATCCCCTTCATTAGGTTGGTTATGGACGTCAACTAGGCTAATGACCTTTTTGTCACTGCTGATAGTTTTAACTTTTTGTCTAGCCCATCAGTCCTTCTGTTCCAGGATGTTAAGACCTGATGTTGCCATTGTCTTGAGTGGAATTGACACCATCGTACCCTTGGAATGAAGGCAGTCATCAGTCCCAGGGTCCTCATAGCCTCTCTGAAGGACACCTGTGATCTCCCTCTGAATTCTATAACCCTGTTCCTGAGATCTTCCTGCTTCTTTGCTGGCAGGAAGGACATCTCCAAGAGAATTTCTAGGAAACCTTTTGTCTTCTTGGCACCAGATCTGATTTTCCCCAGTATATCATCCACCCCAAGTTGGACCTTGCCACCAAGGTAGAGGTGATATTAGCCTTTATTATGGCTGCAGAGGTCTCCCATGTTTTTTTGAGAAGACTTTCTGCCTTCCTGCCCATAAGATCTTTCAGGCATGATGAGTCTTCAAAGGAAATAGCCGTTTTCTTTGCTACCCTTGCTATAGGGACATCCACCTTAGGGATTTCCTCCCCTAATTTAATGTACTCCGACTCAAAAGGTAGACGTGATCTGAAACTTCTTGGGATTGTCAGTCTCTATTCCACATCCTCCCACTCCTCCAGGATCATGCCTTTAATATGCTTATTCACAGGGAACACCTTGTACATACGGCTCCTTAAACCTCCAAACATTTTATCCTCTATTGAGGAAATCGGCTGGTGGGTACCCTCTACCTTCATAGTAATTCTGACGGCCGATAAAAGAGAGTCAGTATCTTCCCAAGAGAAAAGGTACTTTTTTTTTCCTCTGGGGGGTGAATTACTCCTCCCCCTCTGAACTGGATTCCATTTCCCATCGCGGTCTTTTTTTTCCTGGGAGCCGTCTGGGAGGATTGCAGGAATTCTGAACCTCCTCTCTTATTATGGTCCTTATATCGGTCATAAATGAGGCGTGTTCATCTTTAACCACCTTGGCAATACAATCTGGGCATAGCTGTTTCCCATATGTGTCCATCAGTTAAGTATTACACATGGCACATCTCTTCCCTTTCTTTTTAGGTGCAGATGGTGTCATGGGCTTTTTAGGGGCTTCCTTGTCCTAAAAGGAACAAAAGGAAGGTGCCATGAATCATACCCTAGATGACAGACAGTGTGACACCCCAAACTCTCAGAAACTCACTTGTGCCAGGGTTTTTATCAGGGGTATCAGAGCAGCTAGTGGTTTGACCTTCCATTGCTGGCTGACTAGATGCACTTGAACCTCAGCTCCACTCTGCAAATACTTTAAATAGCATTGTCTCACCAGTCTTCCATCTGAATCGTCAAATACGGTTCCCCTTTAAATTAGGATTCGGCAACTTTTTTCCCAAATCTCCCGGAAGTGCGTTCCACGGTGGAACACATGCCGGATGCTAGAGGCCTGTGCATCATCACACTATAACCTGAAGTGCTCTTCTAACTTAGTAACAAACAAAAAAAAGCACCTGAAGGGTTAATAAACTTCTTGAATGTGGTTTTGAGCACCTTGAGGGGTGTAGTTTTTAGAATGGTGTCACTTTTGGGTATCTTCTGTCATATAGGCCCATATAGGAAAAATGAGAAATCGCTGGTCAACTTTTAACCCTTATAACTACATAATAATGAAAAAAAATTATGTTTCAATAATAGTGCTGATACAAAGTGGACATGTGTGAAATGTTATTTATTAACCATTTTGTGTGACATAACTCTTAATTTTTATGCCCTTAAATCAGAAAGTTTGAAAATTGCAAAATATTCGTCAAATTTCTGATTTTTTACCCAAATAAACGCAAGTCATAGCAAAGAAATCAGTCTCAGAATCACGGGGATCCATTGAAGACTTTCAGAGTTAATCGCTATTTACCATATTGTTGGGGAGGAAAATAGGAATTTTTTTTTTTTTTTAATAAGATGGGGGGGGGGGGAGGTCTGTCTTATAGTCCAAATTAAAGGCATCTTACCTGGCGGGGCGGCAGCAGTGGAGTGGAGTCACAGGAAGCATGGTCCCTTCCTCAGGTAGCCGGCGGCTGCAGAAGTGGGGCAATGCTGTGGGCTCTGGGAGGGAGAAGTGGGTGCCCCAGCAATGCGATGCTGTGCGCCCGGTGTCGGCGGTGAGGCAGAGCAGAGTCCATTGCTTTTCTGGTGGCCATTTTCCTAAAGCCATGGGCCGCCGGAGCCGGCGCCTGCGCAGACTGGGCTCTCATCCGGCTAAGATGTCAATCTGCACAACTGCCGCCTCCGGAAGCCATCTTCCTGAAGATAGGAAGCCCACGGCTTCAGGAAAATGGCCGGCGGAAATGCAATGGACTCTGCTTTACTCACTACCACACCGGGCCCGCAGCATCCGCTCTGTCTCACCGCAAACACTGGCCCAGCAACATCGCATCTCTTCTGTCACCGCAAGCTTCCTGTGGATGGGACCCTGCCCACTTCACCACAGCCGTAACCCCCGGTAAGCTACATTTGGATTATAAGACACACCCCCCCGTTTGCCCCCCAAATTGGGGGAGGGGAGTGAGTCTTATAGAACATATTTGCATACTTGCATATCATCATTATATCTGCTTATAAGTAGTGTACTTGTATATTACCACTATATCTGCATAAGTAGTGTTTCTGGAAGTGAAAAAGTTCCCTTTAATGTCAGTCATGTGAGCAAATTCCCCCAAAAATGGCACGCTGTTGGAAATTCACCTTCTATGGATCTCTTGGTTGCAACACTATCTGAGGCTGATGGAGGGAAAGATGGCAGTTCTGTTCCCTCTGGGGTAAGTGGACTCTCTTTGCTGCTCTTTTTGTCCGGCTTCTTCCCCAGAAGCCTGTATAGAGGACCCTTGAACGTGTGCCTGTACAAAAAAGACAATTAAATTTACACATGAGAAAAGCAATTAATGCGTGTTCCAGAAAATTTGCGATTTTTTGACCACTCACTTTGAGTCTGTGGGCTGCGATGTGACAACTCCAAATTGAGTGCTGCACTCATTAGACTTCTTTTTCTGCAGCTCACCCTTATGTGATGCTTTATACACTACAGGCATAGGAGGCGGCTGCAAATAAAATGGTAAACAGCTCAGCTATTTCCAACAGTGATCAGAATGGAGGTCATTTAATAGCCAAAGAGTCACACACCTGAGGGGCAGAAGGAGACGGCATCTTTGTGGAGGCCTCAGCAAATGGCTTCTCCCTGCTGGGAAGTAAGTCAAGCAATCAATATCGGTCCTGTAGTAAAAACGTAGGTGCCCGACGCCGAGCAGACCACTGACAACCGCCTACGGGGAATAGACAATGGCGGGATCCCGAGGGTCCTGCATGCGTTGCGCTACCGATGCAGAGAGGTGACTCCGACAGCTGACATCATCGGGACCTGATTGGATCAGCTCTCAATGATGTTAACCCTTTGCCATCGTCTGGATGCAGCGATCGCAGAATTTAGAAGGTAGCAGAGGGAGAAAACTGCTGTACTCATCTCTCAGACGCCGCCCCGTGATCACATCATGGGAGGATCCGAAGCTCCAAACGTTGTCATGTCAGCCGGAGGTCACAAGAAGACCTCCGGGTCTGCCAGCTACAGTGACTTGTTAGACTCAGCCATCAGCCAAACAGCTGTGAGCTGATATTAATAGACTGGGAACCTTTATGGCTATTGGCTCCTCCCCAGAATATTATCATCAGCCCCCAGCTTTCCCTTTGTTGGTTATTAAAATTATGCGGGAGCCCACACAATTTTTTTTCTTTAAAATTAACAGTTGTTTGGTTACAGCCTATGTACGTTTGTTCTGTTAACGCTCCTACATAGGCTGTTGACAATGTGTGTGTAGGTTTGTGTGTGTGTTTATGTTTACTTATCGGCTTAGTAATGAGGGTGTCGGGCTGACAAAAGGCCCCGTCTCACATAGTGAAATTGCTACAGAGATCGCTGCTAAACAGCGATCTCAGCAGCGATCTCGCTATGTCTGACACGTACCAGCGATCAGGCCCCTGCTGTGAATCGCTGGTCGTGTCAGAAATGCCTGGACTTTTTTTTTTGATCGCAAGTCTCCCGCTGGCCAGCACGCATCGCTGCATGTGACAGGCAGGAGACCAACGATCAGCTGCTAACCAAGGTAAACATCTGGTTTCCAGCCGCGGGGCTGTGCCTGGAAACCCGACGTGTACCTTGGATACCAGTGCGCTGCTGCAGGGGAGCTGGTAACCAAGGTACACACCGGGTTTCCAGGCACCGCACAGCGCCTAGAAACCCGACGTGTACCTTGGTTACCAGCTCCCTGCATCAGCGGGCTGGCATCCAACGTACACTGCGGGTAACTAGGCGACGTTACCCGCAGTGTCACTGTCCTGATCGCTGCCTAAGCTGCCTGTTTGGCAGCTCAGCAGCGATCATGTAGCGACACACCAGCGATCCTGATCGTTGTCGGGATCGCTGGTGTGTCGCTATGTGAGACGGGGCCCTAAGCCTAGGGCTTGGTGTCAATGACAGCTGCTGACTCCAAACCCTAATCCCATTATCCTGATGCCACTGTGTCAGAATGAAAAAGGTGGTGTTGAATCAAGAAATTACAACACAAATCTTTTTTTTTAATATTTTTACTTAGCTCAAAAAAACCTTCATTGCTGTACAAAAACGAATGCTACAACGCATACAAAAACACAGCAAAAACACGGGTTTTTGCCGCAGTGTTTTTTCTGCTAGGAGACACAGAAACCTTGCAGAAACTTCTGCAAACAAATACTCAACGTGCGCACATAGCCTTATGGAGTAAAAATCATCACTGCACCTGTAGATAAATTCTCAGAGCGGTGAAATTTCCAAAATGGCATCACTAGAGGGGGTATTCTGCTTTTCTGGCATTTAGGGGCTCTGTATATGGAGTCTGCACACTGTTCTACAATAATTTGTTCTCCAAGAGTCAAATAGCGTTCCGTTCCTCACGAGTCTCACCGTCTGGCTAAGCAGTACTGTACAGCCACATATGAGGCATTTCCACATTCAGTAGAAATTGTGGAACACAGTTTGGCACCAGTTTTACCCATTTCCCTGTGTGAAAATGTAACATTTGAGGCTAAAACAATTTTTTTGTGATAAAAATGTCATTATTTTTTCTTTATCACCCAACGGTATAAAATTCTGTGGCGCACCTGTGGTGCCAATATGATCACTGCACCCTTAGATGAATTCATTGAGAGGTGTAGTTTGTAAAACGGGGTCACTTATGGTGTTCTGCTGTTCTGGAACCCCAGGGGCTCTGCCAACGTAATATGACACCCTTAAACCAGTCCAGCAAAATCTGCAAAGTAATAAGGCGCTCCTTCCCTTCTGAGCTTTACACTGTGCCTCAAAAGTAGTTTTCGACCACTTATGGGTTATTGATGTACTCAGGGGAAATTGCGTAACAAATTGTAGTTTATTTTCTCTTATTATCACATTTGAAAACTGCAAACTTCGGGTCAAAACTACATTTTAGTGGAAAAAAATAGTAATTTTTCATTTACTCAGCCTAATGTTATACAAGTTTGTGAAATCTATATATCAGCCTAGAGGATGCTAAAAAAATTAACTTTTATTAATACCTTTAAAAATATTGGCAGAGCAATAATGATCCAAAAATAGACTAGCAAAAAATCAAGATATACTTAATCAAAAAGGTGCTTTACGCATCAATGCATAAATATGACAATTTTTTTTAGCTCCTTACCACAGACGATAGGACCAAAGTAAACTTGAAAGTGTCATTGTGAAATTAAATAAATGAAAATAGGGAAGAGAATGAAAAAACCTGTGGATCTCACCCAACTCTTATGTAGGCTGTCATCCGTGTCAAGTCCATACGGGTAGAAGCATTCCTCACTCCGCCCTCTTGTCCCCCCTGCATTTGCTCCTGCACCAACAAGGGCAGTACCCAAGTAGGTCTATTTACCCCCCAAAATTCCCTCTTGATGTATTTCTCCATTAGGAGAAGTCATCAGGGGAGTGTAGTTATTGCGGAGGCACCAGGCCATACAGACTAAAATCATTCCAGGAATGTAGTAGTGATTAAAGCGTCTCTGTGCTTATAAAGTGCCTGTATTAGAAAGTATCATAGGAGTCCCACAGTGGTGGGTATTCCTATAGCAGTGATGGTGAACCTATTAGGGACAGAGTGCCCAAACGGCAACCCAAAACCCACTTATTTATCACAAAGTGCCAACACAGTAATTTAACCTGAGGCAGACATCACAGAAGACTTGCAAAATACACACACACAGGCATGCACATACTCACACACTGCCTGCCCTCTGCAAAATACACACATGCACTGCCCTTCTGCAAAATACACACACACACTGCCCCTCTGCAAAACACACACACACACAGCCTCTTTTCAAAATACACACACTCGCCCTCTGCAAAATACACACACTGCCCCTCTGCGAAACACACACACACACTGCCCCTCTTCAAAACACACACACATTCCCTCTTTGCAAAATACACACACACACACACAAACACTGCCGCTCTGCAAAATATATACACACACACACACAGCCGCTTCACAATATATACACACTGTCCCACTGAATAAATCAGCCCCCCATTCCCACACATTGCCTTTGTCAAAACTGTGCCCCCTTTCACAATGATACATTTAATGTTCAACTCCTCCTGGAGCTCTTACCAGTGCCCACGCTGTCTCTTCTCCTCTGCGGCCCTGATGCAGGCAGCAGTGTGATGAGGGCAGTGTGATAATGTCATCACACTGCAGAACATCAGACCCAGGGATGACAGGCGCTCCTCTGCCCCAGTCCTGCCACAGCACTGTTCTATTGTCCTTACGACTTTAAGACGCAAATACATTTGAGCAAGAGAAGGGAGCGGCTGTGTGCACGGTGGCGGGCCTGGCATGCGTGCCCAAAGAAAGGGCTCTGCGTACCTCCTCTGGCACGCGTGCCATAGGTTCGCCACCACTGTCCTATAGGGCACAGAGTTCTGTCACTCTATTAACCAGGAGATAAGATAAGAGGAGATTATCATAGTATCTTCTAGGCCAGGAGTGGGCAATTAATTTCCCCGAGGGGCACATGAGAGACGGTAACTGTTGTGGAGGGCCGAACCAAATAGGCTGAAATTAATTCTACTCAATATTAATATCTGATAATTATATTATTGATAATTATATTAACATTAACTGTATCACTTAATATTGAGCAGAATTAAGTATGCTGACATTCCCCTATATCATTTGAATTCGAATACAGCCCCTTCTGTATATCGTATATGAGCCGCCCATAGCACCTTATATACTGTACGTGCCCTCCACACAGCCTCCCTATATACTGCATGAGCCTCACACAGCCTCTCCATATACAGCATGAGGCCCCACACAGCCCCCTATATACAGCACTAGACCCACATAGCCTCCATATACACAGCAAGAAACCCACAAACCCTCCCTATTCAGCATAAGCCCCACATAGCCTTCTTATATACTGCATGAGGCTCACACAGCCTCCTTATATACAGCACGATACCAACACAGCCTCGCTATATACACTGAACGAGCCCCCCATAGCCTCCCCATATACAGCATGAACCCCACACAGCCTCCCCATACACTGCATGAGACGCACACAGCCGCCCTATATACATCATGAGCCACATACAGCCTCCCTATATACAGCACAAGCCCAACACTGCTTCCCTATATATACTGCACAAGCCCCACACAGCCTCTCTATAAACTGCATAACGTCCCAAATAGCCTCCCCATATACAGCATGAACCCCACACAGCCTCCCCATATACTGCATGAGCCCCACACAGCCTACCTCATATACAGCATGAGCCCCACAGCCTATCTAAATACTGCATGAACACCACACAGCTTCACTACATATACTGCATGAGCCCCACACAGCCTCCCTATATAAACTGCATGAGCTCCACACAGCTTCCCTATATACTGCATGAGCCCCACACAGCCTCCCTATATACTGCATGAGGCCACCCATATACAGCATGAACTCCACAGCCTCCCTATACTGCATGAGCCCCAACACAGCCTCCCTATATACTGCATGAGGCCACCCATACACAGCATGAACTCCACAGCCTCCCTATACTGCATGAGCCCCAACACAGCCTCCCTATATACTGAATGAGGCCCCCCATAGCCTCCCCATATACAGCATGAACCCCACACAGCCTCCCTATATGCAGCATGAACTCCACACAGCCTGCCCATATACTGTATGAGCCCCACACAGCCTACCCCATATACAGCATGAGCCCTACAGTCTCCCAATATTCTGCATGAGCCCCACACAGCCTCCCTATATTCTACATGAGGCCCCCCCATAGAATCCCCATATACAGCATGAGCTCCACACAGCCTCCCTATATATACAACATGAACACCACACAGCCTCCCTATATACAGCATGAGTTCCATACAGCCTCCCTATATTCTGCATGAGCCCCACACAGCCTCCCCGTATACTGCATGAGCCCCACACAGTCTCCTTATATACTGCCTGAAACCCACACAGCCTCCCTAAATATAGCACAAGCCCCACACAGCCTCCCTATATACAGCATGAGCCCCACACAGCGTCCCTATATATACTGCATGAGTCCCACAGTCTCCCAATATTCTGCATGAGCCCCACACAGCCTCCCTATATTCTGCATGAGGCTCCCCATAGAATCCCCATATACAGCATGAGCTCCACACAGCCTCCCCATATACTGCATGAGCCCCACACAGCCTACCTCATATACAGCATGAGCCCCACAGCCTATCTAAATACTGCATGAACACCACACAGCCTCACTACATATACTGCATGAGCCCCACACAGCCTCCTATATAAACTGCATGAGCTCCACACAGCTTCCCTATATACTGCATGAGCCCCAACACA
This sequence comes from Oophaga sylvatica, assembly GCA_033576555.1. Taxonomy (NCBI): domain Eukaryota; kingdom Metazoa; phylum Chordata; class Amphibia; order Anura; family Dendrobatidae; genus Oophaga; species Oophaga sylvatica. Next base: position 552,450,800 of record JARQOD010000001.1, on the reverse strand, counting down.
GCCTCCCTATATACTGCATGAGGCCCCCCCATAGCCTCCCCATATACATCATGAGCCACACACAGCCTCCCTATA
>JARQOD010000001.1:552418444-552450625 GCA_033576555.1 Oophaga sylvatica | reverse complement strand
ACAAGGAATGATTCAATCAATTTTTGTTAAATATTAATGTCTGTTCTCTTTATAATACAATGGAAAGTAACCTGCAGTATATATGTATCACTTTAATGCTTTCAAATTCTAGTCTGAAGATACTGTTTCAATAGAACGAATGTTGGTACGAAATGACAAGCTCTTCAATGGGATATCATTGCAAGCAAGCAGTATAGATCTGAAGGAAGGAGAATAAAACTACTCGTACAGTCTGATCATCACCAATTTAATAACTGTTATATGTACTTGTACATAATATATTTTCTGTTTTTTCTCTTTTTATTATTTTTCTATATATGTTTTATTTATAAATGTTGTAGTTTTAATTGTATATCTGTGTATACCTGTATTATATAGTGAAAGACTCCACCTGAAATCCTGCAGAAATATATTGGGGTTAAAGCAGGTCAGCCATATAATCAACTCAGGATGTGATGGAGAATGTCTGATCTAATCACATAATGATTTACAGCTGACATATGGACTTAGAGCAGCCTTATAATGCAGGTGTACATGCTACCTTCAGCTTTGACAAAGACCCTCTGAGGTCGAAACGCATCGCTGGTTTAGCTGGTGGTGCTAACTATCTGCTATTTCTGAATTATGGAGGACACCATTTTGTGAAGATTTTTATTATGGATTGAATAAAGCATTGCAATTTTCCAGAAGCTGGACTGATCTCTCCATTTTTTCCTGCTGCATGTCTTGGTCTGGACTTCCAGTTCGTGCTCCGGTGGTGGTCGGTGAGCTGGCAGGGGCTTATGCCCCATCTCTTTACAGCTCCCTAATGCCAGATAACGAATGGGCCTTGGCTTCGCTGGACGCGGTTAAGGCCTTCGATTCTCTCGAGTGGTCTTTTTTATCTGCATGCTTATAGAAATATAAATTCGGCCCTAAATTTAGAAAATGGATATGTGTAATGTATACGAAAACAAAAGCTCGAATAATAATAAATAACTCTGTATCTGAATCATTCTCCCTAGCGAGAGGAACGCGCCAAAGATGCCCCCTCTCCCGGCCCTATTTGCACTGGCAATTGAAGCACTGGCGATCCGCATAAGATCAACTCCTGCCATTAAAAGGTATAGAAATAGCGGACCGATTGGATACCATTGGCTTATACGCCGATGACATGGTGATATTTATGGATAAAGCAGAAAAAACACTACCCCATGTGATTGATACTATAGACACATTTAGTAATTATTCTGGATTATACATAAATTGGGATAATGACATAAAGGAGAAACACGGATTTTGGTAAGAACTTACCTGTAAAATCCTTTTCAGCGAAGAAGGAAGGGAGACACACTAGTCATTACTAGTGGGTAGGCGGAGCCCACATAGGATAAACACACCTCAGATTAAAAAAGTGTTGACCGGCCCCTCCAGCTATATAGGGCTCCTCCTACTCCAGCTCTCCAGTCGTACCCAAGCTTAAGGAAGAGCAAATATCACCAGCGTAGCAACATAACCCCTTCTGAAGGACTTCAGAGAAAAAACAAGAAAACAGGTTATGCATATAGCCGAAACAACCACACAGTCCAGGTACTACTCACTGAACCTGACCACTGCGATGAGCTGGCAATGCTGGAACAGAGCCTTAGCGTGCCAAACTCAGCCCAGATAATCGCTATCAGAGAAGGGTCACGCCGCATCTGAAAACACAACAACACACTTCTGCCATGGGAGGGATGTGTGTCTCCCTTCCTTCTTCGCTGAAAAGGATTTTACAGGTAAGTTCTTACCAAAATCCGTGTTTCAGCTGCAGATGAAGGAAGGGAGACACAGTCATTACTAGTGGGACGTCCCAAAGCAGTCCAAAAATAAGGGTGGGCAGAAAAGCAAAAAAAAGGCAGATACCCACAACCTAGATAAATGCGCAAATAGCGCCAACTACAAGTTCACAAGAACTTTTAAACTACAGCCGCCTGCAGGACCCTACGTCCTAAGGCCGCATCAGCGGAAGCACTGACGTCCACCTTATAAAATTTCGTAAATGTGTGGACGGAACGCCAGGTCGCCGCTCGGCAGAGCTGAGCTGCCGAGGCTCCTTGATGAAAAGCCCACGATGAACCCACAACCCTTTTGGAGTGAGCTCGAATCTTAATCGGGCAAGGTTCACCTTTAAGTTGGTAAGCCTCTAAAATGGCCGACCGAATCCAACGAGCTATAGAATCCTTGGAAGCTCGTTGCCCACGTCTACGACCTGCTGGAATCACAAACAGAGAATCAGACTTCCGACAACTTTGAGTAATAGACAAATAGAACTTTAAAGCCCGCACCAAATCCAATGTGTGCAAGGCTCGTTCTTTCGCATTCCTTGGCTCCGGACAGAGCGAGGGCAACACAATATCCTGGTTAACATGAAACTGTGACACTACTTTAGGTAGAAAGTCGCCCCGTGTGCGAAGCACTACGCAATCTGGGAGAAACTCCAGAAAAGGAGGCGAGCAAGAGAGAGCCGCCAACTCAGAAACCCTTCTCAAAGAAGTTACCGCCACTAAGAAGGCAACCTTCCAAGAAAGTAAAGAAAGGCTAACAGAATCCATAGGCTCAAAAGGCCCATGTTGAAGAGCCTCCAAGACAAGATTAAGCCGCCAGGGAGACATAGGCGCCTTCCGCGGCGGAAACTGACGGGTTACTCCGCGAAAAAAGGAACGTACGTCCCTACGCGAAGCGATAGCCTTCCGAAATAGCAAGGACAGAGCAGAAACTTGCCCCTTCAGGGTGCTAACTGCCAAACCCCTGTCCAGCCCGTACTGCAAGAAGGCCAACAAATTGGGAATGGAAAAACTCCTCGGGTTCCTAGAAGAACCCGAACACCACGAAAGAAGGCTTCCCAAGTCTTATGATAAATTCTAGTGGTAGCCGGACCTCTGGCAGCTTGCAAAGTGGCAATGACTTCGGCTGAAAAACCTTGACGGGTCAAGATTTCGGTTTCAAGAGCCACGCCGTCAAACGCAGAGACTTCAGGTCCGGGTGACGAACGGGCCCTTGGGTTAACAGGTCCGGGCGAAGGGGGAGTGGAAGTGGAGGCGCTGCCAGAAGTGACACCAGTGTCGAGAACCACGTCCTCCTTGGCCAATCTGGGGCTATCAACATAGCCGGGACTCTCTCCAGTCTGATCCGACGCAAAACCAGAGGAAGTAAGGATATCGGCGGGAACACATAAATTAGCTCAAAATGGTCCTAAGGAGCCACCAGAGCATCCACCGCCACAGCCTTCGAGTCCTTGTACCTGGACATGAATGTCGGTAACTTGGCATTGAACCTGGATGCCATCACATCCACTTGGGGAGTTCCCCAACGGGAGCACAGCAGCGCAAAAATTTCCGGATGAAGACTCCATTCTCCGGGATCCATCTTTTTGCGACTCAGGAAGTCCGCTGTGAAATTCTGAACTCCTGGAATGTGAATCGCAGAGATGGCTGGCACCCTGGCCTCGGCCCATACCAGGATTCGAGACACTTCCATCATGAGCCTGAAACTCCTCGTTCCACCTTGATGGTTGATATACGCGACCGCCGTCGCGTTGTCTGTCTGCACTCGGACTGGTAGACCGCTTAAAGGGACCGTCCAGTGTTGGAGGCAAAGAAAAATTGCCCTCAATTCCAGGATGTTGATCGGCAGGACAGACTCTTCCAACGACCATACTCCCTGAACCAGAGACCGTTCCAGACGCCCCCCCAGCCCGTCAGGCTGGCATCGGTGGTTATGATCGACCACCTCAGAGGAAGGAAGGACTTCCCCAGGGATAACGCTTCCGGACGTAACCACCATTCTAGCGACTCTCTCACCCTGTGGGAGATGATGACACTGCAATCCAGTGAAAACCATGATCGATCCCAACGGTTCAAGATGAGCATTTGGAGAGCCCTGGAATTAAATTGGGTAAACGGAATTGCTTCCATTGACGCCACCATCAAACCCAGAAGGCGCATACACCTTCGAAGGGACATTGCTGTTGCAGACTTCATACCCTGCACATGGTGAAGAAGACTCGCTTGCTTGTCTGAGGGCAGAGAAACCACTGCTCGTACCGTGTCGAACTGCATTCCCAAAAACAGGATTGACTGCGACGGTTCCAGGGACGACTTCTCCCAATTGATCAGCCACCCGAAGTCCTCCAGGAGCTGAAGGGATAAATCGCGAGCCGTCACCGCCTCCTCCTTAGAGGACGCCACAATCAAAAGGTCGTCCAGATAGGGAAGAATCGTAACCCCCTGTCTTCGCAGAATCGCCATGAGAGGAGCCAGAATTTTTGTAAAAACTCTGGGTGCTGAGGCCAGACCGAATGGTCTGGCCACAAACTGGTAATGGTCCTGACCTATGGCAAAACGCAGGAAGCGTTGGTGGGCCCTTCCGATGGGGACATGCAAATAAGCGTCGCGAATGTCGATTGACACCAAAAAAATCGTTCTGCGACAAGGCTGCCACAACTGAGCGAAGTGACTCCATGCGGAATTTTCGGGTGCGGACATGTCGATTCAATCTTTTGAGATCCAGAATGGGACGAAATTTGTCCTCCTTTTTGGGGACTACAAAGAGGTTGGAATAAAAACCTCTTCCTTGGTCCTCTGGTGGAACTGGTACCACCACACCTTTCTGTAGAAGGGAATCAACCTCCCGCAGTAGAGCGGCAATTAGCCCGGGCTCTGACGGAATGCGGGATTGGCAAAAACTGTCTGGGGGTCGAGAAAGAAACTCTATGAAGTAGCCTGCCGACACAACCCGCGTCACCCAGGTGTCCGACACGCGGGAAGCCCAAGTCGGCTTGAATTGGAGCAGGCGACCTACCACTCGAGAGCCCTCGAGTTAGACCCTGGCGTCAGTCCGCCTTAGCGGGCTTTTTGTCAGCTTCCTGCTTGTCTTGGCGGAAGCTCTGTTTCCAGGGAGTGCGAGATTTCTGAGCGCTCTTTTTTCCCGAAAAAGAGGGACGACCCGATCCCCAAGAGGGCTGACCAAACCGTCCCCTAGACCGAAAGGACCGCCGACTACCACCGGCACTATGCCTGCCAGACGCAGAGACCACAGCTCTTTGTTGCGGTAAAGCCGTTTCTTTTGCCTTTGCTTTGGCAATCAGCTCAGTGAGGTCAGATCCAAATAGCTGACCACCTTTGTAAGCTAAAGAAAGCAAACCTTGCTTGGAAACCGCGTCTCCGGTCCACTGTCTAAGCCACAGAGCTCTCCTGACCCAGAACAGTGTGGTTTTCAAAGGCAAAATGAACGCTGAAGGGTTAAAGCTCTTAAATAGAGAGCTACCCCAGCTTTTGTCTCCCAATAAAGGGTTAACCGCAAAAGAAGGGGTTAAAGTCGCAGACTCTCCACAACCCTTGTTTAATGAAAAGGGTGTGCGAGCCGCAGGTGCCTCTTATGAGGTAACAGCTGTAGGACAGTGTTCAAAGGTATGCCACATTAAACAAGAACGTCAACGAGATCGCTAACATATTGCGCTGATTTGTATATCGCAATACCAAAGTCGCTAAAGAGATCGCTAACCACTTATGCGTCGTCAATGAGATCGCCCACCGTGGAAGCTACTAGCGACATAAAAAAACGATCACAAAAGAAAAAACGATCGCAAAATTATGCGTCGCTAATGTGATCGTAGCGGGAGCGTTCCGTGACAATACCTTGTCCTGCGCTGAGGGGGTCAAGCTTCTGCCCTGACAGGTAGAGGCGACTCACCCAGCTGGCCGTGGTGTAGTGTCTCCTTTCGGTCGGTCGGGGAGAGCGGAGAGTGAGGAGCCCGAGGAGGCCGTCAGTAATGGCCGCCGCGCTAGAGGAGAGAAGCCGGAAGGAAAAAGGCAGGATAAAGCGCGCGCTCAGAGCGCTTCCTGCCTATGAAAAAATGGGAGAGTGCGAAGCCACGCCCCCGCCGGTTTCAAAAAAAGCGCGCGATTCACTCCGCTCTCCGCTCCCATTTCCTGCAGGCGTCCACCTGCGGACAAAAGTACACAATCACCACACTGAATACATGTAGCAGCGGCCGCTGAAGCACTCAAACACATTAAAATGTGGAGTACTCACCCAGCTGAGCGCCACAGGGACCCCTCAGAGATTTGTGGCGCTGTGCCTGTAGCTTCCCCCCAGGGCGGGGAACGCAGTGACCCCAGAAGCGCGGTTTGCGTCCTCGCCAGGGAAGCAATCCTCATCCCCCAGGGCCGGCAGGGACCACCTTACAGGGTAATACAGATCCGCCAAGGGAGAGGTGGGAGTCCAGCAGCGCTGAGACCCCTGAGACCTCTAGACCATTGGCGGTCCAAGTCTCTGTCCGACTAAAATAAAAAAATCTTCTGAGGAGCTGCTTCCAGCAGCGACTATCCTCTGTGAACCTCAAATTTTAGACTGGAGAGCTGGAGTAGGAGGAGCCCTATATAGCTGAAAGTAGATCCTAATACGTATACCAGGCTGACGTGTAGTCCTCTTTCCTCCTTCTCGTTGGAACTCCAGGACATCTTACATGGAGCGTATGAATCTAACATCATCCCTAAAAAAATCTATGAGGGCCTTTTGATAAAAAATCCTAAAACCCCTACTTTCTATCTACTTCCAAAAATCCACAAGGATGCCCTTGACCCACCGGGTCGTCCTATAGTGTCAGGCATTGGTGGTCCATGTGATATGGTGTGTAAATTTATTGACTTCTATCTCAAACCAATTGTGGAGACACTGCCTTCTTTCACTCGTGACACTAAGGACGTCCTGGCACGGGTCGACGGCATCCTTGTGGATGACTCTACTATTCTGGTGGCAGCCGACGTGGAGTCCCTATACACTTGCATTGATCATTCCCATGGCTTGGATGCCGTTCGTTTCTTCTTAGAGTCCTCCAACCTGGACGGCCCTATGTGTGAGCTAATCCTCGAGCTGCTCCACTATGTCCTGACCCACAACTTTTTCGTCTTCAAGGACATTTTTTACCTGCAGAGGCGTGGTACAGCCATGGGCGCGGCCTGTGCGCCCGCTTACGCAAATCTCTTTCTGGGGTTCTGGGTAGAGATCTTTGTTTGGTGATGCGGGCGCGCAGGCCGCCTCCCATGTGCTGTACTGGTTTAGATACATTGATGATGTTCTGATGTTGTGGGACGGGACGGTGCAGCAGCTCGAGGATTTCATGGTGGAGCTGAATCAGAACTCTTTTAACATTCATCTGACTTATAAATATAGTCGTACGAGGGTGGAATTCCTGGACGTCTCGTTGGAGGTGGACGCCACTCGCCGCTTCAGGACGGACGTTTTTAGGAAGCCCACCTCCGTGAATGCATTGATTCACGCTAAGTCAGCTCACCACCCTGCCACCATTAGGGCCGTCCCGGTTGGACAGTTTCTTCGTATGAAACGCATCTGTTCTACCAATGATGCCTTTGAGGCACAAGCCGAGGACCTTAGAAAGCGCTTTAGGGCGCGTGGGTACAGCAATAGATGTATTAAAAAAAGGATATGATCGTGCAAGGAGGACTCCACGTGGCTGCCTCCTTAATACTGTTCGTGTGGACAGTCAGGGGTGTGAAGAGGGACCAATAAGATTTATCACCACCTTTAACCATGAATGGTCTGGTATTAGACAGATCCTGGTTAAACAATGGGACGTTTTAAAAACTGAGCCCGCTCTGCTGCGCTCGCTGGGCGATTACCCATCCATGACATCCAGACGGTCAAAAAATCTGCGCGATATGCTTGTTCGGAGTCACTACCTTCCACCTTCCAAAAATGTCTTTGGTACTCGTGGTCCTACCGCTGGCTTTGTTCCGTGTGGCCATTGCCTCGCTTGCGCCAATGCCCTGCGTTCCACGAATTTCTCTTCCTCTGGTGGTGATAAAACTTTTGACATTCGCCAGCGTATATCCTGCGGGAGTTCAAATGTTATATACTATGCTACGTGCAGCTGTCTGAGGATATATGTTGGCCTCACCACCAGGGAATTGAGAATACGTATTAGGGAACACGTAAGGGACATTGGCGCAGCGAGGACTATTTCCGATCCTTCAGACCTAAAGACGATTCCTCGTCACTATAAATACCATCACAACTGTGACGTATCCTCTTTCAAAGTTCGTGGAATCGATATTCTACACCTTAGTGTCAGAGGAGGGGATTATAAAAAAAATCCTGGCCCAAATGGAGGCCCGTTGGATCATTGAGTTGGACACAATGGTGCCCAATGGCCTTAATGAATCTTTAAGTTTTGCCTCTTTTTTATAAATTGTTGCTTTTCCTTCTGAGTATCCCCTATTTCGGTTCCTTTTGATGTCTTCTTGATTTTAATATTTGTTTTTAATATATTTTTTACAGTTGTGTTTTTGTCTACATCTAACTCGTCATCTGGCTTTCTACCTCCGTCCCGTTCATTTCTGAATCATTAAAGAGAGAAAAAAAAGAAGAGAGAACAAAGCTGTAATATATGTGATTCTCTAATGTATTAAATCTTGTGTACCCACTATTTGTTGCACTTTGATATACTCTGACTGATATATGATGCAAATCTTGCTTTGTATTTCTGCATATACCATTGTAAACCAGTCTTTTTATGATGTATGTAGTGCTTACTGCCATAAATGGAGTTCCGGGAGTGCGCATGCCCCGCTGTGGTCTGGGCGATTGCCGCTGTGATGGGGCGTCTTTCTGTGTCCGGAGTGCGTACGGGCCCTTTGACCGGTGCGCACCCCTGGAGACATGACGCCGCCGTCGCTGGGGGTTTGCCCGGCTCCAGCGGCACATGCGCCGACACACCGTTCTCCATTGGCTAGATTTGATCATGTGATCAGGGAAGGGGAGGTATATAAAAAGGTCCTTTGTGCATTATATCACTATCCCCTTGAAAAAGTGGCATGCTAGCCACGAAACGTGCGTTGGGGTGACATCTGTGAGCGGGGTGACTGCATTCCTGTGTTACTTTTGTATTGGTGAGCATGGCTTCTTGTTGAATTAGGCAGCGCTGCACAGTCTATTGCTGACCTGAATATATACCAATGCTTGTAATTTTTTTTTTTATTTTTTTTTTAAGCATGTTCAGGCACTTTGTGGTTAACATGTAGGTAGCTATAGCACCTTAATCCCTTTTCCCAATGCGGGAGGTGCTCCATATGACTCCCTGTTTGGGGCTACCATTTGTTTATCCCACTGACATTGTTATTAATGTCACTTGATATTAACAGGAATACATTACCCCTGCATATGCATCCGTCCTATGTATGTGTTTCTTATGTCTTTTTCATATGATCTTGTGTTACTTTTTATACGATTTATATGAATAAATATTTACCATTTTTTTTGCTAAAAAATCCTTTTTCACCAGTGACTCCTATTTTCTCCTTTATGTCATTTTGCTATTATGAGTGGTGATTTCTGGTCACACACATGTGTGGTGTGACCCACATATATTCTACCAATGCGGCTGTATTTGGTTAAATAAATTGGGATAAGTCTGCCCTGATGCCTCTCTCCTTGGGTCCAATGGATCACCTTGAAAAGTTATCCCCATTACCTGTTGTGGCTAGTTTTAAGTATCTGGGAATAAATATTTCAAAATATAGTACACTAGACTTTAAAATAAATATTCTCCTGCTGATAGATCTTGTGAAACTTAAATTTGCTATCTGGAGTAAATTACCATTATCTGTCTCCGGACGTATCAACTTGATTAAAATGATCCTGCTCGCCAAACTCAGTTATTCCCTCCAACATAGTGCAGTGCTGATCCCTAAATCTTTTTTTTCAGGACTTAATTCATTAATTTCATCCTTTATATGGGGGAAGACTAGACCTAAACTCAAACTATCTACCTTACATAGGTCTAAACAGTTGGGCGGGCGGCTCTGCCGGACTTTTTTTTATATTACTTGGCCGGGCAGATCAAAGCTCTGAGTAAATGGATGCCTAATAATTATTTGCCTAACTCGGAGAGTCATTTGGCTCATGCGGCAGGGACTGACTGTTTGTTGGGGTTTCTAGAAATAGACAAACCTAATATCTCTGGATTATTACCCCTTCTCCGGTTGGCGCGGTCAGTCTGGAGACAACTTAAATGAGTAGTTCGCTTTGTTGATGTTATAGCTGAAATGCCATTATGGAATAATCCCTGTTTCCTGAAGCTTCTAAATCACCCGTCCACTCAATTCTGGATTTCATATAATGTTTCCTTAATCAAAGATCTATATGATCACAATGTCCTAATGTCCTTTGAACAAATACAACTTAAATACAGTGTCCCAAGATCACAATTTTTCCGATATCTACAGCTTAGATCAGCAATTCAATCATATCTGCGCAACAGGAATGTAACCCAAGCAATATCCTCCTTCCCCCTGATAGGGATTTTCAAATTGCAAGGCCCTCAAGGGCTTATCTCCACTTTGTATACTTATATGCTGTCCGCAGGCTCTGACTCTGCTCTATCATCAGTAAAGGAGAAATGGAGGGCTTTAATTCCAGATATTCAAAATGAAGACTGGGAGGAGGTTCTTGATTCTCCAGCCAGAGTGTCCCCATCAGCCAACAACAAAATGACGCAAAGGTACATAATACACCAGTCGTATTTGACCCCACTAAGACTATTTAAAATGGGGTGGTCCCAATCTTCAGAATGTTTGAGATGCCATACAATGGACGCAGATTTCATACATATGGTGTGGGGATGCCCAATTATTCTATCCTATTGGAGCGAGGTGACCTAGTTGTTGACCTCCCTCTTGGGCATTCCTGTTCCTCTCACTCCATTGGTGTGTCTGTTTGGGGTGTTGGAGGAAGAGTTATGGGGGCACCACGTTAAAATTCTTTTGTGGGAGACACTTTTTTTGGCCAGGAAAATATTGGCCTTACGCTGGATGGGTAATCAACACCCTTCTCTTAGAGCTTGGATTGAACTGGTGAATTCAATAATACCATATGAGCGGATATTATACCAAAACAGGGGTTGCTTGGGGAAGTTTAATAAGATCTGGGATGTATGGAATGCATCTCTCCTCACTATAACAGCGCGTAGACAGTAGATTGTTATTATTAGCACAATAGTTGTGGAGGAAATAAATTGGTCTACACTCTACAGTTATGGAAGTTGTGTAATGGAAGTTGTTTTGGCAGCAAGATAGGAAGTTAGATGTGTTAGCTGTAATGTACTATTCAGAGATATGCGGAGCTATGCATTTGTATAGATGAATAATAGGTTCTTGTAAATACTTCCAATTTATTCACAGGCCTCGCAAAAGAAAGAGGACCAGTGGCATCGAAATCTGTATTAATGATTTAATATGCAAGTTGGATGGTTTTCATCCATTATAGATGTCATGATAACTATATATATATATATACACACAATGTATTGGCTATTTACATAATGTATGTGTTTGTTTGTTATTGTCTAATAAACGAATTAAAAAAAAAAAAAACGAGCGGCCATCATTACTTTAAGAAATGAAGGTCAGTCAGTCCGAAAAATTGGGAAAACTTTGAAAGTGTCCCCAAGTGCAGTTGCAAAAACCATCAAGCGCTACAAAGAAACTGGCTCACATGAGGACCGCCCCAGGAAAGGAAGACCAAGAGTCACCTCTGCTTCTGAGGATAAGTTTATCTGAGTCACCAGCCTCAGAAATTGCAGGTTTACAGAAGCTCAGATTAGAGACCAGGTCAATGCCACACAGAGTTCTAGCAGCAGACACATCTCTACAACAACTGTTAAGAGGAGACTTTGTGCAGCAGGCCTTCATGGTAAAATAGCTGCTAGGAAACCACTGCTAAGGACAGGCAACAAGCAGAAGAGACTTGTTTGGGATAAAGAACACAAGGAATGGACATTAGACCAGTGGAAATCTGTGCTTTGGTCTGATGAGTCCAAATTTGAGATCTTTAGTTCCAACCTCCGTGTCTTTGTGTGACGCAGAAAAGGTGAACGGATGGACTCTACATGCCTGGTTCCCATCGTGAAGCATGGAGGAGGAGGTGTGATGGTGTGGGGGTGCTTTGCTGGTGACACAGTTGGGGATTTATTCAAAATTGAAGGCATACTGAACCAGCATGGCTACCACAGCATCTTGCAGCGGCCTGCTATTCCATTGGGTTTGCGTTTAGTTGGACCATCATTTATTTTTCAACAGGACAATGACCCCAAACACACCTCCAGGCTGTGTAAGGGCTATTTGACCAAGAAGGAGAGTGATGGGGTGCTACGCCAGATGACCTGGCCTCCACCGTCTCCAGACCTGAACCCAATCGAGATGGTTTGGGGTGAACTGGACCGCAGAGTGAAGGCAAAAGGGCCAACAAGTGCTAAGCATCTCTGGGAACTCCTTCAAGATAGTTGGAAGACCATTTCCGGTGACTACCTCTTGAAGTTCATCAAAAGAATGCCAAGAGGGTGCAAAGCAGTAATCAAAGCAAAAGGTGGCTACTTTGAAGAACCTAGAATATAAGACATATTTTCAGTTGTTTCACACTTTTTTGTTAAGTACATAATTCCACACGTGTTAATTCATAGTTTTGATGCATTCAGTGTGAATGTACAATTTTCATAGTCATGAAAATAAAGAAAAATCTTTAAATGAGAAGGTGTGTCCAAACTTTTGGTCTGTACTGTATGTATATACATTGTAGCATTTCCGGGGGTTTAGCTCTAGGATCGCTGTCTGGGTAGACAGAATGGCATGAAAACAGTTCATTCAGACAGCAGTTCTGGTGCAAAACTGGCCGCAACCAGCTTTATTAAAGTCCACAGCGAACAGATTAAAACAAAGCATAAACAGAAAACCTGGGCTTGTCTAGCCTCTAATTACACTTAGATAGATGGCCCTCTCTATCCGGGACCCAGACTCTACCAGTCTGTGCCCAAAACAACACATATCACATATGTTACCAGTATGGAGCTTCACAGATACTCCTCCTTGTGTCTGAAGGCACCTTCCATGTCCAGACTTGAGGGAGATCCACTCCTATTCAGCCGCTCTTCACACGGATTCGCACTGAGACTACTCCTATTTCCGGGGTCCTTCCTGCACCCAAACTGAGATAGCTCAAACACTCTTGGAGACTGCTTCCTTGTGCCAGGACACCTCTCTGTGTCCAGGCTAAAGACAGCTCTAACACTCTTGGAGACTGTTTCTTGTGCCAGGACACCTTCCTGTGTCCAGGCTAAACTAGCTCTCAGATTGTGTTTGCAGACACCTACTTCTGGTCTCCTAATTAAGACCTGAGTAGTTTCAGGCTTGTGCTGCAAGTGTGTGCTGAATGTGAGGTGTAGTGACCTTTCTCTACCACTAGGTTTACAAAGCCACACATTTCCCTTATACCTAGGTGAAATGTACACCCCATTCAACACACATTCCTTCACTGTCTCACATATCCCCTCCCTCTTCTCCAGACCGGAGGGCTGGTCATCCAGACCGGAGGGCTGGTCAACAATCCAACAGAGACAGTGAACTCTGGACCAGTCATGGCCCTCATCAGCTTCATCCTCACCACTGTCATAGCCAACATCAGTTTTCTCTTCATCTGAAGCATCCGCACTACCCTGTACCCTCCCAGGCCTATACTCTCTGCGGGCCTCGGGTATCCTGCACGGTTTCATCTTGACCTTAGGGCCGGGCTCATTTTCGATATAGTGCCTGGCCAGAGAAGTACGACCCGACACATCAGAACACTTCTGCTGACTCTTCCTCAGAAACTCACGTACCTCCTGTCCCTGGTGCACTGACCATGTGTCACCAACTATCACAGAAGGTATAGGGGGTTTTTCACTTTTCTCCAGTTCCCCACTTTCAGGCTCTTCTGGCAGGACATGCCCAGAAGCCCCACCGTCAGTCCTAGACTCTACCTCTTCAGCCACATCACTTTGGTCTCCAATATCTCCATTTATTCCAGCCCTCAAGTTCTCCTTGATAGCGGCATCTGTATACTCAGAACCCGCCGATTCTTCTCTTCCACCACGTTCTGCATCCCATCTGGGCTCCCGTGTGTCTGCAGCGGCAACGGAGTGACACATCGCTTTTCCCATTTGTTGGGACGTGGCTCCGATGTAGCCTCCCTGAAAGTGCGCTTGAGCTCACCAATGCCAGCTACTGATCGGACCGTAACCCGTCCACGCCGCTGTCTTCGGCAGAAACAGATTCCTGGACAGAGTCAGTCCCCATATCTTCAGTCTTGCTCCTCACAGCTTCACTTGAAACCTCAGCTTCTGATGAGGCATCTGGCTTGGTGACCACCACTTCCATGGCTTTTTCCACCTCTGCAGCATCACCTTCAGAGTCCTTGGCATGATGCAGATCCACACCACACACTGACAACTTCTCATCTTCAACAGCATCCACTTGTGCTGTGTTCAGTTTCAGAGTCCTGCCTTTAAAGCTCAGCTCTCCTCCTTTCACCTTAGTCTTCGCCAGGGAACCGGCCAACTGTAAAACATCTTCAGATGCCATCTTCTGTCTGGTGTAAGGTCAGCATCAGCTTTCTTCTCAGGACTCTCAACCTCCTCTGCTACCATGCCTTCCTCATTTGCACTGGTTGCTTTATGGTCATCAGATAATTCACTATCACTATCTGACCCCTTTTTCTCAGCTACATCTGGCTCACTGTCAGGGCTATACACTTCATTTTCATTCACATCCTGCTCACTGTCAGGGTTATACAATTCATTTTCATTCATATCCTGCTCACTGTCAGGGTTATACAATTCATTTTCATTCACATCCTGCTCACTGTCAGGGTTATACAATTCATTTTCATTCACATCCTGATCTGGAACCTTAGTTAACATGTCATCCACAACATTAACTTCACCATCTGGTCCCTCAAGTATGTGACTATGTGACAACCCCAGCACTATACTTCTATATAGCTCAGGTACCAGGAGCTGACTCACGTCCTCTCCCTGGACTTCAGTGTCCCTATACAATAGGCTATTGTTCATGGCAGCATGAGGAAACCTCTCCTCAGAGCCAGGCTCCTGGGAAACCTCATTTAGAACAATCATATTTTCCTGTGCCGTTTTAAGAGAGGGGTCTCGCCACTGCTCACTCTCAAAATTGTCACAGGACACAGGTAAGTCAGGGACACTCGGTTCTCGAGAACCACCATCCTCGTCTCCCAACATCACCTGCAAAGGAATTTCATCACTATCACAGTCATCATTATTATCAATATCATTATCATGACTATGATCAGTATCATCATCACTATCATGATCATCATCACTATCATTATCAGCATCATCATCATGGTCATCATCATTATCATGATCATCATCAATCATCATCTTATCATCATCATCATTATCATGGTCATCATCTATCTAATCATTATCACATAAGTTTAACGGCCCACTAGCATTGTGTTCCGCCCCTCGGGACTGCGCACCCTCAGTAGGAGCTTCATCACACTGTCCATCAGAAACATTTTTCCCCCAGAGATCCTTAGACCGGGGAAAGTCATTACCCAATATAACGGGTTGCACCAGGGTCTTCACTACCCCCACTTCACATGAAACCTCCCCGAGTTTGGGGACCAAGTCCACGGCAGTCTCTGGGTAGACTTTGGTGTCTCCATGGATGTACACCACACTCAGGTGCTTATCAGGATGAAGTCCCTATCAATCAGGCTGTCACATACGGAAGTCACTGGACTCTCTGAGTCCAAGAGGGCCTGTGCTGGGCAGTCATTTACAACCACCGGGGACCCCTGTGGTCCAGTCTCTTCGGCAGAGGTGGACACACACACAGGTTCTGCGCAGAGAGAGAGGGATCTGCCAACATCACAACACATAGGCTCCCCTTCTATTGGACAGTTGGCTGCAATTTCACGCCAGCTCCAACACTGTCCATCACACTCTCCCACCCACATGTCCCCTCGGGCCTGAACCCGCTTATCAGCATACCCCATGTCCCCAACAGCTGGAACGCTCTTACCGCGAGAGTTCAGCGTCCGGGAACTCTGAAGTGACGACCTCTCAGACGGCTGTACCTCAGGAGGACGTGCTCGGGTGTAGCGGTTCACCATCACCTTTCCAACTCCATAATCAGGCTCGCTGACTGCAGACTCCCAACTGTATCTCCAGTCACGAACTCCCCTGGCACGGGCTGTCACCGTAACACTCAGCCGGGTACGAATCTCCTCTTTCAGCTTGCCATAGTCTTGGCTGTCCTGCTTGCTCAGGTCAGCATATGCCCTTTGGGGCTCTCCAATCAGATAGGGTGCGACCATCATGGCCCATTCAGATAGGGGCAGATTCTCCTTCTCTGCCAATCTCTCAAACCTAGTGAGATATACCTCCACATCATCACGAGGTGTCATCTTTTTCAGGGACCGTCTTACCGCCTTCTTTAAAGCGGACAACGCAGGTACCTTCACAACATTACTCTGGGACGAGGTGTTGAGAGCTGCAATCTGCTCAAAAAACAACCGGTCATTCTCCTGCTGCTGCTGCAGGAATTGCTGCTAGGCCTGCTGCATGCGCTGCTGGTGCTGCAGGCGCTGCTGCAGGCTCCGCTGGGCCTGGGCCAGGTACTCAATGAGCTCCTCCATACTGCCGGACTTATCTGTCTCAACCACGGCAGTTTTATGTTGCACATTAACTTGTGCCATTTGTTCAAACAGCGCCTCCATGCTGTCATCCATGCTGTCAGACTTCTCTGTCTTAACAACGGCAGTCTTCACTCAAGACATACACACTCTACAGTCTTTTCCATAGAAAAATTCAGCTCTGCTGTGCAGACACTTTTTTTTTTTTTTAAAGTCTATTAGGGCTACTGTCTCTTTAAGACTGCTCCACAGACTTTTCTCCTTTGCTGCTGCACACTCCACAGTCTTTTCCACAACAAGTTCAGCTTTGCTGTGCAGACACACCTTTTTTTTTCTCTTTTGCAAACTCAACAGACCTCACCCTTCTTGCTGTCTTTAAGCCTCTGTGCTGCATGCACCCTCCAGCACTAACTGTATCAGCCACTGCGCTGCCCGCATTCTCCACCAATTGTAGCATTTCCGGGGGTTTAGCTCTAGGATCGCTGTCTGGGTAGACAGAATGGCATGAAAACAGTTCATTCAGACAGCAGTTCTGGTGCAAAACTGGCCGCAACCAGCTTTATTAAAGTCCACAGCGAACAGATTAAAACAAAGCATAAACAGAAAACCTGGGCTTGTCTAGCCTCTAATTACACTTAGATAGATGGCCCTCTCTATCCGGGACCCAGACTCTACCAGTCTGTGCCCAAAACAACACATATCACATATGTTACCAGTATGGAGCTTCACAGATACTCCTCCTTGTGTCTGAAGGCACCTTCCATGTCCAGACTTGAGAGAGATCCACTCCTATTCAGCCGCTCTTCACACGGATTCGCACTGAGACTACTCCTATGTCAGGGGTCCTTCCTGCACCCAAACTGAGATAGCTCAAACACTCTTGGAGACTGCTTCCTTGTGCCAGGACACCTCTCTGTGTCCAGGCTAAAGACAGCTCTAACACTCTTGGAGACTGTTTCTTGTGCCAGGACACCTTCCTGTGTCCAGGCTAAACTAGCTCTCAGATTGTGTTTGCAGACACCTACTTCTGGTCTCCTAATTAAGACCTGAGTAGTTTCAGGCTTGTGCTGCAAGTGTGTGCTGAATGTGAGGTGTAGTGACCTTTCTCTACCACTAGGTTTACAAAGCCACACATTTCCCTTATACCTAGGTGAAATGTACACCCCATTCAACACACATTCCTTCACTGTCTCACAACATATATATATATTATAATATAAAATATATATATACACACACACACACATATATATATATAACACATACGCATATTTTTTTTTATACATTGTATGTTGTGTGATGAAAATATGCCACAAGTATGAAGATAGCCTGAATGCCAAAAAAATGTTTGTATTGCAGTAGAGTAATCAGAACGTGCATACATATTGTTTGTCTCGCAAAAAAATACCGACATTTAAAACCCTTATGGCTAGTCAGCAGGGCTTGGCTTTTTGAACATTTTTTTTTTCTTCCCCTGGTTTTACATCATACCAAAAAACCTATTGAAATCCATGGTCAAATCACTTTACATAAATAAGTGCTCACATTTTATTCATTAAATGTGTGTGTCCATGTAGTGTGATCACATTTATATACTCACATATCTCTCCTCTCTCCGATGTCCAGCTCCAGTCTCATCTTCTGAGTGATGTCACCACTCTGCTAACTGGCTCTATGCAGAGTGCAGCATGACCTGGAAGTGACTTCCATGTAAGACTATGGAGCATCAGAGAGAGACTCCATGGGCTTTCATTCTAAATGACACTTCCGGCTCACGCACAAAGTATAGAGTGAGGCGGCAAGTCTCCACTACCTGGAGGTCACTCAAACGGCGCCAGACACCAGCAGCAGTAGGGGAGTATAATATTACACTTACACTACATTACATGTACATACTCACACATTTGATTAATAAAAAACTTTATTTAAAGAATCTTGGATCTGAAATAAACTAACTTTTTTCTAAACATAATTTACAATTTATTTGAAAGCATGTTTTTAACCATTCTTTTCTTTGATTTACCATATTTTTCGGACCATAAGACGCACCCCAAATTTTCAGAAGGAAAATAGGGAAAAAAATAATGTGTCAAACGGGGGTCCGTCTTACAGTCCGAATTCAGCTTACCAGCGAAGGGATCAGCACAGGTAGAGGAGTGGTCACAGGGGTCGTTCGGTGGTCCAGGCTGGTGCGGTGGTGGTGCTCTGTGTTGCAGGGGTGTTCTGTGGGGTGGCTGTGCTCTGTGGGGTGGCTGTGCTCTGTGGGGTCGCAATATACTTACAAATCCCGTGGTGGTGGTCCCAATGCAGCCTCCTGTGCTCTGTGGTGCGGTGGTGTCGGGGCTCTGTGATGTGGCGGCAGTGGGGCTCTGTGCTGCATGGGAGGCTCCGCCGGCATTTCGCCATCGCCCGAAAGCCCCCCGCAGCTCTGTTGCTGCGATGCAGAGGCCTCCTGAAACATGGCCGCCAGGGGCCTTCATAAAGATGGCCGCTGGAGGCGGCGCATGCTCAGATTCAGATCTCCGCAACGAGATCTTGTCCCGAGATCTCGTGCCGAGATTTGAATTTGAGTATGTGGCGGCCATCTTTCAGGAGGCCACCGCGTTGCAGCAGCGGAGCTGGGGGGGGCTTTCGGGCTATGACGAAATGCCGGCGGAGCCCCCCACGCAGCACAGAGCCCCGCTGCCGCCACATCACAGAGCCCCGACACCACCACACCACAGAGCACAGGGAGGCTGCATCGGGACCGCCGCCGCCACCGGATTTGTAGGTATATTGCGACCATAAGACGCACCCCCATTTTCCCCAAAAATTTTTTGGGAAAAAAATGCGTCTTATGGTCCGAAAAATACGGTACTTAGACTTGTCTCAGCTTCGTAGATTGCTGCCCAATAGCCTAGCATTGATCCCAACACTATCCGCTCAATGAAAGGAACTTAAGACCTGCATTGTTAATACTGTCTTAATAAAAAAAAAAGTTTGCTAGCCTCTAATTTATTAGGAAGCATAAGTTTCTTAATAAATGAGATCCATCTCTTGCTGGGTGTGAGTCAGAAAAATTAATTGAACGGCAGCCATGTTTGAAAGATTAATTCAACATTTTCATTATTTTTTTGTGTGACTTTTGTTGCATTTTTTGCTCCAAATTCTTCAAAATATAGTATGCAGCAGTTTACATTTTGTACAAAATTAAGCACACTCAAGTATTGTCTTTCACACCTTTTAGGGTAAAAAGTCAAATGAGCCTTAAATTGTACAAAAAAAACCAAAACAAAACTAAACACAGATTTTGTGCTCTTAAAGAACTGAAGTACAATTGTGCAAATATTTCACACATTTCTGAAAAGTTGCAAATGATGAAAAATTTGAATAATAAAAACATGTCCATAATGGAAAAAAAAGATGAAATCAAGTAAAGGTAGCTTACAAAGGTCCAAATTAAATTATGAATAAATTACAAACCTCAAAGTCACTATTAGAATTCTTTTTACTCCACAAAAAGAGTCGCAAAAGCAATAATAGTCTCCCACGTTGCATTCAGCAGGATGTAACCAAGAGAACTGTGCTATGACTTATTGCTGCACAGCTCGCTCTCTTCATGTAGGACTAGGATGTGTCTCATTAGTACAGGGCAGGATAAATAGCTGAATGCAATAAGCATTCAGCTTCTGAAAACTGTTTCTGTATCCTTAAAACTTAAATATAGCAAAATTTAAATAAATTTGACATTTTTATACTCCGGGTGGCAATAGAGATGAGTGAACTTGTTCGAAAAACGTTTGCCAATCTCAAATTCTGCGCAAAAGTAGCAAATTCGGATTCGTGTTCAAACTTCCTCAAAGTCGGCAAACTTTGGCCACAATTTGGCAAATGATAGAGTTTCCACTAATGCTTTTGTTAGTACTTTGGTCAGAATAGTGCTGGTGTATGATGAGTGGGATGGACGTGTTTTATGAGGGGAGGGGTTGTGCATAGGTAAGAGGAGCGGCAGAGTGTAATTTTTTTTACTTAACTTAGTGTGTGGAGATTCCGGCAGCCAACCAGGGTGCAGAAACCATCCACACACAGACACAAGGGCTTCTGTCACTGGCTGTCGAAGTCACATGTCCCTCTCCACATGACAAGCGGACATGTTTTGCTGGCGACATTTTCTTAGTGTAACAGCAAGTTGTCCTATAGTTAGATAGGATCCTGTCCTGTGTGAAATCGACCTTCCAGCATATAACTTGTTCGTGCTAACAGTCTTGTGCACGCAGGAGTCCACATTTCCTACTCAAAATCGTTTGGGCCAATACTGTGTTGCAATCAGGACTCAGGAGGCCCCATTTGCTAATCAAGAGTTTTGGCTAATATTGGGGTGCAGGCACCAGGCACCATTTCCTAATCCAAATCATTTGGGTCAATACTGTGTAGCATACTTATAGGTTGCCATAAGGCAAATAGACCCTAACTAAAGATTCTGTGATATTAAGATGTGACTTATTTCCAAACTTAATTGTGCTATGTAAAACCACCGTGTCTGTATTGAATTACTAGATAGACTGTCCTAGTTACTATTTAATTTCTATTCCTTTATGGAAGCTTGGTGTTATTAGGATCTTCCCCTCTCAATTCTAACAATTTTAATAATCAATTTTCATCCACTAGCTGTTGGGGGACTGAGCAGACTGCTAATTTTTAATTATTTGGCACTGACCCTGTGGTCAGTCCAAGTAGTACTAAATTCTCATATTAGGATTTATTACCGCTATTAGATGCATAAAGCTAATCAGATTATCTCCATTAAGGGAACATCATGTCTGTTAAAACTAGGATACTGACTTCATAATATTTCATTTTAACTTATGCATAATGTGGCAGTGGATCACTCATTTTTGCATACGAGTACCAATATAGACTAACTGCCTTTAAAATATATAACCAGCTGCCTCTCCAACATGTTTCACCACTGCTGGCTTCTTCAGGGAAACAAGGCTACTAACAGCTCTTTTAAGCAGCTGTTTAACCCCTTAGTGACAGAGCCATTTTGCAGCTTAATGACCGGGCCAATTTTTACAATTCTGACCACTGTCACTTTATGAGGTTATAACTCTGGAACGCTTTAACGAATCCCGCTGATTCTGAGACTGTTTTTTCGTGACATATTGTACTTCACGTTAGTGGTAAAATTTCTTTGATATGACTTGTGTTTATTTATGAAAAAAAACGGAAATATGGTGAAAATTTTGAAAATTTAGCAATTTTCAAATTTTAAATTTTTATGCCCTTAAATCAGAGAGATATGTCACACAAATTTCTTAATAATTAACATTTCCCACATGTCTACTTTACATCAGCACAATTTTGGGAACAAAATTTTATTTTGTTACGAAGTTATAAGGGTTAAAAGTTGACCAGCGATTTCTCATTTTTACAACACCATTTTTTTTTAGGGACCACATCACATTTGAAGTCACTTTGAGGGGTCTATATGATAGAAAATACCCAAAAGTGACACCATTATAAAAACTGCACCCCTCAAGGTGCTCAAAACCACATTCAAGAAGTTTATTAACCCTTCAGGTGCTTCAGAGGAGCTGAAGCAATGTGCAAGGAAAAAATTGACATTTAACTTTTTTTGCAAAAGCTTTACTTCGGAACCAATTTTTTTTATTTTCACAAGTGTTAAAGAGAAAATGAACCACAATATTTGTTGTGCAATTTCTTCTGAATACGCCGATACCCCATATGTGGGGGTAAACCACTTTTTGGGCGCATGGCAGAGGTCGCAAGGGAAGGAGCGCCGTTTGACTTTTTCAACGCAGAATTGGCTGAATGCCATGTCGCGTTTAGATAGCCCCTGATGTGCCTAAACAGTGGAAACACCCCACAAGTGACCCCATTTTGGAAACAAGACCCCTTAAGGAACTTATCTAGATCTGTGGTGAGCACTTTGAACCTCCAAGTGCTTCACACAAGTTTGTAATGTAGAGCCGTGAAAAAAAAAAAATCATTTTTTGTTTCCACAAAATGATCTTTTTACCCCAATTTTTAATTTCCCAAGGGTAACAAGACAGCAAAAGTTTTTGTGCAATTTGTCCTGAGTACGCTGATACCCCATATGTGGGGGTAAACCACTTTTTGGGCGCACGGCAGAGGTCGCAAGGGAAGGAGCGCTGTTTGACTATTTCAACGCAGAATTGGCTGGATGCCATGTCGCGTTTAGAGAGCCCCTGATGTGCCTAAACAGTGGAAACCCCCAACAAGTGACCCCATTTTGGAAACTAGACCCCTTAAGGAACTTATCTAGATGTGTGGTGAGCACTTTGAACCTCCAAGTGATTCACACAAGTTTATAACGTAGAGCCGTGAAAATAAAAAAGACGGATTTTGGTAAGAACTTACCTGTAAAATCCTTTTCAGCGAAGGAAGGAAGAGAGACACAGTATTCATTACTGATGGGTAGGCGGAGCCCCAGATAGGATTGACACCTCAGATTAAAAGCGTGTTGATCCGGCCCCTCCAGCTCGGGCTCCTCCTACTCAGCTCTTCAGTCGTACCCAAGCTTAAAGGAAGAGTAAAGATCACCAGCGGAGCAACATAACCCCTTCTGAAGGATAAAGAGACAGGTTATGCGTGCAATATGAAGAAAACCACAGAGTTTCAGGTACTACTCACGAACGACCTGACTACTGCGATAAGCTGGCGATGCTGGAACAGAGCCTTAGCGCGTTAACCTCAGCCCAGATAATCGCAATCAGAGGAGGGTCACGCCGCATCTGAAAATACCAACACACTTCTGCCATGGGAGGGTGCTGTGTCTCTCTTCCTTCCTTCGCTGAAAAGGATTTTACAGGTAAGTTCTTACCAAAATCCTTCTTTCAGCTGCAGATTGAAGGAAGAGAGCCACAGTATTCATTACTGATGGGACGTCCCAAAGCAGTTCAAAAATAAGGGTGGGAAAATACCAACAAAAGGCAGAAAACCCAACAACCTAAATAAAAGCGCAACAAGCGCTCAACATAAGTTCACTGAGAACTTTAAACTACAGCTGCATGCAGAACCCTACGCCCCAGGGCTGCATCAGCAGAAGCACTGACGTCCACCTTATAAAACCTTGTAAAAGTGTGGACGGAGCGCCAAGTCGCCGCCCGGCAGAGTTGAGCTGCCGAGGC
Source organism: Oophaga sylvatica (assembly GCA_033576555.1). NCBI lineage: Eukaryota > Metazoa > Chordata > Amphibia > Anura > Dendrobatidae > Oophaga > Oophaga sylvatica. Next base: position 552,426,944 of record JARQOD010000001.1, on the reverse strand, counting down.
CCCTTGATGGAAAGCCCACGATGAAGCCACAGCTCTTGTGGAATGAGCTCGAATCTTAACTGGGCAAGATTCACCCTGAAGACGGTAAGCTTCCAAAATGGCTGACCGAATCCAACGAGCTATAGAGTCCTTGGAAACTCGGTGACCACGCCGACGACCTGCTGGAATCACAAACAGGGAGTCAGACTTGCGAAAAACTTGAGTAATAGACAAGTAAAACTTCAAAGCCCGCACTAAATCCAATGTGTGCAAGGCCCGCTCTTTCGCATTCTTTGGTTCCGGACAGAGTGAAGGCAACACAATATCCTGGTTAACATGAAATTGTGACACCACCTTAGGTAAAAAATCACCCCGTGTACGAAGTACTACACGATCCGGAAAAAACTCCAGAAAAGGAGGTGAGCATGAAAGAGCTGCCAACTCAGAAACCCTTCTCAAAGAGGTGACTGCCACTAGGAAGGCCACCTTCCAAGAAATTAAAGAAAGACTAGCAGAGTCCATAGGCTCAAAAGGCTTATGCTGAAGAGCCTCCAAAACAAGGATGAGCCGCCAAGGAGATACAGGTGTTATCTGCGACGGAAACTGACGGGTTATTCCACGAAAAAAGGAACGTACGTCTCTGCGCGAGGCGATAGCCTTCCGAAAAAGTAAGGACAGAGCAGAAATCTGACCCCTCAGGGTGTTAACTGCCAAACCTTTATCCAACCCGTGCTGTAAAAAAGCTAACAAATTGGGAATAGAAAATTTTCTCGGGTCCTTTGAAGAACTCGAACACCACAAAAAGAAGGCTTCCCAAGTCCTGTGGTAAATCTTAGTAGTAGCCGGACTCCTAGCCGCTCGCAGAGTAGCAATGACTTTGGCTGAGAAACCTCTACGGGTCAATATTTCAGTCTCAAGAGCCACGCCGTCAAACGCAGAGACTCCAAGTCCGGATGACAAACTGGCCCCTGAGACAACAGGTCCGGTTGAAGAGGAAGTGGAAACGGAGGTGTCGCTAATAGCGACATTAGTGTTGAGAACCACGTCCTTCTTGGCCAATCTGGAGCTATCAAGATAGCTGAGATTCTCTCTAGTCTGATCCGACGCAGCACCAGAGGAAGTAGAGATATTGGCGGGAACACGTAGACTAGCTCTAACTGGTCCCACTGAGCAACTAGAGCATCCAACGCCACAGCCTTCGGGTCCTTGTACCTGGACATAAACGTCAGTAGCTTGGCATTGGACCTGGATGCCATCAAATCCACTTGGGGAGTTCCCCATCGGGAGCACAGCAGTGCAAAAACTTCCGGATGAAGACTCCATTCTCCGGGATCCATCTTCTCGTGACTGAGAAAGTCCGCCGTAACATTATGAACCCCTGGAATGTGGATCGCCGAAATGGCTGGTACTCTGGCCTCGGCCCACATCAGGATCCGGGACACCTCCAACATGAGCCTGGAGCTCCTTGTCCCGCCTTGGTGATTGATATACGCGACCGCCGTCGCATTGTCTGTCTGCACTCGGACTGGCCGACCACTCAAAGGGACCGTCCAAGTGTTGGAGGCAAAGAAAAATCGCCCTCAATTCCAGGATGTTGATCGGTAGAACAGACTCTTCCGATGACCACACCCCCTGAATCCAGAGATCGTTCCAAACACCCCCCCAGCCCGTCAGGTTGGCATCGGTGGTTATGACTGACCACTTCGGAGGGAGGAAGGACTTCCCCAGGGATAACGCTCCTGGACGTAACCACCATCCTAGGGATTCTCGCACCCCGCGAGAAATGGTGACACTGCAATCCAGTGATTGCGACCTATTCCAACGACTCAGTATGAACCTTTGGAGAGCCCTGGAAAGAAACTGGGCAAACGGAATTGCCTCCATGGATGCCACCATTAATCCCAGAAGACGCATACACTTCCGAAGAGACATCGCTGTCGAGGATTTCATGATCTGTACATGTCGAAGAAGACATGACTGTTTGTCCAGAGGTAGGGAAACTATCGCCCGTACCGTGTCGAAATGCATCCCCAAAAAGAGGATCGCCCACGACGGTTCCAGAAACGACTTCTCCCAATTGACCAGCCAACCGAAGTCCTTCAGAAGCTGAAGAGACAAATCGCGAGCCGTCACTGCCTCCTCCTCCGAGGAAGCCACGATCAAAAGATCGTCCAGATAAGGAAGGATCGTAATCCCCTGTCTTCGAAGAATTGCCATGAGGGCGCCAGAGTTTTTGTAAAGACTCTGGGCGCTGAGGCTAAGCCGAAAGGCAGAGCCACGAACTGGTAGTGATCCTGACCTATGGCAAACCGAAGAAAACGCTGATGAGCCCTTCCGACGGGAACATGCAAATAGGCGTCGCGAATGTCGATTGACACCAAAAAATCGTTCTGCGACAGAGCTGCTACAACGGAGCGAAGCGACTCCATGCGAAATTTCCGAGTGTGGACATGCCGATTCAATCTTTTGAGATCCAGAATCGGACGAAATTTGTTCTCCTTTTTGGGAACCACAAAGGGGTTGGAGTAAAAACCTTTTCCCCGGTCCTCTGACGGAACCGGTATCACCACACCCTTCTGTAGGAGAAAATCGACCTCTCGCTGCAGAGCGACAAAAAGCTCGGGCTCTGACGGAATGCGAGACTGGCAAAAAGTGTTTGGGGGTCGAGAAGAGAGCTCTATGAAATAGCCTGCCGACACGACCCGTGTTACCCAGGAATCTGGAACGCGAGACATCCAAGACGCCTTGAACTGGAGCAGGCGACCCCCACTCGAGAGTCCTCGAGTGGACCCCTGGCGTCAGTCCGTCTTGGCGGGCTTCTTGTCAGATTCCCGCTTGTCTTGACGAAAATTCTGCTTCCAGGGAGTGCGAGATTTCTGGGTGGACTTTTTTCCCGTGAAAAAAGAACGACCCGATCCCCAAGAGGACTGACCGAATCGTCCCCGGCCCCGAAAGGACCGTCGACCACTATAGACACCAGGCTTGCTAGATACAGAAGCCACGGCCCTACGCTGTGGTAACGCTGCTTCTTTTGCCTTTGCTTTGGTAATCAGCTCTGTGAGGTCAGATCCAAAAAGATGACCACCCTTATAAACCTTGTTTGGAGACCGCGTCCCGGGTCCACTGTCTGAGCCATAAAGCTCTTCTGACTGTGACCGCTGCAGCTTGCGCCCTGGACAGAAGAGACGCCGTATCCAGACCCGCATCATAGATATAACGGGCTGCAGTATCTAACCATTCGACAATCTCCTCCATGTCAGATAACGGAGATCCATTTTGCAACGCTGTCCTTAGACGTTCTAGCCAGCCTAGAGAAGCCCTAGAAGCACACATGGATCCTAGCACCGCTCGGAAACCATGACCCGCGGCCTCATAGTTTGATTTTGCCGCCATCTCCGTTTTTCTGTCCAACGGTTCCTGCAAACTCGCCTTCCCTTTGACAGGAAGCAATGAGGTTTTGCTAAGCTGTGATAACGAAACATCCACTTCAGGAGAAGGAGTCCAATTATCCTTCAACTCCGCAGAACACGGATAAAGTGCGTCAAAGAACCGCGTTCCACGAAACGTCTATCTGGACACAGACGTTCCTTCTCTATTACACTATTAAGCTCATCCAGAGCTGGCAATGTTGATCTCGAAGTACGGTACTCCTGGTAAATTCGTGCTGATTTTCCAGGACGACTAGTTACCACCTCCGGTAACTGTAAAACCTCTCTCATGGCTTCAATAAATGCCTCCGTACGTCTCACAAGAGAAGAACGCCCCTGCCGTTCCTCCTTGTCTGAATCGGATATCTCTCCATCCGAACTTAAAGGGGAACCCTGTCCACCATCCAAATCAGAAGCGTCTGATTCGCTACGCGGAAAAGACGGTAACGGCCTGTGTCGCTTCCTATCCTGAGAGGATCTAGCTGACACATATTGACCTAAAAGGTTAGACAAGCTATTAAGCGAATGAGCAATATCATCCAATTTTGCATCACTGCGACCTTCAACTGCAGCGCTGGACGCTGTTGAGGTCTGCGTATCAGATTGCCGAAGCGGAACTGGAACATGGTCCGCGGCTTCTGAACTCTGTTCAGACATGCCTCACCTGTATATAGTAGGTCAAACGGCAGTACCAGCAAAAAATGTGGCTTTTTTTTTTTTTTTGCAAAAAAGGAGGCGCTGAAGGGTTAAAGCTCTCTAACAGATGGAGCTACCCCAACGGTATTAGTAAAGAAAAAACGCTGGCAGAAATAACCCTCAGGAAGGGTTAATGTCGCAGACTCCCCACAAATAATATTGTGTGAGTCCCAGCTAAAAATCAAGGTCTCTATTGAGACCGCAGCTGCAGGATAGCAATCTCTGTGCTGCAGGGTGAGGAATTAACACTCACCCAGCTGGCCGTGGTGACTGGGACGAGAGGAGCGTCTGAGGAGCCCGGGAGCCTTAGTAATGGCCGCCGCACAGAGGGAGCAGGAAGAGAAGCATCAGAGCGCGCGTCTTCCTGCACAAAAGACCGGGAAGCGTTAGGCCACGCCCCCGCCGGCTCAAAAAATGAGCGCTAACTCCCTCGCTCCTGCTCCCCCCCCCTGTCCTGCAGGCATCTGCCTGCGGACAAAAGTAAGTACAAACACCACATTTACATGTAACAGCACTGCCACCGCAGCGCTGAAAGTCACACTGATAAACATGTAATAGCGCTGCCACAGCAGACGCTAAAGCACTCACACAATAATAATAAAGATTGCGGAGTACTCACCAGCTTAGCGCCACAGGGACCCCTCAGGATTTGTGGCGCTTGTGCCCATGCTTCCCCCCAGGGCGAGGAACGCAGTGACCCCAGTGTGCGGTTTGCGCCCCCGCCAGGGAAGCTCTCCTCATCCCCCAGGGCCGGCAAGATTCTGCAGGGACCATTATGTAATTACAGATCCGCCAAGGGAGAGGTTGGGGTACAGCAGCGCTGAGACCCCTGAGACCTCTAGACCACCTCTGGTGATCCAAGTCTCCTGTCCGATATAAAATAATAAAATCTTCTGAGGAGCTGCATCAGCAGCGACTATCCTTTGAGACCTCAAATCTTAGACTGAAGAGCTGAGTAGGAGGAGCCCGAGCTGGAGGGGCCGGATCAACACGCTTTTAATCTGAGGTGTCAATCCTATCTGGGGCTCCGCCTACCCATCAGTAATGAATACTGTGGCTCTCTTCCTTCAATCTGCAGCTGAAATCATATTTTTTCCACAAAAATGATCTTTTCACCCCAATTTTTACTTTCCCAAGGGTAACAAGACCCCAAAAGTTTTTGTGCAATTTGTCCTGAGCATGCCGATACCCCATATGTTGGGGTAAACCACTTTTTGGGCGCACGGCAGAGGTCGCAAGGGAAGGAGCTCCGTTTGACTTTTTCAACGCGGAATTGGCTGGACGCCATGTCGCATTTGTAGAGGCCCTGATGTGTCTAAACAGTGAAAATCTCCCACAATTGACCCCATTTTGGAAACTAGACCCCCTAAGGAACTTATCTAGATGTGTGGTGAGCACTTTGAACCCAGGGCGTGAAAATAAAAAATCATATTTTTTCCACAAACCTGATCGTTTAGTCCCCAATTTTTTATTTTCCCAAGGGTAACAGGAGAAATTAGACCACAAAAGTTGTTGTCCAATTTGTCCTGAGTATGCTGATACCCCACATATGGGGGGGGGACCACTGTTTGGGCGCACGGCAGGGCTTGGAATGGAAGCAGCGCTGTTTCACTTTTTCAAACCAAAATTGGCTGAAATTGAGATTGGACACCATGTCGCGTTTGGTGAGCCCCTGATGCGCCTAAACAGTGGAAACCCCCCACAAGTAACACCATTTTGGAAACTATACCCCCTATGGAACTTATCTAGATCTGTTGTGAGCACTTTGAACCCCCAAGTGTTTCACAAAAGTTTATAATGCCTGGGTGTGAAAAAAAAAAAAAATTTTCCACAAAAATGATTTTTTAGTCCCATATTTTTTATTTTTCACAAGGAAATTGGACCCTAAAAGTTGTTGTCCAATTTGTCCTGAGTACGCTGATACCAAATATGTGGGGGGGAAACTGTTTGGGCGCACGGCAGGGCTTGGAAAGGAAGTAATAAAGTTTTGGAATACAGACGTTGATGTGGTCATGTTCCGTTTGCAGTGTCCCAGATGAGCCTAAACAGTGGAAAACCCCCGCAAGTGACCCCATTTTGGAAACTAGACCCCCTAAATAACTTATCTAGATCTGTGGTGAGCACTTTGAACCCCAAGTGTTTCACAAAAGTTTATAATGCCTGGGTGTGAAAAAAAAAAAATCAATTTTCCACAAAAATGATTTTTTAGTCCCAAATTTTAGATTTTTCACAAGGAAATTGGACCCCAAAAGTTGTTGTCCAATTTGTCCTGAGTAAGCTGATACCAAATATGTGGGGGGGGAAACTGTTTTGGCACACAGCAGGCCTTGGAAAGACGGATTTTGGTAAGTACTTACCTGTAAAATCCTTTTCAGCGAAGGAAGGAAGAGAGACACAGTATTCTTTACTGATGGTAGGCGGAGCCCAGAAGGGATAGACACCTCAGATTAAAAAAGCGTGTTGACCAGCCCCTCCAGCTCGGGCTCCTCCTACTCAGCTTTCTCCAGTTGTACACAAGCTTAAGGAAGAGCAATATCACCAGCGGAGCAACATAACCCCTTCTGAAGAACTTCAGAGACAAAGACACAAGAATACAGGTTATGCATGCAGATAGGCAAAAAACCACACAGTTCCAGGTACTACTCACGGGACCTGACCACTGCGATGAGCTGGCAACGCTGGAACAGAGCCGTAGCGCGTCGACCTCAGCCCAGAAATCGTTATCAGAGAAGGGCCACGCTGCTTCTGTAAATCAACAACACACTTCTGCCATGGGAGGGAGCTGTGTCTCTTTTCCTTCCTTCGCTGAAAAGGATTTTAAAGGTAAGTACTTACCAAAATCCGTCTTTCAGCTGCAGATGGAAGGAAGAGAGCCACAGTATTCTTTACTGATGGGACGTCCCAAAGCAGTTCAAAAATTAGGGTGGGAAAAGAAAAACAAAATAGGCAGAAACCCAACAACCTAGATAAAAGCGCAACAGGCGCCAAATACAAGTTTACTAGAAAACTTAAACCACCGCTGCCTGCAGGACCCTACGTCCCAAGGCTGCATCAGCGGAAGCACTAACGTCCACCTTATAAAATTTTGTAAAAGTGTGGACGGAGCGCCAGGTCGCCGCCCGGCAGAGCTGAGCTGAGCTGAGCTGCCGAGGCCCCTTGATGGAAAGCCCACGATGAGCCCACAGCCCTCGTGGAGTGAGCTCGAAGTTTAACCGGGCAAGGCTCGCCCTTAAGTCGGTAAGCCTCCAAAATGGCCGACCGAATCCAACGAGCTATAGAATCCTTGGAAGCTCGCTGACCACGTCGACGACCTGCTGGAATCACAAACAAAGAGTCTGATTTCCGAAAACCTTGAGTAACATTCAAGTAGAATTTCAAAGCCCGCACCAAATCCAATGTGTGCAAGGCCCGTTCCTTCTCAGTCCTTGGCCTCGGACAAAGAGAAGGTAACACAATATCCTGGTTAACATGGAATCGTGACACCACCTTAGGTAGGAAGTCGCCCCGAGTGCGAAGCACTACACGATCCGGGTGAAACTCCAAGAAAGGAGGCGAACAAGAAAGAGCCGCCAACTCAGAAACCCTCCTCAAAGAAGTGACTGCCACTAAGAAGGCCACCTTCCAAGAAAGTGAATAAAGGCTAACCGAATCCATAGGCTCAAAGGGCTGATGTTGAAGAGCCTCCAAAACAAGATTAAGCCGCCAAGGAGATACAGGTGTCCTCCGCGGCGGAAACTGACGGGTTATTCCACGAAAAAAGGAACGCACGTCCCTACGTGAGGCGATAGCCCTCCGAAAAAGTAAGGACAGAGCAGAAACCTGACCCTCAGGGTGCTAACGGCCAAACCTTTGTCCAACCCGTGTTGTATAAAAGCCAACAAATTGGGAATAGAAAATTTTCTCGGGTTCCTTGAAGAACTCGAACACCACAAAAAGAAAGCTTCCCAAGTCCTGTGGTAAATCTTAGTAGTAGCCGGACTCCTAGCAGCACGCAGAGTAGCAATGACTTCCGCTGAGAAACCTCTACGGGTCAAAATTTCGGTCTCAAGAGCCACGCCGTCAAACGCAGAGACTTCAGGTCTGGATGACGAACGGGCCCTTGGGTTAACAGGTCCGGACGAAGAGGAAGCGAAAATGGCGGTGCCGTTAGAAGCGACACCAGTGTCGAGAACCACGTTCTCCTTGGCCAACCTGGAGCTATCAATATAGCTGAGATTCTCTCCAGCCTGATCCGACGGAGTACCAAAGGTAGCATAGAAATCGGCGGGAACACATAAATTAGTTTGACTTGGTCCAACGGGGCCACTAGAGCATCCACCGCTACAGCCTTCGGATCCCTGTACCTGGACACGAATGTCGGTAACTTGGCATTGGCCCTGGATGCCATCAGATCCACT
>JARQOD010000001.1:552398459-552418344 GCA_033576555.1 Oophaga sylvatica | reverse complement strand
TGGGGAGTTCCCCAACGGGAGCACAGCAGTGCAAAAATTTCCGGATGGAGACTCCATTCTCCGGGATCCATCTTCTCGCGACTTAGGAAGTCCACTGTGATATTCTGAACTCCTGGATGTCATGTGTGCATCGCCACGAAGATCGTCGCGGTTGCACATTCTGACTTCTCACAGCTGAGTTGCTGTTTCTTTGTGTTTGGCAGTTAGGGAGTTAATTCTGTCTGTGCTCAGTTCTGGGACTGGGTGCAGTTTCTCCCGGCTGCAATTAATTATTTGTTGATTGGTTTCCTTTAAATCTCTGGTTGTCTGTGTTGGGAGTTGCCAGTGAAATTCTTCATGCAGACCACAGATAGGATTGTATCTGTATAGACTTAAGTTAAAGAGCTCCTTAGTTGTTTTAAGCTCACCTTGCTTAGAGTTTAATATCCCAGATCATTTATGTTCCTTCTGTGTTTGAGTGTGTATGCAAGTCTGTGTTTTCTCCAGTCTGTCTTATATGTCTAATCTGTGTATTTAGCAGAGATCAGCCCATATCCCTTTGGTGGTAATCAGTATCCTTCTTAGGACTGATTACAGGGTTCAGGGACTGATAGGAGACAGGGTTAGGCCGGAGACTTGGACCTCTGAACCATTATCAGTACCCCCAAGGTGAGGGATTAGTTAGGACCCCAGTTTAGGGTCAGGTTAGACCCCGGTCCTCCTCTTTCCTGTGACAGTGTATCAAGTCCTCAAGATTAACCCTGAGTTCAACGGATATCGTGTCAAGTAAATCTATTCTATATTTACATGCTGATGTTGCTAATCTATATGTTGTATAGAGTGTTGTTCTTTTAAGAATAGTTTACTGACATCGTACACATATCATAAGACCGCGTGACATTTTCACTGGCCCATAAAATTATTCCCAGTTGCCATGGATCCAGTAGCCCAGCTGGCTCTGCAGTTGCAGGGATTATCCATGGAGCTGACGGACATTAAGTCCAAAGTTTTGTCTCCCCTGGAGCAAACCAGAGTTGAACCTAAAGTAGCTCTCCCGGACAGGTTCACTGGTGGGCGAGACAAATTTTTTACCTTCAGGGAAGCATGTAAATTGTATTTTCGGCTTCGGCCTCGATCATCAGGGAGTGAAGAGCAGAGAGTGGGAATTGTTATCTCGCTCCTACAAGGGGACCCTCAATCCTGGGCCTTCTCCCTTCCTCCGGGATCCCCGGCTCTACTGTCTGTAGATCAATTTTTTACTGCCCTGGGATTGGTATATGATGACCCAGATCGGGTCTCTCTTGCTGAGACAAAATTACGTAAGATACAGCAGGGAGATCGTCCGGCGGAGGAATTTGCTTCTGAGTTTCGTAGATGGGCCACAGATACTCAGTGGAATGACCCAGCTCTTAGAAGCCAGTTTTGTCATGGGCTTTCTGACAAATTAAAGGACGTTTTGGCTCAGTATGATTCTCCTCCATCACTGGAGGCTGCTATGGCCCTAGCTATCCGTACTGATAGACGGCTCCGGGAGAGGTGCGAGGTAACTCCGCCCTCTGTTGTTACTCCACCTACTACTAAAGTCCCTTATGTTGAGGTTCCCCTTGTCTGTTCGGAGGAGCCTATGCAGTTGGGAGGGACATCATTTCGTAGGAGGGGATTGGCGGTACGCCGCAGGACTAGAAGGTGTTTCTTCTGCGGGAAAGAGGGACATTTTGTTGGGGGATGTCCATCCCGTGCCTTGTTGAGCAAAAAGTCGCCGGAAAACTGTTAATCCCAGGTTGTGTGGTGGACGACAATCTGGGAGTATGTATTTCGTCCGCTAGTTCTTCTCAGTTCCTTGTACCAGTGGAGGTGGTGGTTGGTACGAGAGTGGAGAGATTTTCTGTTCTTCTTGATAGTGGGTCCGGGGCTAATCTGGTTGACGCTCAGTTTGCTCAGGCTCAAGGTATGCATCTGAGTGTATTGGTCAAACCGATCCCTATATTCTCCATTGACGCCAGGCCTCTCGGCCAAGGTAGCTTTGTTCATGAGGTTCATAACATTGACCTTCGGGTAGGGGCAATACATAGGGAACTATTATCTTGTTATGTGTTGGAGGGTCTACCTACTCCTATTGTGTTGGGACTTCCTTGGTTGGTTAAACATAACCCTGTGATTAATTGGCAGTCCAGAGAAATAAGCCAATGGGGTGAGTTTTGCAAAAGTAACTGCATGAACACAGTCATCAGTGCGGTCGTGCCTAGTACTTTGCCTCCTTTTTTGGAGGACTTTGGGGATGTGTTCTCTGAGGAAGGGTGTCAGGAGTTGCCTCCTCATCGCGTGTATGACTGTTCTATTAATTTACTTCCTGATGCTAAGTTACCTAAAGCTAGGTTATATAACCTTTCTGGTCCTGAGAGGCAGGCTATGAAAGATTATATTTCGGAAAGTCTGGCCAAAGGGCATATTAGACCTTCATCTTCCCCAGTGGCCGCGGGGTTCTTCTTTGTGAAGAAAAAAGATGGAGGCCTACGCCCTTGCTTGGATTTCCGCGAACTTAATCGGATTACTGTTCGAGATCCGTATCCACTCCCTCTGATTCCTGATCTCTTCAATCAAATTGTTGGCGCCAAATGGTTCTCTAAATTGGATCTCAGGGGGGCGTATAATCTGATTAGGATAAAAGAGGGGGATGAGTGGAAAACGGCGTTTAACACGCCGGAGGGACATTATGAGAACCTTGTCATGCCTTTTGGTCTGACTACTGCACCAGCAGTATTCCAACATTTTGTTAATGACATTTTTCGTCATCTGGTGGGGCTGTTTGTGGTCGTATATTTGGATGACATTTTAATTTACTCACCAGATCTTGTGTCTCACCAGGAGCATGTGAGACAGGTGTTGCAGATCTTGCGAGACAATAAACTATACGCCAAACTGGAAAAGTGTGTATTCGCCGTACAGGAACTTCAGTTTTTGGGTTTCTTGGTGTCAGCCTCCGGTTTCCGTATGCACCCTGAAAAGGTGAGAGCAGTGCTTGAATGGGATCAGCCAGAGGATCTTAAGGCTCTGCAGCGTTTTCTGGGGTTTGCTAACTACTACCGGAAATTTATTTGTAATTTCTCATCTGTTGTCAAACCTCTCACTGACATGACAAGAAAAGGGACGGATTTTTCTAAATGGTCGGACAAAGCTTGCCAAGCTTTTTCCTCTTTGAAAAAATGTTTTGCTTCGGCACCCGTTCTCATCCAACCAGATGCATCACAGCCGTTCGTTGTGGAGGTGGACGCGTCTGACGTAGGGGTGGGTGCAATATTGTCCCAGGGTCCGTCCCCTGGTAAATGGCATCCGTGCGCTTTCTTTTCTAAAAAATTGTCGTCCGCCGAAAGGAATTATGATATCGGCAATAGGGAACTTTTGGCCATTAAGTTGGCTTTTGAAGAATGGCGTCACTTTTTGGAGGGGGCAGTCCACCCGGTCACCGTCATTACTGATCACAAGAACCTGCTGTATTTGGAATCTGCTAAGCGTCTGAATTCCAGACAAGCTCGATGGTCGTTGTTTTTTACCAGGTTTAATTTTGTTGTCACTTATCGCCCTGGATCTAAGAATGTTAAGGCGGATGCCTTGTCTCGCAGTTTCCCAGGGGCCGGGAAAATGGATGACCCGATTCCTATCCTTCAGGAGGGGGTGGTAGTGTCGGCTGTATGTTCTGAGCTTGAGGAGGAGGTGTTAGAGGCTCAGGGGGACGCCCCTGCAGGACCTCCAGGGAGACTGTTTGTCCCAAATCAGTTGAGACAAAAGGTTATTGAGGCACATCATAATTCTGCTTTAGCAGGACATCCAGGGAGTAAGGCTACTTTAGATCTCCTTTCTCGCCGGTTTTGGTGGCCTAACGTTAATAAAGATGTTTTAACTTTTGTCGCGTCCTGTGTGGTTTGTGCTCGCTCTAAGACCCTCATACCCGTCCGTCTGGGACCCTCTTACCTTTGAAACTTCGAGAGCGTCCATGGACTCATTTGTCTATGGACTTCATCACGGACCTTCCTCAGTCGTCAGGGAAGACTGTCATACTGGTGGTTGTTGACAGGTTCAGTAAGATGGCACATTTCATTGCTCTTCCTGCTCTCCCTAATGCTAAAACTCTGGCGCAGGTGTTCATTGGGGAGATTGTGAGACTTCATGGGTTGCCTTCTGATGTGGTGTCAGATAGGGGGTCTCAGTTTGTGTCCAAGTTTTGGAGGGCATTTTGTTTACGTCGGGGGATGCAACTGTCATTTTCCTCGGCTTTTCATCCGCAGACCAATGGTCAGACAGAGCGTCTGAATCAAAGCCTAGAGACTTATCTTCGGTGTTTTGTCTCAGAGAACCAGGAGGACTGGTCTTCTTTCTTGCCTCTGGCAGAGTTCGCTCTTAACAACAGGCGGAGCGAGTCCACTGGTAAGTCCCCGTTTTTTGGGGCATATGGTTTTCATCCCCAGTTTTGTACATTCAATGGGGGGGCCCTTCTGGGGTTCCTGAGGAGGAGCGTTTCTCGTCGTCACTTGCTTCAGTGTGGAGAGGTGTATTGAATAATCTGAGTGCTATGGGGAACCGTTATAAACGTATGGCTGATAGGAGGAGAGTTTCTGGTCCAGATCTTAATGTGAACGATCTGGTATGGTTGTCTACCAGGAATATAAAACTTAAAGTTCCCTCCTGGAAGCTGGGCCCCAGATTCATCGGGCCGTACAGGATCAGTTCCATAATTAATCCTGTGGCATTTCGTCTGGACCTCCCTCCTACGTTTAAAATCCACAATGTGTTCCACAAGTCATTACTTAAGAGGTACGTGGCCCCAGTCATACCATCACCTCTACCTCCTCCTCCAGGGGTGGTCAATGGTAACTTGGAGTTTCAAGTGTCAAAGATCATTGACTCACGTCTGAATCGCCGGTCCCTTCAGTACTTGGTGCATTGGAAGGGGTATGGTCCAGAGGAGAGGACGTGGGTTCCTGCGTCTGACATTAACGCAGATCGTTTGGTGCGGACCTTCCACAGAACTCACCCGGGCAAACCTGGCCCTGAGGGTCCGGAGGCCCCTCGTAGAAGGGGGGGTACTGTCATGTGTGCATCGCCACGAAGATCGTCGCGGTTGCACATTCTGACTTCTCACAGCTGAGTTGCTGTTTCTTTGTGTTTGGCAGTTAGGGAGTTAATTCTGTCTGTGCTCAGTTCTGGGACTGGGTGCAGTTTCTCCCGGCTGCAATTAATTATTTGTTGATTGGTTTCCTTTAAATCTCTGGTTGTCTGTGTTGGGACTTGCCAGTGAAATTCTTCATGCAGACCACAGATAGGATTGTATCTGTATAGACTTAAGTTAAAGAGCTCCTTAGTTGTTTTAAGCTCACCTTGCTTAGAGTTTAATATCCCAGATCATTTATGTTCCTTCTGTGTTTGAGTGTGTATGCAAGTCTGTGTTTTCTCCAGTCTGTCTTATATGTCTAATCTGTGTATTTAGCAGAGATCAGCCCATATCCCTTTGGTGGTAATCAGTATCCTTCTTAGGACTGATTACAGGGTTCAGGGACTGATAGGAGACAGGGTTAGGCCGGAGACTTGGACCTCTGAACCATTATCAGTACCTCCAAGGTGAGGGATTAGTTAGGACCCCAGTTTAGGGTCAGGTTAGACCCCCGGTCCTCCTCTTTCCTGTGACAGTGTATCAAGTCCTCAAGATTAACCCTGAGTTCAACGGATATCGTGTCAGGTAAATCTATTCTATATTTACATGCTGATGTTGCTAATCTATATGTTGTATAGAGTGTTGTTCTTTTAAGAATAGTTTACTGACATCGTACACATATCATAAGACCGCGTGACACTGGAATGTGGATAGCAGAGATGGCTGGGACTCTGGCCTCTGCCCATACCAGGATCCGAGATACCTCCACCATGAGTCTGGAACTCCTTGTCCCGCCTTGGTGGTTGATATATGCGACCGCCGTCGCATTGTCTGTCTGCACCCGGACAGGCAGACCGCGTAAAGGGACCGTCCAATGTTGGAGGCAAAGGAAAATTGCCCTCAATTCGAGGATGTTGATCGGCAAGACAGACTCCTCTGGCGACCATACTCCCTGAATCCAGAGATCGTTCCAAACGCCCCCCCAGCCCGTCAGGCTGGCATCGGTGGTTATGACTGACCACTTCAGAGGAAGAAAAGACTTCCCCCGAGACAATTCTGTCGAACGGATCCACCATCCTAGAGACTCTCGTACATCGCGGGAGATAACTACACTGCAATCCAGTGAGGTCTACGACCGATCCCAGCGGTTTAGAATGAACCTCTGGAGCGTCCTGGAATGGAACTGGGCAAACGGAAGTGCCTCCATTGAGGCCACCATCATCCCCAGAAGACGCATACATCTTCGAAGGGACATTGTCACTGAAGACTTCATCACCTGCGTATGTCGGATGAGACATGCTTGCTTGTCTGGAGGTAGAGACACCACTGCTCGTACTGTGTCGAAATGCATCCCCAGAAACAGGATTGATTGTGACGGTTCCAGAGACGACTTCTCCCAATTGACCAGCCACCCGAAGTCCTCCAGGAGCTGAAGGGATAGATTGCGAGCCGTCACAGCCTCCTCCTTTGAGGATGCCACAATCAAAAGGTCGTCCAGATAGGGAAGGATCGTGACTCCCTGTCTTCGAAGTATAGCCATGAGAGGTGCCAGAATCTTTGTAAAGACTCTGGGTGCCGAGGCCAAACCGAATGTTAGAGCCACAAATTGGTAATGGTCTTGTCCTATGGCAAAGCGAAGATAACGCTGGTGAGCCCCTCCGATTGGAACGTGCAAATAGGCGTCGCGTATGTCGATTGACACCAAAAAATCGTTCTGCGACAATGCTGCCACTACGGAGCGAAGCGACTCCATGCGAAACTTTCGGGTGTGGACATGCCGATTCAATCTTTTGAGATCCAGGACGGGGCGAAACTTTCCCTCTTTTTTGGGAACCACAAAGAGGTTGGGATAAAAACCTCTTCCCTGTCCTCTGGTGAAACCGGAACCACCACACCCTTCTGCAGAAGAAAATCGACTTCCTGCAGTAAAGCGGCACATAGCTCGGGCTCTGACGGAATGCGAGATTGACAATAACTGTTCGGGGGTCGGGAAGAAAATTCTATGAAATAGCCTGCCGACACAACCCGCGTCACCCAGGAGTCTGGGACACGGGAAACCCAAGTCAATTTGAATTGGAGCAGGCGACCCCCCACTCGAGAGCCCTCGAGCGGGCCCCTGGCGTCAATCCGCCTTAGCGGGCTTTTTGTCAGATTCCCTTTTATCTTGACGGAAACTCTGTTTCCAGGGAGTGCGGGATTTCTGATTTGTCTTTTTTCTCGAAAAGAGGGACGACCCGACCCCCAAGAGGGCTGACCGAATCGTCCCCTGGACCGAAAGGACCGTCGACCACTACTGGTACCAGATCTGCCAGACGTAGAAGCCCCAGTTCTACGCTGCGGTAAGGCTGTCTCCTTTGCCTTTGCTTTGGTAATCAGCTCCGTAAGGTCAGATCCAAATAACTGACCGCCTTTGTAAGCTAAGGCTAGCAAACCATGTTTAGTAAACCGCATCACCGGTCCACTGTCTAAGCCACAGTGCCCTCCTGACTGAGACCGCCGAGGACTGTGCCCTGGACAGCAGTGACACAGTATCCAGGTTTGCATCATGGCCATATTGTAAGGCACTTTCTAACAATTCGAACAGTTCGTCCACCTCAGGCACTTGAGGTTCACATTTCTTCCGCAAACGGTCCAACCAGACCAGGGCAGCTTTATAAACACACATGGAGCCTAGCACCGCTCTGAAGCCATAACCCGCGGCTTCGTAAATGGATTTTGCCGCTGACTCCGCTCTTCTGTCTAGCGGGTCCTGCAAACTCGCCTTCCCTTTAATAGGTAGCAAAGAAGATTTGCTAAGCTGAGATAAAGAGACATCCACCTCGGGAGAATGAATCCAAAAATCAATAGATTCCGTAGCACACGGATACAGTGACTCCAAAAGACGAGTCCCCTGAAAACGCTTGTCTGGACACAGACGCTCCTTCTCCACTGCCTGGTTGAACTCAATCAGAGACGGTAAAGTCGCGACTGACTTACGCGACTCCTGGAACATCCTGGCTGACTTACCAGGGCGAGTAGTTACATCTTCCTGTAACTGCAATGCCTCTCTCATTGCTTCAATTAAAGCTTCTACACGGCCCGAGAAAAAGGCAGAGTGCTTTTGCCGATCCTCTCTATCCGAATCGGATATCCCCTCTGAACTTAAAGGGGAACCCTCCATGTCAGAACTCTCTGAGTCGCTATACGAGAGAAAAGTCACCGGCCTATGCCGCTTCCTGCCATGAGGGGGTTTGGCTGACACCCAACAACCTATAAGGTTAGACAGGCTATCAATCGAACGAGTGAGAGCCTCCATTTTTGCGTCACTGGGTCCTCCGACCGCTGCACTCGATGTCGAGGTCTGTGTATCAGATACGCGAGACTGATCTCGTAACGGAGCTGGGTGATGATCTGCACCAGTGCCCTGATCTGACATGTCTTACCCAGTACAATGACAGGTAACACCTGATAGTAACACGAAACAGTGTGGTTTTAGGAAAAAAATCCTAACCGGACGCTGAAGGGTTAACTCTTAAAGAAAAAAGGTTACCCCAGCCCACCATTAAGGATTAACCGCCTGACAAGCGGTTTAAAATTAGAAACTCTTCACAACCTGTATTAATGTGCGAGTTCCAGGTGCCTCAATGAGGCAGCAGGCTCCAAAAATGCCACACTTTAATCGCCAAATCACTTAGTCACTTTCTGCATCGCAAAAAGTTCTAGCGACTCCAATCGCGTCGCTAAACTTAGCGTGTGGCAACCTGCGCTGCGGGGGAGAAAAAAATTCTCTAAGCTTCTGCCCCGATAGGCAGAAGCGACTCACAGTTTGCGGTGCTGTTTCTTCTTTAGGCTTGTGCAGGAGAGACGGAGAAGGAGAGGAGCCCGGAGCGCTGTAATGGCCGCCGCACTGAGGAGGCAGCCGGAAGAGAAGACAGCAGGAAAGCGCGCTCAGCGAGCGCTTCCTGCCCGGGAGACGTGAAGCCACGCCCCCCGCCTTCAAAAAAAAGCGCGGGAACTCCCTTCTCCGGTCCCGCGATCCCCGTCCTGCAGGCATCCACCTGCGGACAAAAAAACCACAGTCACCACATGTAATGTACCAGCGGCTGCCGCAGCGGCCGGTGAATCACTCAACACATATAATAAAAATGTGGAGTACTCACCCCGCCATGCGCCACAGGGACCCCCAGGGGTTTCTGGCACGTGCCCATGCTTCCCCCCAGGGCGGGGATCGCAGTGACCCCTACAGGCCCGGGGTGCGTCCCCGCCAGGGAAGCCATCCTCATCCCCCGGGCCGGCAGGTTTCTGCAGGGACCACCCTTAGGGTAAATACAGATTCGCCAAGGGAGAGGTTGGGGTCCAGCAGCGCTGAGACCCCTGAGACCTCTAGACCACATTTGGTGATCCAAATCTCTTGTCCGATAAAAAATAATAAAATCTTCTGAGGAGCTGCTTCTAGCAGCGACTATCCTCTGAGACCTCAAATTGTAAACTGGAGAAAGCTGAGTAGGAGGAGCCCGAGCTGGAGGGGCCGGTCAACACGCTTTTTTAATCTGAGGTGTCTATCCCTTCTGGGCTCCGCCTACCATCAGTAAAGAATACTGTGGCTCTCTTCCTTCCATCTGCAGCTGAAAGGAAGTAATAACGTTTTGGAATGCAGACGTTGATGGGTGTCATGTTCCGTTTGCAGTGCCCAGATGTGACTAAACAGTGGAAAACCCCCACAAGTGACCCCATTTTGGAAACTAGACCCCTAAGGAACTTATCTAGATGTGTGGTGAGCACTTTGAACCCCAAAGTGCTTCACAGAAATTTATAAACGCAGAGCCGTGAAAATAAAAAATTTTTTTTACCTCAAAAATTATTTTTTTAGCCAGCTATTTTTTGTTTTCCCAAGGGTAACAAGAGAAATTAGAACCCTAAAATTGGTGGGCAATTTGTCCTGAGTGCGCTGATACCCCATATGTTGGGGTAAACCACTGTTTGGGCGCTCGGCAGGGCTCGGAAGGGAGGGAGCGCCATTTGACTTTTTGAACGCCACGTCGTGTTTGGAGACCCCCTGATGTGCCTAAATAGTGGAAACCCCTCAATTCTAGCTCCAACCCTAACCCCAACACACCCCTAATCCCAACCCTAACCCTAATCCTAACCCTAATCCCAACCCTATTTCCAACCCTAATTGTAACCCTAACCCTAATTGTAACCCTAACCATAATTGTAACCCTAACCTTAATTGTAGCCCTAACCCTAATTGTAACCCTAAACCTAATTGTAACCCTAACCCTAATTATAACCCTAACCCTACGCCTGGGTTCATTTTGCGTTTTACCAGCCCGTTCAACACATAGCATTGACGGGCTGGTAATGGTATAGCATAACGCGATCGCGTTATGCTATACCCGCTAGCGCAGAGGAATCAGCAGATGATTCATCTGCGCTAGCGGTGACGGAGCCCAGACGGTGCAGCCCGCGTCCGAGGCTCCGTCACTTAATGATGGCACGTCGCGAACGCATACCGCTTTACGGCATTCGTCGCGATGCGCCCTCAAATGGGGGTGAATGGCAGCGTTAACGGACTGCGTTACACCGCGTTATACCGTGGTGTAACGCAGTCCGTCTAACGGACTGCCATAACGCAGTATGAACCCAGCCTAATCCTAACCCTAATTATAACCCTAACCCTAATTATAACCCTAACCCTAACAGAAAAATGAAAAAAATATAATTTCTATATTTTATTATATGTCCCTAACTAAGGGGGTGATAAAGGGGGGGGTTATGTACTGTTTTTTTTATTTTGATCACTGTGATAGTTTATCACAGTGATCAAAATGTACTTTTGTGAGAATGAATGAAACTTTTTTTGAATCTGCCGCCAAGCAGATCGGCGGGCGCACTGCGCATGCGCCCGCCATTTTTTTTTTCCAGGAAGAAGACGCCGGGATCCTGGGGCCTGCGGGAGGACCGAAGACACCGGTAAGTACAGGGGGGGCGATCGGGGGACCTGGGGACCCTCATTATCTCCCCTCTGATGTGCGATCACATCAGAGGGGAGAGAAATCATTTTTTTTTGCGGTCGCCATTATACTTAGTATAATGGCGATCGCGACACCGGGGTCGGTAAATACCGACCCGATCATGTTCTCTGGGGTCTCGGCTACCCTCGGCAGCCGAGACCCCAGAGAAAATTGCCCACCCCCCCCCCAGCAGAACGCGGCGGGCGCACTGAGGATGCGCCCGCCATTCAAGATGGCGGCGCCCACCGGAGGAAGCAGGTGGGCCCGCGGGCCACAAGGGGCACATTGGGGGACACAAGGGGGGTCCCGGGGACCCTTTTTCTCTGTCCTCTGATGTCCGATGACATCAGAGGACAGAGAAATGAAACGGCACATCAGATTTTTTTTTTTTGTTGCGGTCGCCGTTATAGGGTTAATAACGGCGATCGCAACATCGGGTCGGTGAAAAACCGACCCGATTCATGTTCTCTGGGGTCTCGGCTACCCCCGGTAGCCGAGACCCCGGAGAAAATGCGCCTCTGGGGGGCGCTATTCACTTTTTCCACAGCGCCGTTAATTAACGGCGCTGTGGTTTAAGTACCCTTAATGACCGCCGTTTAAAAGGCGTATCGGCGGTCGTTAAGGGGTTAACAACCCTAGGCCCAGACCTGTCAGTCGCCTGTCATTATCAGCCAGTAAATTCTGAATACTAGGGTGGCTGGACTGGTGGCTGGACCAAACCATTAGTATAAATG
Source organism: Oophaga sylvatica (assembly GCA_033576555.1). NCBI lineage: Eukaryota > Metazoa > Chordata > Amphibia > Anura > Dendrobatidae > Oophaga > Oophaga sylvatica. Next base: position 552,406,492 of record JARQOD010000001.1, on the reverse strand, counting down.
CTTTAGATGCTGAAATGTGGACTGGTGGCTGGACCACACCATTAGCACAAAAAAAGTTTGATTATGAAATGAGCCCTTGTGCCTGCACCAGAGTATTATTCAAAACGAACTGTATTCTGAAATGAGGTCATGTGCCTCCACAAGACTATTATCACAAACGATTTGGATTATGAAATGAGGACTGTGTCTGCAACACATTATTAGCACACAGGATTTATATTATGAAATTAGGTGTAATGCCAGCACCAGAGTATTAGGCCAACTATTTGGATTACGAAATGGGACTTGGTGACTGCACCCCATTATTAGTCGAATGATGTTGATTAGTAAATGTGACCTTTTGAGTCCTGACTGCAACAAATATTAGCCCAAATGATTTGGATTAAGAAATGGGGCCTGGTGCCTGCACACCAATATAAGCACAAATACTGCAACACAGTATTACTCCATAACTGTTCAATAAAGAATCAGCGTAGGGTTTTATAGACTTATTTACAGATTGCAGTCTGCTTAGTCCCACAACAGCTAGTGGATGAAAATTGATTATTAAAACTGTTATAATTGAGAGGAGAAGATCGTAAGAACACCAAGTTTCCATGAAGGAATAGAAATTAAATAGTAACTAGGACAGTCTATCCAGTAACCAATACAGACACTGTGCTTTTAAATAGCACATTTATTAATTTTGGAAATAAAAGTTACATTTTAATATTACAGAATCTTTAGTTAAGGTCTATGTGCCTTACAGCAATCTGTAAATAAGTCTATAAAACCCTATGCTGACTCTTTATTAAACAGGGGAATAGGCTACGTCTTCGAGGTGTACATGTGGAAGGTGGTAATGTTACAAAAAGATCTAATGAACAAACACCGGCTCGTCCTAGCCAGACAACTGACAACTTCTGTTACTGGACGGGTTACTCGATACCCTTTCTTTGGCAGCCGCCTTGTAGATGAGGGCCAGAGAGATCATGTGCTACATGTGGATGGCAAGCGCTGCATCAAGAGGCCTCTCCTCCTCTTTCTCCACCTTAACATTACACACAGTACAGTCTTCAGAGGTGGCATCAGAATTACTCGTTTCTCCCAGCGTCAGAAGTCTCCAACTGCCCAATTGACCCAGAGTACAAATCGTATAACTGCGCAGCATGGATGCATGGGCCAAGGCCTGGGACAGGGCTTGGACCAGTATTCCTAGCTTAAACATTGATCAGTAACAGTTGGATAAGGGACAGGTGTAGGCCTGGTGCTCGGAGAGCCGTGCCAAATTCAGTCAAGAAGCATGAAGGAGGAAACCCCACTTGGAGTCCAAACAATTCCAAAACTTAGGGGCAGACACCACCAAAGTGTCATCAATTTCCCCAGAGTAGAAATAGTATAATGGGGCTCTGACACGCCTTCCACTACAGGCAACCCACCAGATGGAGGCAATTTGGAGTCTTCACAATTCAAAAAAATTGTTAGTAACATCAGCAGAAGTAGCAACAGCAGGCACAGAAGCCACGAGAAAGGTGTCACAGACTGCAATAAAGCGAGATCAATGCAGCACATTAAAAACTACACCATCGCCTAGTCTGCCCAGTCTGTGACTGGGTTGCAAAAGTCATTGGAGAGCCATGACTTGTTCAACTTTATGAAAGATAGGCGGTTTTCACTTTTTCGGGGGACAGTCGGATGCACTTATCAGTCAGGACACCACCAGCAGCGATGAAGACACTTTCTGAGAGAACACTGGCTGCCGAGCATGACAAAAAACCTCCAAGGCGTGACAAGTGAGCTCAAACCACTCTTCCATTTTTGAAGACCAAAATGCAAAAGCATACAAATCCCCCTAATGGCATTGATAATGCATCCTCTCCAGTTGTTCACAACGTGTCAGACTTGAACTCTGTTTTGCTGGTGCACATTCTGGACTAAAAAATATGTGAAACGACTCGCAGAAATTGCTTATGCCACTTACATTGCTGCTAATGTTTTTGCGTTGACGAATAGGCGTTTCCAGGGTTGGAAGTCTAACACTGAGATGCACACTGTGTGCCTGACCACTGTCTTTGGGAAAACTACTCTTAAGATTGTGTATATGAGTGTTTTGATACTCCAGCATGCGGGCATCCCTTCCCTTCCAGGAGGTGTAGGGGTGGGGGGAGCATCTGGCAAAATATACCCTTGTACTGTGGATCTAACGGAGTGGAAACCTAGTAGTTAGAACTATTTCTAATCCTAACAAAACGGACATCATACTGCATATAGTGCAGCAAGAAGGCACTCATGTGTGGGGCACTTCCATGAAGTCAAAGTCCATGATGTCGTGGTGGCGAGGTAACACTCAAGCTTGCGTCCTACATCCCTTCCCTCCAACCATGAACAGAGAGGGGATCATTATCCTCTTCATTTCCTGACTGTTGCGTGCCTTTCACCTTTTCCTCCTCCATTTGTTCCTTGGCTAGTGCACCTTCACTAACAGTTTGGCTGGTAGCATGACCCCCCCCCCACTGATCGCTGTACTCCATCCCTCCATGGCACCCGCTTGGAACTTTGAGATATTGTTATCTCTTCAGTATCCTCCCCTGCTTCCTCCTCTTCCTCTGGGACCACCACCTTCTCAAACTGTGCTCCAGCATGTAGATGACTGGAGTAGTGATGCTGATGACAGCATATTCAGGGCTAAAAATCTTAGTAGCCATTTTGAAACTGTACAGAAGGGTGCAGAGGTACTTAATCTGTGCTCACGCCACAGACATGATTTGCACCATGTCAGTACTGCATTGTCCCAAGTTATGCAAAAGGACAAACTGCGCCAGGTATCGTTGCTGCTGAGACAATCGCTGCAACATGTGCAGAGTGGATTTGAAATGTGTGGGCACATCGCATATCAAGCGGTTAACTGGTAGCCCCAAAGACCTCAATAGCCATGCAAGTTGATGACCGGAGGGGTGCTAAAGGCGGAAATGAACACACAGTGATCGTGCTTTCTGCAGCAGCGCATCCAGGTCGGGATAGTGGCAGAGAAATTGCTATACCACCAGGCTGAGACCCTGAGCCATGAAAGGCATGCGTGCGAGGTTGCCCCAGTGTAGGGCCAAAAACAGATTCGCACTGTTATACCACACTGCCTTCCCTGTATCTAGGTTCTGTGGAGTCAACCATTGCTCAAACCCTGGATAGCTGTCCACAACTCTTGAGCTGTGTGACTGCGATCTGCAAGGCATTTTCATTAAAAAAACACTGCCTGATTGCGGTGAGCCCTGGGGCGACCTGTGGTTGGCAAGGCCCGCTAGGCCGCATTTTAGTGCAGTGAAATTCCTAGACTAACGCATTTCACTGGTTCTTGCATATAGCTTTCAAATTATTGCAATTTGTGCCTCTACTGCTTTTCTTTTTTTTTTTTTACAAAGTTGGCAGGTAACGTGATTTAAGTAATCCTTTTTGGTGTCAAAAAAGGCCCAGGCTAGCCAAGCCTTGCTGCCCATGCAAACTGCAGACCCGAGACTGCTGCTAGCCACAACCATAGTTGTGGCTGAGGATGCCGTGCGTTTTGTGGCTGTATCACTCCATGTCTGTGCGGCAGGCTGTAACATAACAGTCTTCCTCCTCGACATCCTCTTCTGAGCTACACAGCTGCATGCCTCTGGGTTCACAACTGGGATCTACAACCTCATCGTCATTCTCTCTGTTCTCCCACCCCTCGCCACGAGAGTCACCCTGGTCCTCATCCTGCCCTGACAGCACAGTCTGCGAGCGCCTCAGATATCTGACTCTCATCAGGATCATCTCCACTCCCGGGGGTTAACATTTGGTGATGAGGGCCTGGATTCTACTTGGACCCTACTTCATCCGGTTCTGGATCCAACTGAAAAAAAATTGGGGCATCGGAGCAGATGCTTTCCTCCTCTTGATTCTAAGAATCTTTGGAGCAGACCTCTCATGGCTGTGGAATAGAACGTGTGAACAGCTCTGCAGTCTCGTACATAAGTGGTTCCCCAAAGTCAGTTGGGCGGTTGGAGTTGTGACGTGGGGGGAAATGAGGGTAATTCTGGTGCCACCTCTGAGGCTTGTGCTGTGTGTGATTTTAAGGTGGAGGAGAGGCCATTTTATGCAGCACTTACCATCCACTGAAGCACATGCTCTTTCTGGCTCTTATCTACAAGGCGTAGATGAGGGTGTCCCACAAACTCGCTGCCTCGGGCTAACCCTAGACTCTGGTCTCTCCTTCAAAACACATCACAGTCCTTTCCCACTTCTGCCAACTACAACTCAAAAATATTTCCCAGATCCGAACATTCCTTGATCAAGAATTTGCAAAAACCCTAGTCCATGCACTCATCTCCCACCTCCACTACTGCAACCACCTGCTTTGTGCCCTCCCTTGTAACAGTCTCGTACCCATCTAATCTATTCTAAACTCTGCAGCCTGACTAATCCACCTATCCCCCAGCTATTCCGCGGCCTCTCCTCTATATCAATCCCTTCACTGGCTCCGCATTACCAGAGACTCCATTTCAAAACCCTTACCATGGCATACAAAACCATCCACAACCTGTCTCCGCCACACATCTGTGACCTAGTCTCCCGATACTTACCTGCACACTGTTATGATCTGCTACAAGCACTAAGGAAAGGTGGGAATTCTGTCCCTACAATAGGACTGAGCTGGATCCCTACGATGTAACGGGGGACCTGATCCTGCGACCAGACCCGCTAAAGTCCTCAGCTAGTCTAAACGAAGACCTATAGTTGCGAGGAAGGAATCCCTACAAGATCTAGGGACTGGGTGAAAAGGTGGACACCTCCTAACAGAAAGTGTAGCAGGGAATATAAAACAGAAAACAAATACTAAGAGATCCTAAGATCAAGCAAAACTGACAGAGTAAGGCACCTAAGCACCTGGTTAGCTTAAGAGTAGATAATACAATGAAGTCCAGCAAAGCCAGAAGGGCGGAGCCAGACTAAATAGGCAAAAAAGGTCATGTGACCAGCAAACTGAAACAACATCTAACAAGAGGGTTCTAACAGTACCCTCCCTTCTAAGAGGATCCTCCGGATCCCCTAGGACTTAGGCTTATCCGGAAACCTCTTGTGAAACGCTCTGACAAGTCTAGACGCAGAAACATCATCCGCCCTCACCCATGAGTTATCCTCGGGTCCATAACCCTTCCAAGCGACGAGGTACTGCAAACTCCCTCTATACCGTCTAGAATTTAGGATGCGGGAAATCTCATATTGCCCGTCCTCCACCACCAGGGGAACAGTGGCCGAGACGTCTCCATCTGAGACCTCAGCTTTTTTCAAGAGAGAAACATGAAACACCGGATTAATCTTCCAGGAGGTAGGAAGCTCCAACTTAACAGCAGATTGGTTAATAACCTGAAGCACCTTAAAGGGCCCTACAAACTTGGGACCCAATTTCTTAGACGGAATCCTCAAGCGCAGATTCTTAGAGGACAACCAAACCATGTCACCAATAGCAAACAAAACCTCTTGTCGTTTTCTATCAAAATACACTTTGGATCTTTTGTTAGCCTCCTGAAGATTACCACGTACATCAGTCCAAACTCTCTCCAAAACACCAGAAAAACTCTCCTCTTCAGGTACAGCCGATCCCAACTTGGAAAATGACCAAAAGACGGATGTCTCCCAGTACAACAAAAAAAAGGCGAACAACCAGCAGAAGCGGATGTATGATTGTTAAGAGCAAACTCAGCAAGTGGCAGAAACTCAGACCACCCCTCTTGATTATCAGTCACAAAACAACGCAAGAACTGCTCAACATCCTGGTTTTTCCTTTCTGTTTGGCCATTAGACTCAGGATGATATCCGGATGAAAACGACAAATGAACTCCCAACCTGTCACAAAAGGCGCGCCAAAAACGAGCCACCAACTGAGGTCCCTATCAGAAACAATGTCAGTAGGAACACCATGTAGTCTGACTATTTCCTTGACAAAGGCCTTAGCGAGAGTCTTAGCGCAGGGCAGTTTGATGAAAGGAACCAAGTGACACATCTTGCGAAAACGGTCCACGACCACCCAGATGACAGTGAAACCCTCAGAGGGGGGAAGGTCAGTAATAAAGTCCATAGCCAAATGTGTCCAAGGTGCACTAGGGACCTCCAAAGGGCAAAGCAACCCCGCAGCAGGAGAATGAGAAGACTTAGATCTAGCACACACAGTGCATTGGCGCACCTACTTAATGACTTCCTTCTGCCATCCTGGCCACCAAAAACTGCGACCCACAAGTCTCTTGGTCTCAGAGATTCCAGGATGACCTGCCAACCGAGAGTCATGACATTCATCAAACAAATCTCTCCTCAGGGTACCAGGCACAAACAACCTCCCATGCGGCGTGTTAGATGGGGCATTCTCCTGTGCTTTAAGAATCTCATCTTCCAACACGGAGTCCAAAACAGCAATAACAACCCCTCTTGCAAGATGTTTTCCTCCTCCTCCTCAGTACCCACCATAGGAGAAAAGCTGCGAGACAAAGCATCAGCTTTAACATTTTTAGTACCTGGGATGTAAGTAACGGTAAAATTAAACCGTGAGAAAAACAGTGCCCACCTAGCCTGACGGGCATTCAAGCGTTTGGCAGCATCAAGGTAGATCAGATTTTTATGATCGGTGAAGACTTGAACGGGAAATTCCGCTCCCTCCAAAAAATGAGCCGTTTTCAAAGCGGTTTAATTGCCAACAATTCCCGATATCTAATTTAGTTCAGACTCAGAAAATTTCTTTGAAAAAAAGCACAGGGGTGACTCCCCGCTTTGCTAACAAACACGGCCGACCCCCAAGAAAAGTAAACCCAACCAAAAAGGGGTTTTGCAATCAGGCTGCGTAAGGATGGGGGCAGAGCTGAAGCTCTCCTTTGAAACCAAAAGCCTCAAGGCTCAGTAGTCCCTGAACCCCATCAGCACCCTTTCTGGGAGATCGGGCAGAGGGTTTTGGGATACAGAAAAATTTTTTTTTTGATTTTCTTAATAATTGGGAACCCCCAAAAACCCCTGTATTTATTTCACACCAATAGGTCAGGGCCCTCCGCCACCTTTCACTTTTACAGGGGGGCCCTTCCAAACCTTCACTGGAGACAAGTAGCCCAAAAAATAAATCTCTGTAAAACGAACTCACATTTTTCAGTTTGGCAAAAGTGAAATACCAGTAACTGTAATACTTCACGCACACTCCTCCCTGAGACTCCAAATCCGGTGAATAAATCAAAATGTCATAAAAAATACACAACCACATTCTGCGATCAAAGGTTAAGGATGTATTATAAGATTCGGAAAAAAAAACGGGGCACTGGAAAGCAAAGGGCATGACCAGATTTTTCAAAATGACCCCGGGGGAGTGTTTTAAAAGCAGTCTTCCTTCTTCCCCTCCTTCATGCCAAAAAAATTGTATCCCTCGAAGATCAATTTCGAGAAACCCCTTGGCCCCCCCTAACGATTAAAAAAATCGGAACAAAGGGAGTGGGTAAGGGTTGCGTCAGTAATCTTATTAATTCACGAAAGTTTGACAAGGCCGTAAACCCCGTCCTTTTTTTTTCAAAAAAAAAAACCAACCCCCACGGGATTTGGAAGGGCCCAATGTACCGCAGCCAAGCTTGTCTGTTTTTCCTCCCAAAACCTTTCTCTCGGAATAGTCAAATTAAATAAACCTTTGAGGGAAAAGGGCGCTCCAGGGACAAAACAAATTTCACAAAACATAACTCTATGAGGAGGCTTACCTGCGTTCTTATCAGAAAAAACTTTCCAAAATCCCGAAAAAGGTCAGGTAATCCCCCTTAACCAGCAGCAATACGCCGTTAAACATTGTCATAAACTTAGGATCCCGGGTTAATTTTGGTGACCAACCGTACCCGGGTTTTGAATTTTAACCAGGGAACCCCAAAACACCCGGGAAGGAAATTTTTCAAAACTACCCAACCAAATTTTTCTTGATGAACCCATAATAGTAAGAGGAAATTTTACGTATGGTGAGAAAATTTTTAAGGGGGAATCATCCCCAGACACCACATTAAAGGGGAAGTAGAAGGGGGTTT
>JARQOD010000001.1:552382861-552398359 GCA_033576555.1 Oophaga sylvatica | reverse complement strand
GATCTCTGCCGGCCCCAAAAATTGGTTTACCCCCAAACGGGTATGACTATTGGGAAATTGAAAAAATTTTGTGGTTCTTTTTCTTTTTAAACCCCCTTTGTGAAAAAAAAAAAAAAGGTTTGAAGTAAAAAAAATTTTCAAAAAAAGTTAAATTTTTTTTTTTCCTTCCCATTTTTTAGTTCCGTGAAGCAAAAAAAGGGGTTTTTAAAACTTTTAAGGGGTTTTTCCCATGGGGGGGGTTTTTTTAAAAGGTGCACTTTTGGGATTTTCTATCATAAACCAAAAATGTTTTAAATGTGTTTGGGGTCCCAAAAAAAATGGGGGGTTTTTTAAAATTCCGGGTTTAACCCAAAAGTGCAGGGGGTTTTTGTAAAAATTGGCCTGGCTTTAAAATCAAATTGGCTCTGTCATAAAGGGTTTATACACGAAAATACAATGTTGTAAAAACTGAGACAAAAAAAAAGAAAAAATTTTAGGCGGCACCGATGGGAAAAATTGCTTTTTTTGGGGTTTTTCCCGCGGAAAAAAACCATAAAAAAACCACTTAAGACCTATCAGTTAATTATTCCCCTTTTTTTGGCCCCGTTGCTTTTTTCCCCGAAAAAAACCTTGCGGAAAAAAAAAAAAAGTTCTTTAATTTTCGAAACGGGTGATTCCGCCGCCTAGGAAGCATTGAACCGCTTATTTGATGTGGTATCCCATATGCGCAATGTAACGGTTTTGTGGGTGGTCCCCAGGGTTGGGAGCAGAGGAGCCTCCCAGGCCCCGGGACCATATCCCGGTTAAAAATAATTAAAAAAAAAAAATGATATTCTCACCTTCGGGGCCCCCCGCTTCGCGGCCCCCCAGCCTTCCCCCCTTAGGCGCCCCGGAACTTCCGGCCCCAAAAGTCCTTTCGAGAAACACCCAATGGCATTGCGGTTCGCGAGATGTTCTCGGTTTTTTTCCCCAAAGTCCCGGGGGAGTTTCCGGGGGCGTCGCTAAGGGGGAACGGGGGGCCCGGAAGGGGGGAAACAATTTATTTTTTTTTTTTTTTTTTTTAGTTTTTTTTACATTGAGGACTAGGGGGGGTCAAAGTAAAAAAATTGGGGACACGTTCAAAATATGTTATCGGGGACCAAACCCGTCAAATCAGTTTTCCAACGTGTACAGATGCGGAAAACCTAGCTTTGAAACTAATTTCGCTTGCAAAACGTTTTTTTGGGGGTGCAAAAAAAAGTGGGTTTTTTCCGGGAGAATGGGATTTCCGGGGAAAATTTTGGAATTTTCCCCCCCCGTGGTTACCCTTTGACGCAAATTTACTGTAGGGGACCTGAACCCTCTAAAGATGTCGGCTTTTTTTCCGGGAATGCGGAACGGGCGCAAGACGATCTTTAATAATGCCATAGGTATATTTTCTGGGAATTTTAATCTTTTTTTAGGACAATGTAAGACTTTCCTGCCAAAAACTCAATTCTTTTTTTGTCTATTTTTTTAAAGGGGGAGCTTGATTACACGGGGAAAATTATTTATTGTTTTTAACACGAGAGCTAAAAAATTTAAAGCCGTTTACCAACTTTGTTTTTTTATTTCCCGAAACTGCTGGACAAATTTGAAAAAAATGAACATACTCTTCGACCGAAATAAAACCCCATTTCCCTTTTAAAAGAAAGAAACCGCCCCTTTTGCCCCTTCCAGGTTTTTTCGTTAAGAAAAACCCGTCCATTTTTTTCTTTTACTTTTCCCTTCATCCCACCACCAAATCGGCTGAACCTTTAAATATACCTATGCGTATTTAAAAAAAGTTTTGTGCCACCAAAATTTTGAATCCATCTCAAAAAAACCGAATTAGTCCAACATTCCAAATCCCCCGACTTTTGCCTAACCTTGTTTGCCTTTTGGGACCTTTTTCCCACCCTAAATCCCATCTTGCGGCACAAAGGGAAGTCTGATTGCGTGTTTTCCCCGCTGGGTCCTCCTGGTGGGATTTAAAAGGACTTAAAACGTCCCAGGGGACTTTTGTGGACCAAAAGGAAAGACACCCCACGGGACTAGTCATGGCTTTTTGGAAAAGCACCCCCTTCCCAAATCATTTTTAAAAATTGAAACTTTGTGTACCCTAATAAGACCTTATTGAAAACATAATAGTAAGGTGGCTTTGGACGTTAGGGCCTGACAGGGTAATATGAACGTTTTAAAAAGACTTTAATTTGGGGCCCGATTGTATCCCTTTATGGAATATTTTTTAAACCTTGACCCAAAAGAGTCTTTGCTTTTTTTATTACACTTTCTAAAAACAGTTTTCGATAAGGAATTTTTTTTGTTAAAGGTGTAAAACCCATTCCATGTTTTATTTCCTTTTAACTTAAACAAATTCTAGAACACTGGGAAAAGCGAACCTTTCTTCATCCTGCATCCATCCAAATTTTTAGAAAGGGGGGAATTATTACAAAACAAATTTTTCCCCCTTTTCCCTTTTCAAAAAATCCACATTTCAAAAAATTTTGATCTATTTCCTTTTAAAATTTTTTTGCCCCTTTAAAACTAAAAAATTTTTTTAAAAAAAAGAATTAAATTTTAAAAAGGAAAAGGTCAAAAGCATCAAAAAATGCCCCAATGGGTGGCATTAATAAATCTAATAAAGTGCAATAGGTCATCACAAATCAGTAAATACATAAAAGACATTCAAGTAATGACTGGTGTCAATCACTGCAGAAAAATGCACCAAAAATAATATAAAAATAAATACAACATAATCAATTGCATGGTACCAATCAAAGTGAAGGGAATTCAGGTGCCAAGGCAGTCAACACTTGTTTCGCACAATGGGCTTAATCAGAGGTAATCCCTTCCCAAACTGTTTCACTTTGACCCCTTTATTGAAACATATTTACTCTGCAGACAACTCCTTTAAATCTTAAGCTGTGTTTTCTCAATAGTAATTTTGTAAACAGTGCTGTGGAGTCGGAGTCGTGGAGTCGAAGCTTGTGTCCATTTTGGTGGAGTTGGTATAAAATGGACAGACTCCTAAAATATATAATATGTTGGGTGCAGTCGTACAATGCAGTATACAGTGGGTCCGGAAAGTAGTCAGACCCCTTTAATTTTTTCACTCTTTGCTTCATTGCATCCATTTGATAAATTCAAAAAAGTTCATTTTTTTTCTCATTAATGTAGACTCTGCACCCATCTTGACTGAAAAAAAACAGAAATATAGAAATTTTTGCAAATTTATTAAAAAAAAAAACTGAAATATCACATAGTCATAAGCATTCAGACCCTTTGCTCAGACACTCATATTTACGTCATATGCTGTCCATTTCCTTGTGATCCTGCTAGAGATGGTTCTACTCCTTCATTGGAGTCCAGCTGTGTTATATTAAACTGATAAGACTTCATTTGTAAAGGCACACACCTTTCTGTATAAGACCTCACAGCTCACGGTGCATGTCAGACCAATGAGAATCATGAGGTCAAAGGAACTGGCCAAGGAGCTCAGAGACAGAATTGTGGCAAGGCACAGATCTGGCCAAGGTTCCAAAGAATTTCTGCAGTACTCAAGGTTCCTAAGAGCACAGTGGCCTCCATAATCCTTAAATGGAGGAAGTTTGGGACCACCAGAAGTCTTCTTAGACCTGGCCGTCCAGCCAATCTGAGCAATCGTGGGAGAAGAGCCTTGGTGAGAGAGGTAAAGAAGAACCCCAAGATCACTGTGGCTGAGCTCCACAGATGCAGTAGGGAGATGGGAGCAAGTTCCACAAAGTCAGCTATCACTGCAGCCCTCCACTAGACGGGCCTTTATGTCAGAGTGGCCTGACGAAAGCCTTTCCTCAGAGCAAGACATATGAAAGCCCGCATAGAGTTTCCTAAAAAACACATGAAGGACTCCCAGACTATGAGAAATAAGATTCTCTGGTCTGATGAGACAAAGATAGAACTTTTTGGTGATAATTCTAAGCGGTATGTGTGTAAAAACCAGGCACTACTCATCACCTGCCAATACAATCTCAACAGTAAAACATGGTGGTGGCAACATTATGCTATGGGGGTGTTTTTCAGCTGCAGGGACAGGACGACTGGTTGCAATTCAAAGAAACATGAATGCGGCCAAGTACAGAGATATCCTGGATGAAAAACCTCTTTCAGAGTGCTCTTAACCTCAGACTTGGCCGAAGGTTCACCTTCCAACAAAACAATGACCCTAAGCACACAGCTAAAATAACAAAGAAGTGGCTTCAGAACAACTCTGTGACCATTCTTGACTGGCCCAGCCAGAGCCTTGACCTAAACCCAATCCAATTGAACATCTCTGGAGAGACCTGAAAATGGCTGTCCACCAACGTTCACTATCCAACCTGACGGAATTGTAGAGGATCTGCAAGGAAGAATGGCAGAGAATCCCCAAATCCATGTGTGAAAAGTTGTTGCATCGTTCCCAAGAAGACTCATGGCTGTACTACGTCAAAAGGGTGCTTCTACTCAATACTGAGCAATACTGAATACTTATAACCATGTGATATTTCCTTTTTTCTGTTTTAATTAAATTAGCAAAAATTTTACATTTCTTTTTTTTTTCAAGCAAGATGGGGTGCAGAGTGTACATTAATGAGAAAAAAATGAACTTTTTTGAATTTACCAATGGCTGCAATGAAACAGAGTGAAACATTTAAAGGGGGTCTAAATACTTTCCATACCCACTGTATGATGTAATTTTTTACAGAATAATTTGGGAAAGTTATGAGATGTCCTATTCCTGATCTAAGGAATCTAGGCTTTTAGGTGAGCTGAACATGTACATGCTCAGTAGTGAGGCAGTGCTGTGTAGACGGGAGTCAGGGAAATTGAGGAGTCGGTTTGGGTTACCGACTCCACAGCCCTTGCTGTAAAGATAGAGTTGGTTTGTCTTTTTAACTTAAAAACAGATATTTCAGCTGCAGATGAAGGAAGAGAGCCACAGTATTCATTACTGATGGGTAGGCGGAGCCCCAGATCAGGATGTTACCTCAGATCAAAAGAGTGATGACTGGCTGGCCCCTCCAGCTCGGGCTTCCTCCTACTCAGCTCCAGTCTAAGATTTGAGGTCCAGAGGATGGTCGCTGCTAATGCAGCTCCTCAGAAGATTTTATTATTTTAATATTCGGGACAGGAGACTTGGTCACTAGTTGGTCTAGAGGTCTCAGGGGTATCAGCGCTGCTGTACCCCAACCTCTCCTTGGCGGATCTGTATTTACTCAAAGTCCCTGCAGAATCCTTGCCGGCCCTGGGGGATGAGGAGAGCTTCTCTGGCGGGAACGCAAACCACACGTGCGGTCACTGCGTTCTTCGCCCTGGGGGGAAGCATGGGCACTGCGCCAGAAACCCCTGAGGGTCCCTGTGGCGCCTTGGCTGGTGAGTACTCCACACAAATTTTAATAATAATTATGTGTGAGTGCTTTAGCGTCTGAATGAGCAGCGCTATTACTAATGTCAGTATGCTTCAGCGCTGCTGTGACAGCGTTACTACATGTAATGTCAGTATGCTTCAGCGCTGCTGTGACAGCGCTACTACATGTAATGTCAGTATGCTTCAGCGCTGCTGTGACAGCGCTACTACATGTAATGTCAGTATGCTTCAGCGCTGCTGTGACAGCGCTACTACATGTAATGTCAGTATGCTTCAGCGCTGCTGTGACAGCGCTACTACATGTAATGTCAGTATGCTTCAGCGCTGCTGTGACAGCGCTACTACATGTAATGTCAGTATGCTTCAGCGCTGCTGTGACAGCGCTGTTACAAGAAGATGTGGTGATTTTTTGTCCGCAGGCAGATAGCTGCAGGACAGAGAGGGAGCAGGAGCGGGGAGAGTTCGCGCTCATTATTTGAGCTAGCAGGGGGCGTGGCCTATCTATCCGGTCTTTTGAGCAGGAAGACGCGCGCTCTGGCTTTTCTCCTGCGACCCCTCACTGTGGCGGCCATTACTCAGGCTCCTGGGCTCCTCGGACCGCTCCTCTCCTCATAAGACACCACGGCCAGCTGGGTGAGGTGCGGATTCCTCACCCCGCAGCGCAACGATCGCTATCCTGCAGCTGCAGTCTCATCAGAGACATAAAAATTGGCTGGGGCTCACAAATATATATATATTTTGGTGAGTTTGCAATATTAACCCTTTGAGGGTTATTTCTACCAGCTAAATTTGCTGATGAATACCGCTGGGGTAACTCTGCTTGGTGGAGCGTTAACCCTTCAGCGTTTGAAAAAAAAAAAAAAACGCATAGTTTTTTGCTGGTATTACCGCTTTGACCTGCTCATACAGGTGAGACATGTCTGAACAGAGTTCAGATGCCGCGGATCACGTCCAGTGCCATTGCGGCAATCAGATACGCAGACCTCCACAGCGTCTAGCGCTGCGGTCGACAGCGGTGGAAAATTGGATGATATCGCTCGATCGATTAATAACTTATCTGACCTTTTAGGTCAATATGTGTCTGCTAATTCCTCTCAGAGAAGCGACGCAGGCCGTTACCGGCCTCTACACGGAGCGAGTCAGATGTATCTGATATTGGGCAGAGTTCCCCTTTAAATTCGGATGGAGAAATATCCGATTCAGATGCGGACGAGCCGCAGGGGCGTTCCTCTATGACGAAGCGTACGGAGGCATTAATTGAAGCCATGAGAGATTTTACTACAGTTACCGGAGGAGGTAACTAGTCGTCCTGGTAAATCAGCACGCATGTTCCAGGAGTCCCGTGCTTCGCGCACAACATTGCCAGCTCTGGATGAGCTTAATGGTGTAATAGGGAGGAAAAGTCTATGTCCAGATAAGCGTTTTCATGGAACGCATTTCTTTGATACACTTTATCCTTGCTCTACGGAGTTAAAGGCTAATTGGACTTCTGCTCCTGAAGTGGATGTGTCTTTGTCTCAGCTTAGTAAATCCTCTCTACTCCCTATTAAGGGAAAAGCGAGCTTACAGGAGCCTTTGGATAGAAAGGCAGAATTGGCGGCAAAAGCAAGCTATGAGGTTGCGGGTCATGGATTTCGAGCAGTGCTAGGATCCATGTGTGCTGCTAGAGCTTCTCTAAGCTGGTTGGCACGTCTGAAGACGGAGTTGCAAAATGAATCTCCGTTATCTGAGATACGGGAAACTTGTGAATGGTTAGAAACGGCAGCCTGTTATATCTTTGATGCCGGTCTGGATACGGCATCTCTGCTGGGCCCAAAGCGCAAGCTTCAGCGGTCACAGTCAGAAGAGCTTTATGGCTCAGACAGTGGGCCGGGGGACGCAGTTTCCAACAAGGGTTGTTGGCCTTACCTTACAAGGGTGGCCATCTTTTGGATCCGACCTCACAGAGCTGATTTCCAAGGCTAAGGCGAAGGAATCAGCATTACCACAGCGAAGGGCCATGGCCTCGGTGTCCAGTAAGCCTGGTGTTTATAGTGGTCGGCGGTCCTTTCGGGGCCGAGGACGATCTAGTCACTCCTCGTGGGGATCGGGTCGTCCTTCTTTCTCAGGAAAGAAATCCTCTCAGAAAACTCGTACTCCCTGGAAGCAGAGTTTCCGCCAGAACAAGCGGGAACTTGACAAGAAACCCGCAAAGTCGGATTGACGCCAGGGGTCCACTCGAGGATTCTCGAGTGGGGGGTCGCCTGCTTCTTTTCAAGGAGACTTGTATGGCTCGCGTTCCAGATTCCTGGGTAACGCGGATAGTGTCGGCAGGCTATTTCATAGAGTTTGCTTCTCAACCCCCAAATGTTTTTTGTCAATCTCGCGTTCCGTCGGAACCGAGCTTGTTGTCGCTCTACAGCGAGAGGTCGAATCGCTACTACAAAAGGGTGTAGTGATACCGGTTCCGTCAGAGGACCGAGGGAAGGTTTTTATTCCAACCTTTTTATAGTTCCCAAAAAGGAGAACAAATTTCGCCCGATTCTGGATCTCAAGCGTTTAAACCGGCATGTTCATGCCCGGAAATTTCGCATGGAGTCGCTTCGTTCGTTGTGGCAGCTCTGTCACAGAACGATTTTCTGGTGTCAATCGACATTCGCGACGCCTATTTGCATATTCCCATCGGAAAGGCTCATCAGCGCTTTCTTCGATTTGCCATAGGTCAGTCATTACCTGTTCGTGGCTCTGCCGTTCGGCTTAGCCTCAGCGCCAAGGGTCTTTACAAAAATTCTGGCGCCCCTCATGGCACTCCTTCGAAGACAGGGGATTACGATTCTCCCTTATCTGGACGATCTTTTGATCGTGGCTTCCTCGAGGAGGAGGCGTTGACGGCTCGGGATTTGTCTCTTCAGTTTCTGACAGACTTCGGTTTGGCTGGTCAATTGGGAGAAGTCGTCCCTGGAACCATCGAGGACAATTCTCTTTTTGGGAATGCATCTCGACACGTTTCGGTCGGTATTTCCCTACCACCAGACAAACAGTCATGTCTTCTTCGACATGTACAGATTATGACATCCTCAACGGCAATGTCCCTACGGAAGTGTATGCGTCTTCTGGGTCTGATGGTGGCGTCCATGGAGGCAATTCCTTTTGCCCAGTTCCATTCCAGGACTCTCCAAAGGTTCATCTTGAGTCGATGGAACCAGTTGCAATCGCTGGATTGCAGTGTCACCATTCCTCGCGCGGTGCGGGATTCTCTAGAATGGTGGTTACGTCCAGGGGCTTTCTCCCTGGGGAAGTCTTTCCTCCCTCCGAAGTGGTCAGTTATAACCACCGATGCCAGCCTGACGGGCTGGGGGGGTGTTGGAACAATCTCTGGATTCAGGGGGTATGGTCATCGGAAGAGTCTTTTCTTCCGATCAACATCCTGAATTGAGGGCGATTTTCCTTTGCCTCCAACATTGGACGGTCCCTTTGAGCGGTCTGCCAGTCCGAGTGCAGACAGACAATGCGACGGCTGTCGCGTATATCAATCACCAAGGTGGGACAAAGAGTTCCAGACTCATGGTGGAGGTGTCCCGAATTCTGATTTGGGCAGAGGCCAGTGTACCAGCCATTTCGGCGATTCACATTCCAGGGGTTCAGAATATTACAGCGGACTTTCTCAGTCGCAGAAGGATGGATCCCGGGGAATGGAGCCTCCACCCGGAAGTCTTTGCACTACTGTGCTCTCGCTGGGGAACCCCCCAAGTGGATTTGATGGCATCCAGGTCCAATGCCAAGTTTACCGACATTCATGTCCAGGTACAAGGACCCGAAGGCGGTGGCGGTGGATGCTCTAGTGGCTCAGTGGGATCAGTTCGAGCTGATCTATGTATTCCCGCCGATATCCTTACTTCCTCTAGTGCTGCGTCGGATCAGACTAGAGAGAATTCCAGCTATTCTGATAGCTCCAGACTGGCCAAGAAGGGTGTGGTTCTCGACAATAATGTCGCTGTTGGCGGCACCTCCGTTTCCACTCCCTCTTCAACCGGACTTGTTGACTCAGGGGCCCGTTTGTCATCCGGACTTGATGTCCCTGCGTTTGACGCGTGGCTCTTGAGACCGAAATCTTGACCCGTAGAGGTTTTTCAGCCGAGGTCATTGCTACCCTTCGTGCTGCAAGATGTCCGGCTACTTCTAGGATTTACCACAAAATTTGGGAAACCTTCTTTTCGTGGTGTTTGGGGTCTTCTCGGAACCCGAGAAAATTTTCCATTCCCAACCTGTTGGCTTTTCTGCAGCATGGGCTAGACAAGGGTTTGGCAGTTAGCACTCTGAAAGGTCAGATTTCTGCTCTGTCCTTATTGTTCCGGAGAACCATTGCTTCGAATAGAGACGTGCTCTCCTTTTTCCGAGGTATCTCTCGTAAGTTTCCGCCGCGGAAGGCACCCGTGTCTCCTTGGCGGCTCAACCTTGTTTTGGAGGCTCTTCAGCATAAACCTTTTGAACCTATGGTTTCTGCTAGCCTTTCTTTACTTTCTTGGAAGGTGGCTTTTCCTTGTTGCAGTCACTTCCTTGAGGAGAGTTTCTGAATTGGCAGCTCTTTCTTGTTCGCCTCCTTTTCTGGAGTTTTTTCCGGATCGTGTAGTGCTTCGCACTCGGGGTGATTTTTTGCCTAAAGTGGTGTCACAATTTCATGTTAACCAGGATATTGTGTTGCCTTCACTCTGTCCGGATCCGAAGAATACGAAAGAGCGAGATTTACACACATTGGATTTAGTGCGGGCCTTGAAGTTTTATCTATCTATTACTCAAGGTTTTCGTAAGACGGACTCCCTGTTTGTGGTTCCGGCAGGTCGTCGGCGTGGTCAACGAGCTTCCAAGGGTTCTATAGCTCGTTGGATCCGGTCAGCTTTTTGGAAGCTTACCGTCTTCGGGTGAATCTTGCCCGATTAAGATTCGAGCCCATTCCACGAGAGCTGTGGCTTCATCGTGGGCTTTTCATCAAGGTGCTTCGGCAGTGCAGCTTTGCCGAGCGGCGACTTGGCGCTCTGTCCACACGTTTACAAGGTTTTATAAAGTGGACGTCAGTGCTTCCGCTGATGCAGCCCTCGGACGTAGGGTCCTGCAGGCAGCTGTAGTTTAAAGTTCTGGATGAACTTGTGTTTAGCGCTGGTTGCGCTTTGTTGTTAAGGTTGTTGGGTTTCTGCCTTTTGTTGGTTTTTTCCCACCCTTATTTTTGAACTGCTTTGGGACGTCCCCTCAGTAATGAATACTGTGGCTCTCTTCCTTCATCTGCAGCTGAAACACGGATTTTGGTAAAGTCTTACCTGTAAAATCCTTTTCAGCGAAGGAAGGAAGAGAGACACAGCACCCTCCCACGGCAGAAGTGTGTTGATGTTTTCAGATGCAGCGCGACCCTTATCTGATAGCGATTATCTGGGCTGAGGTCAGCGCGCTAAGGCTATGTTCCAGCATCGCCAGCTCATCGCAGTAGTCAGGTTCCGTGAGTAGTACCTGGAACTCTGTGGTTTTTGGCTTTCTTTGCATGCATAACCTGTATCCTTGTGTTTTTTCTCTGAAGTTCCTTCAGAAGGGGTTATGTTGCTCCGCTGGTGATCTTGGCTCTTTTCCTAAAAGCTTTGGTACGACTGGAGCTGAGTAGGAGGAGCCCGAGCTGGAGGGCCAGCCAGTCATCACTCTTTTGATCTGAGGTAACATCCTGATCTGGGGCTCCGCCTACCCATCAGTAATGAATACTGTGTCTCTCTTCCTTCCTTCGCTGAAAAGGATTTTACAGGTAAGACTTTACCAAAATCCGTGTTTTATCATAAAGAAATGATTTTGGTTATCGATCTTATGCACTCCCAATAGATGGAGATGACGTTTGATGAAGCTTTGGTACTTCAGCAGCTGCGCTACACAGGAATGTTGGAAACTGTTCGTATCCGGAGATCAGGATATAGCGCAAAGTACACATATCAGGTACTTGGATACTATTTCGTTTTCTTCTATTATTTGAGTATGTCTATCTGTATGTTATGTTACGGTAGCTGAGGAGTGCAGGTAAAAAAGGAAATACACCAGAGCAGTTGGAATCTATGAGATTGCAGTACCCTGACTAACCACCGCAACTAGAGGCAGCCGTGGAGCGTTCCTACGATGGTCCTAGACGCCTCGTCACAGCCTGAGAAACTAACTACACCTAAAGACAGAAACAGGAAAGCTATCTGCCCCGGAGCAGAACCCCAAAGATAATAGAAAGCCCCCAAACATGTAATGGCGGTTAGACAAGAGGAAATACTGACACAGAAAGAAAATAGTATGAGCAAACGCTGGGGCCCAAACTATCTAAATAGAAAAGGATAGGAAGGGTACTTACTGCAATCCCAGAAAACCCTGAAAAACACCAACTTACTAATTTCAAAATCACCTGAGATCACACGACCTCTACCACCTAAATTAGTTCTCTGGTGTAACAAAAACAGCAGCCACTGAAAAAACTGCAAAAAGCAAAAGTACAAAACACAGTGGCTGGACCAAACTGAGAGGGCAAAAGCCCCCGGAGGGACCCAGAAGGCCCCCACAGAAGTGCAGGACAAAATGCAAAAATATAGCAAAAACACAAAATAAGAAATTGTCTTATCTGATAGCAGGAGATGCAGACACGACACAGCAGGCTACAAGGGAAACTGGAAAGAAGGATTCAGACCAGAACAATTGATCACCGGCAACCCTGATGGGAAAATGATTCCCTTAAATAAGACCAATCAGTAACACTGATTCCCAATCCTCACTAGTACCGCTTGTAACCACCAGAGGGAGCCTCTGCTCAGAACTCATCTCAAACCCATTCACAACACTGTATTTACATTATCTCACTTATGTTTCATGTTTTATTTTTAGGAGTTTAAAGACCAGTTTCAGGTTTTGCTACCCAAGTCTTCAACAGCCCTAAAAGAGAAGATCACGTCTTTGCTGGAGGAAATTAGCCTAGACCCGCATGACTACCAGTTGGGAAAAACAAAGGTTTTTTTTTCACATTTTTGCATTGCTTGCATATACAAATTATTTAAAACTCTTGGCACATGACATGCGTTTGTCTCAGGTTGGATGTGGCTATATGGAGCCGACTTGGTAGCATTATTACAACAGTTATCGATCGGTAATAATGATAATGAATATAGTGATAATGAATCAGTCAAACGCCATTTTTCAAATCCGACATGTCACTTTATATGGTTAATAACTATGGATTGCTTCTACATACCCCAGTGATTCTGAAATTATTTGGTTTGAGACACATTGTGCTTTAACACTTACCATATGAATACTCTATATCATCATTATTTTTCAAACTGCCTTTTATTTTCATAGGATGTTAGAAGGATTAAAAGTTTATCTGATATTTTTATTTTTTTCAAGAAAATTTACAAATCCGTGCAGGAGGAAACTGTTGCCGTGCAGGAGGAATCTCCTACACGGCAACATATGTGCGTCTGACCTGCCAGGCCCCTGACGCGCCGGGCCCAGTGGCAGTGGCGGCCACGGTAGTTACGTCCCTGGGGCTGTCTTAGTACTGATGAGATGAACTGGTCCTCTAGAGTTAGAGAAACCCTTAGTAGCTATTATCTACTCTGGGCAAGAGAAGACTATCCTGAACAGAAAACCTGCTCTTTTAATCTAGACAAACCTGTAAATATCTTGAATTAGGTGTAGCTAGATAAGACAACAAAGTTTTAAACTCACATTTCTGTGCATCTTTTAAACTTAAAGCATAGTAAATATATATTTTTTAATGTACTTTTTTCGTCTTTCAGGTATTTATGAAAGAACCTGAAAGGCAAAAGCTGCAAGATACCCTTCATCAGGCTGTCATCAGGAAGATTATTTTACTGCAAAGTCTTTTCCGTATGGTAGTTGATAGGAGAAACTTCTTGAGAATGAAAAGTGCATCAGTCACCATACAGGTAACACATACCAACAAGGTGTACATGAAATTGCTGTATTTTTCGGACTATGAGACACACTTTATTATAGAATGCATTCAGCTTTAGACTAAAGAAAAGCAGAAAAATATTTCATACCATTTGGGTTAATGTAATTAATGTTGTTGGTCTAGTTTAACTGAAAAGTAGGGAGTTTAGAGACTAACTGCTGAGTGAGACCACAGTAGTGTAAGGGATTAGTGTTATGGAGGTAAGGCTATGTTCACATGGTCAGTAATCATCCGTTAGAACTGATTCAGCAGCAGTCCGTTGCCAAAAATGTTATGTGGACACAATTTTTTTTGTCTACCTGAAAAATTGATTTCAGCTGGATCCTTTTTATATATATATATATATATATTATATATATATATATAAACAATTTGCAATGATTACTTGAATGTTCACATGCAGAGTAGTACATGTTAAATATCTATTTTCCCCTTCACCCATGACAGCACACCTGAGATAAGGATCCGCCCACCAAGGACTGGAAATCTGCTGAAAAGAGCGGTACATTCCCCCCCCCATCAGTTGGTTTTCTGTCCTTGATGGGAACCATGTCTGGTATCGGCGTTTTAGACAGAAAATTTTTCCTTACCCATCCCTTTCCCGGTGTCCAGAAGAGCAGGCTGTATGCCTGAGTTTCGCCCGTCAGGTTACTGGAGGCGCCATCCACTGGTCCAGTGGGGGCTCTGATATATGTGTTGGTGCAGGTGGCAGAGACGGAGAGGCGTTGCATGTCTCTTCGCGATGACGCCCTCTGCACTCTCAGCCTCCGCTGTGCAGCATGCTGGGCCAGCCGGGACACGCTTCCAGCATGGGCTTGCTTCGCTGATGTCACAGGCGCAAGGCACACTGGGAATGGGCGTGCCCGAGTAATATCTGAGAGGGCGCGCCGGAAGAAGATGGCGACACCCTAGGCGAAAACATCCTTGCACATCCTGGTTTGGAGGGAGCGGGAGGGGGGCAATTATCTGGCATCAGAGGAGGCAGAACAGTGCAGTACCGCGGTGGATCGCACTTAAAAGGGTGGGGCAGTCCACAGAACAGCGCTTATGCTCAAGCTCTCCTCTGTCATGGAGGACTAGAGACAGTACCAGCATGGGCATATTAAAGGTGGCAGGAGCAGCAACCATCCCAGCCAGAGGAATGGAATGTCGCAAGACTCCTCAGTGTCAAGAAGGTATGTTATATTTATCCCGAATAGACTCCGAATCCAATACCCTTAAAGTGACTGCAGGTGGTTAGTGATCTTCATGAATGTCACCATTTTAATTGGGCCTTGTTCTTTGTATAAATCATTAGGAGCCTAGATAAGCTAGCGCTAAGAAGAGGAATAGTGTGCTTTCTGTAGAATCCCACTAGCAGTGGAGTGATAGAAGAGTCTCTGATAAGACTGCAGTAACAAAACAATCAGTGAAGAGACCCTACACTTTGCCGCAAGCCTTAGATCAGTTATCAGGGCCGAAATGGAAGGCTCCCTAAAAACCCTGTTTAAAAAATGAAAAGAAAAGAAGTCTCTACTGATTCTGACGATTCTCCACTATCAGAGGGTGAATATCGTAGTGACATAGGGGGCAGACCATGTTTTCCGGCAGAGGACATTGATCGGTAGTCAAAGCCATTAGGTCGACAATGAGCTTAAAAGAAGAGAAAACATCTAGGTCCCTGGAGGATTTAATCATTGGAGGAGAGGAAAAAGCGCACCTTTCCGGATAATAGTAAAATCCAGGCGCTCATTAATAAAGAATGAAAAAAAAAACGAAAGGTCTGGTATCTTGCCCTCATTCTCAAAAAGGTGATATCCCTTTGAGGAAAAGGACTCAGAAATATGGCATAAAGTCCCTATGATAGATGGAGCGATAGCTAAATTATCAAAGAGGTCAGCCCTACCCTTTGAGGAATTACAGGGTGCTCAGAGATCCACTAGATAAGAAAGCGGATGGATATCTAAAGCACACCTGGGTGGCAGCAGCGAAGCAGGCGATTGCTGAAACTTGTATCGCCTGCTCTCTTAAGCCCCCGTCTCACTTAGCGATATCGCTAGCGAGATCGGTGCTGAGTCACTAGTTTTGTGACGCAGCAGCGAGCTCACCAGCGATATCGCTGTGTGTGACATTCAGCGACGATCAGCCCCCCTGCTGGGTATCGCTGATCGTCGCTGAAATGTCAGGACATTTTTTT
>JARQOD010000001.1:552311381-552382761 GCA_033576555.1 Oophaga sylvatica | reverse complement strand
CCTCTACAATTCCGTCAGGTTGGATAGTGAACGTTGGTGGACAGCCATTTTCAGGTCTCTCCAGAGATGTTCAATTGGATTGGGTTTAGGTCAAGGCTCTGGCTGGGCCAGTCAAGAATGGTCACAGAGTTGTTCTGAAGCCACTTCTTTGTTATTTTAGCTGTGTGCTTAGGGTCATTGTTTTGTTGGAAGGTGAACCTTCGGCCAAGTCTGAGGTTAAGAGCACTCTGAAAGAGGTTTTCATCCAGGATATCTCTGTACTTGGCCGCATTCATGTTTCTTTGAATTGCAACCAGTCGTCCTGTCCCTGCAGCTGAAAAACACCCCCATAGCATAATGTTGCCACCACCATGTTTTACTGTTGAGATTGTATTGGGCAGGTGATGAGTAGTGCCTGGTTTTTTACACACATACCGCTTAGAATTATCACCAAAAAGTTCTATCTTTGTCTCATCAGACCAGAGAATCTTATTTCTCATAGTCTGGGAGTCCTTCATGTGTTTTTTAGGAAACTCTATGCGGGCTTTCATATGTCTTGCTCTGAGGAAAGGCTTTCGTCAGGCCACTCTGACATAAAGGCCCGTCTAGTGGAGGGCTGCAGTGATAGCTGACTTTGTGGAACTTGCTCCCATCTCCCTACTGCATCTGTGGAGCTCAGCCACAGTGATCTTGGGGTTCTTCTTTACCTCTCTCACCAAGGCTCTTCTCCCACGATTGCTCAGATTGGCTGGACGGCCAGGTCTAAGAAGACTTCTGGTGGTCCCAAACTTCCTCCATTTAAGGATTATGGAGGCCACTGTGCTCTTAGGAACCTTGAGTACTGCAGAAATTCTTTGGAACCTTGGCCAGATCTGTGCCTTGCCACAATTCTGTCTCTGAGCTCCTTGGCCAGTTCCTTTGACCTCATGATTCTCATTTGGTCTGACATGCACCGTGAGCTGTGAGGTCTTATACAGAAAGGTGTGTGCCTTTACAAATGAAGTCTTATCAGTTTAATATAACACAGCTGGACTCCAATGAAGGAGTAGAACCATCTCTAGCAGGATCACAAGGAAATGGACAGCATATGACGTAAATATGAGTGTCTGAGCAAAGGGTCTGAATGCTTATGACTATGTGATATTTCAGTTTTTCTTTTTTAATAAATTTGCAAAAATTTCTATATTTCTGTTTTTTTTTCAGTCAAGATGGGGTGCAGAGTCTACATTAATGAGAAAAAAAATGAACTTTTTTGAATTTATCAAATGGATGCAATGAAGCAAAGAGTGAAAAAATTAAAGGGGTCTGACTACTTTCCGGACCCACTGTATACTGCATTGTACGACTGCACCCAACATATTATATATTTTAGGAGTCTGTCCATTTTATACCAACTCCACCAAAATGGACACAAGCTTCGACTCCACGACTCCGACTCCACAGCACTGTTTACAAAATTACTATTGAGAAAACACAGCTTAAGATTTAAAGGAGTTGTCTGCAGAGTAAATATGTTTCAATAAAGGGGTCAAAGTGAAACAGTTGGGAAGGGATTACCTCTGATTAAGCCCATTGTGCGAAACAAGTGTTGAGCTGCCTTGGCACCCTGAATTCCCTTCACTTTGATTGGTACCATGCAATTGATTATGTTGTATTTATTTTTTATATTATTTTTGGTGCATTTTTCTGCAGTGATTGACACCAGTCATTACTTGAATGTCTTTTATGTATTTACTGATTTGTGATGACCTATTGCACTTTATTAGATTTATTAATGCCATCCATTGGCGACATTTATTGATGACTGTTGCACCTTTTCCTTTTAAATATGTTTAATTCTATTTTTAAGAAATTATTTTAGATTTCAAAGTGCAAATAAAAGTTTCAACTGGGTAATTAGATGCAAAATTTATTAGCAAGACTGTGGATTTTTTGTAAAGGAAAGGGTAAAAATTGTAATTTGTAATGAATTCCCACCTTCTCAGAATTGGATCGGATGCATCGGATGAAGAAAGGTTCAGCTTTTCCCAGTGTCTCTAGAAGTTTGTTTAATGATGCCTAAAGGAAATGTACACATGTGGAATAGGTTTACAGCCTTATATGACAAAAACAAATTCTCCTTATCGTAGAAGACATAGTATTTTAGACAAGTGTCAATAAAAAAGCATAAGACTCATTGTTGGGTGTCAAGGTTTAAAAATATTACCATAAACTGATTACAATCAGGACCCAAATTAAAGCTCATTTTATACGTTCATACTTACACCTGTCAGGTCCCCTAACTGTCCCAAACCGCCACCATTACTATTACTGTATTCAATAAGGTCTTATTCATGGTACACAAAAGTTTCAATCTTTTAAAAATGAGCTTGGAATGCAGCGGTTGCAGTTTCCAAAAGAGCCATGACTAGTCCAGTAGGGTGTCAGTTTGCCTTGGATCCACTAATGAAGTACCCCTGGGCACGATTCAAGTCCTTTATACAATCCACATCACAGGAGGACTACCAGCAGGGAAAACACTGCACGTATGCATGACATTCCCATTGTGCCTGCAATGATGTGGATTTTATGGTGGACGTAAATGGTGCACAAAGAGGCATAAACAGAGGATCTGAGGCAGAACTAGTCTGGGGATCTGGTAACCTGTTGGACTAAATTCGGTTTATTTGCAGATGGCATTCAAAATTTTGTGTGGCACAAAAGACTTTATTGAAATACAGCAATAGGTATATTTAAGGTTACAGCTACGATTTGGGATGGATAGGGTACCTGAAGGTGAATGTAAAAGAAAATAATGGGACAGGTTTTTACTTTAACTAGAACAAACCTGGAACTGGGCACTGATGCTGGGCGGTTTCTTCTTCTTGTGCAAATGAAGTAGGGACTTTGTAGTTCGGTCATGAAGAGTCATGTTCATTATTATTTTCAGAGATTGTGAATCCAGCAGATTCTGGGAATATAATAAAACAAAGTTGGTAAACTGGCATTTATAGTATGTTTCTAGCTCTACGATGTTAATAACACAAGTAAATAATCTTCCAGTGTAATCAAGCTGCCACTTAATAAATAGACAAAACAATGAATTGAGCTTTTGTGCAGCGTATAAGATCATTACATTGTCCTGTAAAAACAGGATTCAAATTGCCCAGAATAATAGTAGCCTATGTGCATTATTACAGATCGCTCAGTGCGCATCCGTTACCGCAGTATACCTGGATAAACAAGCCGATCAGTACATGTTAACCGAGCGGTGGTCAGTGTCCTGTCCTAGCAGTATAATTGCTGTCTAAGGCTAAGTTCACACGTTGCGGAATTGCCGCGGAAATTTCCGCGGCAATCCCGCACTTCTCCCGCAGGAAATACGCACGTTTTTTTATGCTGATTCCCGCCAGAATAATAGCGTTTTGCAAGCGTAATTAGCTTGCAGAATGCTAGCGTTTTCCTAGCGATCTGTAACATCGCTTGGAAAACTGATTGACAGGTTGGTCGCACGAGTCACACATAGTGTTTGACACGTGTGACCAACTTTTTACTATTGATGCCGCCTATGTCGCATCAATAGTAAAAAGATCTAATGTAAAAATAATAAAAAAAATAATAAATAATGATATTCTCACCTTCCGGCGGCCCCCGCAGCCTTCCCTCCTTCAGCGACGCTCCCGGCAACTCCAGTCCCAGGAGTGCTTTGCGACAAATCACACCGATGACGTAGCATCTCGCGAGACCGCTATGCCATCTGGGTGATTCTCGCAAAGGACTCTTGGGACCGGAAGTTGCCGGGAGCGTCGCTGAAGGCGGGAAGGCTGCGGGGGCCGCGGGAAGGCTGCGGGGGCCGCCGGAAGGTGAGAATATCATTATTTTTTATTTTAATTATTGTTTTACCAGGGATATGGTACCCAGGGCCTGGAGGAGAGTCTCCTCTGCTCCAGACCCTGGGTACCATCCGCACATGAACCGCTTACATTGCGCATAGTGGGCATAGCCACATGCGGAAAGTAAGCGGTTCAATGCATTCCTATGGCGGCGGAATCACCGCGATTACGCTAAATTAATGAACATGTTGCTATTTTTTCCGCGAAGCGTTTTTTTCGCGGAAAAAAAACGCAACATGTGGCCAAAACATGCGGAATCAATTAACATGTATAGGATGCTTAATGCTTGCGTTTTTATCGCGTTTTTACCGCGGAAAACCGCGGAAAAACCGCGAAAAAAACGCAATTATTCCTGATCGTGTGCACTTAGCCTAAAAGTTTAGTCATTTTTTGTGTCTCAGTTATTACAGACATTGTATTTTCTGTGTATATTAACCCTTTAGTGACAGAGCCAATTTGCAGCTTAATGACCAGGCCAATTTTTACAATTCTGACCACTGTCACTTTATGAGGTTATAACTCTGGAACGCTTTAACACCACCATTTTTTTTAGGGACCACATCACATTTGAAGTCACTTTGAGGGGTCTATATGATAGAAAATACCCAAAAGTGACACCATTCTAAAAACTGCACCCCTCATGGTGCTCAAAACCACATTCAAGAAGTTTATTAACCCTTTACTTGCTTCACAGGAACTGAAGCAATGTGGAAGGAAAAAAATAACATTTAACTTTTTTTGAAAATTTTTTACTTCAAAACCATTTTTTTTTTATTTTCACAAGTGTTAAAAGAGAAAATGAACCACAAAATTTGTTGTTCAATTTCTCCTGAATACGTCGATACCCGATATGTGGGGGTAAACCAATTTTTGGGAGCACGGCAGAGATCGCAAGGGAAGGAGCGCCGTTTGACTTTTTCAACGCAGAAT
Source organism: Oophaga sylvatica (assembly GCA_033576555.1). Taxonomy (NCBI): domain Eukaryota; kingdom Metazoa; phylum Chordata; class Amphibia; order Anura; family Dendrobatidae; genus Oophaga; species Oophaga sylvatica. Next base: position 552,377,980 of record JARQOD010000001.1, on the reverse strand, counting down.
TGGCTGGATGCCATGTCGCGTTTGGAGACCCCCTGATGTGCCTAAACAGTGGAAACCCCCAACAAGTGACCACATTTTGGAAACTAGACCCCTTAAGGAACTTATCTAGATGTGTGGTGAGCACTTTGAACCTCCAAGTGCTTCACAGAAATTTATAACGGAGAGCCGTGAAAATAAAAAATCATTTTTTTCCTCAAAAATGATTTTTTTAGCCAGCTATTTTTTATTTTGCCAAGGGTAACAGGAGAAATTAGAACCCCAAAATTGGTGTGCAATTTGTCCTGAGTACGCCGATACCCCATATGTTGGGGAAACCACTGTTTGGGCGCACGACAGGGCTCGGAAGGGAGGGAGCACTATTTGACTTTTTGAACGCCATGTCGTGTTTGGAGACCCCTTGATGTGCCTAAATAGTGGAAACCCCTCAATTCTAGCTCCAATCCTAACCCAACACACCCCTGACCCTAATCCCAACCCTAACCCTAATCCCAACCCTAATTCCAACCCTAACCCTAATCCTAATGGAAAAATGAAAATAAATATATTTTCTTTATTTATTATATGTCACTAACTAAAGGGGTGATAAAGGTGGGGTTCATTTACAATTTTTTTTATTTTGATCACAGTGATCAAAATGTCCTGCACTGAATGAATGAATCTGCCGGCCGGCAGATTCGGTGGGCGCACTGCGAATGCGCCCGCCATTTTCTTTGCAGGCAGAAGACACCGGGAGCTGCAGGAGGACAGGGGGGGACACTGGGAGGTACGGGGACAGATCGGGTGGTCCCGGGGACCCTATTTCTCTTCCCTCTGATGTGCGATCACATCAGAGGAGAAATTAAATGGAGAATCGCGTTTTTGCTTTTTTTGCAGTCGCCGTTATATGGTTAATAACAGCGATCGCAAAAGCGGGGTCGGTAAAAAACAGACCCAATCATGAAAATCCGACTCTGGGGGGGCGCTATATACTTTCTCCACAGTGCCGTTAATTAAGGGCGCTGTAGTTTAAGTACCCTTAACTACCGCTGTTAAAAGGCGTATCGGCGGTGGTTAAGGGGTTAATCCTTCCTATATTTTGTATATTGTAAGGTAACAGCACCATCTGCTGGTGGCTTAATGTATACATTCTAGTTCAGTTTGCAAGGTATTATGAGAAGTCCCTAGTGCATTGTGGGATTGCTCCTGTTGCATTGTGATCTTATTATGACACTGAGAAGGGAACAGCAGCCATTGTTCCTGCATGCTTCTGAGGAGAAAACACACCACTTGTTTTCTGCATGCTCCTTGTAAACAGCCTGCGCTAAGCATAGTTGGTAAGTCACTATGTGTTACAGCCCTGTGTTCATAAGTATGTTGGCTGCATTAAATAGGTAATCATCAGCTTGTATATTACCTCATGTTACTGTGTATTGCAGACTATCTGTATTTTATGCATGGTAGTTATATATTCTGAAATGCTCCTGTTATTGCATCTTATAGTTTCACCCTTTCCTGTCACATCTACAATTAATACAAGAAGGTTACAACTTTACAGTCTCTTTTTCTTAAAGAAGACAGGGAATTTAGCTACGTCTCATTACATACTGTGCTAACATGTATGAGGACAGTATAGTTAAGGTACTGCCACACTTAGCGATCTCGTTAGTGATCACGATAACGACGCAAGCTAACGAGATCGTTGGTGTGATCTCTTTTAGGTCGCTAGTAGCTGCCAAACAGGAGATCTCATAAGCGACTCATCAGCGGTCAGCGATCTCTTTAACGACTTTGGCGGTCGTTAGGATCTGTCATTAGCATGTACTGAGCGCTTCTGATTCATAGGAATTTCCAGCATCGCTCCTGCTCTCTGCGTCCTGCTAGCCTGCTTTGCAACTTCTGCGATCCTCTCTGTGACGCAAAAGAGAACTTACAGATATTGCGATCCACTCTGTGATGCAAAACATGCGTCACAAACGAGGTCGCTCGTCGTTCGCAAAAGGTGCCAAACACAGCGATATAGGCTCACCAGCGGGACGCCAACGATCAAAAAACGGTCCAGAACTCTAGTGAATGATCAGCGACATCACAGCAGGAGCCACATCGTTGCTACATGCCACACACAACGAGGTCGCTAACGAGATCGCAAAATAGTGACGTTTTAGTGATCTCGTTTGCGATCTCGTTTACTGTGGCATACCCTTTAGTGCTGCCTGTGTAAACAGACCGTAAGTGGCTCAGTATTTGTTCAGGATTAGACGCAGGTGAAATTTGCACCAAATCTGCATCCAAGGTCATTGGCAGGTCATGCATTTTTACGTGTTTTTGATGTATATTTTTTCCGCATGCGTTTTTGATGCATTTTTTCATTGCATGCGGGTTTTTTGTCACTTGAAATAAAGCTAATTGAAAGTTGGCTTCTGAGAAGGAAAAAAAAAAGTGATTTCCTGTTTGCAGATATATTGGGGTATGTTCCTACGGTCAGTAAACACTGCGGGTTGGATGCTGCACGTACATTCGCAGCGTCCAGCTGTTACAGCATAGTGGATGGGATTTCAAGAAATCCCATGCCCACTATGCGAGCTCCAACACCCTCGGCTCACCTGCAGAAACGGACATGTGGCGTGTCTTACCAGACCGCAGCATGTCAATTTATGTAGCGGATACGCTCTGTCTCCGCTGTGTAAATTGTCCATTCACTATCATTAGTTGCGATAAAACCGCATTATCTTCCTAGTCACATGCGTAGTAAGTGCGGGAACGCAGCTTACAACACATATGTACTAATTTACATAATGGTGAATCTTATGACACAGCCAGAATTACACGACACAGGACGTGGAGGAAAGCACAGAGAGAGGTCCCCTCCTTTTTAATTAATAATTAAAAAAGCGTGGGATTCCCCTATATTTGTTAACCAGCCAGAGTAAAGCAGACTACTGGGACTGGTATTTCAGGTTTGTAAGGATCCAATATCCATGAAACTTACCAGCCTAAAGGTACTGCCACACTTAGCGATCTCGTTAGCGATCTTGATAACGACGCAAGCTAATGAGATCGTTGGTGTGATCGCTTTTAGGTTGCTAGTAGCTGCCAAACAGGAGATCTCATAAACGACACATCAGCGGTCAGCGATCTCTTTAACGACTTTGGCGGTCGTTAGGATCTATTAGCATGTACTGAGCACTTCTGATTCATAGGAATTTCCAGCATCGCTCCTGCTCTCTGCGTCCTGCTAGCCTGCTTTGCAACTTCTGCGATCCTCTCTGTGACGCAAAAGTGAACTTACAGATATTGTGATCCACTCCGTGACGCTAAACAGTCACATGCGTCACAAACGAGGTCGCTCGTCGTTCGCAAAAGTTGCCAAACACAGCGATTCAGGCTCACCAGCGGGACGCCAACGATCAAAAAACGGTCCAGAACTCTAGTGAACGATCAGCGACATCACAGCAGGGGCCACATCGTTGCTACATGCCACACACAACGAGATCGCAAAATAGTGATGTTTTAGTGATCTCGTTTGCGATCTCGTTTAGTGTGGCATACCCTTAATACCAGGCGGCAGCAATCTTCTTACCTTGGATGGTTAGCAAAAATATTGAGATGCCCTCCAAAAAAAAAAAAATAGCGTGGGGTGCCCCCTATTTTTGTTAACCAGCCAGGGAAAAGACAGCAGCAACCTGGTATTCTCAGGCTGGCGAGGCCCATGGATTTTGGCCCTCATCAGCCTAAAAATAGCAGACCGCAGCCGCCCCACAATTGGCACAAAGATTATTTACAGTTATATGGTAAATAAAGACACAGCCAGAATAAAGTCCTTTAACTGAAATAATGATACAGACTCCTTTAATAGATCTTAATTAAACCATTCTTACTGCATCGCCTATTCCACCGAAGCCATCGTTCTCCTGTAAGACAAATAAAATAAACAAGCAACAATATTCTTACCTGTCTGCTGAGAAGATATACATACTGTCCCAGGACAAATCCAGCTCTGCTACATCTGGATCCTTTGGCTGAACAGTTATCTTGACATCCAGACAAGGCGTAGTTTGAAGATGTGACCGGAGATAACCCCATCCCCGGCGGTCACGTGCACTGCAGTTCTCGTTATCAGCTGACCGTGAGAACCTGGCTAGTGACCGGAGATAACTCCGTCCCCGGCAGTCACGTGCACGGCAGTTCTCGCGATCAGCTCAGCTCATCGCGAGAACTGCAGTGTATGCGAACTTCCAGCTGAAACAAGGTACGACATTATTTAAATTAGTAAACATGCGTATGCATCGTTCCCGCACTTAATACGCATGTGAAGAAGATAATGCGGTTTTACCGCATCTAAAGATAGTGAATGGGCAATTTACGCAGCAGGGACAGAGCGTCCCGCTACATAAATTGACATGCTAAGGTCTGGAAAGACGCAACGCACGTACATCTCTGCAGGGCAGCCAGAGACGTCTCATGACGCATAGTGGAGATTGTATTTCATGAAATCCCATCCACTATGCTGTAAAATCTGTCCGCTTCGGGTTTGACGCTGCGGAGGTACGGAGCATCCAACCCACAGCGTTTACTGACCATGGAAACATACCCTAACATTACAGAAGTGTTGGCAACTGGACTATGTACAGCTCTACAGCTAAAGGACATTGGACATAAACGATGAGTGCCCAGGGCTTAATGTGTGCAAATTCCTAACAATGGTGTAGGGCAACCTCAAACATAGGTGCGAAGTTTGGATGTGTTATTTGGGGCCAAGTAATGCACATCTATGCACTGGCACCTAATCAATAAGGGATTTGTGCAATTCAGTCTGATTCTTCCAGAAAACACTTGCAACTTTTATGGGCCCTGCTCCATGAATAAGACCCGAGCTGAGTATAATGCAGACCCCCACACACAGTATAATTCAACCCCCCCACACACAGTATAATGCAGCCCCCACACACATAGTATAATGCCCCCTCACACACAGTATAATGCAGCCCCCTCACACACAGTATAGTGCAGTCCCCCCCCACACAGTATAGTGCAGCAGACACACACACACACCACAGAATAGTGCAATCCCTCCACACACAGTATAGTGCAACACACACATACAACTTACCTCTCCTCATTCCCTCGCTGCAGAGCGTCTCATCAGCTCCACTGCTGGCAAACACTGAGTCACAGGCAGAGGGGGAGTGATGGGAGAGGGAGCGTCACATGACGCTCTCTCCTCCATCACTGCTTTCAACTGTATCGGCATCTATGATGCCAATAAGTTAAAAGCGCGATGCGGACGGGTGGTGGCGCCGGGTGTTATGTTTTGGTAGCTGAGGAGAATAAGCAAAAACGGCAATACACCAGAGAGGCTGGAACCTATTGGATTGCAGTAACCTGAACTAACCACACAACTAGAGGTAGCCGTGGAGCGTTCCTACGTTGATCCTCGACGCCTCGTCACAGCCTGAGAGATAACTACACCTAAAGGCAGAAAGATGAAAGCTATCTGCCCTGGAGCAGATCCCCAAAGAAAATAGGAAGCCCCCCAAACATGTAATGGCGGTTAGACAAGAAGAAGCACGGACACAGACAGAAAATAGAATGAGCAAACGCTGGGTTCCAATCTGTCTACACAGAAAAGTACAGGAAAGGATACTCACTGCAATCCAAAAACACCCACTAAAAAATACAAATTCTTCTGATTGCAAAAACACCTGAGATCACACGATCTCTACCACCTAAATCAGTTCTCTGGTGTAACAAAACTAAGCCGCAGCCACTGAAAAAACAGGAAAAAGCAAATGAACAAACAACAGTGGCTCCAGATAAACTGAGAGGAGCACAAGCCCCCGAGGGGACCTGGCTGACCTCCAAAGAAGTGCAGGGAACAATGCAAAAAGCAAGCACAAAAATAAAAGCAGAAAATATCTTATCTGATAGCAGAAGATGCAGGCAAGACTCAGCAAACTTCCAAATGAACCAGGAACCACAATTGAGACAAGAACAATTGATCACCGGCAACCATCATGGGAGGGAACCTCCCTTATATCAGACCAGTCCGTGATCCCAGATTGCCATTTCTCGCTGAAAGGTTCAGTACTGTCTGTAACCACCAGAGGGAGCCTCTACTCAGAAACCATCTCTAGCACATTCATAACAGCCGGGCCCCTCTTACTCAGGGGCCCCATAGCGGCCGCGTGGTGTGCCGCTACGTCACTGGCTCGGAGAGGAGCGGACGCCCTAGGCAGCTGCTCCCTGGAGGAGCCGGGGCCCTAGGCAGCTGCCTGGTCTGCCTGCCTCTAACGCCGGCTCTGGCTACATGAAAAAGCACATGGAGCCAGCCATATCAACAATTTGCAGAGGGGTTTTTGTGGATGTAGAGTGTCTTGGAGGACAGAGAGGAAATAACATGGACAGAACAGTACAGTCCTGGAGCTGTACCAATACATGAATGCAGCAGCACTCTGAATATGCAGACCTCTCATACACCCGATGATACTGGATGACACTGCCACTAGTGAAAAATCTGAAACTTGTATTAAGCTGCAAGCTGATGATCAGAGAAATAATGAAGGAATGGAATGGTAACCTAAGGCCTGTTACACACATCAGTTTTTTAGAATCAGTCACAATCCGTCAAAGTTGGAAAAAAAACAGATCCAGTGCAGATTGTAAAAAAACTTATGCGACGGATCAGTTATTTTGACGGATCCATCATGGTGCGGAGGTGAACTTTTGAACCTTGTCACATGCGCTTCTGGAGAGAGAGAGAAAGAGGAGAGAGAGAGAGAAGAGAGATTTTATGTGCCAGAAAAGTTATAGAAATTGTTCCAGGCATGCTCAGTAGCAAAAAAAGGAATCCGTCGCTGGAATCCATCTTTTGACAGACAGCGACGGATCCTGCGCCCATAGGCTACCATTATAGCCCATGACGGATGGCACTGGATCTGTCACTGTCCAATTTTCCTATGTACACAAAAAATGTTCCTATGTCCGTTGCCTCCGTCCGACGGACAAAGAATTTTCGACAGATCCGTCGAACGACAAATGAAACACACGGCCATCCGTCGCTAATACACGTCTATGAGAAAAAAACGGATCCTGCAGCATCAATCGCCGGATCCGTTTTTTCACAAAACGACGGATTGTGACTGATGGCAAAAAACTGATGTGTGAAAGAGGCCTAAGTCAATGGTGTCTTTAGATAAACTAACCATGGTAGGACCTTTCACAGTTTGGGTGCAGACTGTTTTGCATGAGTACCTGAACTTTTGATTTTACATCTAAACTTAATACTCAGGCAGTTCACTGAAAGACCAATGAGCTGTGCGTTATATTTTTTATAGAAATCACTATTTTATACAGATACACAGTGCTCAGCATTCAGAGAACTGGTCTAACCCCACTTACAACACTGATTAGCATCTGTATACACCGTGCATAGGCAGAAATCTGACAGTGGTTGGGTTATATAAAGCTCATGAATATGGAAGCTTAAAAGTAGCAGGTTTACTAGTTGTCTAGGAATAATCGCGGGCTGTTAAAAGACGGATTTTGGTAAGAACTTACCTGTAAAATCCTTTTCAGCGAAGGAAGGAAAGGAGACACACTAGTCATAACTAGTGGGTAGGCGGAGCCCAGATGGGATAGACACCTCAGATTAAAAAAGCGTGTTGACCGGCCCCTCCAGCTCGGGCTCCTCCTACTTAGCTCTCCAGTTGTACACAAGCTTAAGGAAGAGCAATATCACCAGCGGAGCAACATAACCCCTTCTGAAGGATTTCAGAGACAAAAAATACAAGAATACAGGTTATGCATGCATTCAGGCAAAAAACCACACAGTTCCAGGTACTACTCACTGGACCTGACCACTGCGATGAGCTGGCAATGCTGGAACAGAGCCTTAGTGCGTCGACCTCAGCCCAGATAATCGCTATCAGAGAAAAGGTCACGCCGCATCTGTAAATACAACAACACACTTCTGCCATGGGAGGGAGCTGTGTCTCCTTTCCTTCCTTCGCTGAAAAGGATTTTACAGGTAAGTTCTTACCAAAATCCGTCTTTAAGCAGCAGAACGGAAGGAAAGGAGACACACTAGTCATAACTAGTGGGACGTCCCAAAGCAGTCCAAAAATACAGGGTGGGAAAAAAACAGAAAAGGCAGAACCCAACAACCTAAGAAACTGCGCAACTAGCGCTAAAACACAAGTTAACGAGAACTTTAAACTACCGCCGCCTGTAGGACCCTACGTCACAAGGCTGCATCAGCGGAAGCACTAACGTCCACCTTATAAAATTTTGTAAAAGTGTGGACGGAGCGCCAGGTGGCCGCCCGGCAGAGCTGAGCTGCCGAGGCCCCTTGATGAAAAGCCCACGATGAGCCCACAGCCCTTGTGGAGTGAGCTCGAACCTTAATCGGGCAAGGTTCGCCCTTAAGTCGGTAAGCCTCCAAAATGGCCGACCAAATCCAACGAGCTATAGAATCCTTGGAAGCTCGTTGACCACGTCGACGACCTGCTGGAATCACAAACAGAGAGTCTGACTTCCGAAAACCTTGGGTAACAGACAAGTAGAACTTCAAAGCCCGCACCAAATCCAAAGTGTGCAAGGCCCGTTCCTTCGCATTCCTTGGCTTCGGACAAAGAGAGGGCAACACAATATCCTGGTTGACATGAAATTGCGACACCACCTTAGGTAGGAAGTCGCCCCGTGTACGAAGCACTACACGATCCGGGTGAAACTCCAGGAAAGGAGGCGAGCAAGAAAGAGCCGCCAATTCAGAAACCCTTCTCAAAGAGGTGACCGCCACTAGGAAGGCAACCTTCCAAGAGAGCAAAGAAAGACTAACAGAGTCCATAGGTTCAAAAGGTTCATGTTGAAGAGCCTCCAAAACAAGGTTGAGACGCCAAGGAGACACAGGCGCCCTCCGCGGTGGAAACTGGCGGATTACTCCGCGGAAAAAGGAACGCACGTCCCTACGTGAGGCGATAGCCTTTCGGAACAGCAAGGACAGAGCAGAAACCTGACCCCTCAGGGTGCTTACTGCCAAACCCTTGTCCAGCCCAAATTGCAGGAAGGCCAACAAATTGGGAATGGAAAAAATCCTCGGGTTCCTTGAAGAACCCGAACACCACGAAAAGAAGGCTTCCCAAGTCTTGTGGTAAATTCTAGTAGTAGCCGGACCTCTGGCAGCCCGCAAAGTGGCAATGACTTCGGCTGAAAAACCTTGACGGTTCAATATTTCGGTCTCAAGAGCCACGCCGTCAAACGTAGAGACTTCAGGTCCGGATGACGAACAGGCCCTGGGGTTATCAGGTCCGGGTGAAGAGGAAGTGGAAATGGCGGTGCCGCCAGGAGTGACACCAGTGTCGAGAACCACGTTCTCCTTGGCCAATCTGGGGCTATCAATATAGCCGAGATGCTCTCCAGTCTGATCCGACGGAGTACCAGAGGAAGCAAAGAAATCGGCGGGAACACATAGATTAGTTTGAATTGGTCCAACGGAGCCACTAGAGCATCCACACTTACAGCCTTCGGATCCTTGTACCTGGACATGAAAGTCGGTAACTTGGCACTGAATCTGGATGCCATCAGATCCACTTGGGGAGTTCCCCAACGGGAGCACAGCAGTGCAAAAGTTTCCGGATGAAGACTCCATTCTCCGGGATCCATCTTCTCGCGACTTAGAAAGTCCGCCGTGATATTCTGAACTCCTGGAATGTGGATAGCAGAGATGGCTGGAACTCTGGATTCTGCCCATATCAGGATCCGAGAAACCTCCACCATGAGTCTGGAACTCCTCGTCCCGCCTTGGTGATTGATATATGCGACCGCCGTCGCATTGTCTGTCTGCACCCGGACAGGCAGACCGCTTAAAAGGACCGTCCAGTGTTGGAGGCAAAGGAAAATCGCCCTCAATTCGAGGATGTTGATCGGCAAGACAGACTCTTCCGCCGACCACACTCCCTGAGTCCAGAGATTGTTCCAGACACCCCCCTAGCCTGTCAGGCTGGCATCGGTGGTTATGACCGACCACTTCGGAGGGAGGAAGGACTTCCCCAGTGATAACTCTTTCGGACGTATCCACCATCCTAGAGACTCTCGTACCCTGTGGGAGATGGTAACACTGCAATCCAGTGAGGCCTGCGACCGATCCCAACGGCTCAGAATGAACCTTTGGAGAGCCCTGGAGTGAAATTGGGCAAACGGAAGTGCCTCCATCGAAGCCACCATCAACCCCAGAAGACGCATACATCTTCGAAGGGACATTGCTGTTGAAGACTTCATAACCCGTGCATGTCGAAGGAGACATGCTTGCTTGTCTGGAGGTAGGGACACCACTGCTCCTACCGTGTCGAAATGCATCCCCAAAACCAGAATTGATTGTGACGGTTCCAGAGACGACTTCTCCAAATTGACCAGCCACCCGAAGTCCTCCAGGAGCTGAAGGGATAGATTGCGAGCCGTCACCGCCTCCTCCTTTGAGGATGCCACAATCAAAAGGTCATCCAGGTAGGGAAGAATCGTGACCCCCTGTCTTCGTAGTATCGCCATGAGAGGCGCCAGAATTTTTGTAAAAACTCTGGGCGCTGAGGCCAACCCGAATGGCAGAGCCACAAACTGGTAATGGTCCTGACCTATGGCAAAACGAAGGTAACGTTGGTGAGCCCTTCCGATTGGAACGTGCAAATAAGCGTCGCGAATGTCGATTGACACCAAAAAGTCGTTCTGCGACAAGGCTGCCACAACGGAGCGAAGCGATTCCATGCGAAACTTTCGGGTGTGGACATGCCGATTCAATCTTTTGAGATCCAGGATGGGGCAAAATTTGTCCTCCTTTTTGGGGACCACAAAGAGGTTGGAATAAAACCCTCTTCCCCTGTCCTCTGGTGGAACCGGTACCACCACACCCTTCTGCAGAAGAAAGTCGACTTCTCGCAGTAGAGCGGCACATAGCTCGGGCTCTGACGGAATGCGAGATTGGCAAAAACTGTTCGGGGGTCGAGAAGAAAACTCTATGAAGTAGCCTGCCGACACAACCCGCGTCACCCAGGTGTCTGGGACGCGGGAAACCCAAGTCAATTTGAATTGAAGCAGGCGACCCCCCACTCGAGAGCCCTCGAGCGGGACCCTGGCGTCAATCTGTCTTAGCGGGCTTTTTGTCAGATTCCCTCTTGTCTTGACGGAAACTTTGTTTCCAGGAAGAGCGGGATTTCTGAGCGGTCTTTTTTCCCGAAAAAGAGGGACGACCCGACCCCCAAGAGGGCTGACCGAACCGTCCCCTGGACCGAAAGGACCGTCGACCACTACTGGTACCAGGCCTGCTCGACATAGAAGCCACAGTTCTTCGCTGTGGTAAAGCTGCTTCTTTTGCCTTTGCCTTGGCAATCAGCTCCGTGAGGTCAGACCCAAATAGCTGACCACCCTTGTAGGCTAAAGATAGCAAACCTTGCTTGGAAACCGCATCACCGGTCCACTGTCTAAGCCACAGTGCTCTCCTGACTGTGACCGCCGAGGATTGTGTCCTGGACAGCAGTGACGCAGCATCCAGGCCTGCATCATGGCCATATTGAATTGCACTCTCCAACAATTCGAACAGTCCGTCCACCTCGGGTACCTGAGGTTCACATTTCCTCCGCAAACGTCCAACCAGACCAGGGAAGCTTTATAAGCACACATGGAGCCTAGCACTGCTCTGAAACCATGACCCGCGGCCTCGTAGATGGATTTTGCCGCCGTCTCCGTTTTTCTGTCCAGCGGGTCCTGCAGACTCACCTTCACTTTAACAGGAAGTAAAGAAGACTTGCTAAGCTGAGATAAAGGGACATCTACTTCAGGAGAAGGAATCCAATTATCAATCAATTCCGTAGCACACGGATACAGTGACTCAAAAAGACGTGTCCCCTGAAAACGTTTGTCTGGACACAGACGCTCCTTCTCCACTGCTTGATTAAGCTCAATCAGAGATGGTAAAGTCGAAAGTGACCTATGCGACTCCTGAAACATCCGGGCCGACTTACCAGGGCGAGTAGTTACTTCCTCCTGTAACTGTAACACCTCCCTCATAGCTTCAATAAAAGCTTCTATATGGCCCGAAAAAGAGGTAGAGTGCCTTTGCCGATCCTCTTTATCCGAATCGGATATCCCCCCTGAACTTAAAGGGGAACCCTCCATATCAGAGCTCTCTGAGTCGCTATATGGGAAAGAAGTCACCGGCCTGTGTCGCTTCCTGCCATGAGAAGGTTTGGCTGACACCCAATAACCTATAAGGTTAGACAGACTATCAATCGAACGAGTGAGAGCCTCCATCTTTACATCACTGGGGCCTCCGACCGCTGCACTTGACGCGGTCGAGGTCTGTGTGTCAGATACGCAAGACCGATCTTGTAGCGGAGCCGGGAGATGGTCCGCACCTGGGTCCTGATCTGACATGTCTTACCCAGAACAATGGCAGGTTAAACCTGACAGTAACTAGAAACAGTGTGGTTTCCAAAAGAAAACAAAACGAACGCTGAAGGGTTAAGCTCTTAAAGAGAGAGCTACCCCAGCTGTCCCACCGTTAAGGGTTAACCCCCTAATAAGGGGTTAATGTTACAAGCTCTCCACAACCTGTATTAATGTAACGGATGTGCGAGCCCCAGGTGCCTCTTATGAGGTGGCAGGTGCAGACAGAACAGTCCTCAAGGAATGCCACACTAAACGAAAAAAATCGCTAAAATATAACGCTATTTTGCGCATCTCATGAAAGCTTATGCGACTTAATAGCCGTCGCTATCCTGATCTTAGCGGCGTTCAGTGTGCCAGACCAGGAAAAGTGCCCAGCGCTGCGGGGGTGAGAAGTTTTTAAGCTTCTGCCCTGATAGGCAGAAGCGACTCACAGAGCTTCGCGGTGCTGTTCTTCTTATTCTTGTGTGGAAGGAGCGGAGAGTGAGGAGCACGAAGCGCTGTAATGGCCGCCGCGCTGAGGAGGCAGCCGGAAGAGAAAGGCAGAGGAATCTCGCGCTCAGTGAGCGCTTCCTGCCTGGAAAGCGTGAAGCCACGCCCCCCGACTTAAAAAAAAAGCGCGGGACTCCTCCATTCTCTGGTCCCGCGTTCCCCGTCCTGCAGGCATCCACCTGCGGACAAAAACACACAACAGTCACCAAAATGCACTGTAACAGCGGCTGCCGCAGCAGTCGCTGAATCACTCGCACACATTAATAAAAATGTGGAGTACTCACCCCGCCGAGCGCCACAGGGACCCCCAGGGATTTGTGGCGCCGTGCCCATCGCTTCCCCCCAGGGCGGGGAACGCAGTGACCCCTGCAGTGCGGTTTGCGTCCCCGCCAGGGAAGCCATCCTCATCCCCCCGGGCCGGCAGGGTTCTGCAGGGACCACCATATAGGGTAATACAGATCGGCCAAGGGAGAGGTTGGGGTCCAGCAACGCTGAGACCCCTGAGACCTCTAGACCACATTTGGTGATCCAAGTCTCTTGTCCGATAAAAAATAATAAAATCTTCTGAGGAGCTGCTTCCAGCAGCGACTATCCTCTCTGACCTCAAATTGAAAACTGGAGAGCTGAGTAGGAGGAGCCCAAGCTGGAGGGGCCGGTCAACACGCTTTTATAATCTGAGGTGTCTATCCCATCTGGGCTCCGCCTACCCACTAGTTATGACTAGTGTGTCTCCTTTCCTTCCGTTCTGCTGCTGAAACAGTGATTTTATCAAAACTACAGCAAACAGCCCAGTAAGTGTCACATTGCTGTAATAAGGTCTCAGTCTCTACATTGTGCGGCTCTCAAATTAGGTGGCAAAACCATGGTGATTGATTTTCTTTAAAGGCACCTCAACACAGACTAAAGTTGGACACCCTCACAAATTTCAGTGGGATCGGTCCAATGTGAATGAAGAACTCAACACACATTAAACTAGCTCAATCACTGATGAAGTTGGGAGGAGAAGGATTGACACACTGGAATTATAACAGTCCATTATTTTGTTCTCCCTGAAGATAAGATGCTTCGGGATGGCAGCGGCTCTGTCATGGAGAGCATAGGAACAATTGGACAAGCATTCCTGTGTATGGGGGAGACTGTGGAGATAGCTGACAGCTGCCTAATGTGCATGGTAGCCTTTACTTAATTCCATGGTCCTCAATCAAATAGGCAGGGGACACTTCAATCATCTATACTGTGCATAATCTATAGTGGAAGGTGCCACCCATAGATAAGAAGTGAAGAAACAAATAAATTTAGAAATGGGCGCGGGGATGGATGGCAGCTGATCTACATTGTATGCACAGCCCTTTCACTGCCTTTGTGTGCGCCAGTTCATGTAAGTAGGGTCTACATATTTATGATTCCCTTTTTTAGGCTCGTTTCACATTAGCGTTTTTGTGCGCAGCGCATTTGCGCATGCGTTCATGCGCCCCTATGTTTAACATGGGGGCGCATTGTCTTGCGTTTGCGTGCGCATTCGGTTTTTCAAAGCATGCATCTAGTCGCGCCCGACGCAATATGCTGCATTTTTGGGTCCGTCGAAAGGCGTAAAAAAAAACGCATGCGTTCGCTTGCGCACGAAATGCGTCAAAACAAAGCATTACAGTCTATGGGAACGCAGGCGTGCGCATGGACTTGCGCACGCCAGCGTTTGCATACGCATGTGTCTTAAGCGTAAACATGTCTAGACGGCTGGTTTCACATTAGCGTTTTTGTGCACAGCGCATCTGGGCAAGCGTTCATGCGTCCCTATGCTTAACATGGGGGCGCATGGTCTTGCGTTTGCATGCGTTTTTACTTGCGCACGATGCGCAGCGCAAAACGACGCAAATGTGAAATTAGCCTTAGACATGCTTTTTCTGCAACAGTCTCCTTACTGACTATAAGTGTGGCACCTTGTTTACAGGCTAGTCTTGGGCATTTTTTCATGTGAAACTAGAAGCTGCACAATTAGGCATGTATACCAGTACTTTCTTTAGGCTAACACGCTTTGAAGTCTTATATCCACTTTTGTATGTATAATTGGGCTCTTAATCACCACACTATTTGTGTATATTTAAATTTAAAAAAATTGTTTTCAAATCTTTTGCAGCCGACACCTCCTTTTTTGGAGTCCCCCCTAAGGGTATGCCACACTAAGCGAGATCGCAAACGAGATCGCTAATGAGATCGCAATTGCGTCACCCTTTATGACGCAGTAGCGATCTCGTTAGCGACTTAACTATGTGTGACATGTAGCAGCGATGTGGCCCCTGCTGAGATGTCGCTGATCGCTTATGAACGTTCTGAACCGTTTTTTGGTCGTTGGTGTCCCGCTGGTGAGCCTGAATCGCTGAGTGTGACACCCTTTATGAACGACTTCACCAGCGTCGCAGGTGGGACTAGGTTTTCCAACGACCGCAGAGGTCGTTATACAGATCGCTAATGAGATGTGTTTGGAATCACATATCGCTGATGAGTTGTGTTTGGAATCACACAGCTAAGTCGCTAACGAGATCGCTACTGCGTCATAAATGGTGACGCAGTAGCGATCTCGTTAGCGATCTCGCTTAGTGTGGCATACCCTTTAATCTCTATTCTTTTGACTATTCACTTGTATTTTTAACAATTGTGTTTCAATAAAATTACCATTTTATTTCTAAATTATTTGTCTCTTCACTTCTTATCTATGGGTGGCACCTTCCACTATAGATTATGCACAGTATGGTATCTTTTACTGCAGCTTTCATTGCATCCTCCAAATTTACAGGAATAGGTCTACCCACCAGCTCATATTCCAGTGTGAAAATATAGAATAAAGAGAGAGAAATATCATGAACATCTATAACCAGTGTAAGTTCGGTTAAAGTCAATTAAACCAACAGGTCTGATAAAATATATTATATATATGTATAAATTTGAGTATGTCAGTTTTTTCAGCCCTTTAAAAATGCTAATTGTTAGATGAAGGCTAAATGAGATCGCACAACCCTAGGTTGTCATGATGTGCTACTTGTATTACGAGAAACACACATTTCTATGCACTGGACATTTTGACCATAAGTCTAGAGTGAAGGGGAGAGGACGGGGAGCTTTAAGTTTTTTCCAAAAAAAGGGAACTTCCCTAGACTCTTTTGATAGCACGATAATGCAAATTAAAACTGGTTTCCCTCAGTTATGCAATTAGTATGACCATAAACCTAGGGATGTTTAAAGTGCTCACATTTTGAGGTGCCAAAACTTCTGACAATGTCCCTATTATGAAATAGAAGGGTGACTGATGATTACCTTTGGGATGAGCTGCTTCTGCCGTGCACCTCTACTTTTCCTGTAGAAATAACAGTTCAACAAAATGAGAACCCTTCTGTACCCCCTTAATGCTAGACATTCTGTTAGTGCACCCAGCCAGCACAACCAGTTAGTGTATTTTTAGTTAGGCATGGTTATGAGATAAATGCACACCTTGCAACAGTTCCGAATATGTAACACCGTTCAATACCTATACCACGGGATACCCCAAGAAGGGAACCCAAACAATCCGCAACAGCTACAAAAATCCTTCAGCAAAAATCACAGACTACTGAAGTTCTCATTTAGACACACGTGTCTCAAAGGACAAAAGTGAAATCTCAACCAGAACAAGTAGGATTTTATTTTACTTATAGTTGTTAATGCGTCATTTTCTCCGGAGTTTGCCCCCAATATCATCTATATTTGTCTGCATATTTATTATGCCATTGCCAACTTTTACCTTCAGTAGTAATTTTTGCACTAAGGTTTTTGTTGAGGTTATGTATAAAGTTACACTAGGCCATTAAGTAATTTTGCCCAAATCCCATCTTCCATTTTTCCCCATCTTCTTGACCAACCATCTGTAATAAGAACCGTGGAAAGGTGTGCAATATCTCTTTAGCTTTGCCATAATTCAAAAGCCAAATTAGTTTACGGGAAATGTATTAGTAACAAGCAACAAACTTACCTGTAGCTTTAAGAAGATGCATATAAATTCCACTTGCCAAAAACCAATAAAGCGCAATGCAAGATGGTATCAACATAAAAGATACTTTGGCTTTCAGTTCTGTAACACAATTCTCAACACATGCCAGCATTTCACAGCAATGCACAGCTTACACACTGCACGTTCTAAGCTTTTGCACACAATACCAAATTTTGTGCTTTGTCCTCAGTAATCCGGTGACTACGAGTCCTGTGTACACTCACTGTAAGTGAAGGCGAGAGTGTCTGCGTAGGGAGAGGGTGCGCAGCAGGTTGGCTGGGTCATCCCCCTGCCAGGAAAGTCCCTTAATACTGTTCATCAACTGAGAGTGCCGCTCACTGCCAGTGACAGGGGAGAGGAGAGAGATTACAGATGAGACGGCTCTTACATTGTTATGCCACATGGTCATCAAACATTGTATGGAAAACACACAGACTATAGGAGTATTGGCCACACCACTCAATCATTGAATTCAGGCACCGTCCAGTCCCATTACCACACTTGTAGAATATCCAGGCTGCCTTTACAGATGTGTGTGAAAGATTGGCTTGTTCCTAATACCTCCTAGGTGTGCACTAGGACGTCACCATTATAAACAAGTCAGTCCCGGAAGGTTCTTCCCTGCCGAATATTCCACAATCAACCGTGAGTGCCATTATAAAAGGTGGGAGAATTTGGGGACCACAGCGACTCAGTCATAAAGTGGCAGACCCCACAGATACAGAGCAGAGTATACCAGTGCTAAGGCACAAGTGGCAGACCTCACATATACAGAGAAGGGCAAACCAGTGCTAAGGCACAAAGTGTAAACATTCTACTAACTCAATAACTGCAAAGAGTTTGACTCCAACACTAAGCCCCTCATTTACCGCAAGTGTACTTTATCCAAAAGTAATCCTGCAGTGATTTAATCAAAAACTGCATAACAAACGTAATACAAGAAAAAAAAAAGATACTAATATCTTCTGATAACTGAGCTAAGAAACAAATCAGTAAAGTTCTCTGTTATGTTGATGTCTAAAGACTTGCTAGCAGATAAATAGCAGAACCCTCCACCCATGTGGTAATAAGAAATGCCCAACACACAGCTGCCAGTGTAACCATAGGTTAGTAGGTGGCGTGGGTACATTTCATGCGGTGTGACGCAGTGTTAAATTGCCTAGATTCTTTCATGCACCTCACATTCCCCAAAGAAGTCTTAGCACCCCAAAGTACAGCTTTTAGGTGTTCTAGTGGCACTATTAAGGTATGTGCACACAACTTCTTTTAGATGCCAAGCATACCCACTGGATTACCCAGAGGAAACCGCATTAGGACATGCTTTCTCCTGAAGCGTCCTTTTCTGACGTCTTTTCATCTGCATTTTTCTTTTTTTTTAACCACTTAGCAGCTTTCAGTCACCTGAGAAATGGTCAATCACCTCCTTTAGCTGCTTTAACAGGTGGCAAAGCCTTCAACTGATAAAAGAAGCTCAAAAATACTGAGCGTGTGCACTACAAGTTGTGTTGAATTGCAATGCATAAGTTCATTATTTTTTTAACATTTAAGAGCTTTTTTTTATAAAAGGAATCAGCCTGAAAAAGACATTATGCGCATATACCCTTAAGGCTCATTACAACTACAACAACCCACTGTAGAAATTATTATTTATTTTGTTTACTACTGCTACTCAATAGCAGTTCCTTAAAATTAGAGCAGGAATCCGTTCTACTAAACAGTACTTTTTTGATCAATCTGGGATCCAGCATGCTTCTAGACTCCTTTGGGGGGGTGGACACACAATAACTGCGTGCCAACAACAGCACTTACTTCTTGTTTTCATATACACTTATGAAGTCTTCAAATACATCGATATCATAATCCAAGGCGCAATCAAAGGAGAAATCGAGGAGAGAGCAGCTGAAGTGGAGTACAGGTGATCCCCAGTAAGACGTGGAACAATAGATCTGTATGCCCTATACCTACTTTCAGGCAGAATGGCCTCAAATCATGAAATATTTTATCGCTTAAACTAGGCAATACAGCCAATACCAACCCTGGTCTTTAAGAGTAACACATATAAGTAAGTTTATGCTTTTACATATATCATGCCTCCTGCCATTGCTATCCTTAAAGATTTGTGCCTCGTCAGCGATATAGCACTACCTTTGGCCCCATGAGGCGCGCCGTGACGAAAGTCGCTATGCAGCCCTAGTCTTCTGCAATGTAAAAAAGGTTTTCAGGTTACTTTATATGGCTACTTACCGGTATACTTTCTCGGGTGAGGCATTGGACTTCTGCAGCTCCCCCAAAGGAACTCGTTGGCCTTTCCTAACTACTCCTGAAATAAGTAAAACAAAAAGTTTGCTAAGTTTCACACTTGAGAACTTAGGTTTATTTTACATCAGTATTTGTAAGTGAACCCCAGATGTGTAATAGATAAAGCAAACAAAGAACAGAAGAATCAGCCACCAAACCATCAATGGTTTTCTTCATTAAAAAGCATTAATATTTCTGCCCGTATTTGTTGTAATGGACGCCTTCTACATATACATGCAAATAGGCTTTACAGTGGTCACCTGGTCAGCACTAAAGGACCACCCACTTCATCCCGAGGAGCAATGAGACACCGTTATGGCGAAGCAAGAGCCAGTGACTCTCTGAGGTCATGGTTGGGTTACCTTAGAAAGGCATTAGACTACAGGGAGGTTGAAGAAAAAAAACCTTTAACACAACAAAAGCCATCAAATTTGGATAGTTAGGCGCTGAGTGACACTTTTTTGCATCAGAATCTGTCTGTGTCTGTCACTTTTAAGCCCTTCAATATGGATGAGGTCAGCTGACATTCTGTGTATGAGGGCCCTGACAGATGATTGCTGGGGAAGGGAAGGATCTGGCATGTTCGATTTCAGACTGCCAATCCTTTTCAATTCCCAGAGATAAGCCACTGCCAAAGGTGTCTGCCAGTGGCTCTCTCAGGAAAACCAGGCGTGATTGGCAGAGCAGTGCTCCTGTGTATGGGAGAGCCGGCAGAGATGGCCTTCAGCCATCGATTGTCTGACAGCACTCTATGGGTATGTTTCCACGGTCAGGAAACATTCAGTATTAGCTGCGGATTGATCGCTGCATCCTACCGCAGTGTTTAATCCGCAGCGGCCAGATGTTCCTGCATAGTGGAGGGGATTTTATGAAATCCCATCTCCACTATGCGTCCGATTACGCAGGTGACACACCCGCTAAACCGGACATGCGGAGAGTCTTTTCAGATCGCAGCATGTCTATTTACCTTGCGGCGCCACTCCGTCGCCACAAGGTAAATAATACAGTCCTATGTATAGGTGCAGCGATTCAGGATGTGTTCCATGAACACATCCGGAATCACCGCGCGTTCAGAAGGGGGCGGGGCTTTGGGTGGAGCGGGGTTCCGCTCCGTCCAAAGTGCATTGATTCCAGACCGTGGAACCATACCCTAAGGTGTATGAATAGCATAAGAAGGGTTCCATCTCTTTGCAATTAATGTCAGTGGTCAATAAAGCAAAAACACGGATTTTGGTAAGAACTTACCTGTAAAATCCTTTTCAGCGAAGGAAGGAAGAGAGACACAGTATTCATTACTGATGGGTAGGCGGAGCCCCAGATCAGGATGTCACCTCAGATCAAAAGAGTGCTGACTGGCTGGCCCCTCCAGCTCGGGCTCCTCCTACTCAGCTCCAGTCGTACCAAAGCTTTGAGGAAAAGAGCCAAGATCACCAGCGGAGCAACATAACCCCTTCTGAAGGAACTTCAGAGAAAAAACACAAGAATACAGGTTATGCATGCAAAGAAAGCCAAAAACCACAGAGTTCCAGGTACTACTCACGGAACCTGACTACTGCGATGAGCTGGCGATGCTGGAACAGAGCCTTAGCGCGCTGACCTCAGCCCAGATAATCGCTATCAGATAAGGGTCGCGCTGCATCTGAAAACATCAACACACTTCTGCCTTGGGAGGGTGCTGTGTCTCTCTTCCTTCCTTCGCTGAAAAGGATTTTACAGGTAAGTTCTTACCAAAATCCGTGTTTCAGCTGCAGATGGAAGGAAGAGAGCCACAGTATTCATTACTGATGGGACGTCCCAAAGCAGTTCAAAAATAAGGGTGGGAAAAACCAATAAAAGGCAGAAACCCAACAACCTTAACAACAAAGCGCAACCAGCGCTAAACACAAGTTCATCCAGAACTTTAAACTACAGCTGCCTGCAGGACCCTACGTCCGAGGGCTGCATCAGCGGAAGCACTGACGTCCACTTTATAAAACTTTGTAAACGTGTGGACAGAGCGCCAAGTTGCCGCTCGGCAGAGCTGCACTGCCGAGGCACCTTGATGAAAAGCCCACGATGAGGCCACAGCTCTCGTAGAATGGGCTCGAATCTTAATCGGGCAAGATTCACCCCGAAGACGGTAAGCTTCCAAAATAGCTGACCGGATCCAACGAGCTATAGAATCCTTGGAAGCTCGTTGACCACGCCGACGACCTGCTGGAACCACAAACAGGGAGTCCGTCTTACGAAAACCTTGAGTAATAGATAGATAAAACTTCAAGGCCCGCACTAAATCCAATGTGTGTAAAGCTCGCTCTTTCACATTCTTCGGATCCGGGCAGAATGTAGGCAACACAATATCCTGGTTGACATGAAATTGTGACACCACTTTAGGCAAAAAATCACCCCGAGTGCGAAGCACTACACGATCTGGAAAAAACTCCAGAAAAGGAGGCGAACAAGAAAGAGCTGCCAACTCAGAAACTCTCCTCAAGGAAGTGACTGCAACAAGGAAAGCCACCTTCCAAGAAAGTAAAGAAAGGCTAGCAGAAACCATAGGCTCAAAAGGTTTATGCTGAAGAGCCTCCAAAACAAGGTTGAGCCGCCAAGGAGACACGGGTGCCTTCCGCGGCGGAAACTTACGAGATATACCTCGGAAAAAGGAGAGCACGTCTCTATTTGAAGCAATGGTTCTCCGAAACAATAAGGACAGAGCAGAAATCTGACCTTTCAGAGTGCTTACTGCCAAACCCTTGTCTAGCCCATGCTGTAGAAAAGCCAACAGGTTGGGAATGGAAAATTTTCTCGGGTTCCGAGAGGACCCCAAACACCACGAAAAGAAGGTTTCCCAAATTTTGTGGTAAATCCTAGTAGTAGCCGGACATCTTGCAGCACGAAGGGTAGCAATGACCTCGGCTGAGAAACCTCTACGGGTCAAAATTTCGGTCTCAAGAGCCACGCCGTCAAACGCAGGGACATCAAGTCCGGATGACAAACGGGCCCCTGAGTCAACAAGTCCGGTTGAAGAGGGAGTGGAAAAGGAGGTGCCGCCAACAGCGACATTATTGTCGAGAACCACACCCTTCTTGGCCAGTCTGGAGCTATCAAAATAGCTGGAATTCTCTCTAGTCTGATCCGACGCAGTACTAGAGGAAGTAAGGATATCGGCGGGAATACATAGATCAGCTCGAACTGATCCCACTGAGCCACTAGAGCATCCACCGCCACCGCCTTCGGATCCTTGTACCTGGACATGAATGTCGGTAACTTGGCATTGAACCTGGATGCCATCAAATCCACTTGGGGGGTTCCCCAGCGAGAGCACAGTAGTGCAAACACATCCGGATGGAGGCTCCATTCCCCGGAATCCATCCTTCTGCGACTGAGAAAGTCCGCTGTAACATTCTGAACCCCTGGAATGTGAATCGCCGAAATGGCTGGTACATTGGCCTCTGCCCAAATCAGAATTCGGGACACCTCTACCATGAGTCTGGAACTCCTTGTCCCACCTTGGTGATTGATATACGCGACAGCCGTCGCATTGTCTGTCTGCACACGGACTGGCAGACCGCTCAAAGGGACCGTCCAATGTTGGAGGCAAAGGAAAATCGCCCTCAATTCCAGGATGTTGATCGGAAGCACAGACTCTTCCGATGACCATACCCCCTGAATCCAGAGATTGTTCCAAACACCTCCCCAGCCCGTCAGGCTGGCATCGGTGGTTATGACTGACCACTTCGGAGGGAGGAAAGACTTCCCCAGGGAGAATGCCCCTGGACGTAACCACCATTCTAGAGAATCCCGCACCGCGCGAGAAATGGTGACACTGCAATCCAGCGATTGCGACTGATTCCATCGACTCAAGATGAACCTTTGAAGAGTCCTGGAGTGGAACTGGGCAAAAGGAATTGCCTCCATGGACGCCACCATCAGTCCTAGAAGACGCATACACTTCCGTAGAGACATTGCCGTTGAGGATCTCATAATCTGTACATGTCGAAGAAGACATGACTGTTTGTCTGGTGGTAGGGAAACTACCGATCGAAACGTGTCGAGATGCATTCCCAAAAAGAGGATTGTCCTCGATGGTTCCAGGGACGACTTCTCCCAATTGACCAGCCAACCGAAGTCCTTCAGAAACTGAAGAGACAAATCCCGAGCCGTCAACGCCTCCTCCTCCGAGGAAGCCATGATCAAAAGATCGTCCAGATAAGGGAGAATCGTAATCCCCTGTCTTCGAAGGATTGCCATGAGAGGCGCCAGAATTTTTGTAAAGACCCTTGGCGCTGAGGCTAAGCCGAACGGCAGAGCCACGAACTGGTAATGATTCCGACCTATGGCAAATCGAAGAAAGCGCTGATGAGCCTTTCCGATGGGAATATGCAAATAGGCGTCGCGAATGTCGATTGACACCAGAAAATCGTTCTGTGACAGAGCTGCCACAACGGAACGAAGCGACTCCATGCGAAATTTCCGGGCATGGACATGCCGGTTTAATCGCTTGAGATCCAGAATCGGGCGAAATTTGTTCTCCTTTTTGGGAACTATAAAAAGGTTGGAATAAAAACCTTTTCCTCGGTCCTCTGACGGAACCGGTATCACTACACCCTTTTGTAGCAGAGATTCGACCTCTCGCTGTAGAGCGACAACAAGCTCGGGTTCCGACGGAACGCGAGACTGACAAAAAACATTTGGGGGTCGAGAAGCAAACTCTATGAAATAGCCTGCCGACACAATCCGCGTTGCCCAGGAATCTGGAACGCGAGCCATCCAAGTCGCCTTGAAAAGAAGCAGGCGACCCCCCACTCGAGAATCCTCGAGTGGACCCCTGGCGTCAATTAGACTTTGCGGGCTTCTTGTCAAGTTCCCGCTTGTCCTGGCGGAAACTCTGCTTCCAGGAAGTACGAGTTTTCTGAGAGGATTTCTTTCCTGAGAAGGAAGGACGACCCGATCCCCACGAGGAGTGACTAGATCGTCCTCGGCCCCGAAAGGACCGCCGACCACTATAGACACCAGGCCTACTGGACACCGAGGCCATGGCCCTACGCTGTGGTAATGCTGATTCCTTCGCCTTAGCCTTGGAAATCAGCTCTGTGAGGTCAGATCCAAAAAGATGGCCACCCTTGTAAGGTAAGGCCAACAACCCTTGTTTGGAAACTGCGTCCCCGGCCCACTGTCTGAGCCATAAAGCTCTTCTGACTGTGACCGCTGAAGCTTGCGCTTTGGCCAGCAGAGATGCCGTATCCAGACCGGCATCAAAGATATAACAGGCTGCCGTTTCTAACCATTCACAAGTTTCCCGTATCTCAGATAACGGAGATTCATTGTGCAACTCCGTCTTCAGACGTGCCAACCAACTTAGAGAAGCTCTAGCAGCACACATGGATCCTAGCACTGCTCGGAATCCATGACCCGCAGCCTCATAGCTTGCTTTTGCCGCCAATTCTGCTTTTCTATCCAAAGGCTCCTGTAAGCTCGCTTTTCCCTTAATAGGGAGTAGTGAGGATTTATTAAGCTGAGATAAAGACACATCCACTTCAGGAGCAGAAGTCCAATTAGCCTTTAACTCCGCAGAGCAAGGATAAAGTGTATCCAAGAAATGCTTCCATGAAAACGCTTATCTGGACATAGACGTTCCTCCTCTATTACACTATTAAGCTCATCCAGAGCTGGCAATGTTGTACGCGAAGCACGGGACTCCTGGAACATGCGTGCTGATTTACCAGGACGACTAGTTACCTCCTCCGGTAACTGTAATATATCTCTCATGGCTTCAATTAATGCCTCCGTACGCTTCGCCATAGAGGAACGCCCCTGCGGCTCGTCCGCATCTGAATCGGATATTTCTCCATCCGAATTTAAAGGGGAACTCTGCCCAATATCAGATACGTCTGACTCGCTCCGTGTAGAGGCCGGTAACGGCCTGCGTCGCTTCCTCTGAGAGGAATTAGCAGACATATATTGACCTAAAAGGTCAGACAAGTTGTTGATCGATCGAGCAATAACGTCCAATTTTTCACCGCTGTCGACCGCAGCGCTAGACGTTGTGGAGGTCTGCGTATCTGATTGCCGCAATGGCACTGGGACATGATCCGCGGCATCTGAACTCTGTTCAGACATGTCTCACCTGTATGAACAGGCCAAAGCGGTAATACCAGCAAAAACTATGCGGTTTTTCTTTTTTTTTTTTTTTTTTTTTTATATATGCTGAAGGGTTAACGCTCCACCAGGCAGGGTTACCCCAGCGGTATTCAGTCAAAAAATTTTTCTGGTAGAAATAACCCTCAGAAGGGTTAATATTGCAAACTCACCACAACATATATATATGAAGTGTGAGTCCCAGCCAATTTTTATGTCTCTAATGAGACTGCAGCTGCAGGATAGCGATCGCTGCGCTGCAGGGTGAGGAATCAGCACTCACCCAGCTGGCCGTGGTGTCTTATGAGGAGAGGAGCGGTCTGAGGAGCCCAGGAGCCTGTGTAATGGCCGCCACAGTGAGGGAGTCGCAGGAGAAACGCCAGAGCGCGCGTCTTCCTGCTCAAAAGACCGGGAATAGATAGGCCCGCCCCCTGCTAGCTCAAATGTTGAGCGCGAACTCCCCCGCTCCTGCTCCCTCTCTGTCCTGCAGCTATCTGCCTGCGGACAAAAGATCACCACATCTACAATGTAACAGCGCTGTCACAGCAGCGCTGAAGCATACTGACATACAAGTAGTAGCGCTGTCACCGCAGCGCTGAAGCACTCACACATTATTATAATAAAAATTGTGTGGAAAACTCATCAGCTCAGCGCCACAGGGACCCCTAAGGGTTTCTGGCGCTATGCCCATGCTTCCCCCCAGGGCGGGAAGCGCAGTGACCCAGCGTGTGGTTTGCGCCCCCGCCAGGGAAAACTCTCCTCATCCCCCAGGGCCGGCAAGGATTCTGCAGGGACCATTATGTAATTACAGATCCGCCAAGGGAGAGGCTGGTGAAAAAACACTGATAAACATGTAATAGCGCTGTCACCGCAGCGCTGAAGCATACTGATATACATGTAATAGCGCTGTCATCAGACGCTAAAGCACTCACACATTAATAATAAAATTTTGTGTGGAGTACTCACCAGCCAAGGCGCCACAGGGACCCTCAGGGGTTTCTGGCGCTATGCCCATGCTTCCCCCCAGGGCGAGGAACGCAGTGACCGCACGTGTGGTTTGCGTCCCGCCAGGGAAGCTCTCCTCATCCCCCAGGGCCGGCAAGGATTCTGCAGGGACTTTGAGTAAGTACAGATCCGCCAAGGGAGAGGTTGGGGTACAGCAGCGCTGGTACCCCTGAGACCTCTAGACCAACTAGTGATCCAAGTCTCCTGTCCGAATATAAAATAATAAAATCTTCTGAGGAGCTGCATTAGCAGCGACCATCCTCTGGACCTCAAATCTTAGACTGGAGCTGAGTAGGAGGAGCCCGAGCTGGAGGGCCAGCCAGTCAGCACTCTTTTGATCTGAGGTGACATCCTGATCTGGGGCTCCGCCTACCCATCAGTAATGAATACTGTGGCTCTCTTCCTTCCATCTGCAGCTGAAAAGACATTTACCTACTGTCACAAAAAACATTTTTTAACCCCTTCTCAAAGTGGCCAATTTCCGTTTTCCTCACAGTCTTCCCAGAGCCATAACTTTATTTTTCTGTCCAGATAGATGCCCAGGGGCTTGTTTTTTGCAGGACAACTTGAACTTTTGAATGGCATTATTCATAATGATAAGCACAGAAATCTTCCAGAGACACCCTGCTGTCATAAAGGCACATCGGCGACCCGCGATCACATCATTGGCGCACCGGTGGGTGCTTAGAATGCGGTATTTAACAGGTTAACAATCAAGGCTACACTTCAACCTACCTGCGATTGTTAAGAGGCAGGTCCTGGCTGTAACATACAATCATTACCTACCAAGTATAGGGTGGGCTCAAGGCGGATGTACGGCAGATGTTATGAAGGGTGTAGGGATTGCCTCGGCCGAGTCTGGCCCAGCATGGGGTGTATGTATCATGGAGGTGAATGACCTCAGTGATGTGAAACCTGGAAAGCAGGTTCCAGCACAGTTAGTACTGAGAGGTCAGTTTAATGGGGCAGCATGGGTCCAGGTTTCAGAAATGGCTGGTGGAGACATGTTGGACCTGTCATTCCCATCCTCCAATTGGACAGGTGCAGCAGATTTAAAATGGCAGCTGTGCTGCTCACAAGTGTCTGGGTGTAGAGGGGGACACACCTCTGGGAATGGTCTATGAGAGATGGTAAGACCTTTTGGTGTTGGTTTCTGACAGTACCTGAGAGACTGAGATTGGACTGTACTGTTAAGCAGGTGAACCCGTACTATTACATGAACTGGCCATTTCCTTCTGTTTGTCATTGACCTGAAGGAAAAGCTGCTTTGTTTTTTTCCCATTATGGGATGAAAGTTTATGAAGTTGAATAAACTTTTCTTTCTCAACCAAGCAACTGCATGCCTGATGCTAAAAGACGGATTTTGGTAAGAACTTACCTGTAAAATCCTTTTCAGCGAAGAAGGAAGGGAGACACACTAGACATTACTAGTGGGTAGGCGGAGCCCAGACGAGATAGACACCTCAGATTAAAAAGAGTGTTGACCGGCCCCTCCAGCTCGGGCTCCTCCTACTCAGCTCTCCAGTTGTACCAAGCTTAAGGAAAAGCAATATCACCAGCGGAGCAACATAACCCCTTCTGAAGGACTTCAGAGAATAAAACACAAAAATACAGGTTATGCATGCATGTAGGCAAAAACCACACAGTTCCAGGTACTACTCACTGGACCTGACCACTGCGATGAGCTGGCGATGCTGGAACAGAGCCTTAGCGCGTCGACCTCAGCCCAGATAATCGCTATCAGAGAAGGGTCACGCCGCATCTGAAAAACAACAACACACTTCTGCCATGGGAGGGATGTGTGTCTCCCTTCCTTCTTCGCTGAAAAGGATTTTACAGGTAAGTTCTTACCAAAATCCGTCTTTCAGCTGCAGATGAAGGAAGGGAGACACACTAGACATTACTAGTGGGACGTCCCAAAGCAGTCCAAAAACTAGGGTGGGAAAAAAACCAAAAAAGGCAGAATCCCAACAACCTAGATAAATGCGCAACAGGCGCCAAATACAAGTTAACTAGAACTTTAAACTACTGCCGCCTGCAGGACCCTACGTCCTAAGGCCGCATCAACAGAAACACTGACGTCCACCTTATAAAACCTTATAAACGTGTGGACAGAAAGCCAGGTTGCCGCTCGGCAGAGCTGAGCTGCCGAGGCCCCTTGATGAAAGGCCCACGAGGAAGCCACAGCCCTCGTGGAGTGAGCTCGAATCTTAATCGAGCAAGGTTTGCTTTTAAGTCGGTAAGCCTCCAAAAAGGCCGACCGAATCCAACGAGCTATAGAGTCCTTGGAAGCTCGTTTACCACGCCAACGACCTGCTGGAATCACAAACAGAGAGTTTGACTTCCGAAAACCTTGAGTAACAGTCAAAAAGAACTTCAAAGCCCGCACCAAATCCAATGCGTGCAAGGCCCGTTCCTTCGCATTCCTTGGCCTTGGACAAAGAGAGGGCAACACAATATCCTGGTTAACATGAAATTGCGACACCACCTTAGGTAAGAAGTCGCTCCGTGTGTGTAGCACTACACGATCCGGGTGAAAACTCCAAGAAGGGAGGCGAGCAAGAAAGAGCCGCCAACTCAGGAACCCTTCTCAAAGAGGTGACCCCCACTAGGAAGGCAACCTTCCAAGAGAGCAAAGAAAAACTAACAAAGTCCATAAGCTCAAAAGGCCCATGTTGAAGAGCCTCCAAAACAAGGTTGAGACGCCAAGGAGACACGGGCGCCTTCCGCGGTGGAAACTGGCGGGTTACTCCGCGAAAAAAGGAACGCACGTCCCTACGCGAGGCGATAGCCTTTCGGAACCGCAAGGACAGAGCAGAAACCTGACCCCTCAGGGTGCTCACTGCCAAACCCTTGTCCAGCCCGAATTGCAGGAAGCCAACAAATTGGGAATGGAAAAAAATCCTCGGATTCCTTGAAGAACCCGAACACCACGAAAAGAAGGCTTCCCAAGTCTTGTGGTAAATTCTATGTAGTAGCCGGACCTCTGGCCGCTCGCAAAGTGGCAATGACTTCGGCTGAAAAACCTCGACAAGTCAATATTTCGGTCTCAAGAGCCACGCCGTCAAACGCAGAGACTTCAAGTTCGGATGACGAACGGGCCCTTGGGTTAACAGGTCCGGGCAAAGAGGAAGTGGAAATGACGGTGCTGCCAGGAGTGACACCAGTGTCGAGAACCACGTTCTCCTTGGCCAATCTGGGGCTATCACTATAGCCGAGATTCTCTCTAGACTGATCCGACAGAGTACCAGAGGTAGCAAAGAAATCGGCGGGAACACATAGATTAGTGTGAATCAGTCCAACGGAGCCACTAGAGCATCCACCGCTACAGCCTTCGGATCCTTGTACCTGGACATGAATGTCGGTAACTTGGCATTGAACCTGGATGCCATCAGATCCACTTGGGGAGTTCCCCAACGGGAGCACAGCAGTGCAAAAATTTCCGGATGAAGACTCCATTCTCCGGGATCCAACTTCTCGCGACTTAGAAAGTCCGCCGTGATATTCTGAACTCCTGGCATGTGGATCGCAGAGATGGCTGGAACTCTGGTCTCTGCCCATATCAGGATCCGAGATACCTCCACCATGAGTCTGGAACTCCTTGTCCCGCCTTGGTGATTGATATATGCGACCGCCGTCGCATTGTCTGTCTGCACTCGGACAGGCAGACCGCTTAAAGGGACCGTCCAGTGTTGGAGGCAAAAGAAAAATCGCCCTCAATTCGAGGATGTTGATCGGCAAGACAGACTCTTCCGACGACCATACTCCCTGAGTCCAGAGATCGTTCCAGACACCCCCCCAGCCTGTCAGGCTGGCATCGGAGGTTATGACCGACCACTTCGGAGGAAGGAAAAACTTCCCCAGGGATAACTCTTTCGGACGTATCCACCATCTTAGAGACTCTCGTACTTTGTGGGAGATGATAACACTGCAATCCAGTGAGGTCTGCGACCGATCCCAGCGGTTCAGAATGAACTTTTGGAGAGCCCTGGAATGAAATTGGGCAAACGGAAGTACCTCCATTGAAGCCACCATCAACCCCAGAAGACGCATACATCTTCGAAGGGACATTGCTGTTGAAGGCTTCATCACCTGTGCATGTCGAAAGAGACATGCTTGCTTGTCTGGAGGCAGGGACACCACTGCTCGTACCGTGTCAAAATGCATTCCCAAAAACAGAATTGATTGTGACGATTCCAGAGACGACTTCTCCCAATTGACCAGCCACCCGAAGTCCTCCAGGAGCTGAAGGGATAGATTGCGAGCCGTCACCGCCTCCTCCTTTGAGGACGCCACAATCCAAAGGTCGTCCAGGTAGGGAAGAATCGTGACCCCCTGTCTTCGTAGTATTGCCCTGAGAGGCGCCAGAATTTTTGTAAAAACTCTGGGCGCTGAGGCCAAACCGAATGGCAGAGCCACAAACTGGTAATGGTCCTGACCTATGGCAAAACGAAGGTAACGTTGGTGAGCCCTTCCGATTGGAACGTGCAAATGAGCGCGAATGTCGATTGACACCAAAAAATCGTTCTGCGACAAGGCTGCCATAACGGAGCGAAGCGACTCCATGCGAAATTTTTGGGTGTGGACATGCCGATTCAATCTTTTGAAATCCAGGATGGGGCGAGATTTGTCCTCCTTTTTGGGGACCACAAAGAGGTTGGAATAAAACCCTCTTCCCCTATCCTCTGGTGGGAACGGTACCATCACACCCTTCTGCAGAAAAGAGTCGACTTCTCGCAGTAGAGCGGCACATAGCTCGGGCTCTGACGGAGAGCGAGATTGGTAAAAAAACTGTCCGGGGGTCGAGAAGGAAACTCTATGAAGTGGCCTGCCGACACACCCCGCGTCACCCAGGTGTCCGGAACGCAGGAAACCCAAGTCAATTTGAATAGAAGCAGGCGACCCCCCACTCGAGAGCCCTCGAGTGGAAACCTGGCGTCAATCTGTTTTAGCGGGTTTTTTTTTTTTTTGTCAGATTCCCGCTTGTCTTGATGGAAACTTTGTTTCCAGGGAGAGCGAGATTTCTGAGAGGTCTTTTTTCCTGAAAAAAGAGGGACGACCTGATCCCCAAAAGGGCTGACCGAAACGTCCCCTGGACCGAAAGGATTGCCGACACTACCGGCACTAGTCCTGCCAGACGCAGAAGTCACAGCTCTGCGCTGCGGTAAAACCGTTTCCTTTGCCTTTGCGATCAGCTCCGTGCGGTCAGGCTCAAATAACTGACCACCTTGTAAGTTAAAGATAGCAAACCCTGCTTGGAAACCGCGTCCCCGGTCCACTGTCTAAGCCACAGTGCTCTTCTGACTGTGACCGCCGAGGATTGCGCCCTGGATAGCAGTGACGCAGTATCCTCCAAAACTTGAAAAGCCCATCTACTTCGATAGAGGGGATCCATCTTGCCACACCGTCCATAGACGGCCCAACCGGCTCAGGGAAGCTTTACAAGCACATATGGACTCTAATACTGAATCCATGACCCGCGGCCTCGTAGATGGATTTTGCTGCCATCTACGTTTTTCTGTCCAGCGGATCCTGCAGACTCGCCTTCCCTTTAACGGGAAGATTTTGCTAAGCTGGGATAAAGGGACATTCACTTCAGGATAAGGAATTCAATTATCAATCAATCAACTCCGTAGAACACGGATACAGTGTCTCAAATATCTGGACACAGGCGCTCCTTCTCCACTGTCCCATTAAGCTCATCCAGTGATGGTAAAACTGATCGCGACTGAAAACATCCGGGCCGACTTACCAGGACGTCCAGATACCTCCTCCGGTAACTGTAACGCCTCCAATAAAAACCTCTTAACGGCCCAAAAGAGAGGCAGAGTGTCCCTTTGCTGATCCTCCTCTTATGCGGGAAGGAAGGCACCGGCTTGTGTCGCTTCCTTGAGAGGATCTAGCTGACACTCAATAATCTAGAAAGACAGACAGGCCATCCATAAAAACTAGCGAGGGCCTCCATTTTGACACCCTGGAACCTCCGACCGCTGCGCTTGACGCCGTCGAGGTCTGCGTGTCAGATATGCGAGACTGATCCTGTAGCAGATCTGGGAGACGGTCTCTGACCTTGCACAGTATACGGCAGGTTAAAGTGCGTTTCTTTAAAGAAAAAAAGAACGCTGAAGGGTTAAAGCTATTAAAGAGAGAGCTACCCCAGCTGTCCCTCATTAAGAGTTAACCGCCTAAGAAAAGGTTAAAGTCGCAGACTCCCCACACCTTGATAAAGAAAAGGGTGTGCGAGCCCCTAGTGCCTCTATAAGGCAGCAGCTGCAGGACAGCTATGCCACACTAAAGAAAATTCAACAAAATCGCTAAAAAAAAATTGCGCTGTTTTGTAGATCGAAATGAACGCCAAAGTCATTAAGGGGATCGCTAACCGCTTATGCGCTGTCAAGGAGATCGCCCAGATTGGCAGCTACTAGTGACCTTAAAAATGATCACACAAACGATCGCATAATATGCGCTGTTCTCGGGATCGTTTGGAAAAAATAGTGGCAATAATAATATCGCAGGCTCCCACAACCTTTTTATGAAAATGGTGTGCAAGCCCCCTGTGATAACAGCTGCAGGCAGCGCAGTCTGCCACCCATTTGTGCCTCAGAAAGGCGCCCACGCTGTGAGGGTGAGGGGGTTAAACTTCTGCCCTGCGGGTAGAAGCTACTCACCCAGCTGGTCGCGGTGCAGCGCTTGCCGGGAGGTGAGCGATGTCCGGGGAGCCTTCAGCCTGCTTATAATGGCCGCCGCGCTGTGTCTCCGTGTGCTTCATGAGAGAAGCCGGAAATGGAGACTGCCGTAAAGCGCGCGCTCAGAGCGGCGCGAAATTCAAATAAAAAAGCGCGCACTCCTCTCTCCCGTTCTCTATGTCCTGCAGGCATCCACCTGCGGACAAAAAAACACAGTCACCGGCATGTATATTGTAACAGCGACTGCCGCAGCAGTCGCTGAATCACTCACACACATCAATAAAAATGTGGAGTACTCACCAGCCGAAAGCGCCACAGGGACCCCAGGGGTTTCTGGCGCGTGCCCATGCTTCCCCCAGGGCGGGGAACGCAGTGACCCCAGCAGCGCGGTTTGCGCCCCCGCCAGGGAAGCCATCCTCATCCCCCCGGGCCGGCAGGGTTCTGCAGGGACCACCATATAGGGTAATACAGATCCGCCAAGGGAGAGGTTGGGGTCCAGCAGCGCTGAGACCCCTGAGACCTCTAGACCACATTTGGTGAGTCTAAGTCTCTTGTCCGATAAAAAATAATAAAATCTTCTGAGGAGCTGCTTCCAGCAGCGACTATCTTCTCTGACCTCAAATTGAAAACTGGAGAGCTGAGTAGGAGGAGCCCGAGCTGGAGGGGCCGGTCAACACTCTTTTTAATCTGAGGTGTCTATCTCGTCTGGGCTCCGCCTACCCACTAGTAATGTCTAGTGTGTCTCCCTTCCTTCATCTGCAGCTGAAAAGCAAATTTCCTACAACGGGTTAAAGATCTGCAAGGTTTTTCCTTTCCCATAATTTAATGAAAGCTTCTCTAATTATACCACTTAACTGAACTGCAAAAATATTAGTACTTGTTTGCTGTAAAAGCTAAAACCTCAACTATGAGACCACCATCAGTAAAGCAATACTATATTGCAGGAAACGAGTAGCACACCTGCTGTCTTCTCTGCACGTTGCCTTGCAGCTTCGTTCAGTACAGCCATGGATTTAATCGCTGCCCGCAGCACAGCCCATCGGAAGACAGACACCGGATCCATGCCGATGAGTTCACGAATGTATGCACTGTCACTGCTCCGTAGGAGAGCCACAATGTCAGGCCTCATGTAGTCTGTATTCTTTTCCCGAAAATCCTGCAAGAAAAAAGCAACCTCACATTTTCTTTCTATATATGCAATCATCATAACCCGAGATGATCACTAGCATAATGTAGTTGTGGTGAAAAGCCATTATTTCTTAAAAGGGTTGTCTGGTATCAGGAAACTCGTTATCCCCTAGGCTTAGATGGTTTACATAACTAGCCTTTTATTTGCTTACCCTCCCATGATCCATTGTGTCTCCACTGCTATCCTCCTCTTGGTTGTTTGGCTGCAGTGGCGATGTCACGTCGCCAGCACTGCAACCAATCACTGAGAACGATGTGATGACATGAACCGCTCAGTAATTGGCTGCAGCACTGTTGACGTGACGTCACAACTGCAGCCAAAACACATAGAGGGTGGCAGCGGGGACACAATGCTGGAAGCAGAGAGATTAAGTAAAGCAGTTTTGTTTTTTTAAACCTACTTGAGCCTGGTGGATAAATTTTGCCGAAAGTGGACAATCCTTTTAAGTGTGAACACAACTCCATCTATAAATCTACTCACAGATGATGTGCAATGCACCTACCTTGATTTGATACTTCACTTTGCCTGCAAAGTGACGAATTACAAATGCAGGCTCCATGACCGGTGTCCCAACAAAGTACTTATTGTCCTCATGCTGTTGTTTGAACTTGGCCAACAAAGTCCCGGAAGTGGCATGAGGAAAACTTAAAGGAAAATACACAAAAGTAACCTAATTATTGTAAAGTTGATATTACTGGTTCACACTTTATGCAAGGTGCAGAGGTTTCCTTTGTTTCATAAGGGTCAAACTATACATACTTGCTTTCCTCATCCAATAAATAGAAAAGGCCAGTTGGTTTCTTGCTGATCAAGTGGATACAACCCACATTATCGGTGTAGTCTATGTTGTGCCAACTGATTCCTTCACCTTTATATTCTTCCTGCAATACAATTAAATCATTTTAGTTTTTTCATTACACGACAGAACTGGGATTATGGTTAATAAAACACTTCAATCCTAGTAATTAGTATTTCTAGAGGTGTACAGAGTGCACCTATAGAATTAGGTGCAGACGAATGTAAAACACCAGGAATAAAATGATATAATATAATCTGAAGTATTACATTGTTGGCCAAAATCTTTTTTCTAATAGCGAAAATAATTCAGGGAGAGATTAATCACGCAAGCAATAATGGGGAAAATACTGTCTTTGTGTGTCTCACCTGTTCTAGCTTGAAGATGTGTTGATTGAAGTAATACTGGAGCTGTTCATTGGCATAATTAATGCAGAACTGTTCAAAACTATTGGTTTCAAAGTCCTCAAATCCAAAGATGTCAAGAACGCCAATGGAAAGACACTGAATAAAAAAAACAAGTCATGTATAGGATTACTAAAGGTGGTTACTATATTCAAAGGAATCTGTCAGCAAGTTTTAGCCATGTAATCTATCAGCAGCATGATGTAGGGACAGAGACTCCGATTCCATCAATGTATCACTTAGTTTACTTAGTGCAGCAGTTCTAACAGAATCCGTTTTTTCTGCTGTAGATCTAGCAGAGCTCAGATTTGAGCTGTGTGTAACCCCCCACAGAACATCTCTTTATGTACATTGTATAGGGAGAAAGCTGCCAATCACAGTTGGCTGGACTAGGATGCATGGGACCAGTTGTCCGTTTACGATAATCTCCTGCTGATAAAACCCTGATTGTATTGAAACCGCAAAACACAGCCAAATAAATGACATCACTGTAATCAAGGCCTCCGCTCTTACATTATGGTACTCTTAGATTACATAGCAAAAAACTACTGACGGATTCCCTTTAAACTATCTATGCACATATAAAAACAGAGACGAGTGTATGGTATTACTAAAAAAACAACAACTTTATTTTAGCAAATTGTGAAAGAATTCTGTTGCATTTTAACCCCTTCGGCCCCTAAGCCTGTTTTCACCTTCATGACCAGGCCAAACTTTACAATTCTGACCAATGTCCCTTTATGAGGTAATAACTCTGGAACGCTTCAACAGATCCAACTGATTCTGAGAGTGTTTTTTTGGGACACATTGTACTTCATGATAGTGAAAACATTTCTTTGATATGACTTCCGTATTTTTCACAAATA
Organism: Oophaga sylvatica; assembly: GCA_033576555.1. Taxonomy (NCBI): domain Eukaryota; kingdom Metazoa; phylum Chordata; class Amphibia; order Anura; family Dendrobatidae; genus Oophaga; species Oophaga sylvatica. Next base: position 552,341,701 of record JARQOD010000001.1, on the reverse strand, counting down.
CCGGTAAATGTAATTTGGTTACGTCACACAAAATTGTTAATAAATCCATTCACTATCATGAGGCAAAGGAGAAGCGAAGAAGGAAGGCCGACCATGAAGTCAAAGTGTAATGTGGTGAAAAATCAATGGTAGTTTATTAAATTACATTACATCAGGTGACAATAACAGAAAAAACACATCAATGTACACAACAAGGTAAAAAGTTAAACAGGGCCACACACCCAGACATGAGCATGATCGTAGTCAAGAGGGAGAAATAGGGCTGGAGCTGTCTAGCACTAGCACTTTATCACTAATAACATTTTTTACAACTCCTTGTATGCACTAATCTTTAGTCTCTTCACGTTTATCTATTTATTCGCAGTAATTGGCACTCAACATTTAGCCCTATTTCTCCCTCTTGACTACAGTCATCCTCATGTCTGGCCCTGTTTTTAACTTGTGTACATTGGTGTGTTTTTTCTGTTATTGTCATCTGATCTAAGGTAACTTAAACTACCATAGATTTTTCACCACATTACGCTTGGACTTCATGGTCGGCCTTCCTTCTTCGTTTCTCCTTTGTGCATTTCCGACTGTCCATATATTTTCACTTATGTACAGTTTCTTGGTTGCAGGGTTATGATTATCATATGATTTTTTCACTTAATAGTACATCGGCATCCTGCTACTGTGAATATTCCTTTGTTTTTAAATAACTTTGGAAGATTAAGCACCAATAAAACCCACTGAATAAGTGATTTGTTAAAAAACGAATTTCACACTACAACTAAATTTCCAGGACCTCTTCTGGGTGGTACACACACAGAAAATATTCATATGGTACACAGACAAGAGGAAAAGAAATGGAGCACTCACCCAGTCCTTGCTGTTACATTTTTTTTAATCCATATGAGAGCCTCCATGGGAGGCTAGAAACATGCCACACTTGATCGGCTCTGCTACATATGGGCGATGAGCAGATTGCCCATATGTAGCAGATTTACTGCATTGCTGAGCGCCAACCACCGGGCGGCGCTCGTAGCAATGTGCCTGCAACAACCATCACGTGATGGTGGTCGGCAATGCGCGCGCTTCCGGCTCGGTGACCGGAAGCGCTAGTTAAATGCCCGCTGTCAGCTTTGACAGCGGGATTTAACTAGTTAATAGGTGCGAGCGGATCGCAATTCCGATTGTGCCTATTGCGGGCACATGTCAGCTGTTTATAACAGCTGACATGTCGCGGTTTTGAGGTGGGCTCACCGCCGGAGCCCAGCTCACAACAGGGGATACTTACCGATGACGTACATCAGCCATCGGTAAGGAAGGGGTTAATATTACACAGCCACCCCCCTCCATGAATTGGTAAGTGTGTGTGTGGTTGTGTCATCAGTATTTTGCACCTGTGCTGCCCCCGCCTTTATCACGGTGGTCTCCTGTATCCTGCTAGTGCATTGGTAATCTGACCTGGTGTTGGTAAGGCTGTATCTTTCTCTAGAATAGCAAGCTGGACAAATCTATCACGTCTCATACACCATTCTAATAATTTTGTTGCAAAGCAAGCAAATTTCACCTTCCCATAAATTGATTCATCCTCCTACACAAATGATGAGTCTCCAACTCTATATTTGCTTTGGAATCCACAAACAATTACTCATTACATTAAATAATGCAACGAAAGGTAAATAACCAACACCTATGAAACACCCATGGCCATCTGCATGAAAAACAAATGCAGACAGAAGATGTTGGTGGTGCTCGTTTTTGTTTTTCCCTGGACTAGTTTGAATACGAAGACGTGATCTGATTTCTCTATAGACTTAGTGGAAGAAATGTGTTTTCTCTGTACCAGACTCATGTGATTATTATGAAGGCTGGTTCCTTCCCCTGCCAGTCTGTGCCACCACACACAAACACTATCATTAGGGAGTCTGAAATAGAGCATTTCGGCCCAATTTCCTGTAGGACTAGTATAGAAAAAGAAAATCTATGCTAGAAAGTGTTGAGAAAAGTTACATGAAATAATCAAATGAAGAGAATCAATACAGGATAAACGGGATTTACAACAAAGTGGTGCCACGGACAAAATACTGTAACAGTAAAAAACAAAATTAAAAATGTATGAAAAATAGACAACAAAAATGTGTTGTGGAGTAAAAATAAAAAAAGCAGAAATCCTTTGCTCACATTGACAGATTCTTCCACATCCTTTTTATTGAGTAGTGCGTGGTTAATTCGGAGAACTATCCAGTCAAACAGTGCACTGTATAGAGACTTCGCCATCGAGTCACGAGCCGTTACAGCCTGCAAGAGAGTGACAAGATGAAAATACAACAAAAAAAACCCTTCCTAAATTGAAACTTTGCTAATATAACAATAAATAGATGATTTGTTGCAGTTCAGTTATATATTCTCATCCATAGAATACCCGATCCCAGTCACTGCTGCAGTCCGCAGATACATGCAGTTGTGTGAACAACCCAGGGTCCACGCTCTCCTTTTGTGACTTTTTTTATATTAGGAGACAAAGTCCATATGCTTTTACCTTGGTCCACAGATCACTCAGTTAGTACACATTCCAGTAAGGATGTTCTCACTCACCTCATTGATGCTATATGGCAATATCAGCTTCTCATTTACAGTAACAGTCTTCCTCTTAGTTAGTGCTTCCACCAGCATCTCCCTCTTAACCTGAGAGGGTAAAAAAGGTCAGAAAGAATTGGTCATAAAATGTAGCATTCATTTCAGGACAGCAACATGTATACAATTTACAGAATCAAATTACAAGCCAGAAAACAAGGTCTAAGAAGACAAATAAAAGGAAGTCTGTGTTTTCTATCAAATAAAGAAAACAAATGCAATTTATATAGAAGTAAAATACCGGAAAATCTGGTCCCATGAATGAGAAATTCTGTCCATTGTTAACGGGAAAACACAGGAAATGTTGCTTCAGATTAGTGTGCACAGTGTATTCTGTACCTGAAGCAGCCGTGATAAGGTGTCCAGCACCTGGGGGGGCCCTACATCAAGGCCTTCATCCCTTCCAGATGCCTTTTTCTTGTAGGTAACATTGCCCAAATAGAGAATAGCTGATAAAACGGAAAAGATCCTGGAAGAGGAGGAACATATAATAAGGTTACAGTCACGTGGCAGTTTGTTCCACAGGAAAAGTGCACATCTTTTCTAGAGAATCCGAGGCAGAAATATGAAGCTAACCCTTGAGTTTTGCTGCGGGTTTGAAGTTTGAACAGTGTGGGTCAGTGCACGGGGTTAAACAGCATGTGACAACTTATCGCAGATGCCATGCAAAATGCACACGTAAACCACCTCCTAAAATTACATGTTGCTTATTGAAGTGGTGTTCAAATGCGAGGCTCAAAAATTGGCATCCGTTTCAGTGGAACATGAAAGTAAAAGGTAGCTTGAAAACAATTTTCATGTGGATTTCCACATGGGAAATGCAACATACCCCAAATACAAGGAGCGTCGGAGATGGCATATATTAATTAAGCGTGTTATGCTCACTGTTTCTTTGTGGCTGGGAGGAATCCAACCATTTCCATGGCTTGCTTCAACCTTTCAAAATCATGCCGGAAATCTTCTCCCTCCTCGATCTTGAAATTATTCTATAAAAGCAAGGAATACAAAACTAGTGATGGCAAAACTTGGCCTGTATTCATAGATTTCAGAAATCATATCTCCAGAGCAACCACTGAGATTGAATGGAGCAGATGTGCCCATGCTTAGGATTAGTGAGGATCCAAGTGGTCGGACCCCCAGGAAATTCAAGGAATAGTAAATGACTTCATCGCTCAGTTCAAACCCTATAATGGCAAAATTAGAGAGGTGAGAGAAAAATAGTACAGAATAAGGGGTGATAAAAGCTAGGAAGCAGAAGAAAAGTATTTATTAAAGGGAGTGGTTGGGCCTAGAAAAACCATTTCAAGTTGCCTTACAGGAAGTCTTCATTAATAGGGGGCAATCACATGACCCGGGCCCTCATGTACTAGTCAAAGAAGCCACAAAGGACATCTCTCAATCTGGATGATCTCGAAAGATCAGACTTCAGTGATTTTTCATGTACGCAAATAAATGATTTTCATCACTGTTTTGGATCAGATTTTCATTAGTGTCAGTTTTTACCATCAGAGTTTCACAAGTTTTTCTAGTGTGCAAAAAAACACACATGATGGAGGTTTTTTTTTCCCCAAGCTTTCCCTATCTAACAGTCTGGGAAAACAGACAGCACATTGATGACACACGGCTTCCAAGTGCTGTCTGATTTTTTTTTTCACAGCCCATAGACTTACAAGGGAGAGTATGATCCATGACTCAGATCTAAATTGGACAGGTCTCCGTGTTTTGGTGTTCACAACGTGAACAGCCATGATGTCTATTAAAGGTACAAGTGCTATTTGTGAAAAACATGGATAGCACTTCTAGGACAAGAACTTACCCTGAGTGAGCCCCAAGTTTAAAGGAGATATCTGAGACTTTACAAAAAAAAAAATTACTTAAGCACTAACAGGCAGGTAATAGAACTTACCCGCCTGTTGTGACCAGCGCTGTTCTTTCCCAGCACAGACCTCTCCTGCCGGGGTTTCCGATGCCTCTGCTGATGGGGTGGGACTTCTGAGGTCATTCTGATAGACAGTCGGCTACCCCAGTTAGGCAGCGGGGATACGGCTGTCAATCAGAATGACCTCAGAAGTCCCTGCCCCATCGACAGAGTGGACTGGAAAAGAAGCCTCCACTCTTTTGACTTGACTTCAACAGAGGCTTCTGAATCCCTGCAAGAGAGGTCTGTGACCGCTCTGTGCTGGGGAAGAAGGGTGCCGTGCACAACAGGCAGGTAAGCTAAAATTACCTGCCTGTTCGTGCTTAGATACATTTTTTTTGGTAAAGTTCCGGATACCCACTTTAATGAGAGCTGTGTATTGCTGCATTTCTTAAAGGGAACCTGTCACCTTGTTTTGCCGCTATAAGATGCGGCCACTGGCTTTCAGGGCTTATTCTGTAATGCTGTAGATAAGCCCCAGGTCCGACCTGAAAAATAAGAAAAAGAGGTTTTATTATACTCACCTGGGTGGGCGGTCCGGTCCGGTGGGTGTCGCTGGTCTGGGTCCGGCGCCTCCCATCTTCATGCGATGTCGTCATCCTCCTTGGTTCGTGTCGCGCTCCTGCGCAGGCGTACTGATCTGCCCTGTTGAGGGCAGAGCAAAGTACTGCAGTGCACAGGTGCCGGGAAAGGTCAGAAAGGCCCAGCCCCCCTTCGGGTGAGTATAATAAAACCTCTTTTTCTTATCTTTTAGGTCGGACAGTGGGCTTATCTACAGCATTATAGAATGCTCTAGATAAGCCCAAAAACCCAGTGGCCGCATCTTATAGAGGCAAAAAGAGGTGACAGTTTCCCTTTAAGTGGAAGCAATATAGGTGAATGAAACACGGATTTTGGTAAGAACTTACCTGTAAAATCCTTTTCAGCGAAGAAGGAAGGGAGACACACTAGTCATTACTAGTGGGTAGGCGGAGCCCACATAGAATAGAAACACCTCAGATTAAAAAAGTGTTGACCGGCCCCTCCAGCTTATAGGGCTCCTCCTACTCCAGCTCTCCAGTCATACCCAAGCTAAGGAAGAGCAAATATCACCAGCGGAGCAACATAACCCCTTCTGAAGGACTTCAGAGAGAAAAACAAGGAGACAGGTTATGCATATAACAGAAAAAAACACACAGTCTCAGGTACTACTCACTGAACCTGACCACTGCGATGAGCTGGCAATGTTGGAACAGAGCCTTAGCGCGCCGACCTCAGCCCAGATAATCGCTATCAGAGAAGGGTCACGCCGCATCTGAAAACACAACAACACACTTCTGCCATGGGAGGGATGTGTGTCTCCCTTCCTTCTTCGCTGAAAAGGATTTTACAGGTAAGTTCTTACCAAAATCCGTGTTTCAGCAGCAGATGAAGGAAGGGAGACACACTAGTCATTACTAGTGGGACGTCCCAAAGCAGTCAAAAAATAAGGGTGGGCAAAAAAAACAAAAAACAAAAGAGGCAGATACCCAACAACCTAAATAAATGCGCAACCAGCGCTAACTACAAGTTCACAAGAACTTTAAACTACAGCCGCCTGCAGGACCCAACGTCCTAAGGCCGCATCAGCGGAAGCACTGACGTCCACCTTATAAAATTTCGTAAATGTGTGGACGGAGCGCCAGGTCGCCGCCCGGCAGAGCTGAGCTGCCGAGGCTCCTTGATGAAAAGCCCACGATGAACCCACAGCCCTTGTGGAGTGAGCTCGAATCTTAATCGGGCAAGGTTCGCCCTTAAGTCGGTAAGCCTCTAAAATGGCCGACCGAATCTAACGAGCTATAGAATCCTTGGAAGCTCGTTGCCCACGTCGACGACCTGCTGGAATCACAAACAGAGAATCCGACTTCTGAAAACTTTGAGTAATAGACAAATAGAACTTCAAAGCCCGCACCAAATCCAATGTGTGCAAGGCCCGTTCCTTCGCATTCCTTGGCTCCGGACAAAGCGAGGGCAACACAATATCCTGGTTAACATGAAACTGTGACACCACTTTAGGTAGAAAGTCGCCCCGTGTGTGAAGCACTACGCGATCTGGGTGAAACTCCAGAAAAGGAGGCGAGCAAGAAAGAGCCGCCAACTCAGAAACCCTTCTCAAAGAAGTGACCGCCACTAGGAAGGCAACCTTCTAAGAGAGAAAGGAAAGATTAATAGAGTCCATAGGCTCAAAAGGCCCATGTTGAAGAGCCTCCAAGACAAGATTGAGCCGCCAAGGAGACACAGGCGCCTTCCGCGGCGAAATTGACGGGTTACCCCGCGAAAAAAGGAACGTACGTCCCTACGCGAGGCAATAGTCTTCCGAAACAGCAAGGACAGAGCAGAAACCTGTCCTTTCAGAGTGCTAACTGCCAAACCCTTGTCCAGCCCGTACTGCAAAAAGGCCAACAAATTGGGAATGGAAAAAATCCTCGGGTTTCTAGAAGAACCCGAACACCACGAAAAGAAGGCTTCCCAAGTCTTGTGATAAATCCTAGTAGTAGCCGGACCTCTGGCAGCTCGCAGAGTGGCAATGACTTTGGCTGAAAAACCTTGACAGGTCAAGATTTCGGTCTCAAGAGCCACGCCGTCAAACGCAGAGACTTCAGGTCCGGGTGACGAACAGGCCCTTGGGTTAACAGGTCCGGGCGAAGAGGAAGTGGAAGCGCTGCCAGAAGTGACACCAGTGTCGAGAACCACGTCCTCCTTGGCCAATCTGGGGCTATCAACATAGCCGGGACTCTCTCCAGTCTGATCCGACGCAACACCAGAGGAAGTAAGGATATCGGCGGGAACACATAGATTAGCTCGAATAGGTCCCAAGGAGCCACCAGAGCATCCACCGCCACAGCGTTCGGGTCCTTGTACCTGGACATGAACGTCGGTAACTTGGCATTGAACCTGGATGCCATCAAATCCACTTGGGGAGTTCCCCAATGGGAGCACAGCAGTGCAAAAATTTCCGGATGAAGACTCCATTCTCCGGGATCCATCTTTTCGCGACTGAGGAAGTCCGCTGTGAAATTCTGAACTCCTGGAATGTGAATCGCAGAGACGGCTGGCACTCTGGCCTCTGCCCATACCAGAATTCGAGACACTTCCATCATGAGGCTGAAGCTCCTTGTCCCACCTTGATGGTTGATATACGCGACCGCCATCGCGTTGTCTGTCTACACTCGGACTGGTAGACCGCTTAAAGGGACCGTCCAGTGTTGGAGGCAAAGGAAAATTGCCCTCAATTCCAGGATGTTGATCGGCAGGACAGACTCTTGCAACGACCATACTCCCTGAATCCAGAGATCATTCCAGACACCCCCAGCCCGTCAGGCTGGCATCGGTGGTTATGATCGACCACCTCGGAAGAAGGAAGGACTTCCCCAGGGATAACGCTTCCGACGTAACCACCATTCTAGAGACTCTCTCACCCTGTGGGAGATGATGACACTGCAATCCAGTGAAAACTGCGATCGATCCCAACGGTTCAAAATGAACATTTGGAGAGTCCTGGAATGAAATTGGGCAAACGGAATTGCTTCCATTGACGCCACCATCAAACCCAGAAGGCGCATACACCTTCGAAGGGACATTGCTGTCGCAGACTTCATAACCTGTACATGACGAAGAAGACTCGCTTGCTTGTCTGGAGGCAGAGACACCACTGCTCGTACCGTGTCGAAATGCATTCCCAAAAACAGGATTGACTGCGACGGTTCCAGAGACGACTTCTCCCAATTGATCAGCCACCCGAAGTCCTCCAGGAGCTGCAGGGATAGGTTGCGAGCCGTCACCGCCTCCTCCTTTGAGGACGCCACAATCAAAAGGTCGTCCAGATGGGGAAGAATCGTAACCCCCTGTCTTCGCAGAATCGCCATGAGAGGAGCCAGAATTTTTGTAAAAACTCTGGGTGCTGAGGCCAACCCGAATGGCAGGGCCACAAACTGGAAATGGTCCTGGCCTATGGCAAAACGAAGGAAGCGTTGGTGGGCCCTTCCGATGGGGACATGTAAATAAGCGTCGCGAATGTCGATTGATACCAAAAAATCGTTCTGCGACAAGGCCGCCACAACGGAGCGAAGTGACTCCATGCGGAAATTCCGGGAGCGGACATGCCGATTCAATCTTTTGAGATCTAGAATGGGGCGAAATTTGTCCTCCTTTTTGGGGACCACAAAGAGGTCGGAATAAAACCCTCTTCCTCGGTCCTCCGGTGGAACTGGTACCACCACACCCTTCTGTAGAAGGGAATCGACCTCCCGCAGTAGAGCGGCAAATAGCTCGGGCTCTGACGGAAGGCGGAATTGGCAAAAACTGTCTGGGGGTCGAGAAAGAAACTCTATGAAATAGCCTGTCGACACCACCCGCGTCACCCAGGCGTCCGACACGCGGGAAACCCAAATCGGTTAGAATTGGAGCAGGCGACCTCCCACTCGAGAGCCCTCGAGTGAGGCCCTGGTGTCAGTCCGCCTTAGCGGGTTTTTTGTCAGCTTCCCGCTTGTCTTGGCGGAAGCTCTGTTTCCAGGGAGTGCGGGATTTCTGAGCGTTCTTTTTTCCTGAAAAAGAGGGACGCCACGATACCCAAGAGGGCTGACCGAACCGTCTCCTGGACCGAAAGGACCGCCGACTATTACCGGCACTATGCCTGCCAGCCGCAGAAGACACAGCTCTTCGCTGCGGTAAAGCCGTTTCTTTTGCCTTTGCCTTGGCAATCAGCTCCGTGGGGTCAGATCCAAATAGCTGACCACCCTTGTAAGCTAAAGAAAGCAAACCTTGCTTGGAAATCGCATCACCGGTCCACTGTCTAAGCCACAGAGCTCTCCTGACTGTGATCGCCGAGGATTGTGCCCTGGACAGCAGTGAGGCAGTATCCAAACCTGCATCACTGCCATATCGTGCTGCATCCTCCAATGACTTGAAAAGCCCCTCTACCTCGGATAGTGGGGATCCATCTTGCCACGCCGTCCGTAGACGGTCTAACCAGCTCAGGGAAGCTTTACAAGCACACATGGATCCTAGCACTGCTCTGAATCCATGACCCGCGGCCTCGTAGATGGATTTCGCTGCCATCTCCGTTTTTCTGTCCAGCGGATCCTGCAGACTCGCCTTCCCTTTAACAGGAAGCAATGAGGATTTGCTAAGCTGGGATAAAGGGACATCCACTTCAGGAGAAGGAATCCATTTATCAATCAACTCCGTCGTACACGGATATAGCGTCTCAAAAAACGTGTCCCCTGAAAACGTTTATCTGGACACAGGCGTTCCTTCTCCACTGCCCCATTAAGCTCGTCCAGAGATGGTAAGGCTGATCGCGACCTATGCGACTCCTGAAACATCCGGGCCGACTTACCAGGACGTCTAGTTACCTCCTCCGGTAACTGTAACGCCTCCCTCATGGCTCCAATAAAAGCCTCTGTACGGCTCAAAAGAGAGGCAGAGTGTCCCTGCCGATCCTCCTTATCCGAATCGGACATCTCCCCATCCGAGCTTGAAGGGGAACCCTCCATACCAGAGATCTCCGAGTCGCTACGCGGGAAGAAGGCACCGGCCTGTGTCGCTTCCTACCATGAGAGGATCTAGCTGACACCCAATAACCTAGAAGGTCAGAAAGGCCATTAATAGAACGAGTGAGGGCCTCCATTTTGTCATCACTGACACCTCCGACCGCTGCGCTTGACGCCGTCGAGGTCTATGTGTCAGAAACGCGAGACTGATCCTGTAGCGGATCTGGGAGACGGTCCGCACCTCCTGGACCCTGATCCGACATGCCCTCACACAGTATATGGCAAGTCAAGAACCTGTCAGCAACTAGAACAGTGTGGTTTTCAAAGGCAAAAACGAACGCTGAAGGGTTAAAGCTCTTAAAAGAGAGAGCTACCCCAGCTGTCTCCCAATAAAGGGTTAACCGCCAAAGAAGGGGTTAATGTCGCAGACTCCCCACAACCCTTGTGTAATGAAAAGGGTGTGCGAGCCCCAGGTGCCTCTTATGAGGTAACAGCTGCAGGACAGTGTTTCAAAGGTATGCCACACTAAACAAAAACGCCAACTAGATCGCTAACATATTGCGCTGAATTGTACATCGCAATGACCGCCAAAGTCGCTAAAGAGATCGCTAACCACTTATGCGTCGTCAATGAGATCGCCCACTGTGGCAGCTACTAGCGACATTAAAACGATCACAAAAAAACGATCGCAAAATTAAGCGTCGCTATTGTGATCGTGTGATAGTACCTCCTGCGCTGTGGGTGTGAGGGGTCAAGCTTCTGCCCTGACAGGTAGAAGCGACTCACCCAGCTGGCCGCGGTGTAGTGTCTTCCTTTCGGTCGGTCGGGGGGAGCGGAGAGTGAGGAGCCCGAGGAGGCCTTCAGTAATGGCCGCCGTGCTAGAGGAGAGAAGCCGGAAGAGAAAAAGGCAGGGTAAAGCGCGCGCTCAGAGCGCTTCCTGCCCGTGAAAAAAATGTGAAAGCGCGAAGCCACGCCCCCGCCGGTTTTCAAAAAAAGCGCGCGACTCACTCCCATGTCCTGCAGGCATCCACCTGCGGACAAAAGTACACAATCACCACACATGAATACATGTAGCAGCGGCTGCCGCAGCGGCCGCTGAAGCACTCAAACACATTAAAATGTGGAGTACTCACCCAGCTGAGCACCACAGGGACCCCTCAGAGATTTGTGGCGCTGTGCCCGTAGCTTCCCACCAGGGCGGGGAACGCAGTGACCCCAGAAGCGCGGTTTGCGTCCCCGCCAGGGAAGCAATCCTCATCCCCCAGGGCCGGCAGGGTTCTGCAGGGACCACCTTACAGGGTAATACAGATCCGCCAAGGGAGAGGTGGGGGTCCAGCAGCGCTGAGACCCCTGAGACCTCTAGACCACCGGCGGTCCAAGTCTCTGTCCGACTAAAATAAAAAAAATTTCTGAGGAGCTGCTTCCAGCAGCGACTATCCTCTGTGACCTCAAATTTTAGACTGGAGAGCTGGAGTAGGAGGAGCCCTATAAGCTGGAGGGGCCGGTCAACACTTTTTTAATCTGAGGTGTCAATCCTATCTGGGCTCCGCCTACCCACTAGTAATGACTAGTGTGTCTCCCTTCCTTCATCTGCTGCTGAAATACTTGCTGCACAGTTTCCCAAAATTTACAGTTGATTAACGGCAATACTCTGTTATAAGCTTGTAAGGTAAACATCTAGGGAACAAAAAAAGAACATCCTAATTCATTGCGAGTCATGCTATACCTACTAAGAACAGGGGTGCATTTGCAGGGAATCAGATGTAAAATTTAGCTTGAATCCATTCCACAATTTGAGACAATTCTAGTAAATTTTGCACAATTTTTTATTATTTAGAAAAAAAAAGGAAAAATAACTAATAGCAACAAAACTATGTACATATGTGCCCAAAGTCACTGACTTTTACTTTACATAAAAGCTGACTATTTTTCATTTGTAATATATACATACTGTATATAACAAGAAGAAACAAAGAAAATGCCAGCTAGGCTAAATAAAGCAAAAAAATAAAAAAAAAACAATTTTGGTTTATTCACTGGAAAAACCCAAAAAACAAAAAAAGATGTCAGGGTGACATATTAAATTATATTGGTCATTTATGCATGCTATGAGGCTATCCAGACCACTCGAAGGCCAGATAAGCTTGCACTATACCTTACTTGTAAACTTGTATTTCTCGAACCACAGAAGACACTTTGCAAATAATTTATAATCAAAAGGTCAAAGGCAAAACAACGACCTAGACTCTCTCATGATGCAATTAATCGGATGTGTGACCACATCTGAACTCATACCAATGGTGGCAGGATAACTTGTAATGAAACTGCGCAGTGCTGCATACAATGCTATATTTGCCATCAGAACACGGTGGATCCTAATTAGCATGGGTCTGGTCTTCTAGAATTAGAATAACTTGTGTGAAGCCATCTTAAAGAGAACCTGTCACTTTCTCAACAAAAATGGAGTTAAAATATTTTGTGAAAATCCATAAGCTAACCTGATTTTGCCACTCTTTTCCATTTTGTGCTGCGTTACTCCATTGCAGATTTTCACATTTCTTTCTCTTGAAGCGCAATATTTGAAATTTCTGCCTTGCAGTCCAACTGGGCGTTTCTCCAGTTTTCTCTGGGAGTGTGGGCTTTCACCCCCTCCCTCCTATATGCTGCCATTCACAGCTCAGCAGCCTTTCAGAATGATAGAATGCTAAATCAGCTGCTGTGTGGTGATTGGCAGAGTCTGGAGGAATGACAGTGTGCGCCTCAAGAAAGAAACTCTGAAGAAACGCCCTGTTGTACTACAAATCAGATCTCTCCAGAAGAAACAAATGTGAATATCTCTGCAATGAAAATGAAAAAAACAGCAGAATCAGGTGGCCCAAGTTCCTACATGAAATGTGGACATTTTTTTATTACAATATAAATGTTCTTAGGACTTTGTATTACACATCAGGGCACATAAAATATGGATTTTACCTGATTGAGGTAAAAATAGTCTTCAGGCTGCTTGAGTTGAAAAGCTTTTCTCTCCTCCTCAGAAGCCCCAAGCAGCATGTAATAGAAAACGTGGTAATTCCTGTCAAAACAAAATGTAGATGGAAATGAGGTGACAAGATGCCCAGGTTTTATGGACACAAGTCACAACACTAGGTCCTCTGAAAACTGAGTCGGCAACATTTTACCACAATGTTTTACCATAGCATCAGCTAAAGGTCTTACCTTTCATTCTTTTCCTGAGAAACAAGACGAGATTTTTCAAGGAGGTATTTTTCCACCACAGCCCTGAAAAAAAGTGAATTGCTGATTTATTATTGATAAGAGGTGACATCACCATATTTTTCGACTATAAGACACACCTATGTTTTAGAGGAGGAAATTGGAAAAAAAAAAATGAAACAAAAAATTTGGTCAATTCTGTACTCAATACCTCCTTGATGGCCTCCTCACATCCTTATCCTGGTATGCATTGCCCCCTCATCCCTAGCCTCCCTATCCCGGTAGAAATGGTTTCCCTCATCCCTATCCCGGTAGGAATGGTTTCCTCCATCTCTATCCCGGTAGGAATGGTTTCCCTCATCCCTATCCCGGTAGGAATGGTTTCCCTCATCCCTATCCCGGTAGGAATGGTTCCCCTCATCCCTATCCCGGTAGGAATGGTTCCCCTCATCCCTATCCCGGTAGGAATGTTTTCCCTCATCCCTATCACGGTAGGAATGGTTTCCCTCATCCCTATCACGGTAGGTATGGTTTCCATCATCCATATCCCGGTAGGAATAGTTCCCCTCATCCCTATCCCGGTAGGAATGGTTCCCCTCATCCCTATTCCGGTAGGAATGGTTCCCCTCATCCCTATCCCGGTAGGAATGTTTTCCCTCATCCCTATCACGGTAGGAATGGTTTCCTCATCCCTATCCCGGTAGGAATGGTTCACCTCATCCCTATCCCGGTAGGAATGGTTCGCCTCATCCCTTTCCTGGTATGCAGGATCCCCAGCTCCGTTCTGGTATTCATGGCCCCATCTTTATCCTGCTATGATTGGCCTCCATCCATGTCCTGGTATGCAGGGCCCCCATCCCCATCCTGGTATGCATGGCCCCATCCCCATCCTGGTATGCATGGCCCCCATCCTTATCCTGGCATGATTGGCCTCCATCCCCATCCTGGTGTGCAGGAGCCCATCAGAAAAACATAAAAAAAAATAAAAAAAACAGTTACATTCCTGCTCTCCCTCTCAGCGTCTTGTTATGGTGCCAGCAGTTCCATTATGCTTGTAAGCAGCGCATGGCAGTGACATCATGCGCTGCTTACAAGCCGAGAACAGGTACCGGAATACTCACTGCTCTGCACACCAGCACTATGTGTGTGGAGGGCAGTGAGTATTCATTGCTCTTTAATAGCGATCACAGTGTCAGCCGCAGACTTCCTGCAGCTGCCAGGCTTTCATGTGTCCCCACTACTAAAAGGAAGGAATATTCACAGCATTCCATGCCTAAGGAAGGGGAGAGCAGTGAATATTCATTGCCTTTAGTAGTGGCACACGTGAAAGCCCGGCAGCTGTGGGAAGCTGGTGGTGGCGGCTGGCACTGTTCTCACTGCGTAAGGTACAATGTATACTCAATGCCTTCCATGCACATAGTCCCGGTGTGCAGAGCAGTGAGTATTTCGGCAGCTGTTTTCGGCTTGTAAGCAGCGCATGACGTTACTGCCATGCGCTGCTTACAAGCATAAAGCAGCTGCTGGCACCAGAAGAAAACGCTGCGAGGGAGAGCAGGAAGGCAAGTGTAATGGTTTGGGTTCTTTTAAATGTTTTTCTGATGGGGCCCTACATACCAGGATGGGATGGAGGCCAATCATACCAGGATAAGAATGGGTCCACGCATAACAGGATGCTATTAAAGAGAAATGAATATTCACTGCCCTCCACACCCATGGGCGTGGAATGCAGTGAATATTCATTTATCTTTAGCTGCGGGCACAGGAGTTAGCCGCAGCAGCTGGCTCCTGTGAACCGCTGCTGCTCCTCCCCACCTACCCACCACAGCCAGAGCAGGTACATCCGGACTACAAGATGCACCCCCCATTTTCCTCCACATTTTTGGAGGTAAAAAATGCATCTTATAGATGCCGAACAAGATGAACATAGCTGATCTGTGTTCCCGAAACCATCTAGTGTAAATGCACCCTAAGTGATCCATGTGATGGTGCAACATGTTGGCATCTAGGGCCCCACTTTTAATTTTTGCCAAAGGCCACACTGTCTAAAACCTGCCCAGCAAATGATGTTGGGGGTAGAAGAAATATCAAGTATTTGGAATTTCAACGCTTGACCCTTCTGCTTTCAGGGGTGATAAACCACCATCTGAGGCATCTCACAGCGGCTTTATCCTCTCTGTAAGAGTCCAGTTGACCCGATACTGCGTGTATGAGGCTATTAGAGGATATAACGGTCTGCCAGGTGGATGCTTGGCCAATAGATCTCTTATGTGTATGGCGGGATTAAAATATCTATAGTTGGAGTTGTACTTTAAAGCATATAGCAAACCTGCTTATTTTAGTGTAATATTGGCTCACAGTGTTGTTGCAAAATGCTTTTACAGTCAGGAAATCTGGTATACAGGAGATAACCTTCATCTATGGGATCGACTCACCACAAAAATAAAACAATTTCCTGCTGTATGTACAATAGAATCTATATAAAAAATAAATGACATGTTGATAGGATGCTACAGAACGGTGTTAGTGTGGATGACAACATCTGAAAGTACACAAGCACCATTCACATGAAGCATCTGGCTTATTTAGGATGATGGTGGTAGGCAGAAACAGAACGTTCACACAATGCTAATGATGGCAGTCTCCACAAAGTGGTACTATTCCTGCAAAGACAGGAGTGTGTGTTGTGAATAGGCTGGAAATGAGTTCTGAGCAGAAGCTCCCTCTGGTGGTTACAAACGGTACTGGACTGTCCAGTGAAGATTGTGAGGATTGGGAATCAGGTGTTACTGACTGGTCTTATATAAGGGAGTCGCCTTCCCATCAGGGTTGCCGGTGATCAATTGTTCTGGTCTCAATCAGTGATTCCTGTTTCCTTGGTAGCCTGCTGTGTCGTGTCTGAATCTCCTGCTAACAGATAAGACATTTTCTTCTTTTTGTTTTTGTGCTTGATTTTTGCATTTTGTCCTGCACTTCTGTGGGGGCCTTCAGGGTCCCCTCTGGGGGCTTTTGCCCTCTCAGTTCAGTTCAGCCACTGATGTTTGTACATTTGCTTTTTCCAGTTTTTTCAGTGGCTGCTGTTTTGTTTTTGGTTACACCAGAGAACTAATTTAGGTGGTAGAGGTCGTGTGATCTCAGGTGTTTTTTTGAAATTAGTAGAGTTGGTGCTTTTCAGGGTTTTTTGGGATTGCAGTAAGTGCCCTTCCTATCCTTTTCTATTTAGTAAGTTTGGGCCCCAACGTTTGCTCATACTATTTTCTGTCTGTGTCAGTATTTCTTCTTGTCTAACCGCCATTACATGTTTGGGGGCTTTCTATGTTCTTTGGGGATCTGCTCTGGGGCAGATAGCTTTCCTCTTTCTATCTTTAGGTGTAGCTAGTTTCTCAGGCTGTGACGAGGCGTCTAGGACCAACGTAGGAACGCTCCACGGCTGCCTCTAGTTGTGGTGGTTAGTCAGGGTACTGCAATCTCATAGTTTCCAACTGCTCTGGTGTATTTCCTTTTTGCCTGCTCTCCTCAGCTACCAAATCATAACAGTATCACCGGCCAAAAACTGAAAATTATATGGTACTCACAGAAGGGAAAAATATTGTGGAAAGAAAAAAAGTTGACAGAGATTTTTTTTTTTTTTTTCTGTTTGTTGCATTTTTTTTTTCCCTCTGTATCTCTGGGTGCTGAGGAGGATTTTTTTTCTCTCTCTCAATGGAGTTTGCACAGTTGTCTGGCCGTGTGGATCAGCTTGCCACTGAAGATCGGAGTATTGCTACCTATCTTGCTAGGTTGCCTGTTGTTTAACCTAGGATTCCCATGCCAGATTTGTTTTTAGGGGATCGAGCTAAATTTCTGAATTTCAAAAATAACTGTAAATTGTTTTTTGCCTTAAAATCTAAGTCCTCAGGGAACGCAGCGCAGCAGGTTCAAATTGTCATCTCTCTCCTGCGCGGCGACCCTCAGGATTGGTCTTTTTCCCTGACACCTGGGGATCCTGTTTTGAGTGATGTTGATGCGTTTTTTCAGGCTTTGGGGTTATTGTACGATGAGCCTAATGTCACTGATCAAGCTGAAAAAACTTTGTTGGCATTAAGTCAGGGGCTTGAGGACGCTGAGTTATACTGTCAGAGATTCCGTAGGTGGGCAGTCCTGACCAAATGGAATGACGACGCTTTGGCAGCTCTTTTTCGGAAGGGACTGTCAGATAATGTAAAGGATGTTATGGTGGGATTCCCTGTTCCCTCTGGTCTCAATGATTCTATGTCATTAGCGATTCAAATTGACAGACGTTTGCGTGAGCGGAAAGGTATGCGTGGAATAATGTTGCCTTGTGAACCTGCTTCTGAATCCATGCAGTGTGATAGAGTGGTTTCTGGGGCACAGCGTCATGAATTTCGAAAGCGCAATGGGTTATGTTTCTACTGTGGTGATGCCTCTCATGCTATTTCAGTCTGCCCTAAGCGGGGAAGACGTTTTGCACGCTCAGTTGTCTTGGGTAGTGTTCAGACTAAGTTTTTATTAACTGTGACCCTGATATGCTCTCTGTCCTCATTTTCTGCTCAGGCTTTTGTTGATTCTGGAGCAGCTATTAACCTGATGGATTTTGATTTTGTTAAACGTTGTGGGTTTCCCTTGATACCCCTACGGAAGTCTATTCCCCTACTGGGGATCGATTCTACCCCTTTGGCTGAGAATAAACCTCAGTTCTCTACTCAGGTGATAATGAGGGTAGAACCTGATCATCAGGAGAGTTGCAAATTTTTGGTTCTGTATAATCTGCATGACATTATCGTACTGGGTTTCCCTTGGTTACAGTCTCATAATCCTGTTTTGGATTGGAAATCTGTGTCTGTTACCAGTTGGGGCTGCCAATGTGTTAATACCAACACTCCTGTTTTTTCTGCCTCCCCCCAGGCTCAGGATGTTCCTGACTTTTTGATTGATTTTTCTGATGTGTTTAGCGAAAGTAAATCTGCATCCTTACCTCCCCATAGGAGCTATGACTGCGCTATTGAATTAGTGCCTGGTAGTAAATTCCCTAAAGGTCGACTTTTTAACTTGTCTGTACCTGAACATGACGCTATGCGGTCTTATATCAAGGAGTCATTGGAGAAGGGTCATATCAGACCATCCTCTTCACCCTTAGGTGCCGGTTTTTTCTTTGTGGCCAAAAAGGATGGTTCATTAAGGCCGTGTATTGATTATCGTCTCTTGAACATTACTGTGAAATATCAATATCCTTTACCCTTGATCTCTGATCTGTTTTCCAGGGTGAAAAACGCTACTTGGTTTACCAAGCTTGACCTCAGGGGGGCATATAACCTTATTCGCATTAAGCACGGGGATGAATGGAAGACGGCATTTAATACCCCTGAAGGGCATTTTGAGTACCTTGTGATGCCCTTTGGGCTCACTAATGCTCCTTCTGTCTTCCAGTCCTTCATGAATGACATTTTCAGGGATTTTGTGGATAAATTTCTGATTGTTTATTTGGATGATATCTTGATTTTTTCCAATGACTGGGACTCTCATGTAAAACATGTTCGGACTGTGTTCCAGATTTTGAGAGAGAATGCTCTGTATGTGAAGGGATCAAAGTGTCTTTTTGGCGTTCAGAGGATCTCATTTCTGGGATTCATTTTGTCCCCATCTGTTATTGAAATGGACCCGGTCAAGGTTCAGGCCATCTGTGATTGGGTCCAGCCTACTTCATTAAAGGCTCTTCAAAGATTCTTGGGTTTTGCCAATTTTTATCGTAAATTTATTGGTAATTTCTCTGCTATTGTTAAACCATTAACTGATTTGACCAAGAAGGGTTCTGATGTGGTGAATTGGCCTCCTGAGGCAGTCTCTGCATTTCAGGAACTTAAGCAGAGATTCACTTCTGCTCCTGTTCTACGGCAGCCTGATGTTTCTCTACCATTTCAGGTGGAGGTTGATGCCTCTGAAATTGGGGCAGGTGCCGTTTTGTCCCAAAGAGATCCAGAGACCTCTAAAAGTAACCCTTGTGCCTTTTTCTCTCGAAAATTTTCTCCCACTGAACGTAATTATGACGTGGGTAATCGGGAGTTATTAGCCATGAAGTGGGCTTTTGAAGAGTGGAGACATTGGCTGGAGGGAGCCAAACATCAGGTGGTGGTCCTTACGGACCATAAGAATCTAGTTTATCTGGAATCTGCCAAGCGACTTAATCCTAGACAGGCCAGGTGGGCCTTGTTTTTCACACGTTTTAATTTTGTGGTTTCATTTCTTCCTGGCACTAAAATGTTAAGGCGGATGCCCTCTCGAGGAGTTTCCTGGTGGACTCTCCTGAGTTATCTGATCCTTCTGTTATTTTGAAAGAGGGTGTAGTTCTTTCCGCCATCTCGCCCAATTTGAGACTGGCTCTGGAGGGGTGTCAGGAGGATAAGCCCGAGCGCTGCCCTGTTGGGAAATTGTTTGTCCCGGACCAGTGGAAAAAGAGTGTAATGTCTGAGATTCATTGTTCCACGTTGGCCGGTCATCCCGGAATTTTTGGTACCAGAGACTTGGTTAGTCGGTCCTTTTGGTGGTCTACCTTGTCTCGTGATGTCAGGGAGTTTGTGCAGTCCTGCGGGACTTGCTCTCGCTCCAAGCCTTGCTCTCGTTCTAGTGGTTTGTTGATGCCATTACCTGTGCCCAAGAGACCATGGACCCATATCTCTATGGATTTCATTTCCGACCTCCCTGTTTCTCAGAGAATGACCGTCATCTGGGTGATTTGCGATAGGTTTTCCAAGATGATACATCTTGTGCCATTACCTAAGTTGCCTTCCTCCTCTGAATTGGTGCCTTTGTTCCTTCAGCACGTGGTTCGTTTACACGGCATTCCTGAGAACATTGTGTCTGACAGAGGAGTCCAGTTTGTTTCCAGATTTTGGAGGACCTTTTGTTCTAAAATTGGTGTTCAATTGTCTTTCTCCTCGGCGTTTCATCCTCAGACCAATGGTCAAACTGAGAGAACAAACCAGACATTGGAGACTTATCTAAGATGCTTTGTGTCTGCTGATCAGGATGACTGGGTCTCTTTTTTGCCTTTGGCTGAGTTTGCTCTTAATAATAGGGCTAGCTCTGCCACTTTGATGTCTCCATTTTTCTGTAATTCTGGGTTTCATCCTCGATTTTCTTCAGGACAGACGGAGGCTTCTGTCTGTCCAGGTGTTGACTCTGTTGTGGAGCGTATGCAACAGATTTGGGACCAGGTAGTGGAGAGGTTGTCCCTCTCTCAGGAGAGGGCCCAGTGGTTTGCTAACCGGCATAGGACTGATGGTCCTCGGTTTAAAGTGGGGGCTTGGTCTGGTTGTCCTCAAGAAATATTCCTATGAGAGTGGCATCTCCTAAATTTAAGCCTAGGTTCATTGGACCTTATAAGATCATGGAGATTCTTAATCCTGTTTCTTTTCGTTTGCTTCTTCCAGGGACATTTAAGATCCATAACGTGTTCCACAAGTCCTTGTTGAAGAGGTTTGTTGAGCCAGTGGTTTCTACTACTGTGCCTCCTGACCCTGTTTTGGTTGAGGGCAATCTGGAGTATGTGGTTGAGAAAATATTGAATTCTCGTTTTTCTAGACGGAAACTCCAGTATTTGGTTAAATGGAGAGGTTATGGTCAGGAAGACAATTCTTGGGTGTTTGCTTCGGACATCCATGCTAGGAGACTCATCCGTGCGTATCATAGAACTCATCCTGACCGACCTGGTTGCTCAAATGAGGGTTCTGTGACCCCTCCTCAAGGGGGGGGGTACTGTTGTGAATAGGCTGGAAATGAGTTCTGAGCAGAAGCTCCCTCTGGTGGTTACAAACGGTACTGGACTGTCCAGTGAAGATTGTGAGGATTGGGAATCAGGTGTTACTGACTGGTCTTATATAAGGGAGTCGCCTTCCCATCAGGGTTGCCGGTGATCAATTGTTCTGGTCTCAATCAGTGATTCCTGTTTCCTTGGTAGCCTGCTGTGTCGTGTCTGAATCTCCTGCTAACAGATAAGACATTTTCTTCTTTTTGTTTTTGTGCTTGATTTTTGCATTTTGTCCTGCACCTCTGTGGGGGCCTTCAGGGTCCCCTCTGGGGGCTTTTGCCCTCTCAGTTCAGTTCAGCCACTGATGTTTGTACATTTGCTTTTTCCAGTTTTTTCAGTGGCTGCTGTTTTGTTTTTGGTTACACCAGAGAACTAATTTAGGTGGTAGAGGTCGTGTGATCTCAGGTGTTTTTTTGAAATTAGTAGAGTTGGTGCTTTTCAGGGTTTTTTGGGATTGCAGTAAGTGCCCTTCCTATCCTTTTCTATTTAGTAAGTTTGGGCCCCAACGTTTGCTCATACTATTTTCTGTCTGTGTCAGTATTCTTCTTGTCTAACCGCCATTACATGTTTGGGGGCTTTCTATGTTCTTTGGGGATCTGCTCCGGGGCAGATAGCTTTCCTCTTTCTATCTTTAGGTGTAGCTAGTTTCTCAGGCTGTGACGAGGCATCTAGGACCAACGTAGGAACGCTCCACGGCTGCCTCTAGTTGTGGTGGTTAGTCAGGGTACTGCAATCTCATAGTTTCCAACTGCTCTGGTGTATTTCCTTTTTGCCTGCTCTCCTCAGCTACCAAATCATAACAGTATCACCGGCCAAAAACTGAAAATTATATGGTACTCACAGAAGGGAAAAATATTGTGGAAAGAAAAAAAGTTGACAGAGATTTTTTTTTTTTTTTTCTGTTTGTTGCATTTTTTTTTTTCCCTCTGTATCTCTGGGTGCTGAGGATTTTTTTTCTCTCTCTCAATGGAGATTGCACAGTTGTCTGGCCGTGTGGATCAGCTTGCCACTGAAGTTCGGAGTATTGCTACCTATCTTGCTAGGTTGCCTGTTGTGGAACCTAGGATTCCCATGCCAGATTTGTTTTTAGGGGATCGAGCTAAATTTCTGAATTTCAAAAATAACTGTAAATTGTTTTTTGCCTTAAAATCTAAGTCCTCAGGGAACGCAGCGCAGCAGGTTCAAATTGTCATCTCTCTCCTGCGCAGCGACCCTCAGGATTGGTCTTTTTCCCTGACACCTGGGGATCCTGTTTTGAGTGATGTTGATGCGTTTTTTCAGGCTTTGGGGTTATTGTACGATGAGCCTAATGTCACTGATCAAGCTGAAAAAACTTTGTTGGCATTAAGTCAGGGGCTTGAGGACGCTGAGTTATACTGTCAGAGATTCCGTAGGTGGGCAGTCCTGACCAAATGGAATGACGACGCTTTGGCAGCTCTTTTTCGGAAGGGACTGTCAGATAATGTAAAGGATGTTATGGTGGGATTCCCTGTTCCCTCTGGTCTCAATGATTCTATGTCATTAGCGATTCAAATTGACAGACGTTTGCGTGAGCGGAAAGGTATGCGTGGAATAATGTTGCCTTGTGAACCTGCTTCTGAATCCATGCAGTGTGATAGAGTGGTTTCTGGGGCACAGCGTCATGAATTTCGAAAGCGCAATGGGTTATGTTTCTACTGTGGTGATGCCTCTCATGCTATTTCAGTCTGCCCTAAGCGGGGAAGACGTTTTGCACGCTCAGTTGTCTTGGGTAGTGTTCAGACTAAGTTTTTATTAACTGTGACCCTGATATGCTCTCTGTCCTCATTTTCTGCTCAGGCTTTTGTTGATTCTGGAGCAGCTATTAACCTGATGGATTTTGATTTTGCTAAACGTTGTGGGTTTCCCTTGATACCCCTACGGAAGTCTATTCCCCTACTGGGGATCGATTCTACCCCTTTGGCTGAGAATAAACCTCAGTTCTCTACTCAGGTGATAATGAGGGTAGAACCTGATCATCAGGAGAGTTGCAAATTTTTGGTTCTGTATAATCTGCATGACATTATCGTACTGGGTTTCCCTTGGTTACAGTCTCATAATCCTGTTTTGGATTGGAAATCTGTGTCTGTTACCAGTTGGGGCTGCCAATGTGTTAATACCAACACTCCTGTTTTTTCTGCCTCCCCCCAGGCTCAGGATGTTCCTGACTTTTTGATTGATTTTTCTGATGTGTTTAGCGAAAGTAAATCTGCATCCTTACCTCCCCATAGGAGCTATGACTGCGCTATTGAATTAGTGCCTGGTAGTAAATTCCCTAAAGGTCGACTTTTTAACTTGTCTGTACCTGAACATGACGCTATGCGGTCTTATATCAAGGAGTCATTGGAGAAGGGTCATATCAGACCATCCTCTTCACCCTTAGGTGCCGGTTTTTTCTTTGTGGCCAAAAAGGATGGTTCATTAAGGCCGTGTATTGATTATCGTCTCTTGAACATTACTGTGAAATATCAATATCCTTTACCCTTGATCTCTGATCTGTTTTCCAGGGTGAAAAACGCTACTTGGTTTACCAAGCTTGACCTCAGGGGGCATATAACCTTATTCGCATTAAGCACGGGGATGAATGGAAGACGGCATTTAATACCCCTGAAGGGCATTTTGAGTACCTTGTGATGCCCTTTGGGCTCACTAATGCTCCTTCTGTCTTCCAGTCCTTCATGAATGACATTTTCAGGGATTTTGTGGATAAATTTCTGATTGTTTATTTGGATGATATCTTGATTTTTTCCAATGACTGGGACTCTCATGTAAAACATGTTCGGACTGTGTTCCAGATTTTGAGAGAGAATGCTCTGTATGTGAAGGGATCAAAGTGTCTTTTTGGCGTTCAGAGGATCTCATTTCTGGGATTCATTTTGTCCACATCTGTTATTGAAATGGACCCTGTTGTGAATGGGTTTGAGATGAGTTCTGAGCAGAGGCTCCCTCTGGTGGTTACAAGCGGTACTAGTGAGGATTGGGAATCAGGTGTTACTGATTGGTCTTATTTAAGGGAATCATTTTCCCATCAGGGTTGCCGGTGATCAATTGTTCTGGTCTGAATCCTTCTTTCCAGTTTCCCTTGTAGCCTGCTGTGTCGTGTCTGCATCTCCTGCTTTCAGATAAGACAATTTCTTATTTTGTGTTTTTGCTATATTTTTGCATTTTGTCCTGCACTTCTGTGGGGGCCTTCTGGGTCCCCTCCGGGGGCTTTTGCCCTCTCAGTTTAGTCCAGCCACTGTGTTTTGTGCTTTTGCTTTTTCCAGTTTTTTCAGTGGCTGCTGTTTTTGTTACACCAGAGAACTAATTTAGGTGGTAGAGGTCGTGTGATCTCAGGTGATTTTGAAATTAGTAGAGTTGGTCTTTTCAGGGTTTTCTGGGATTGCAGTAAGTACCCTTCCTGTCCTTTTCTATTTAGATAGTTTGGGCCCCAGCGTTTGCTCATACTATTTTCTTTCTGTGTCAGTATTTCCTCTTGTCTAACCGCCATTACATGTTTGGGGGCTTTCTATGTTCTTTGGGGTTCTGCTCCGGGCAGATAGCTTTCCTATTTCTGTCTTTAGGTGTAGTTAGTTTCTCAGGCTGTGACGAGGCGTCTAGGACCATCGTAGGAACGCTCCACGGCTGCCTCTAGTTGTGGTGGTTAGTCAGGGTACTGCAATCCCATATATTCCAACTGCTCTGGTGTATTTCCTTTTTTACCTGCACTCCTCAGCTACCGTAACATAACAGTATCACCGGCCATAAAAATTGTATGGTACTCACAGAAGGGAAAAAATATTTTGAAGGAAGAAAAGTTGTCAGAGATATTTTTCTGTTTGTTGCATTTTTTTTTTTTCCCTCTGTATCTCTGGGTGCTGGGGAGGATCTTTTCTCCCAATGGAGTTTGCACAGTTGTCTGGCCGTGTGGATCAGCTTGCCACTGAGGTTCAGAGTATTGCTGCATATCTTGCTAGGTTGCCTGTTGTGGAACCTAGGATCCCCATGCCAGATTTGTTTTTGGGGGATCGAGCTAAGTTTCAGAATTTCAAAAATAATTGTAAATTGTTTCTTGCCTTAAATCTAAGTCCTCAGGAAACGCAGCGCAGCAGGTTCAAATTGTCATCTCTCTCCTGCGCGGCGATCCTCAGGATTGGGCTTTTTCCCTGACACCTGGGGATCCTGTTTTTAGTGATGTTGATGCATTTTTTCAGGCTTTGGGGTTATTGTACGATGAGCCTAATGTCACTGATCAAGCTGAAAAAGCCTTGTTGGCATTAAATCAGGGGCTTGATGACGCTGAGTTATACTGTCAGAGATTCCGTAGGTGGGCAGTCCTGACCAAATGGAATGACGACGCTTTGGCGGCCCTTTTCCGGAAGGGTCTGTCAGATAATGTAAAGGATGTTATGGTGGGATTCCCTGTCCCCTCTGGTCTCAATGATTCTATGTCATTAGCGATTCAAATTGACAGACGTTTGCGTGAGCGGAGAATTATGCGTGGAGTGGTGTTGCCTTGTGAGCCAGCTGCTGAGCCCAGGCAGTGTGATGGAGTGGTGTCTGGGACACAGCGTCATGAGTTTCGAAAGCGCAATGGGTTATGTTTCTACTGTGGTGATGCCTCTCATGCTATTTCAGTCTGCCCTAAGCGGGGAAGACGTTTTGCACGCTCAGTTGTCTTGGGTAGTGTTCAGACTAAGTTTTTATTAACTGTCACTCTGATATGCTCTCTGTCCTCATTTTCTGCTCAGGCTTTCGTTGATTCTGGAGCAGCTATTAACCTGATGGATTATGATTTTGCTAAACGTTGTGGATTTCCCTTGATACCCCTACAGAAGTCTATTCCCCTACTGGGGATCGATTCTACCCCTTTGGCTGAGAATAAACCCAGTTTTCTACTCAGGTGATAATGAGGGTTGAACCTGATCACCAGGAGTGCTGCAAATTTTGGTTCTATATAATCTGCATGACATTATCGTGCTGGGTTTCCCTTGGTTACAGTCTCATAATCCTGTTTTGGATTGGAAATCTGTGTCTGTAACCAGTTGGGGCTGCCAATGTGTTAATACCAACACTCCTGTTTTTTCTGCCTCCCCCCAGGCTGAGGATGTTCCTGACTTTTTGTTTGATTTTTCTGATGTGTTTAGCGAAAGTAAATCTGCATCCTTACCTCCCCATAGGAGCTATGACTGCGCTATTGAATTAGTGCCAGGTAGTAAATTCCCTAAGGGTCGCCTTTTTAACTTGTCTGTACCTGAACATGACGCTATGCGGTCTTATATCAAGGAATCATTGGAGAAGGGTCATATCAGACCATCCTCTTCACCCTTAGGTGCCGGTTTTTTTCTTTGTGGCCAAAAAAGATGGTTCATTAAGGCCGTGTATTGATTATCGTCTCTTGAACAATATTACTGTGAAATATCAATACCCGTTACCCTTGATTTCGACCTGTTTTCCAGGGTGAAAAACGCTACTTGGTTTACCAAGCTTGACCTCAGGGGGGCGTATAACCTTATTCGCATTAAGCACGGGGATGAATGGAAGACGGCATTTAACACCCCTGAGGGCATTTTGAGTACCTTGTGATGCCCTTTGGGCTCACTAATGCTCCTTCCGTCTTCCAGTCCTTCATGAATGACATTTTCAGGGATTTTGTGGACAAGTTTCTGATTGTTTATTTGGATGATATCTTGATTTTTTCTAATGACTGGGACTCTCATGTGAAACATGTTCGAACTGTATTCAGATTTTGAGAGAGAATGCTTGTATGTGAAGGGATCAAAGTGTCTTTTTGGCGTACAGAGGATCTCATTTCTGGGATTTCATTTTGTCCCCATCTGTTATTGAAATGGACCCGGTCAAGGTTCAGGCCATCTGTGATTGGGTCCAACCTACTTCATTAAAGGCTCTTCAGAGATTTTTGGGTTTTGCCAATTTTTATCGTAAATTTATTGGTAATTTCTTGTTATTGTTAAACCATTAACTGATTTGACCAGAAAGGGTTCTGATGTGGTGAATTGGCCTCCTGAGGCAGTCTCTGCATTTCAGGAACTTAAGCAGAGATTCACTTCTGCTCCTGTTCTACGGCAGCCTGATGTTTCTCTGCCATTTCAGGTGGAGGTTGATGCCTCTGAAATTGGGGCAGGTGCCGTTTTGTCCCAAAAAGATCCAGAGACCTCTAAAAGTAACCCTTGTGCCTTTTTCTCTCGAAAATTTTCTCCTACTGAACGTAATTATGACGTGGGTAATCGGGAGTTATTGGCCATGAAGTGGGCTTTTGAAGAGTGGAGACATTGGCTGGAGGGAGCCAAACATCAGGTGGTGGTCCTTACGGACCATAAGAATCTGGTCTATCTGGAATCTGCCAAGCGACTCAATCCTAGACAGGCCAGGTGGGCCTTGTTTTTCACACGTTTTAATTTTGTGGTTTCCTTCTTCTGGCACTAAAATGTTAGGCGGATCCCTCTCGAGGAGTTTCCTTGGGACTCCCGAGCTATTGACCCTTGTTATTTTGAAGGAGGGTTTGTGTTCTTTCCGCCATCTCGCCCAATTGAACTTGCTCTGGGGGGTGTAGGAGGATGGCCCGAGCGGCCCTGTTGAAAATTGTTTGTCCCGGACCATGGAAAAAAGGTTTGATGTCTGAGATTCATTGTTCCGCTTGGGGCATCCCGGAATTTTTGGTACCGAGACTTGGTTAGTCGGTCCTTTTGGGGCCTACCTTGTCTCGCGATGTCAGGGAATTTGTGCAGTCCTGCGGGACTTGCTCCGCTCCAAGCCTTTTTGCTTCCTCTAGTGGTTTGTTGAGCCATTGCCTGTGCCCAAGAGGCCCTGGACCCATTCTTATGGATTTCATTTCCGTCTTCCTTTTCTCAGAGAATGCCCCCATTGGGTAATTTGTGAAGGTTTTCCAAAATGATAATTTGCCATTACTAATTGCCTTCCTCCTCTGAATTGGTGGTTGTTCTTCAGCCGTGGTTCGTTTACACGCATTCCGGAACTTGTTCTGACAAGGAGTCCATTTGTTTCCAGATTTTGGGGACTTTTGTTCAAAAATGGGGCAATTGTCTTTCTCCCTCGGCATTTTCATCCCAGCCAAGGTCAAACTGGAGAACAAACCGACATTGGGATTATCTAAGTTTTGTGTCTCTGACAGGAGACGGGTCCTTTTTTGTTTGGCTGAGTTTGCTCTTAATAATAGGCTACTCTGCCCACTTTGATGTCTCCTTTTTCTGTAATTCGGGTTTCACCCTCGTTTTCTCAGGAAGACGGGGCTTCTGTGTCCAGGTGTTGATCTGTTGTTGAGCGATGGCAGATTTGGGACCAGGTGTGAGAGGTTTCCCTCCTCAGGAGAAGGCCAGGGTTTGCTACCGGCCCCTAGGAAAAACGAGGTCCTCGGGGTTTAAAGTGGGGACTTGTTTCTGGTTGTCCCTCAAAGAAATTCCTATAGGTACAATCTCCTAAATTTAAGCCCTAGGTTATTGGCCTTATAAGACATGGGATTTTAATCCGTTTCTTTTCGTTTGCTTTTCCAGGGACTTAAGTCCAAACGTGTTCCACAAGTCCTTTTGAAGAGGTTTGTTGAGCCAGTGGTTCCTCTGCTGTCCCCCCTGACCCTGTTTTGGTTGAGGCAATTGGAGTATGGGTTGAGAAAAATATTGGATTCCGTTTTTTTCTAGACAAGACCCAGTATTTGGTTAAAAGGAGAGGTTAGGCAGAAGATAATTCTTGGGTGTTTGCCTTCGGACACCATGCTAGGAGATTATCCGTGCGAATCAAAAACCCTCCGGGCCCTTTGCTCCAAAGAGGGTTGGTGACCCCCCTCAAGGGGGGGTTGTTGTGAATGGGTTTGGATGATTTCTGAGCGAGGGGCCCCCCGGTGGTTACAAGCGGTCTAGGGAGGATTGGGAATCAGGTTTTCTGATTGGTCTTATTTAAGGGAATCTTTTCCTCAGGTTGCCGGGACAATTTTTTGGGGTGAACCTTCTTTCCGTTTCCTTTTTGCCCGTGTCGGTCTGCATTCCTGTTTCAGATAAGACAATTTCTTATTGGGGTTTTTGCTAATTTTTGCTTTTTTCCGCCTTCTGTGGGGGCCTTTTTGGGGCCCCCCGGGGGCTTTTGCCCTCCAGTTTTAGTCCAGCCCCCGTTTTTGTGCTTTTTGCTTTTTCCATTTTTTTTGTGGCTGCTGTTTTGGGTTTCACCGAGAACTAAAATTTGGTGGGGGGTTTTGGGGGGTCAGGTGATTTTTTAAAATTTGAGAGTTTTTTTTTCAGGGTTTTCGGATTTTTTTTGTAAGTACCCTTCCTGTCCTTTTTATTTAGTAGTTTTTGGGGCCCCCGCGTTTGCTCATACTATTTTCTTTTTGTCAGTATTTCCTTGTCTAACCGCCCCTTTCATGTTTGGGGGTTTCTATTTTCTTTGGGGTTTGTCGGGGGGGATAGCTTTCCTTTTTTTTTTCTTTAGGTGTAGTTTGTTTCCGGGGTGACGGGGTCTGGCCATGTAGGAACGCTCAGGCGGCCCCTGTTGTGGTGGGGTTTCGGGACTGCAAACCAAATTTTTTCCCAAAGCCGGGGGATTTTTTTTTACCGCCCCATACCGAACATAAAGGCCCTCAAGGTTCAGGCCCAATTTTTTTGGATTTTGGGGGGGGCCAGCAACTTATTTTTTAAAGGTCTTCAAAATTTCTTGGGTTTTCCTTTTTTTTTTTTAAATTTTTTTTTTTTTCTCTGCTATTGTTAAACCCTTTTAAAGATTTTTACAAAGGGTTTGATGTGGTGAAAATTGGCCTCCTGGGCAGTCCTGCATTTCAGGATTAAACAAGATTCACTTCTGTCCTGTTTACGGAGCCTGATGTTTCTCACCATTTTGGGGAGGTTATGCCTCTGAAATTGGGGAGGTGCCGTTTTTGTCCCAAAAAAACCAGAGACCCTAAAAGTAACCCTTGTGCCTTTTTTCTCGAAAATTTTCTCCCCCCGAACGTAATTTGACGTGGGTTTTAAGGGTTATTAGCCCCGAAGTGGGCTTTTTGAAGAGTGGAGCATTGGCTGGAGGGAGCCAAAACATAGGTGGTGGTCTACGGGGCCTAAAATTATTTTTTTCGGAAAATTCCAAGGGACTTAATCCAGAAGGCCGGGGGGGGGGGCCTTAATTTTTCCCTTTTAATTTTGTGGTTTTATTTTTTGCCCAAAAAAAAATTAAGGCGGTGCCCCTCGGGGTTTCCGGCGGACTCCCTAGTTATTGATCTTTGTTATTTTGAAAGGGGTGT
>JARQOD010000001.1:552249387-552311281 GCA_033576555.1 Oophaga sylvatica | reverse complement strand
ATACTCCCAATTGTCGTCCACCCACAACCGGGTTTAAAGTTTTCCGGCGACTTTTTGTTCAACAAGGCACGGGACGGACACCCCAACAAAATGCCCCTCTTTCCCCAAAAGAAAAACCTTCTTTCCTGTGGCAACCGCCCAATCCCCCCCAAAATAGTCCCCCCCAACGCATAGGCTCCCCCAACAGAAAAGGGGGAACCTCAACAAAAGGGGATTTTAAGGGGTAGGTGGAGAAACAACAGGAGTGGGGTTACTCACCCCTCCCCGGAGCCGTCTACAGTAGGGATCCCCAGGGCCTACACCCCCCGTTGGAGGAAAAACATACTGACCAAACATCATTAATTTGTCAAAGCCCATAAAAAACGGGCTCCTAAGAGCTGGGTCATTCCACGAGTTCTGTGGCCCATTTACGGAATCGAAGAAAATTCCCCCGCCGGACATCCCCCTGCTGTTTTACGTAATTTTGCTCAGCAAAGAGACCCGACGGGGTCATCATATCCCAAACCCGGGGATAAAAAAATCGATCTACGACTGTAGAGCCGGGACCCGAGGAGGAAAACCCCCAGGATTGGGGGCCCCTTGTAGGAGGGGAAAAACAACCCACTCCTGCTTTTCACTCCCTGATGACGGGCCCGAAGGGGAAAATAAAATTTTTCATGCTCCCAAAGGAAAAAAAATTTGTCCCCCACCGGGGAACCTGTCCGGGAGAGCTACTTTATTAAAAATCGGTTTTGCTCCGAGGGAGACAAAACTTGGACTTAAATGCCGTCAGCCTGGAAAAAATCCCTGCAACTGCAGACCAGGGCTACTGGATCCATGGCAACTGGGAATAATTTTTATGGGCCAGTGAAAATGTCACGCGGTCTTATGATATGTGTACGATGTCAGTAAACTATTCTTAAAAGAACAACACTCTATACAACATATAGATTAGCAACATCAGCATGTAAATATAGAATAGATTTACCTGACACGATATCCGTTGAACTCAGGATTAATCTTGAGGACTTGATACACTGACACAGGAAAGAAGAGGACCGGGGGTCTAACCTGACCCTAAACTGGGGTCCTAACCAATCCCTCACCTTGGAGGTACTGATAATGGTTCAGAGGTCCAAGTCTCCAGCCTAACCCTGTCTCCTATCAGTCCCTGAACCCTGTAATCAGTCCTAAGAAGGATTCTGATTACCACCAAAGGGATATGGGCTGATCTCTGCTAAATACACAGATTAGAAATATAAGACAGACTGGAGAAAACACAGACTTGCATACACACTCAAACACAGAAGGAACATAAATGATCTGGGATATTAAACTCTAAGCAAGGTGAGCTTAAAACAACTAAGGAGCTCTTTAACTTAAGTCTATACAGATACAATCCTATCTGTGGTCTGCATGAAGAATTTCACTGGCAACTCCCAACACAGACAACCAGAGATTTAAAGGAAACCAATCAACAAATAATTAATTGCAGCCGGGAGAAACTGCACCCAGTCCCAGAACTGAGCACAGACAGAATTAACTCCCTAACTGCCAAACACAAAGAAACAGCAACTCAGCTGTGAGAAGTCAGAATGTGCAACCGCGACGATCTTCGTGGCGATGCACACATGACACCAGTGCTGTGGGGTCGGAGTCAGGGAAATGTCCTATAAATGTCTGTTCTGTTCCTGATCTAAGGATCTGGGCTTTTAGGTGAGATGAATCTGTGCTGCACTGTATGTACATGCTCAGTAGTGACCAGTGCTGTGGAGTCAGGAGTCAGGTAAATGTCCTATAAATGTCTGTTCTGTTCCTGATCTAAGGATCTGGGCTTTTAGTTGAGATGACTCTGTGCGCACTGTATGTACAGGCTCAGTAGTGACCAGTGCTGTGGGGTCAGGAGTCAGGAAAATGTCCTATAAATGTCTGTTCTGTTCCTGATCTAAGGATCTGGGCTTTTAGGTGAGATGAATCTGCTGCACTGTATGTACATGCTCAGTAGTGACCAGTGATGTGGGGTCAGGAGTCAGGGAAATGTCCTATAAATGTCTGTTCTGTTCGTGATCTAAGGATCTGGGCTTTTAGGTGAAATTAATCTGTGCTGCACTGTATGTACATGCTCAGTAGTGACCAGTGCTGTGGGGTCAGGAGTCAGGGAAATGTCCTATAAATGTCTGTTCTGTTCGTGATCTAAGAATCTGGGCTTTTAGGTGAAATGAATCTGTGCTGCACTGTATGTACATACTCAGTAGTGACCAGTGCTGTGGGGTCAGGAGTGAGGGAAATGTCCTATAAATGTCTGTTCTGTTCCTGATCTAAGGATCTGAGCTTTTAGGTGAGATGAATCTGTGCTGCACTGTATGTACATGCTCAGTAGTGACCAGTGCTGTGGGGTCAGGAGTCAGGGAAATATCCTATAAATGTCTGTTCCTGATCTAAGGATCTGGGCTTTTAGGTGAGATGAATCTGTGCTGCACTGTATGTACATGCTCAGTAGTGACCAGTGCTGTGGGGTCAGGAGTCAGGGAAATGTCCTATAAATGTCTGTTCTGTTCCTGATCTAAGGATCTG
Source organism: Oophaga sylvatica (assembly GCA_033576555.1). Taxonomy (NCBI): domain Eukaryota; kingdom Metazoa; phylum Chordata; class Amphibia; order Anura; family Dendrobatidae; genus Oophaga; species Oophaga sylvatica. The sequence goes on along the minus strand of JARQOD010000001.1, from coordinate 552,308,728 downwards.
GGCTTTTAGTTGAGATGAATCTGTGCTGCACTGTATGTACATGCTCATAGTGACCAGTGCTGTGGGGTCAGGAGTCAGGGAAATGTCCTATAAATGTCTGTACTGTTCCTGATCTAAGGATCTGGGCTTTTAGGTGAGATGAATCTGTGCTGCACTGTATGTACATGCTCAGTAGTGACCAGTGCTGTCGGGTAGGAGTCAGGGAAATGTCCTATAAATGTCTGTCCTGTTCCTGATCTAAGGGTCTGGGTTTTTAGGTGAGATGAATCTGTACTGCCCTGTATGTACATGCTCAGTAGTGACCAGTGCTGTGAGGTCGGAGTCAGGGAAATGTCCTATAAATGTCTGTTCTGTTCCTGATCTAAGGATCTGGGCTTTTAGGTGAGATGAATCTGTGCTGCACTGTATGTACATGCTCAGTAGTGACCAGTGCTGTGAGGTCGGAGTCAGGGAAATGTCCTATAAATGTCTGTTCTGTTCCTGATCTAAGGATCTGGGCTTTTAGGTGAGATGAATCTGTACTGCCCTGTATGTACATGCTCAGTAGTGACCAGTGCTGTGAGGTCGGAGTCAGGGAAATGTCCTATAAATGTCTGTTCTGTTCCTGATCTAAGGATCTGGGCTTTTAGGTGAAATGAATCTATGCTACAATGTATATACATGCTCAGTAGTGACCAGTGCTGTGGGGTCAGGAGTCAGGAAATGTCCTATAAATGTCTGTTCTGTTCCTGATCTAAGGATCTGGGCTTTTAGGTGAGATGAATCTGTGCTGCACTGTATGTACATGCTCAGTAGTGACCAGTGCTGTGGGGTCAGGAGTCTGGGAAATGTCATATAAATGTCTGTTCTGTTCCTGATCTAAGGATCGGGGCTTTTAGGTGAGATGAATCTGTGCTGCACTGTATGTACATGCTCAGTAGTGACCTGTGCTGTGGGGTCGGGAGTCAGGGAAATGTCCTATAAATGTCTGTTCTGTACCTGATCTAAGAATCTGGGCTTTTAGGTGAGATGAATCTGTGCTGCACTGTATGTACATGCTCAGTAGTGACCTGTGCTGTGGGGTCGGGAGTCAGGGAAATGTCCTATAAATGTCTGTTCCTGATCTAAGGATCGGGCTTTTAGGTGAGATGAATCTGTGCTGCACTGTATGTACATGCTCAGTAGTGACCTGTGCTGTGGGGTCGGGATCAGGGAAATGTCCTATAAATGTCTGTTCTGTTCCTGATCTAAGGATCTGGGCTTTTAGGTGAGATGAATCTGTGCTGCACTGTATGTACAGCTCAGTAGTGACCAGTGCTGTGGGGTCGGAGTCAGGGAAATGTCCTATAAATGTCTGTTCTGTACCTGATCTAAGAATCTGGGCTTTTAGGTGACATGAATCTGTGCTGCACTGTATGTACATGCTCAGTAGTGACCTGTGCTGTGGGGTCAGGAGTCAGGGAAATGTCCTATAAATGTTTGTTCTGTACCTGATCTAAGAATCTGGGCTTTTAGGTGAGATGAATCTGTGCTGCACTGTATGTACATGCTCAGTAGTGACCTGTGCTGTGGGGTCGGAGTCAGGGAAATGTCCTATAAATGTCTGTTCTGTACCTGATCTAAGAATCTGGGCTTTTAGGTGAGATGAATCTGTGCTGCACTGTATGTACATGCTCAGTAGTGACCTGTGCTGTGGGGTCGGGAGTCAGGGAAATGTCCTATAAATGTCTGTTCTGTTCCTGATCTAAGGATCTAGGCTTTTAGGTGAGATGAATCTGTGCTGCACTGTATGTGCATGCTCAGTAGTGACCTGTGCTGTGGGTCGGGAGTCAGGGAAATGTCCTATAAATGTCTGTTCTGTTCCTGATCTAAGGATCGGGGCTTTTAGGCGAGATGAATCTGTGCTGCACTGTATGTACATGCTCAGTAGTGACCTGTGCTGTGGGGTCGGGAGTCAGGGAAATGTCCTATAAATGTCTGTTCTGTTCCTGATCTAAGGATCTGGGCCTTTAGGTGAGATGAATCTGTGCTGCACTGTATGTACATGCTCAGTAGTGACCTGTGCTGTGGGTCGGGAGTCAGGGAAATGTCCTATAAATGTCTGTTCTGTTCCTGATCTAAGGATCTGGGCTTTTAGGTGAGATGAATCTGTGCTGCACTGTATGTACAGGCTCAGTAGTGACCAGTGCTGTGGGTCGGAGTCAGGGAAATGTCCTATAAAATGTCTGTTCTGTACCTGATCTAAGAATCTGGGCTTTTAGGTGAGATGAATCTGTGCTGCACTGTATGTACATGCTCAGTAGTGACCAGTGCTGTGGGGTCGGGAGTCAGGGAAATGTCCTATAAATGTCTGTTCCTGATCTAAGGATCGGGCTTTTAGGTGAGATGAATCTGTGCTGCACTGTATGTACATGCTCAGTAGTGACCTGTGCTGTGGGGTCGGGAGTCAGGGAAATGTCCTATAAATGTCTGTTCTGTACCTGATCTAAGAATCTGGGCTTTTAGGTGAGATGAATCTGTGCTGCACTGTATGTACATGCTCAGTAGTGACCTGTGCTGTGGGGTCGGGAGTCAGGGAAATGTCCTATAAATGTCTGTTCCTGATCTAAGGATCGGGGCTTTTAGGTGAGATGAATCTGTGCTGCACTGTATGTACATGCTCAGTAGTGACCTGTGCTGTGGGGTCGGGAGTCAGGGAAATGTCCTATAAATGTCTGTTCTGTTCCTGATCTAAGGATCTGGGCTTTTAGGTGAGATGAATCTGTGCTGCACTGTATGTACAGGCTCAGTAGTGACCAGTGCTGTGGGGTCGGAGTCAGGGAAATGTCCTATAAATGTCTGTTCTGTACCTGATCTAAGAATCTGGGCTTTTAGGTGACATGAATCTGTGCTGCACTGTATGTACATGCTCAGTAGTGACCTGTGCTGTGGGGTCAGGAGTCAGGGAAATGTCCTATAAATGTTTGTTCTGTACCTGATCTAAGAATCTGGGCTTTTAGGTGAGATGAATCTGTGCTGCACTGTATGTACATGCTCAGTAGTGACCTGTGCTGTGGGGTCGGAGTCAGGGAAATGTCCTATAAATGTCTGTTCTGTACCTGATCTAAGAATCTGGGCTTTTAGGTGAGATGAATCTGTGCTGCACTGTATGTACATGCTCAGTAGTGACCTGTGCTGTGGGGTCGGGAGTCAGGGAAATGTCCTATAAATGTCTGTTCTGTTCCTGATCTAAGGATCTAGGCTTTTAGGTGAGATGAATCTGTGCTGCACTGTATGTGCATGCTCAGTAGTGACCTGTGCTGTGGGGTCGGGAGTCAGGGAAATGTCCTATAAATGTCTGTTCTGTTCCTGATCTAAGGATCGGGGCTTTTAGGCGAGATGAATCTGTGCTGCACTGTATGTACATGCTCAGTAGTGACCTGTGCTGTGGGGTCGGGAGTCAGGGAAATGTCCTATAAATGTCTGTTCTGTTCCTGATCTAAGGATCTGGCTTTTAGGTGAGATGAATCTGTGCTGCACTGTATGTACATGCTCAGTAGTGACCAGTGCTGTGGGGTCGGGAGTCAGGGAAATGTCCTATAAATGTCTGTTCTGTACCTGATCTAAGAATCTGGGCTTTTAGGTGAGATGAATCTGTGCTGCACTGTATGTACATGCTCAGTAGTGACCAGTGCTGTGGGGTCAGGGAAATGTCCTATAAATGTCTGTTCTGTTCCTGATCTAAGGATCTGGGCTTTTAGGTGAGATGAATCTGTGCTGCACTGTATGTACATGCTCAGTAGTGACCAGTGCTGTAGGGTCAGAGACGGAAATGTCCTATAAATGTCTGTTCTGTTCCTGATCTAAGGATCTGTGCCTTTAGGTGAGATGAATCTGTGCTGTACTGTATGTACATGCTCAGTAGTGACCAGTGCTGTGGGGTCAGGAGTCAGAGAAATGTGCTATAAATGTCAGTTCTGTTCCTGATCTAAGGATCTGGGCTTTTAGGTGAGATGAATCTGTGCTGCACTGTATGTACATGCTCAGTAGTGACCAGTGCTGAGGGTCAGGAGTCAGGGAAATGTCCTATAAATGTCTGTTCTGTTCCTGATCTAAGGATCTGGGCTTTTAGGTGAGATGAATCTGTGATGCACTGTATGTACAGGCTCAGTAGTGAGGCAGTGATGTGGGATCAGGAGCCAGGGAAATTGAGGAGTAGGAGGTTTGGCTTATGGACTCCACAGTCCTGGCTGTAACCATACAGAAAATTAGCACTAATTCCACTTTGTGTTCTGGCACCCTTAAGGCACTGTCACACTTAGCGATCGCACCAGCGATCACGACAACAACACGACCTGGCGAGATCGCTGGTGCGATCGCTATGTGATCGCTAGTAAGATTCCAAACACATCTCATCAGCGATATGTATAACGACCTCTGCGGTCGTTGGGAAAACCTAGTCCCACCTGCGATGCTGGTGAAGTCGTTCATAAAGGGTGTCACACTCAGCGATTCAGGCTCACCAGCGGGACACCAACGACCAAAAAACGGCTCAGAACGTTCATAAGCGATAAACGACATCTCAGCAGGGGCCACATCGCTGCTACATGTCACACACAGCTAAGTCGCTAACGAGATCGCTACTGCGTCATAAAATCGGAGACGTATTAGCGATCTCGTTTACTGTGACAGTACCTTTAGGGTTTGTTCACACATTAGATCAAATTCAATAGCTGCTAACAAGAGGAGCCACATCCGAAGTCTGATGCTTTTTGACGTGGATATGCCGCAGATCTACATGAGGATTAGCCCTATCGTAATACAATCAGGCTAACCTGCGACTTTTTCATGGAAATTCAGCAGTAACATGTAAATAGGATATAAAATATAATATTGACTTGCAGAAATTTAATACAATGGATTAGAACTTTGGTACAAATTAAAGCCCTACATCCACATAATATGAAATAAAGGGTCACAATATTTTATCCTGGATTATATAGCTTGGAAACAAAAGCCAACACAAATGAGCTATACATGTCTCAACGCAAGTGGAAAGTCATTCAGGAAACCAGTTAGTGTGGGGCTGTAGATAAGTTGAAAGCAGTTCCATAAATAAACTTTAATAATAACTGATGGTAGCAGACATAAGACTTCCAAGTTCTCTGAGAACTTAAGGTAAAACAAAACAAAAAAAACTCATTAGATATTTTTATTAGCCAGTTTTAATTTTAAAAGCCACAAACCTCAGAAGCGCTTTGTAGGCACATTGGCAACTTACTATCTGAGATTTCTCTAAACTCGTTTTGCGATACAAAAAAAAATTGAAAAACTACATTTAATGAACGATCCTCAAAAATAACAGAATCCTGCATGAATGTCAGGTTCGCCAATACCCATTGAGCTTTGCCTGGAAATTACTCACTGTACAGAGCAGCATATTTTGGATTGTACAGCGGAAGTTTGCAAAGTTAAAAAATGAAGGCCATGTAGAAAAAGGAACAACATTTGTGGATGCTTCACAAGGAAGCATTTTAATTTACAGAAGTTTTTTTTAAAGCCAACACTATAAAATGAAACATTAAAAGTGACACTATCCTCAAATTCCAATGACCAGGGGAAAAGCTGGGGACAGTGTATGCCGTTTTCTCCGAGAGTGAGATAAAGCAGTGACCGATACACTGACAGAGCGCTGGGTAAGCGTATCCAACTCCTTCCTCACAGTTCTGCAGACATCCTGCAAGTGTGACACACCCTGCTAGGTCCGGCGTCAAATGTACAAACCTCATGAAGTCATTATACATGCTGCAGTCACTTGTATGGGCACTTGTCAGCTCCCTGATGTGCTTGTTCCAGGGTTTGTCCCTACACCAGCTCATAGAAACGATGTAAAAGGGATTTTCTGGCACTGCTCACCTCCAGATTGCGGATATCACGTCTGTACATACCTGCATGGATGTATGGTCGATTGATAGGTATCGAGCACGGTCCCTATTCTGATTAAATGAAACGGCCGGTATTGTGCACCTGTCAAATCCCGCAGCTATCTGCGGACACAATGTGATCAGTTACCTGCTAATGAGGAAAAACCCTTTTAACACCCAATTGCTAATGCATTCATATTTTTCCAGGACTAACAACAGATGCTCCAGATTTGATTTGCCATTAGAAATCTAGTAAATCAGACAGGGCAGGGGAGTGGAGGGATAATAGGCTTACTGGGGAAAAGCAAAGTCAGAAACAATACATTTGCAACCCAGTCAAAACGGAGGGATAGACGAAAGTCACAAATGAGGTCATCCCACTCCGACTTGTAGATTACCTATAAATAGGTATACATCATTTTATAGAACACAAAAAGAGTAGGCAGAACAGACTAAGGATACGCTTTCATGTCTAGCTTAGATCCTACATAAAGCCTACTTGTATTTTTTAACAGGATACGTGGTAGATTCACAAAAGGGTTGACCCCCATCATCATTCAATGGAGCCAGTCTGTGACCTTTTTTGGCGCAAAATTTTATAGGATGTTATGGCGCATGGGCTGTTTTTATTATTCAAGAAAAAAAACTTATTGAAGCAACTGACAATACAAACATCAAAAAAGTGAAAATTACATTAGTAATGTAATCCACAATCACAAAAACAATGCTATACAGAATCCCCGTTAATTACACCGAGATAAACTCCTCCCCCAGAAAGCAGGGCTTTGGAGTCAGAGCCCATTTTGGTGGAGTCGGAGTCTAACAGAGGAATCCACCGGGGTGTGCAGAAAGGGGAAGAAACCAAAACAGGGAAGGATAAGGAATTACCAAGCTTACATACCAAACATTTGCTTATAACTACTCCAGCACTCCTAATATCAACTTCTCTCCCTGCTTTAGCCATGCAGCAAAAATCTAACTGACAAAGATTAGTAATAGTGACCAGATTACAGGTCGGAAAGTATTCAGACCCCTTTACATTTTTCACTCTTTGTTTCATTGCAGCCATTTGGTAAATGCAAAAAAATTCATTTATTCTCATTAATGTACACTCTGCACCTCATCTTGACTGATAAAAACCAGAAATGTAGAAATTTTTGCAAATTTATTAAAAGAAAAACTGAAATATCACATGGTCTTAAGTATTCAGACCCTTTGCTCAGACACTCATATTTACGTCACATGCTGTCCATTTCCTCGTGATCCTCCTTAAGATGGTTCTACTCCTTCATTGGAGTCCAGTTGTGTTTAATTAAACTGATAGGACTTTATTTGTAAAGGCACACACCTGTCTATATAAGACCTCACAGTGTATGTCAAACCAAATGAGAATCATGAGGTCAAAGGAACTGGCCAAGGAGCTCAGAGACAGAATTGTAGCAAGGCACACATATGGGCAAGGTTACAAAGGAATTTCTGCAGTACTCAAGGTTCCTAAGAGCACAGTCACCTCCATAATCCTTAAATGGAAGAAGTTTGGGACCACTAGAAGTCTTCCTAGACCTGGCAATCCAGCCAATCTGAGCAATCGTGTAAGAAGAGCCTTGGTGAGAGAGGTAAAGAAGAATCCCAAGATCACTGTGGCTGACCTCCACAGATGCAGTAGGGAGATGGGAGAAAGTTCCACATAGTCAACTATCACTGCAGCCCTCCACCTTTTATGGCAAAGTGGCCCGATGGAAGCCTCTCCTCAGTGAAAGACATATGAAAGCCAGCATAGAGCTTGCTAAAAAAAAAAACACATGAAGGACTCCCAGACTAGAATAAATAAGATTCTCTGGTCTGATGAGACGAAGATAGAACTTTTTGGTGATAATTCTAAGCGGTATGTGTGGAGAAACACAGGCACTGCTCATCACCTGCCCAATACAATCCCAACAGTGAAACATGGTGGTGGCAGCATCATGCTATAGGGGTGTTTTTCAGCTCCAGGGACAGGACGACTGGTTGCAATTGAAGTAAACATGAATGCGGCCAAGTACAGAGATATCTTGGATGAAAACATCTTCCAGAGTGACTTGGCCGAAGGTTCACCTTGCAACAAGACAATGACCTCAAGCACACAGTTAAAATAACAAAAGAGTGGCTTCAGACCAACTCTGTGACCATTCTTGACTAGCCCAGCCAAAGCCCTGAGCTAAATCCAATTGAGCACCTCTGGAGAGACCAGCCCCCAGCTGCCTTCTCCCTGCACTCCCCTCGTTGACTGACAGGGTTTTCCTCATGTATATAGGAAGAGACCTGCTGATCACCTGGAGCAGGGTGTGCAGAAGCAGCCCATACTACGACTCTCCTTATGGTCCCAGGCCAGCTCTCCAAATGGTTTTCTCTGAAACGCTGCAGTGTTTCAGAGGAAAACATAGATGGCAGCATTCATGCAGCATATCATTTGGGCAGCATGAATCGGTTGACAGGCTTCTTTTAATTAACCCAATCTCAGTAAATGCACTGCGGTATTGCTATGTGTACAAGGTCTTTTCACCCTGTGCAACAAATGTCACAGTGCATATGAACTTACACACCCTCAGTATCATAGATAAACCCAGTATAACCTCAAGTGGGAAGATGGAAAGCAGGGACATTACTTCAGAGATCCAACTAAGTACACAAAGACCATTGAGAAATCATAAAAGTTATGTCCTACATTTATAAAGCAATTTAGCAGTGATAAGCACCTCGCCTCAGGTGGCAGCCTACAAATTCGCTGGCTTTGTTGTAGGGGAAGGGGAACTTTAGTAGGCTCACCAACATTGAGGCTAGGTCTAGACTGTTTGCAGCCATTATTGGGCACATACCTCTTGAGCAGTCAGGATGGATGCCGAAGCTGTCCACCATAAGGACCCACTGTAATAAAACACACACTGCATGGCTAGTGCACATACGTAGTGTGCACTTGGCCTAAGAACGCACAACTCTGGAAAGCTGCTGCCCCTGCTTGACCATGATACTGGACTGGAGCTGTGAAAGTTGTGCTCCTCATTCCCAACTTTCATCCTTTCCTCCCAATATTAAGCTTCAAGTTGTGGCTGGAACCAGTGCCTTGCCATCCATATGTAACAGATTAAAAAGTGCAAGACAGCAGTGTAAGCGACAATGCTGTAATGACCAGAAGCAACGCTATGAGAACTAACCAGCAGTCATTTACTGACTATGATCCCGAAGCTCTGTGCTTTGTGGTCGGTGCAGGATCAGGTTTCTCATCCACACACAGCACCGACCAACGAGTCCGGAGAGCCGGGATCTCAGCCAGTAAATCACTGCCTCCCATTATTACACACATTGGAATGGATTTGACTCCATTTAGCTTATAATCTATTACATTGAGCAGATAATATAGTGACTGCAGCGTGAACTAATATGAAAGCACTGAACGAATCTAGGCTGCTCTGACCCATGACCTGTACATCCTCCTACATCTGCTGCACTTTATTAATGGACTGATACCTAAATTATGTTGCATGACTATTACACATCTGGCCTTAGGGGACTTATATTTTGCCTTAACATTTTTGTACCCTAAACCACTAGCATACTGTTATAGTGACGCGTTTCGATAGCAAAGCGATCTTTATCACAGCTGTGATAAAGATCGCTTTGCGATTAAAACGCATCGCTATAGTCCATCTGCATGGGCCTGGTTCAGAACCACAGTACATGTTTTCAGAAGATTTGAATAAATTCTGATTTTATTGAAGGAGCTGGAACAGTTTAAAGTTTTTTCTATTTATATTAACATGAAGATTGGATGGAGTTCCGTGCTCCTGCTGTAGCTGCCGGTGAGCTGGCTTTTCTCCCTTTATGAACTACATACTGTTATAGTGCTGGGATTTAGCGCAAAACTATCAGGAGTGCTCGGTCATTGCATTAAACGTCAAATGGAGTTTGTATAGAGCACACGCGGTATATAAAGTGAGCAGGTATCAGGAGGGGCATAGTGTGCAGATAAAGCCCAGGCCGGGGTATCAGGAGTGGCATAGTGTGCAAATAAATCCCAGGCCGGGGTATCAGGAGGGGCATAGTGTGCAGATAAAGCCCAGGCCAGGGTATCAGGCGCGGCATAGTGTGCAGATAAAGCCCAGGCTAGGGTATCAGGAGCGGCATAGTGTGCAGCTAAAGCCCAGGCCAGGGTATCAGGAGCGGCAAAGTGTGCAGATAAAGCCCAGGCCAGGGTATCAGGAGCGGCATAGTGTGCAGATAAAGCCCAGGCTAGGGTATCAGGAGCGGCATAGTGTGCAGCTAAAGCCCAGGCCAGGGTATCAGGAGCGGCAAAGTGTGCAGATAAAGCCCAGGCCAGGGTATCAGGAGCGGCATAGTGTGCAGATAAAGCCCAGGCCAGGGTATCAGGAGCGGCATAGTGTGCAGCTAAAGCCCAGGCCAGTGCATCTCACTATGCTGCAGGACTCTTCGGTAATTTACATCTATGTGCACCATATGCAAACTTATTTTTTTAAATAATGCTGTAACGGAGTTGAAACTGGTATTTTAAAAGGGGTTTTCCAGGCAGTCAAAGTATAGGCAGTTACTATACACTGTTGTCAATTACTTAAGAATCAAAGTGCAATATGCACACTGTCAGGATTTCCCTGTGTTTGCAGCAAATGCGAGTTTTGATTATTTGCCCCATTTCATTTTTCAACTAAGGCAGCAGAAAAGCTAGAATTGGCCCTATAAAGAAGCTACGGCCAGTTTTTGGAGTCCGCTATGTTAAGGGATGAAGCTTGACAATTATTCCAAATTGTACTAATTTCTTAAAAATAATTATTCGGGCAACTTTACTCCTGCTCATATTATACACCCAGAAGAAGGCAGTAGCTGAAACGTGTGTTGGGGCTGGCACCATCACCCACAAGAGGTAATGCTTGTACTTTATTGATCTTTTGTTGTTTGGATGTCTTGTACTTTCCTTTGGGAATATCATGACTACATGATGGCCCTTACTTTAGATGTATTACTTTGGAAAGTTATTTATAATATATGACCTATTGTGTACAGCCTCTATTCGCTAAATTGTGGATTTGGTGCCATTTTGTGATTTCCCACTTTAACCTTGTCGGTCATTTCTGTTTTTCTTTAATCAATAAAATTTGTACTTTTTAAATTATTTTTTGGTTCATGTGTACATTTTTTCTCTCGGTTATCTTCATATTATGCCCGTAGACTATTACAAAATATACAATGGTGGAACACTATTTTAAATCATACTCCAAAGTCAACCATCTCAAAAAGCGATTTTCTTTTTGTAATCAGGTTTTCAACACAGATAAAATACATTACACGTAATATCTGTCATAGATATGGTACAGTACCTCAAGCACAGGTCCAGCGCCCAATATGGTTCTCTCCACGCCGCTGGCATAGCCCTTCTGACTCAGTGCAGTCAGACAGTGTATCAGGAAATTGGTACTTTGGGTCTTTCCAGAGCCGCTCTCTCCAGAGATCACTATGCATTGATTAACTCTTTTCTTCAACATTGTATGATAAGACACATCCGCAATAGCAAAAATGTGGGGCTCCAATTTACCCAGCTGGTGGTTGTCATACATTTTGACATACTTGGGGTTATAGATAGGTAGAAATTTGAAAGGATTAATAGCTATCAAAATACTTCCTGCATACGTGTAGATCTTTTGTTTTAGAAACCGAACTTTTAAGTTTCTCAGAATGGTTGACTCTGTTAAATTGGGCAAGTTACATAAATCATTGTAGTCCTCCTGGGGGGCGGGAAGAAACCCCCTTTCCACAAGCCTTCTTGCTGCTTCCTCTTCGGAGACATGAGGGAGATGGGCATATTTAATGGTCCCATCCTGATTCTTCTCTTGGAGCAGGAAATAGTACCCATCTGCCTGTGAATGCCTATTATGGGCTTTTCGTGGCCACAGACGCACCCTCTGCACTGGGGAGTCATTGGCATCTAGAACCCACTCTTCTCCTCCAAATTCTTTCACTTCCGTCAAGACATAGGTTTTAGAAGCTTCCAGACAAAGAGCAGCAACTGCGTTTTTGATGACGTCCGAAGCAGAAGATTCCTTTGTGGCTGAAACGGCGCAACAGTTGGAGTCTTCATGAGAAAGTTTGGAATAAATGTACAGATTGTACAATGCCTTGTCATCACCGGCATCATTTTTTAAACTCATTCTGTGTCCGTCCTTCCTTCTGCATGCCTAGTACCAAACAGCGGGATTCAGCATCTGCAAGACAATAGAGAAAAAGCTTTACAAGGGTTTGTAGAGTAACTGGCAATTCCAACAGGTAACTATGGAGAAGACGAGCATGTCCACACACACGTTAGCGAATCTCACTTTGTGTTGTTACAAAGTGAGAATACCCATTTACCTCAACCGATTTACAAGCTAGCCAACTGATATTCATTTACTGGCCATACATGGGCTGACACGACGATCATTCCTTCCCCATACAACATCCATGTTATCCGCAGCACATGCCCCATTTATACAGGGTGAGGTATGCTGCCGACAAAAATTATTTTTATGTCGACATAAACAATATATGGCAGTCCAGCCAATATATGAGCAATCTGTCAATTTGCAGCATGCTTACATGGGTTGGGTCTATGTTTGGCTCGATCGCTGAATATCGATGCCTGTGTAAATAAGTTTGTAAGGGTCTATTTATACCTGCCGACTGTCAGCACTAAGCGACTGCCAATCAGCTATTTGTTTGTTGATCAGTGGTCATTTAATAGCCAGTTTACACAGGCAGACCCCTGCTCAGATGTGCGCTGAACTGTCTGAAATAGTGCTGCCATTGTTCTTGACAGCATAGGCCCTGTTTACACGGGACGATGGGCTTCTGGTAACAATGCAAAGTAAAATCGTCAGCCTGTATCAATGTGAACTACTGTTTCTAGGAACGCCCATTCACAAATTGTACAGTGCAAGTGGACCTTGGGCTGCAGACATTTAATTACATGTAAAATATATTTTATTCCACAAAATCCTGTACACCTTAGGATATTAAAATAAATGTCACAATAATCATTTCAAATAGTGGTACTTTTATGTGTAATATAATAGAAAATATATGGAGAAATACTAGTACTATACAGTGGGTTCGGAAAGTATTCAGACCCCTTTAAATTTTTCACTCTGTTTCATTGCAGTCATTTGTTAAATGCAAAAAAGTTCATTTTTTTCTCATTAATGTCCACTCTGCACCCCATCTTGACTGAAAAAAACAGAAATGTAGACATTTTTGCAAATTTATGAAAAAAGAAAAACTGAAATATCACATGGTCATAAGTATTCAGACCCTTTTGTCACACACTCATATTTACGTCACATGCTGTCCATTTCCTTGTGATCCTCCTTGAGATGGTTCTACTCCTTCATTGGAGTCCAGCAGTGTTTAATTAAACTGATAGGACTTGATTTGTAAAGGCACATACCTGTCTATATAAGACCTCATAGCTCACAGTGCATGTCAGACTAAGGAGAATCATGAGGTCAAAGGAACTGGCCAAGGAGCTCAGAGACAGAATTGTGGCAAGGCACAGATCTGGCCAAGGTTACAAAAGAATTTCTGCAGTACTCAAGGTTCTTAAGAGCTCAGTAGCCTCCATTATCCTTAAATGTCAGAAGTTTGGGACCACCAGAAGTCTTCCTAGACCTGGCCGTCCAGCCAAACTGAGCAATCGTGGGAGAAGAGCCTTGGTGAGAGAGGTAAAGAAGAACCGCAAGATCACTGCGGCTGAGCTCCACAGGTGCAGTAGAGAGATAGGAGTTAAGGGTATGCCACACTAAGCGAGATCGCTAACGAGATCGCTACTGCGTCACCATTTATGACGCAGTAGCGATCTCGTTAGCGACTTAGCTGTGTGACATGTAGCAGCGATGTGGCCCCTGCTGAGATGTCGCTGATCGCTTATGAACGTTCTGAGCCGTTTTTTGGTCGTTGGTGTCCCGCTGGTGAGCCTGAATCGCTGAGTGTGACACCCTTTATGAACGACTTTACCAGCGTCGCAGGTGGGACTAGGTTTTCCCAACAACCGCAGAGGTCGTTATACAGATCGCTGATGAGTTGTGTTTGGAATCACAGATCGCTGATGAGTTGTGTTTGGAATCACAGATCGCTGATGAGATGTGTTTGGAATCTAACTAGCGATCACATAGTGATCTCGCCAGGTTAAGTCATTGTCGTGATCGCTGGTGCGATCGCTAAGTGTGGCAGTGCCCTAAGTTCCACAAAGTCAACTATCACTGCAGTCTTTCACCAGTCAAGCCTTTATGGCAGAGTGGCCCGAGGAAGCCTCTCCTCAGTGCAAGACATATGAAAGACCACATAGTTTGCTAAATAAACACTCCAGGACTCCCAGACTATGAGAAATGAAATTCTCGGGTCTGATGAGACGAAGATAGAATTCTTTGGCCCTGAGGAATTAGCAGATTTGCCACGAAACGCGTCGGCACAAAGCTTTCAAGAATATCTCTGTCCTTGTGTGGTCAGCGCGGATACATTGAAAAACCCGGTCTTTTTCTTCCTTCTCTGTGACATTGGCATCTACGTCTGCAGCGACCACTGGTTCCTTTCACATTCTGCAAGGGGTAGTGACTGTTCACAACCTGTAAAAGGTAAGTGCACCAACCGTGTATTGTCACCCAAAATATCACTTTTATCGCCCTATGTGCGCTCTCTTTCTTTAATCTCCTCAGTGCAAGACATATGAAAGCCAGTATAGAGTTTGCTAAAAAAAAAACAAAAAAAAAACACATGAAGGACTTCCGGATTATGAGAAATAAGATTCTCTGGTCTGATGAGACAAAGATAGAAATTTTTGGTGATAATTTTAAGTGGTACATGTGGAGAAAACCAGGCATTGCTCATCACCTGCCCAATACAATTCCAACAGTGAAACATGGTGGTGGCAGCATCATGCTACGAGGGTGTTTTTCAGCTGAAGGGACAGGACGGCTGGTTGCAACTGAAGGAAACATGAATGCGGCCAAGTACAGAAATGTACTGGATTAAAACCTCTTCCAGAGTTCTCTGGACCTCAGACTTGGCTAAAGGTTCACATTCCAACAAGACAATGACCCTAAGCACACAGCTAAAATAACAAAGGAGTGGCTTCAGGACAACTCTGTGACCATTCATGACTGGCCCAGCCAGAGCCCTGACCTAAACCCAATTGAGCATCTCTGGAGAGACCTGAAAATGGCTGTCCACCAATGTTCACCATCCAACCTGACGGTAATGGAGAGGATCTGTATAAAGAATGGCAGAGGATCCCCAAATCCAGGAGTGAAAAACGTGTTACATCATTCCCAAGAACACTCATGGCTGTATTAGCTCAAAGGGGTGCTTCTACTCAATACTGAGCAAAGGGTCTGAATACTTATGACCATGTGATATTTCAGTTTTCCTTTTTTACTAAATTTGAAAAAATTTCTACATTTCTGGTTCTTTTCAGTCAAGATGGGGTGTTGAGTGCACATTAATGAGAAAAAAATGAATTTTTTTGAATTAGAAAAAAATTCACTTTTTTGAATTTACCATATGGCTGCAATAAAACAAAAAGAGCGAAAAAATTTAAAGCGGTCTGAATACTTTTCGTACCCATTGTAGATTACACTATACAAAATTACCGTATATACTCGTGTATAAGCCGAGATTTTCAGCACATTATTTTGTGCTGAAAATGCCCCCCTCGGCTTATACACAAGTCAGACATCAATACTCATCCACCATCACTGGATCTCCATCCTCCCTGCATCTCCGTTGTCCCAGGCCGGCAGCTCTTCCTGCTTGTTTCTGTGCAGAGCGGTCATGTGACCCCGCTCATTAAGGTAATGAATATGGACGTGTCTCCACTCCCATAGGCGGAGCGCATATTCATTACCTTAATGAGCGGGGTCACATGACCGCTCTGCACAAGAACAAGCAAGAAGAGCTGCCGGCCCCAGGACAATGAAGGGAGGATCGAGATCCAGCGAAGTCAGGAGGGTGAGTGGGGGGACAATGGTACTGTTCATAGGGGCCCTTGGGCACTATTTGTTCATGTGTACCCTCTGGAACTGTTTATGGGGACAACTGACACTGTTTATGGGGGTATTCTGGCATTGCTTATGTCTACTCTGACACTGTTTATTGGGGCACTCTAGTACTGTTTATGTGTACTGTCTGACACTGTCTATGGGGACAATATGACACTGTTTCGGGACATTATTGCACTGTTCATGGGGGCAATCTGGCACTTATGTATATTCTCGAGGACTGCTTACGTGCACTGTCTGGCGCTGTTTATATGGACAACCTGACACTGCTCATGTGTACAGTCATGGCCAAAAGTTTTGAGAATGACACAAATATTAATTTTTACAAAGTCTACTGCTTCACATTTTCTAATGGCAATTTGTATATACTCCAGAATGTTATAAAGAATGATCAGCTTAACAGCAATTACTTGCAAAGTCAATATTTGGCTAGAAAATGAACTTTATCCCCCAAAACACATTTCAATATCATTGCAGCCCTGCCTTAAAAGGACCACATAACCTCTTTTCAGTGATTGCTCCATTAACACAGGTGTGGGTGTTGATGAGGACATGGCTGGAGATCAATCTGTCATGATTAAGTAAGAATGACACCACTGGACACTTTAAAAGGAGGCTGGTGCTTGGCATCATTGTTTCTCTTCTGTTAACCATGGCTATCTCTAAAGAAACACGTGCAGTCATCATTGCAATGCACAAAAATGGCCTAACAGGGAAGAGTATCGCAGCTAGAAAGATTGCACCTCAGTCAACAATCTATCGCATCATCAAGAACTTCAAGGAGAGAGGTTCCATTGTTGCCAAAAAGGCTTCAGGGCGCCCAAGAAAGACCAGCAAGCGACAGGACCGTCTCTTAAAAGTGTTTCAGCTGTGGGATAGGGCTACCAGCAGTGCAGAGCTTGCTCAGGAATGGCAGCAGGCAGGTGTGAGTGCATCTGCATGCACTGTGAGGCGGAGACTCTTGGAGCAAGGCCTGGTCTCAAGGAGGGCAGCAAAGAAGCCACTTCTCTCCAGAAAAACATCATGGACAGACTGATATTCTGCAAAAGGTACAGGCAGTGGACTGCTGAGGACTGGGGTAAAGTTATTTTGTCTGATGAATCCCCTTTTCGATTGTTTGGGACATCAGGAAAACGCCTCATTTGGAGAAGACAAGGTGAGCGCTACCACCAGTCTTGTCTCATGCCAACTGTTAAGCATCCTGAAATCATTCATGTGTGGGGTTGCTTCTCAGCCAAGGGAATCGGCTCTCTCACAGTCTTGCCTAAAAACACAGCCATGAATAAAGAATGGTACCAGAATGTCCTCCAAGAGCAACTTCTCCCAACCCTCCAAGAGCAGTTTGGCGATCAACAATGCCTTTTCCAGCATGATGGAGCACCTTGCCATAAAGCAAAGGTGATAACTAAATGGCTCAGGGAACAAAACATAGAGATTTTGGGTCCATGGCCTGGAAACTCCCCAGATATTAATCCCATTGAGAACTTGTGGTCAATCATCAAGAGATGGGTGGACAAACAAAAACCTAAAAATTCTGACAAAATGAAAGCATTGATTGTGCAAGAATGGACTGCTATCAGTCAGGATTTGGTCCAGAAGTTGATTGAGAGCATGCCAGGGAGAATTGCAGAGGTCCTGAAGAAGAAGGGTCAACACTGCAAATATTGACTTGCTGCATAAACTCATTCTAACTGTCAATATAAGCTTTTGTTACTCATATGTTTGCAATTATTATATTTCAATCTGTGATAAAAACATCTGTCAAACACACAAAAAAACCAGAGGGCACCAGATCATGGGAAAATATAATATTTATGTCATTCTCAAAACTTTTGGCCATGACTGTACTGTCTGACACTGTTTATGGGGCACTCTGGTACTGTTATATGTATTCTTTGGTATTGTTGGTGTGTACACTCTGAATGCTTATGGGGGCGCTCTGGTATTATGTGTACTCCCTGACTGGTTAGGGGCGCTCTGGTATTATGTGCACTCCCTGACAGCTTATGGGGGCGCGCTGGTATTATGTGTACTCCCTGACTGCTTATGGGGGCGCTCTGGTATTGTTATTGGATGAGGGGGACAATGCATACCCGGCTTATACTCGAGTCAATAAGCTTACTCAGTTTTCTGTGGCAAAATTAGGTGCCTCAGCTTATAATTGGGTCGGCTTATACTCGAGTATATAAGGTACTCCAAGGGTGAAAAAAGCCTCCTTTTGGGTGCCATCTCGCTGCCCCCAAAATAGCATTGTCCCAGTAGTTTTCTGACTAATGTAGGAATGGGGAAATCCAACTGTTACCAGTGAAACAAAACATTTTAGGCAACTGTACAAAGCAAAACTCCAGAGTACTTAGGACAATGCAATAGCCTCCAATAAAGTATTGGAATAGAAAATGGCTAAAAAAAAAAAAAAAAAAAAAAAAAAAAAAACAGAAGCAACACAAATACACAATACAGTAGCACCATTGTAGTAATAAGTCATGGATCACTATATACGGAATACTGAAAACTTCAGGGTTTCTGATCAATCAGTTAATTTTCATCAAAACCAAAACCTGCTCGCCGCATATCAGAAAAGTAAACCACTGTCAAACATTTCATTCTCCGGTGTCCTGTAATGTACTCTCTTTCTAACCTTAACATGCAAGAGAAAAAAAATTGTAATTTACGATTAAAACGTGATGTCAAGTCAAAGCACATTAAAATAACCAAGAGTGGGGAGACTTTGGGAGCACTCTAGTCTTCCTAGGGATAAAAAGCCAATTCGGGAGTGACTGAGCTGGAACATCAATAATGAATATAATAAGCCACTGGCGGAAATGGCAAATTACTTTCATGATACCATGACTGACGTTAGAAAGCACATGACGTAAAAAAAAAAGTCACAGAAGATATCCTGCCACAATTGCTCACGTCCAGGAGATATATATATATATATATATATATATATATATATATATATTTATAGATATATACAGTACACACCAAAAGTTTGGACACACCTTCTCATTCAACAATTTTTCTGTATTTTCATGACTGAAAATTGTAGAATCACACTGAAGACATCAAAACTATGAATTAACACATGTGGAATTATACATTACACTTTACAAAAAAGTGTGAAACAACTGAAAATATGTCTTATATTCTAGGTTCTTCAAAGTAGCCACCTTTTGCTTTGATTACTGCTTTGCAAGCAGAAAAGGTGAACGGATGGACTCTACATGCCTGGTTCCCACTGTGAAGCATGGAGGAGGTGGTATGATGATGTGGGGGTGCTTTGCTATTATATATATATATAATAAAAAAATAAAAATAAAAAATCGCCAGATTCTGAATAATCCCTCAAACTAAACCTCTCTCTACAGGAGCTGCTCCTCTAGGACAAGCCCATCACTTAAGAGGCCTGATGTATCAAGAGACACTGATTTTCCCATGTAGGAAAAACAGTAGTGTATCTGGCATGCAGAGAGTTAAAATAAATGTATTACATAGTGAATCTAATTTACATAAATTTAGCACCCATTTTTCCAGTATAATATAATGATTTCCTCTGAGAATACTCATCAGGTAGATGTAGAAAATGGTAATACAAGAAATACTGGATTGAATACTATACACTAATTGTTAGGCAGCAGCTGACATGCCCTGTAGACAAATGAACATAAACACTCATTTCAAAATTGGCACTGCACCACGATCTGCATTTTAGAAGTGTATATAGAAGACAAGGTGCCTTGGGTTTAAAGATCAGTGATCACCAAAATGCCTTTGTAACAAAAAACATTTCATCATGGATAGTCCTGTGAAATGCCTTAATAGTACATGATGCGAATTGTAGGGACACAGGAGATGTGCCCACCAGACACACCGGTCATCTTGGTAAGCTTTTCGTCTACTTGGATGGAATTGTGATGGCTGCAGTGGTCGTGTGACATAACGCTACATTACCGTCACAAGACAGCAGTGCCTCTCTGGGAAGTAGGACTTCTTTTTTTGTCTGTAGCTCTTAAGAAGGGGTTATCCAGTAGTACAACCCTTTTAATGCTAATGATGGGCAATTGTTGCAGTAATGCTGCAGACAGGGCTTGCATAGTAAGAGGTGGTAACTAAAGGAAGCAAGATCGCAACAGAGAGTCGGGTGCTCTATATACTGGTGATGTTTTAGTTACATCACATTTATTAAGACAGTCTATGACCATTTACGACGCTGTCCAGCTTTTCTGACAGGTTAAAGAACGAAAGCACAGAGTCATTTTGAACTGGCTTAGTAACGGTTCTCTAAAAGAATCCTGTTTTCAGGGAGTCAAATGGAGCGTCTTGTCAGAGTCAAACACCATACACACTGGGTTTAAGAAATTTGTTTTTCTCCTTTTCACTTTGCCATTAACAAAAGATTGTGGTTTTCAGCAGCAACTCAACATTTTCAACTCTGGAAAGCCATTCCAGAGAGTGTGTAAAGTTGAGAGCATGAGAAAAATCCAAGGGTGTGTAAAGTGGTCATCAGAGTAAAAGGAGAACACTCTGAGGACTAATGTTTAACACATATTCTGGGCTGTTTCACAGGTGTTTCTTTACGCTTTGTTTCTACACTGCTCAAAAAAATAAAGGGAACAAAACACAATGTAACTCCAAGTCAATCACACTTCTGAGAAATCTACCTCTCCAGTAACAAAGCAACACCAGTTATGAATCAATTTCTCCTGCTGTTGTGCAAATGGAACAGACTACAGGTACAAATGATAGGCAATTAGCAAGACACCCCTATAAAGGAGTGGTTCTGCAAGTGGTGATCACAAACCATTTCTCTATTCTCATCTTTTTTGGCTGTTTTGGTCACTTTTGCATTTTATCATTGCTCTCACTCCTAGAGGTACTGTACAGTAGCATGAGGTGGTGTCTTCAACCAACAGAAGTTGCTCAGGTAGTGCAGCTCATCCAGAATGACACATCAATGTGAGCTGTGGCAATAAGGGTAGCTGTGTCTGTCAGCACAGTGTCCAGAAGATGGATTAGATACCAGGAGAGAGGCCAGTATACCAGGAGACGTGGAAGGGGCTGTAGGAGGGCAACAACCCAGCACCAGGACTGCTACCTCCTCCTTTGTGCAAGGAGGAGCAGGCAGTGCCAGAGCTCTGCAAAATGACCTCCACCAGGCCACTAACATCCATGTGTCTGCTCAAACTGTCAGAAACAGACTCTATGATGGTGGTAAGAGCACCTGAAGTCTACAACTGGGTGTTGTGCTTACAGCCTAACACCATGCAGGGCAATTGGCATTTGTCAGAGAACACCAAAATTGGCAGATTTGACATTGGCTCCCTGTTCTCTTCATGGATGAGAGCAGGTTCACACTGAGCACATGTGACAGACGTGACAGAGTCTGGAGATGCTGTGGACAACGTTCTGCTGCCTGCAACATACTCCAGCATGACGGGTTTGGCAGTGGGTCAGTAATGGTGTGGGGAAGCATTTCTTTGGATGGCCGCACAGCCCTCCATGAGCTAGCCAGAGGTACCCTGACTGCCATTAGGTACCGGGATGAGATTCTCAAACCCGTAGTGAAACCATATGCAGGTGGAGCGGGACTTTGGTTCCTTCTGATGCATGACAATGCTAGGCCTCATGAGGTTGAAGTGTGTCAGAAGTTCCTGCATGATGAAATCAATTATGCTATGGACTGGCTTGCCTGTTCCCCAGACCTGAATCCAATCGAGCACATCTGGGACATCAGGTCTTGTTCCATTCACCAACGCAAAATTGCACCAAAAACTGTCCAGGAGTTGACTGATGCTTTAATCCAGGTCTGGGAAGAGATCCCTCAGAAGAACATCCGCCGCCTCATCAGGAGAATTTCCCAGGCATTATAGGGAGCAGGGCTGTGGAGTCGGTAAGCCACAGTTGCTACTCCGACTCCTGGATTTTATCAGGTTCCGACTCCGACTCCGGCTCCTTCATTAATGGCCAATTCGTAACAATAAATTTACTGTTGTAAAATATTAACATCGTGCTTATTCAGTTTCTCACCATCATATTATAAGTAATCAGACCACTTAGAGCAAAAACTATATTTATTAGAATACAATTAGAATATAGCAAATAACTTATAAACTTTTCTAAACTCTTGTAAGTAAATATGCAATAAACACTGTTATGCAGTTAATAAGAAGAAATCTATAAATTTGTCCTCAGAAAAAGTATTGCCTCTGTCAGATCCTCCTTCATGGAGGCCCTCAAATCTGATCTAATTATTTTGAGAGCAGAGAACAACCTCTCTACACTTACTTGGGTTGGTGGCAAGGCAGTAACCACTCGGGCAACATCTCTGACAATGTCAGGATACAGAGGAATCGCTTGTTGCACTGTTATTTTTGATGAACGGTCAAATTTCTCAATTTCTTTTAGTGCACATGAAAAATTCTGCTGAAATGTACTGGCTGTGTTCTTTGATGGGGATGACTTTCTTCTATGTGGGAACACTTTGCACGGTCCTTGTGATCCAAATATTTTTTTAAATTAAATTCTTCATCAGTTTATGAGGGTGAAGATGTGGCAGGACGACCAAATTCTTCTTGTTCCTCCTGACTGTTCTGCAACCCTTTCATCCTTACTGCTATTTCAAACAGAGCGTCTTTTCCTTTAGTTAGCTGTTGATCATCTAGAAGAGTCCGATGCATTGGGTCTACATAAACAGTAGCTCCTCTCTCCGTTTCACTGATGTAGCAATGCCACTTGCAATTACCGTATTTTTCGGACCATAAGACGCACTTTTTTTCCTACAAATTTGGGAGGAAAGTGTGGGTGCATCTTATGGTCAGAATGTAACGTGGGGAGGGGGGCTGGGGGCAGCGGTGGAGTGAGATCGCAGGAGGCAGGAAAATATCCCCTCTGCTGCAGGAACCCAGCGCTGGGGAAACCACTGGTCTCGATACTTAAGTGCAGTGAATATTCATTAGCCGCTTCCCGCCCACCTATCAGCTGAGCAGTGAGCAAGGAGCAGCAAATGACAGAGCAGCAGCTGGGGAGAAGTGTGTTGGAAGGAGAAGGAGGCAGCAGGAGGCATCGCATACCTGACAGCCTGGGGCTGTGCTGATGCAATGTTGAATGCTCCTGTGGAGGACCTGTGATGAGGTCATGAAGAGGGTGAGCTGGAGCATCACATGACCACACAAAGCCCTGCCTCTTCATGATGTCATCACAGGTCCTGCAGACACACTGTACAACAGAGAATTAATTAAAAGGTTAGTAATGACAGCACATAAAAAATCACTCTGCCTTCCTATGGTGGACTATAACTCCCAGCATGCCATGGGATCTGCAGGACATGCTGAGAGTTATAGTTCTCCCATGGGATCTTAAAGCAGCACTCCAGTGTTATTTTTCAGTGCTGGAGTGGTGCTTTAAATATAAGCCCCGTGCCCCCATTCATATACTCACCCTCCAGCGTCTTCACATAGTATTTTACAGACACCACACTAGTCCCGCAGCACCATCTTCTACCTGTAGCTTCCAACATAATAACATACTATTATATATAATAGTACCACATATAATAGTATGTTATTTATGTTATTAAATATTTTACAACATTTTTTGTTTCAAATATATTTTCCCTATTTTCCACCTCTAAAACCTGGGTGCGTCTTATAGTCCGAAAAATACAGTAACCCTCCTCTTTGGGACAGGCGAAACATCAGGTTCTTCCACTCCTTTAAGAGAATACCTGGAGTTAAGTCCTCTGCTTGTAATTTTTTAGTCACTGTAAATGGGTGCTCTAGCAATTTTTCCAGCTCAGTCACCTGATTCCACGGACTTTCATTTAGCGTCAGTTGAGGGTTAGCCATGTCTACAAGAAAGGTTTTCAGTTCAACCAAGCGCTGAATCATTAAGTAAGTACTGCCCCATCGTATGGCTTGATCAATAATTGCCCCTTTTCCAGCATGTCTCTTCAAAATTGAGTCAACTTTACGGGTTCTGGCAACAGTAGCCAATTTTCTCATCTTGCCAATCAGTGCAGCAGCATGTGCTTCTTGCAGACTGTCTCTTATAGCCAGCTGTAGCGTATGCACAACACAGCGCATGTGATGAATGAAAGAACGTATTGACACAGTTTCAACAAGATCATCTAAACTATCATGTTGCTGTTCATCTGAAGCAACTTCAGTTTGCTCCTCAGTTATAATACTGTGTTCCTCTATTTCAAACATTTCTGTCTGTGGACCCAGATTGTTCTTCTAGCTGCTGGTCACCATCATTACTCTCAATCATTAGCTTAATAGTACTTATATTTGAAGCATTGTCAGTTACGACAAAAAGAACTTGCTCTTTTTAAGTTCATAGTCTTGCAGAACCTTTTCCACCAAGACCTGGAGAAACTCACTGGTGTGATGAGCTTTGGTGTCTTTTACTGCCAATGTCTTGGTAACTATTTCATTTTTGTCACAAACAAATTGGACATTGATGGCAAAATAGTTCACTCTGTGACGTGTGCAGGCATCCATTTTAAGAAACAGAAAGCGTCCCTTGAGAGTTTTTTTAAGTTCTTCCTTTTGTTTAACCCCTTCACCCCCAAGGGTGGTTTGCACGTTAATGACCGGGCCAATTTTTACAATTCTGACCACTGTCTCTTTATGAGGTTATAACTCTGGAACGCTTCAACGGATCTTCGCGATTCTGAGACTGTTTTCTCGTGACATATTGTACTTCATGATAGTGGTAAAATTTCTTCGATATAACTTGCGTTTATTTTTGAAAAAAACGCAAATATGGCGAAAATTTTGAAAATTTTGCAATTTTCAAACTTTGAATTTTTATTCCCTTAAAACAGAGAAATTTGTCACACAAAATAGTTAATAAATAACATTTCCACATGTCTACATCAGCACAATTTTGGAACCAAAATTTTTTTGTTAGGAAATTATAAGGGTTAAAAGTTGACCAGCGATTTCTCATTTTTACAACAAAATTTACAAAGCCATTTTTTTTAGGGACCACCTCATATTTGAAGTCACTTTGAGGGGTCTATATAGCAGAAAATACCCAAAAGTGACACCATTCTAAAAACTGCACCCCTCAAGGTACTCAAAACCACATTCAAGAATTTTATTAACCCTTCAGGTGCTTCACAGGAGCTGAAGCAACGTGGAAGGAAAAAATGAATATTTAACTTTTTAGCCACAAAAATGATCTTTTACAAACTTTTTTTTTATTTTCACAAGGGTAAAAGAAGAAAATGGACAGATAAAGTTGTTGTGCAATTTCTCCTGAGTACGCCAATACCCCATATGTGGGGGGAAACCACTGTTTGGGCACACGGCAGAGCTCGTAAGGGAAGGAGCGCCGTTTGACTTTTTCAAACTGAAATCGGCTGGAATTGAGATTGGATGCCATGTCGCGTTTGGAGAGCCCCTGATGCACCTAAACAGTTGGAAACCCCCACAAGTGACACCATTTTGGAAACTAGACCCCTAAGGAACTTATCTAGATCTGTTGTGAGCACTTTGAACCCAAGTGTTTCACAAAAGTTTATAATGCCTGGGTGTGAAAAAAAACAAAAAACTATTTTCTACAAAAAATTATTTTTTAGTCCCAAATTTTTGATTTTTCCCAAGGAAATTGGACCCCAAAAGTTGTTGTCCAATTTGTCCTGAGTACGCTGAAACCCTATATGTGGGGGGGGGGGGTACTGTTTGGGCGCACGGCAGGGCTTGGAAGGAAAGTAGTAACGTTTTGGAATGCAGACGTTGATGGGGGTCATGTTCCGTTTGCAGTGCCCCAGATTAGCCTAAACAGTGGAAACCCCCCACAAGTGACCCCATTTTGGAAAATAGACCCACAAGGAACTTATCTAGATGTGTGGTGAGCACTTTGAACCCCAAAGTGCTTCACAGAAGTTTATAACGTACAGCCGTAAAAATAAAAAATCCTTTTTTTTTTTTACAAAAATGATTTTTTCACCTCCAATATTTTATTTTCACAAGGGTAACAGGAGAAATTGGACCCCAAAAGTTGTTGTCCAATTTGTCCTGAGTATGCTGATACCCAATATGTGGGAGAAAACTACTGTATGGGTACACGTTGGGGCTCGGAAGGGAAGTAGTGACGTTTTGGATTGCAGACTTTGATGGAATGGTCTGGGGGCGTCATGTCGCATTTGGAGAGCCCCTGATGCGCCTAAACAGTGGAAACCCCCACAAGTGACCCCATTTTGGAAAATAGACCCCACAAGGAACTTATCTAGATGTGTTGTGAGCGCTATGAAGCCCCAAGTGCTTCACAGAAGTTTATGATATTTCCGCCCCAAGTTTTTTATTTTCCCAAGGGTAACAGAATAGGACAAATTGCACAATAACTCTTGGGGTCCAGAGTACGCTGATACCCCATATGTGGGGGTAAACTACTGTTTGGGCGCATGGCAGAGCTCAGAAGTGAAGGAGCACCGTTTGACTTTTTCAACGCAGAATTGGCTGGAATTGAGATCAGACGCCATGTCACATTTGGAGAGCCCCTGATGTGCCTAAACAGCGGAAACCCCCCAATTCTAACTCCAATCCTAACCCCAACACACCCCTAACCCTAGTCCCAACCCTAACCACAAACCTAACCCTAACACACCCCTAATCCTAACCCTAATCCTAACTTTAGCGCCAACCCTAACTTTAGCCGCAACCCTAACCCTAATGGGAAAATGGAAGTAAATACATTTTTTTAATTTTATTATTTTTCCCTAAGGGGGTGAAAAAGGGGGGTTTGATTTACTATTTATAGCGGGTTTTTATGATTGGCAGCTGTCACGCTAAAAGACGCTTTTTATTGCAAAAAATAGTTTTTGCATCACCACATTTTGAGAGCTATAATTTTTGCATATTTTGGCCCACAGAGTCATGTGAGGTCTTATTTTTTGCGGTACGAGTTGACGTTTTTATTGGTACCATTTTTGAGCACGTGACTTTTTTGATCGCTTTTTATTTTGATTTTTGGGAGGTTAGAATGAACAAAAATCAGCAATTCATGAATTTCTTTTGGGGGAGGCGTTTATACCGTTCCGCGTGTGGTAAAATTGATAAAGCAGTTTTATTCTTCGGGTCAGTACGATTACGGCGATACCTCATTTATATCATTTTTTTATGTTTTCGTGCTTTTATAGAATAAAAACAATTTTATATAAAAAAATTATTATTTTTGCATCGCTTTATTCTGCGAGCTATAACTTTTTTGTTTTTTCGCTGAGGATGCTGTATGGCGGCTCGTTTTTTACGGGACAAGATCACGTTTTCAGCGGTACCATGTTTATTTATATCGTTCTTTTTGATCACGTGTTATTCCACTTTTTGTTCGGCAGTATGATAAAGCATTGATTTTTTGCTTTGTTTTTTTTTTAAGGGGTTCACTAAAGGGGTTAACTAGTGGGACAGTTTTATAGGGGGGGTTGTTACGGATGCGGCGATACCAGATATCTGTACTTTTATTGTTTTGTTTTTTTATTTACAGGAAAAAATGAATTTTTTCTGGAATATTTTTTTTTTCTTCCTTTTGGAATTTTTTTTAAAAACATGTTTACTTTTATTTTTTTCACTTTTTTACTTTGTCCCAGGGTGGGACATCACTGTAAAATGTCAGATCGCTGGTGTGAGTGTGCACAGCACTCTGTCACACCAGCGATTGCTCTGGCACTGTTGCAGGCTTCTCAGTGCCTGCTCTCAGCAGGCACTGAGGAAGCCGCCTCCCTGCAGGACCCGGCGGCCATCTTGGATCCGGGTCCTTGGAGGGAGGAAGGCCTCAGAACAGCGCGATCACATCGCGCTGTTCTGAGGGTCTCAGGAGAGCGTGCAGGGAGCCCCCTCCCTGAGCGATGCTCCCCTGTGCCCCTGGTACACCTCGATCATGTTTGATCGCGGTGTGCCAGGGGTTAATGTGCCGGGAGCGGTCCGTGAGCGCTCCTGACAAACAGTCCCGGGTGTCAGCTGTGATAATCAATGGATTCCGTCCATGGGAATGAGGTCCAGGGTCACATGGACGGAATATTACGTCTGATGGAATAAAGGGGTTAAAAGCTTCTTCGATTACTAATTATCTAATACTCTCTCTGGGCACTCGTTCATTGGTTTGGATGCAGTCTTTCTCATCCACTGCTTCCAGTACTTCTGGATGAAAGCGCTGTAAATGTGTCTTTAGATTAGAAGCTCTGGTAGAAGAAATTTTATCTTTGCCTGAATATGCACTGATTTTGGCTTCACAGCATTTGTTTTCGTCTGGATCATTTGTCATACACTGACAGACATAATGTTTTCTATCTTGAGTGATGGTGAAATGTTCAAATACAGCTGATTTAATGTGACGCTTCTTTGACATTCTCAGGTTTTTAATTCTGCATTCACTATCCAAATGACAATTGTTTTTCCTAAAAAACAATTGTACAAAATTATTGCCAGGTCGTACAACTGATATAGTGGTCAGTAATACTGTTATTCCTATGTACTCACAGTTAACTGATGCAAAGTTTGTTGAAAGGATAATACTTCTTACAGTCTTCCTCTTCTGAGTAGCAGCTGTGAGATGCTTGGAAGACGCACACCTAGTAAACATCTAGTCTAGAGGAGGAGCTTTACTACTAAGAATTTGCAACACATTTTCACTTTCAGTTTCATACATTGTAAGTAGGGGAGTTGGGGCAGCATGAGGTTAACCAAGTATAAGATTAGATAAGGGCAGTGGAGAACAGTGACACACAAGAAGTAAAGCCAGGGTCTCACATAGCGATACACCAGCGATCCTGACAACGATCAGGATCGCTGGTGTATCGCTACATGATCGCTGCCGAGCTGCCACACAGGCAGCTCAGGGCAGCGATCAGCACAGGGACACTGCGGGTAACATCGCTTAGTTACCCGCAGTGTACCTTGGATACCAGCGCCCTGATGCAGGGAGCTGGTAACCAAGGTACACATCGGGTTTCCAGGCACTGCGCGGTGCCTGGAAACCCGTTGTGTACCTTGGTTACCAGCTCCCTGCTTCAGGGCGCTGGTATCCAAGGTACACAGCGGGTTTCCAGGCACAGCCCCGCGCCTGGCAACCCGCTGTGTACCTTGGTTACCAGCTGATCGCTGGTCTCCCGCCTGTCACATGCAGCGATGCGTGCCTGTCAGCGGGAGACCAGCGATCAAAAAAATGTCCTGACATTTCTGACACGACCAGCGATTCACAGCAGGGGCCTGATCGCTGGTACGTGTCAGAAATAGCGAGATCGCTGCTGAGATCGCTGTTTAGCAGCGATCTCGGTAGCGATCTCGCTATGTGAGACGGGCCCTTAAGAAATGTCTCTATCTCCAGCAGAACTGCTTATCACTGTTGTTCATAGTTTGATAGAACATATATATTTGAGTAACATTTATAAAATTCATATGAAAGCTCAATTATGAAATATTAATACATTTTTTTTAAAGCTGGAGTCGGAGTCGGTACATTTCTACCGACTCCGACCAAAACTAACTCCGACTCCACAGCCCTGATAGGGAGGTCATACACTTCCGTGGACACCACACACACTGCTGAGCATCATTTCCTTGTCTTGTGGCATTTCCACTGAAGTTGGATCAGCCTGTAATTTGATTTTCCACTTTGATTTTCAGTATCATTCTAAATCCAGACCTCCATGAGATATTAATTTTGATTTACATTGATCATTTTTATGTTTTATTGTTCCCACTGCATTCCACAATGTAATGAATAAAGATTTGCAACTGGAATATTTAATTCAGTGACACCTAGGATGTGGGATTTTAGTGTTCCCTTTATTTTTTTGAGCAGTGTATATCTGTGTGTAGATTCAGTTTGAAGGCAACAAAGCCACAATGTGCACATTCCAAAAAGAGGAAGGAAAACCACTGCATTAACAAACTTTTACAATTAGTACTGTATGTATTATACAAGCTGATGCTCAAGACTTCTGATGTAGGAATTCCTTAAAAATACCACTGATGGAAAATGGAGATAATAGGGGTTTCTGCAAAGAAACAATGGAGAACAGAAAAAGAACAAGTGAAAGAAGCAATGTGCATTCTGCTGGGAAGGGATATCACAAGGATGAAAAATCTCCAGTTTTACATAGTGCTAATGGTGTACAATAATAAATTATATTGTGGTACCGTGTTAGCCAGAAAAATCAATGTGAATACTTTTCCATCCAATTATGACAAGAGCATTCTTGTCACACTTTAAGAATGCTCTTGTCATAATTGGATGGAAAAGTATTCACATCGACATAGTGCTAATATAATACATTGAGAAGTAGATTCTTATTTTAAGTGTGCTTGTCTGAAAATATGTATAAAATAAAATAAAAAAATAAGGCAGTTCTAAAAAATTTGGGTTAGGCCTCTTTCACACTTCAGTCGTGCGACGTCAGTCAAAATCCGCCAAAGTGTGAAAAAAACGGATCCGCCGTTTTTTGACGGATCCGCCATAAATTTGGCGTCCGTCATTTTTTGAAATTGTTCAATGCAACGTTTTTTGTGTGCGTCAAAATGGCAGATCCGTCAAAAAACGGATCTAACGGATGACCATCCGCCAGCGGATCCGTTGCTCCCATAGAAAATCCATTCAAAATGCCCAGAACACTGTCCGGGGTCGGTCTCTCTCTCTCTATTCCGTGCCAGACCTCCATTTTCCGGGTTGAAAAGTTCATAGCGGATCTGTCAAAAAACAGATCCATTTGCATCCGCTATTTTCACACTTTGGCGGATTTTAGCTGACGCCAAACGACTGAAGTGTGAAAGAGGCCTTATCAGACTATCAATTATTCTGCGCACTGATGTACCAGAATGAGAATTTTTACAAAAGCAAGATTCATACATCAGGAGACCCACGACCAGTCTGTGCTTTGTGGTCGGAAACACGGAGGTATGAATCCAGTAGTCAGAAGTGTACAGGCCCATTTACATAGGTTTAAAAAGATTTCTGCCCATAAAAAGGTGCCAGAAAACTATATGCAACTTAATGCTACAGTTCTGCGCCTTTTCTGCATGCATATTGTTAGCAGCACCTTCCAGTCACCCAGATATGTACAACCCAAAAAAGGATTTAACGAGAACCTGACATGTTCTATCACAAACTAATGGCATGCACGTGTGGTGACAGTTTTCACACGTACCAGAGACACTAACATACAGTATGTAGACCCATTCAAGTGAATGTGTCTGTGCACGTGTCAGTCTGTTTCCATGGACCGTGTGTCCGTGGGCAAAACACGCAGACATGTCCGTTGTTTACCATCAGCACAGGCCGCAAAATAACCCGCACACGGAGAACATCCATGTGACACGAACCGGCGCCAGGGAAGAAGAGCTCCAGTAAGCACTGTTCCCCGGCGCCAGTTGCTGAAGACGCTCTCATCGTTCTCCCCTGCTCTGCCAGCGATCAGCATGAGCAGAGAAGAATGATGAGTTATGTTTAACTGAAAACAGCGACAGCTGATTGGACTATTACTCCGATCAGCCTACACCTGCTGCCGCTAATAACAGTGACAGAAGGAGCAACTGATGAGAGTGTTATTCAGACGGCTCGTGAGGTATAAAAAAAATAAAAAAAAAAATCTGCCGTAGGTTCCCCTCTATTTTCCATAACCAGCCAGGCAAAACTCACAGCTGCGGGCTACAACCCTCAGATGTCGACTTCAGCAAGGCTAAAGCTGACAGCCAGTATTCTCAGGCTGGTAAAAGCCATTTATATAGGTCCCTCCCAGCCTGCAGCCATCCAGAAAAGGTGCATCTGATATAACGGTGTTTGTTATTTTTAAATAAAAATGGAAAACTGACGCTTGCTGTGTCTTTATTTACCATGTAACTATAGGATTAATAGTGGATAGGTGTCTCAGACGCCTTTCCATTACTAATCTGTGGGATTGATGTTACCTGACAATACAAAGGTGACATCAACCTCACAAATATGCCATCACTACCCAAGTGGGAAGAGCAGGACAAAGCACCAAAATTGGCACATCTAGTAGATGTGCCGTTTTTGGCGGCTGCAGGCTGCTATTTTTAGTCTGGGGGGTTAATATCCATGGCCCTTTACCAGCCTGAGAATACCAGCCCCCAGCTGTTAGCTTTAGTAAGGCTGGTAGTCAAAAATAGGAGGTACTCAACGCCTTTGTAAAATTATTTATTTAAATAATTTAAAAAAAACAGCATGGGGACCCTTCTGGTCTTGATAACCAGCCTTGCTGAAGCTGACAACAGAGGGTTGCAGCCCCCAGCTGTCAGTTTTGCCTTGCTGGTTTAAAAAAATAAAATACAGGGGAACCCACGCCGTGCTTTTAATTTATTTGTTTATAGCGCAGGTGCCGGGTGAGGAACACTCCCATCAGCCGCTCCTGCTCTCACTGTTATTAGCAGCAGCAGGTATAGGCTGATGGGAGTAATAATCCCAAAAGCCGCTGCCTGCTGTCATTGTGCTTACTTGAATTCAACTCTCATCATTCTCCCGTGCTCGTGCTGATCGCCAGCAGAGCAGGGGATAATATTGAGTCGTCTTCAGCACCAGGCACTGGGGAACATCGCTTACTGTACTGCTGCTTCCTTGGCGCCCACCGTGTGGTACTGCTGCGGTACACGGGCGGAACATAGTTCCTACACTTACTACACACATAGACACGGATATCTCCGATACCGTTTTGCGCTGACATCAGATAGGTGTAGTGAGCTCATTAGCTGTGAACTCCCAGGACCTTTCTGACAGAAACAGGATAACAGGCTGTATGGCCGCATCATGCAACCTGACATCTAGATGTAGAAGAGCTAGACCCACCGCGGGACAAATGAATTATCTTCTCTGAGGAACGGTGAGGGATATTGTTTGTTATTTTAATTCTTTTGCAGGAGACAATGGTATCACTGGAATGGGTGATGCAGCAAGTATGGTTTAATTATGATTTATTAAAGGAGTCTGTGTCATTCTTTCAAGTAAAGGACTTTTTTCTGTGTGTGTGTGTGCGCTTTTATACAATATGACTATGGGGTCAGTAATGGGGGCGTCTAATAGACGCCTCTCCACTATTAACCTCAGGGCTTTATGTCA
This sequence comes from Oophaga sylvatica, assembly GCA_033576555.1. Taxonomy (NCBI): domain Eukaryota; kingdom Metazoa; phylum Chordata; class Amphibia; order Anura; family Dendrobatidae; genus Oophaga; species Oophaga sylvatica. Next base: position 552,275,700 of record JARQOD010000001.1, on the reverse strand, counting down.
CCTGACAATACAAAAGATGACATCAACCCTTCCAACCATCATCCCACTAGCCACCACTGGAGGGCAAGAGGGAAGAGCGAGGCTAGGAGCCAGAATTGGTGCATCTTATATATATATAGCCTCTTCCTAGGCTATTAATATCAGCCCGCAGCTATCTGCCTAGCCTTTGATGGTTATTATAAGTGCAGCCTACGTCTGTTTTTTTGGGGTCCCCATTTTAATAGCCAGTAAAGGCAAAGCATACAGTTGTGAGCTGATATTAATAGCTTGGGAAGCTCCATGGGTAATACCCCCTCCCCAGGCTATAACTATCTACTCCCAGCCGTCGTCTTACCCTCTGCTGGTTAAGAAAATTATGCGGGAGCCCATGGCAGTTTTTTCAGAAAAATCTTAATTAAATACATGTAGAGTAAGCTGCCACGCACTGTACTAATTGTATATGTCACTGACATTTATATATCCATCTATTCTATATGTATATACTGTATATAATTCATCTATTCTATCCTGTCGAGTCCCGCTGCGATTTTACAGTACGCGTCTGCTGAATTGCCATCTTTTTATCTTTCTATCATCTACTTTAAAATACTTTAGTAGCAACGCAATGATTTTCCCGCACTTTACTTATTTTAAAGAAAAATGCTTGTGTTTCCAAACATGAATCCGAATGTGCCATATTGGGCCGGATTTGTGTTTGGCAATCGTTGATAAAACATCTTCGCTGATCTCTAGTCATTATGTGTTCCTAGAAAACAAACATGTATGGGTTCTTTTTTAAAGTGGCAGAAAAAAATCTAAATTTAAAAATAAAATACAAAATTGCGTCATATTCCGAGACCCATGGCGTCTCCATTTTTCAGTATCTGGAACTGGGTAAGGGCTTATTTTTTGTGCACTGAGCTGATGTTTTTATTGATACTATTTTGGTGTAGACAAAATGTTTTGATCGCATATTATTGCACTTTAATGCAATGTTGCAGAAACAAAAAAAAAATGTAATTACAGCGTTTTGACTTTCTCATTACGCCGTTTAACAATCGGATTAATTCCTTTTATATATTGATAGATCTGGCGATTCTGAATGCGGCAAAATATGTATTTTTTCTAAGGTTTATTTTTATTTTATAAGTTTATTTTGAATGCGGGGCGAATTAAACTTTTTTTTTTTTTACTAGCTTCAATAGTCTCCAAGGGAGACTAGAAGCTGCGATTATCCAATCTCCTGTGCTACACACAGCAGAGCTTCAGCCCTGCTCTGTGTAACAGAAATGTTCCCTTGCCGGCGCTTATAGCAATCCGACTGACAACCACAGGGGTCTCCTACAAGTACGGTGCATGCCGTGAAGGGATTAATTCCTGTGAAGCACATGAAGAGTTAAGGTACTGCCACACTTAGTGATCTCGTTAGCGAGCTCAATAACGACGCAAGCTAATGAGATCGTTTTTGTGATCGTTTTAATGTCGCTAGTAGCTGCCACACTTAGTGATCTCGTTAACGACGCATAAGCGGTTAGCGATCTCATTAACGACTTTAACGGTCATTGCGATGTAAAGAACAGCGCACATCGCTCACAAAAGGTGCCAGACACAGCGATATAGGCTCACCAGTGGGACGCCAACGATCTAAATACGGTCCAGAACTCTAGTGAACGATCAGCGAGATCACAGCAGGGGCCACGTCGTTGCTACATGCCACACACGTTAGCGTCACGAACGAGATCGCTAAATAGTGACGTATTTTAGCGATCTCGTTAGCGACGCTGTTTAGTGTGGCATACCCTTTAATAAACTTCTTGCATGTGGTTTTAAGCACCTTTGAGGGGTGCACATTTTAGAATGGTGTAACCTTTGGGTATTTACGGTCACATAGGACCCTGAGGGCCTGTGCACACGTTGCGGATTCCTAGCGGTTTTGCCGCAAAACCGCTTACACAATACAACTCATTATGGCCTATGGGATTCCGCAATGCTATGCACATGCTGCGGGTTTTTCCGCGGCGGAATCGCATCGCGGAAGAATCTGCAGCATGCTCATTCTTTTTTGCGGAACCGCGGCGATTCCGCCGCCATAGGAATGCATTGAACCGCTTACTTTCCGCATGTGGCTGTGCCCACCATGCGCAAAGTAAGCGGTTCATGTGCGGATGGTACCCAGGCCCTGGGTACCATATCCATGTAAAAACAATAATTAAATAAAAAATAGTGATATTCTCACCTTCCGGCGGCCCCCGCAGCTTTCCCGCCTCTCAGCGACGCTCCCAGTCAATCCCGTTCCCAGTAATGCATTGCGAGAATCACCCCAGATGACGTAGTGGTCTCGCGTGATGCTACGTCATCGGGGTGATTGTTGCAAAGGACGCCTGGGAACGGGATTGGCCGGGAGCGTCGCTGAGAGGCGGAAAAGCAGCGGGGGCCGCCGGAAGGTGAGAATATCATTATTTATTATTTTTTTAATTATTTTTAACATTAGATCTTTTTAATATTGATGCGACATAGGCGGCATCAATAGTAAAAAGTTGGTCACACTTGTCAAACACTTGTTTGACTCGTGTGACAAACCTGTCAGATCGCTTGTAAAACGCTAGCATTCTGCAAGCTAATTACGCTTGCAAAACGCTAGTTTTTAGCGGGAATACGCATACCTATAATATGCGTATTTCCCGCGGCAGGGAGGTGCGGAATTGCGCGGAAATTTCCATGGCAATTCCGCAATGTGTGCACATAGCCTAAAGGTCACTTCAAATGTGTTGTGGTCCCTAATAAAATTTAAAAAGCCACATTTTTTTTTAATAAAAATGAGAAATCGCTGGTCAACTTCTAACCCCTATAACTTCCTAACAAAAGAAAAATTGTTAAATTGTGCTGATGTAAAAGTACATGTGGGAAATGTTATTTATTAACTAAGTTTTCAACAAATTTCTGATATTTTCACAAATAAATGCAAGTCATTTCAAATAAATGTTACCACTATTATGAAGTACAATTTATCATCAAAAAAAATCTCAGATTCATTAGGATCCATTGAAGAGTTGAATAGTTATTACCACAAACGCTGGTCAGAATTGTAAAATTTGGCCTAGTCAGGAAGGTGAAATCAGGCTTGGGGGCTGAAGGGGTTAAACCAAACAAAAAGAAAATAAGAAGACTCCAACTGTCAGTTGATTTCTGAATATTATATGTTATGATGGCCAGAGAGAAACTAAGCTTTGCCATGCATAGGCTTATAGAATTTAGTCCTGGTTTTCTTTTGTTTTAATGATTTTTATTTACATTTTTACAAACATATGGGGGGAGGAAAGGGAAAAAGGGTAGAGATGAAACTTTGTTCGGTATGGCTACTTTCACACATCAGTTTTTTGGCGTCAGGCGCGATCCGGCCTTTTTTTTAAAACACCGGATCCGGCGAACTGAAATGCCGGATCCGTTTTTTTAACATTGACTAAATATAGCGCCGGATCACGCCGCATGTACCTGCGTTTAGTCAGTTTTCTGCCGGATCCGGCGTCTGGTCTCATTCCGGCGTCTAGGAAAAACGTCTATTGTAACGTTTTTTTGTCCCCGGCCAAAAAGCCGGAAGGGCCGGATCCGGCGCTTCCGGCCTTTGTTCCCAAAGAAATTCTATGAGCGCCGCAATGCGCCGGATCCGGCAAAAAACGTTTTTTTAGTCTGAGAATGTTAATTAGCCCAGCCAGAAGCAAACATATATATACCATGCCAGTGGGACACTTTGCCATAGCCATGCAACCATCAAGACCAAGCTAGCAAAGACGAATTGCAGAGAATTTGGACCCAGCACCACCACCACCATCCATGGAAATGGAGTCCGGGGACCACCGGTTGGAGCGGAGGTGACGGGAGCAGACGCCAGACGGTAAATATCACACATCCCATTATACTATGTGGGTATTGCTATATACTGTGTGGGCCCTGCTGTTTACTATGCATTATACTATGGGAAGTGAATTTTACTACATGGATGACTATGGCGGTGCGTTATAATATGGAGCACTATGAGGAGTGTATTATACTATATGGAGGAATGAGTGTATTTGAATATGTGGAGGGCTATGAGGAGTGTATTATACTGTGAAAATATCGTGTTCTGTGATGCCAGGAAAAATCCCATACTTCATCGTCAATTCTGCAAAAATATTATGTGTTATATTCATCTATATCATCTATCTGTGATATCTATTAGCTAGCATCAATCTATCATCTATCTATGATGATTGTCTACATGTATTCATTGCACTTTTTTCAATTTATTCCACAGCAGAGGCCATCATAGCAGAGCAGAGGCTGCAGCAGCAGCACCACCACCCCAACCCACTGAGTCAGGGGAGCACCGTGAGATGGCAGCATACGGCAGACGGTAAATATCTCACACCCCATAACCCAAAACTTTTGTCTTTCAGCAAGGGCCATGATTGTCTCCATGTATTCATTGCACTTTTTTCAATTTATTCCACAGCAGAGGCCATCATAGCAGAGCAGAGGCTGCAGCAGCAGCACCACCCCAACCCACTGAGTCAGGGGAGCACCGTGAGATGGCAGCATATCACAGACAGTAAATATCTCACACCCCATAACCCAAAACTTTTGTCTTTCAGCAAGGGCCATGATTGTCTCCATGTATTCATTGCCCTTTTTTCTCCTTACTGCACAGCAGAGGCAGAGCACAGGCAGCAGCAATGGAGTACAGCCGGCAGCAGCAGGAAAGTAGTTCTTCTGGGAGCCCTCCCTCTCATCGGCAGCGTTTAGCGGTATTTTTTTAATTTTTTTTTTTCACAATCCATCTCTGGGATAGATTTTTTTTTTCTTTCACTATCCATCTCTGGGATATCTATTAACTTTTTTTTTATAACAGGAATCTGAAGCTGAAGAGCTCCCAGAAGAAGAAGGAAGGGGTGGACAGATACCCGGAGTGGGCTCACAATTCGTAAGTTTACTGCATCCATCACTGAAACACAACATTACAGTACACATCCCAAAAAAAAAAAAAAAAAATGAACACTGCACACAACACATGCCTACATCAAAGCAGCAATTTTTTTTATTTTTTTTATAGTCTTCCGCATCTCTGGCTTCAAGAGGTCCTCGCAGTGCCTCCCAGAGTCGACGTGAGCAACGCGGCGGTCTACATCCTGTAAGTAGAATGTTTTTTGTTTTTTTTATTTAATTTTCAAGGTTTTTGGTTCCTCTTAATGTTTTTTTTATTTCTCATTTTATTTTAGGCTTCACAGCGTGCTCTCGACTCAGACGGTGAGGAGGAGGGGATAGATGTGGACCTCCTCATTGATCTGATCCGAGCGGGAGCCTCTGTGGAACATGGGGGACCGCCGCCATTCTGATCAGATAGTGACCTGTCGGCTCTGGAAGGAAGTCTGTTCCCAACTTGTGGGCTACTGGGAGGACCTTGAAGCTCGGTTCCAGTCTAAAATGCGTAAGTATATACAGTTCAGTTGGGCTGCTGGATTTAAAGCAGTGTCTCCCCAACTCCAGTCCTCGTGAACCCCAAAGGGTCATGTTTTCAGGATTTCCTTTGGTGCAACACTATGGAAATCCTGAAAACATGACCCGTGGGGGACATGAGGACTGTAGTTTGGGAAACACTGATGTTGTATACTAACCAATTTGTGCTATCTCGTTTCAGGGGAGAGAATTGTGAAGCGGTGGCAGTCTATCAGGGATCGCTTCAAGAAGGAGTTCAACACATTAGATGCGGGCCCCGAGTGGATCTTCAGGACGCCAGAGCAAATATAAGTATGCAAGAGCCCTGGCGTTCCTGCGGGCAACAATGGTCACCAGAAGGTAAATATTGCAAAGGAAATGTTAACATGTCTAACTACATTTTTTTTCCAGCCAGGGCCATTCAAATACAGTATATTAATTGTATTTTTTCTCTTTGTTCCACAGCATGGTGACCAGCACTCGGGCGCCCGCAGAGTTGGGCCCTTCTGGGGCGATCCCTGAGGAGACTGGCACCGAGGGACACTTTGACCGCCCCGACCCATCCGCACCGACACGCGAGCCCTCTTTCCCCTCCACCAGCACAGGAGCATCGTGGCCACCTGCATTACATGAATCTGCTGGTGAGGAGATAGCATTCCTTTACCCCACCCTTCTGCCACTGCCACCTCTAGTACACCTGCGGCTACTGGGCGGCATTCTTGCATTTGAATGCATCTTTCCAGAACTGTCTGAAAGTATTATCTGAACAACTTGCCGCAGGCATTAATCAGATAAACACCAACATTTTGGAGGTGAAGACACTTCTGCAAACCATGCATTCGGAAGCAAGAACATCTCCAAATCACAGTTTTTTTAGGTCTGTAACCGAGTGCATGGATACGCTATCTACTGACCAGCAGATTTATGTAATGCATACGTGCCACGCTGCTCTAGTGCAGGCTACCTCCCAACCTCCTCCATCCACCCCAGTCGTTCCTCCACCTCCCCCCCCAGCTGTCATCCCTCCTCCCCCTCCTATTCAATATCAGCCACCTCCCCAGTTCCAGCAACCTCCCAAGTATCAGCAACCTCCCCAGTACCAGCCACCTCCCTAACTCCAGCCACCTCCCCAACTAGTCACCTTACCAACTCCAGTCACCTACCCAGTACCAGCAACCTCCCCAGTACCAGCCACCAACCCCGTACCACACTCCTACCTCTTACCAATCTCCTTCCCCCTTCCAATTCCCTACCATATCACCTGCTCCTCCAGTCCCTGCCCCACCCTCCACTCCACCACCCATCACCTGTTCTGCCTCCAACTTGTCCTCCCATTCTCTTACTCTTTCCACCCCTTCACCACCACCATCCCAGTCCTCTCTACACACACCCACGGTCAAAGTGTCCCGCAGCCACTCCAGTAGTATGTCCACCCCACACTACACAAGTTTGCGATATATTTTACATTTAAAAAAAAAAACAGTCTTTTAATAAAAATTTTATTAAAATAATTTTTCACTTCAAATTTAACAAAGTGGTTAAAAAAAATATGGTCAATAAAAGTTGAATTGTTTGACTACAATTCTGTCTGTCGTTTATTTCTAAGGTACCATATGTAAGGTTACATCTGTAAAAATAAAGGTAACATACAGTAAAAAGGTAAAACAGTAACAACATTACATAAATTTTGTGTATAAAAAACATGCATAACAGAAAAAAAATGTACATAATACACAACAAGGTAGACAATTTTTTTTTTAAAGTTAAACTGTAGGTAAAGGAAGTACTGTACATGACTTTGGTTCAGGTAATCAGAGCAATTTCTCAAACTCGGTCATACTGCCAGTCTACTAGTCCTTCTGGTGACATAAAATATTCAGCAAATCTGTCCCTCATACTTGAAACAGCCAGTGAACTGCGATTGGTATTGTTCTGATAATCATGTAAGGTGGTTTCTTGAGAGTTGTCCTCAATGGAAATCTGTTCTTTGCACATAACAAAATTATGCAGGACCACGCACGCTTTAATTACTTCGTCCACAGTGTCAGTCTTTAGATTTATCGCTGTCAATAGTACACGCCATTTTGCTGTCAGGATTCCAAAAGTGCACTCCACCATTCTTCTTGCTCTTGTGAGCCGGTAATTAAAAATGCGTTTGGTATGGGTCAGTCCTCTGCTGGCATACTGCTTTAAGAGGTGTTCGGAGAGCTGGAATGCCTCATCACCAACACACACGAAAGGAATAGGTGGCCCAGAGGTTTGAGCCAGCGGCCTAGGGGGTGGGAAATGGAAAGTGTTCCCGTACAGTCGACGACCCATCACAGAGAGTTTGAAGACCTGTGAATCATTTGACCGTCCATATGCCCCAATGTCCACAGCTATGAATTTATATTCTGCGTCAGCGATGGCCATCAGGACAACAGAAAAATATTTTTTGTAATTGAAAAATTCGGATCCTGTTCCCGCTGGCTTTACAATCCGGATATGTTTCCCATCAACAGCTCCAAGGCAATTGGGAAACTGGCAGATCTGTAGAAACTTCTCCGCAATTTGCATCCACCTCTCTGTAGTTGGCTCAGGAAGAAATTCACTGACCAAACAGTCCCACAGTGCACGGCAGGTGTGCTTGATGATTCCCGATATTGTAGATATTCCAAGTCTAAACTAAAAATGTAGTGAGGAGAGCGATTCTCCACTTGCAAGGAATCTGTAAACAAAAAAGAAAAAAAAATTAGCTCACAATCACAGCATTACATCGCAGAACTCAGGTATAACAATTGGAGATACACAAAAAATGCATTTTAATGAAATAAACACACAGTTTTTGACCATTTTTTATTGCACTGGTATTACTTCGATTCCCTTTTTCTCCTGTAATAAAAAATAATAACAATACAAGTGTGTGCAAGCGAGCAGATCCAATACATATAGCTTACCTTATAGTGACCATGAGACGCTCCGCTGGAGAGATCGAGAAGCGGCAATAGGTGTCACATCTCCTGATCTGTTTTTCAATACGCTCCACCAAGATATCAAAAGTTTCTTTCTTCATCCGAAGATATGAAAAACATTTCTCTGGATTTTCTCGCAGCTCCATGTTGAGTGTAGAATACACACCACGGGTTAGTCTCTGTGCTGTGATGGGGTGGATCCACATACGGCGGCGTCGCTGGCGCTGATGCATAATGCGCTGCTCTATCTTTCTCATTCTCCATAATGATAATCTTCAAGCGATTTGCCTCCGCAGTAAAATCCACCAGATTCTTGAATATATTGCCAATAATAACATCCATGTTCACCAGTCACTTGCTCTTCTCTCCAACATGCACTTTGCTCCTCTACAACCTGTCAAAGATAGGCTGTAGGAAGACTGTATATATAGGTTTCCAGTAGCCAATCAGGTTTGGAAACAAAAGGGGCGTTTTGAAAAGCGGATCCGTCGTAATCAGTCAAAAAACGGATAAAAAACAGATGAAACTGACGAGACGGATCCGGTTTTCTGCCTGATCCGCTAGACGGATCAGGCAAAAAACCGGATCCGACTCATTAGGTTTTTCATAAAATAGCCGCATCCGGCGCGACGCTGGATCGCGCCTGACATCAAAAAACTGATGTGTGAAAGTAGCCTAAGAGGGGAGAAATAGGTTAAGGGAGATGAGGGGAACTGATAAGGAGAACTAGATTAGACATGATGAGATATAAACAAAATCAATATCAATATAATGTGAATAACAAACAAAACCATTTTTATGGTAAAAAAAATATTCTATATCCATAACAGCAGAGTCGAAGATGTAATATTGGTGCTTTGGGAGGATATGGAGGGTCAGAGTAGGTGTTTACAAGTTACGTATATATTTATTGAAAATTAGAGATCCAATGATCCTTTTTTTTTTTTTTAAAGTATTTTGGATAGAAATTATTTATAATTGCAAATCTAAGCTCTAAGATCGGTGGAGAGAGATTTTTTCCATGATTTTGCTTTATTTAGGTGGAAATGTTTTTTTTTCAAAGAAAAGCGATAAGTTTTTAAATGGAATCAGTCACCCCATTTTTGCCCAATGAGATAGGGCCACCGCCATCAGGGGCTTATCTACAGCATTCTGGAATGCTGTAGATAAGCCCCCAATGTCACCTGAAAGTGAAGAAGAACGAGTTATAAAATACTCACCTAGGGGCGTTCAGGGGCGGTCCGGTCCGGAGGGAGTCGTGGTCCGGTTCGGCGCCTCCCGTCTTGTAGCGAAGCTGACCTCTTCTTTCCGTCCCATCGCGGCTCCTGAGCAGGCGCACTGCTCTGCCCTGCTGAGGGCAGAGCAGAGTACTACAGTGCACAGGCGCCGGAAAGGTCAGAGAGATCTGGCGCCTGCGCACTGTAGTACTCTGCTCTGCCCTCATCAGGGCAGAGCAGTGCGCTTGCACAGGAGCCGCGACGGGACGGAAAGAAGAGGCCGGCTTCGCTACAAGATGGGAGGCGCCGAACCGAACCGCGACTCCCTCCGGACCGGACCGCCCCCCCGAACGCCCTGGGTGAGTATATTATAACTCGTTTTTCTTCACTTTCAGGTAACATCAGGGCTTATCTACAGCATTCCAGAATGCTGTAGATAAGCCCCTGATGGCAGTGGCCCTATCTCATAGGGCAAAAATGGGGTGACAGATTCCCTTTAACAACCAGGAAAATATGGATCATAAGTCGTCTGGAGAAAGGATCGTTTTCTAACTCTAGTGATAGTAGTGCCATTTGTGGAGTAATTGTGAAAGTGTTACTGAGAAGTTTTGAGAACAGAGAAGTCTGATTCCATTAAGAAGTGATTTTGGGGCAACACAGGGTTCCTGGTTGACCACAGTTTCTCCAACATAAGGGGAGCTGTCGTTAAAATGGGCAATCCTGGTTGGAGAAAAATACCATTTGGCGACAGATTTGAAGAAGGAGTCATGGAAAGATTAGAGGAATAGGAGAATTCCAAAGCATTTTCCCAGTGTTCCATGGTAAAAGATCTTTTTAGTTCAGTTTCCCATCTGAACATGTAGGGGGTTTTGGAGAAAGTAGTGTCTTTCTTAAAGATATAATAAAGGTGTCTCGTACTCCAGAAGACTTTGTGGTTCACGTTATTGATTAGACTGCAAGTTTTTTCTGAAAAAGGGGTTTTGTTAAATAACATAAAATTTAGATTCCTTCAGAAGGTAGTGTAAGAAGTCATTAGTTGAGAGGTTAAATTTGTTTTTTTAAGACTTTAAAGGGCATAAAATCAGCCCATCGTGAATGTCTTTGATTTTTTTTACAGCTAACTGTATCCCAGGTAGAAGGGGATTGAAAGTTGTATAGTCTATTGATCGAAGTAAAGGAGAGATTTTTAATTTGGTCAAATTTTCTGATTTTTATTATACGTAGCCAGATTTTTCCAAGCAAGTAAAATAGCTCTAAAAATAGGATGGGAAGGGTTGTTGAGAAGGGGGGTTGCATAGATGTTTGAAAACAAGGTGTTTAATAGGCCAATTTTTGTTGAAGGCCAGTTCGAGGTCTAGCCAGGCGGGAGAGGTGTCCGATTTGAACCACGCAGCACTTTGTTTTATTAGGTTGGCAAGGTAGTATGCCAAGAGATTGGGGAGGCTTAGCCCTCCCTTGAGTTTGTTCTTGAATAGGATATTGGTTGCTATTCTTGCCTTTTTGTGATTCTATATGAAATCATTTATTATTTTTTGACGTTTAGTAATGTAAAATTTAGGGATTTAACGGGGAGAGTACTAAATAAATATAAAATTAGCTTGGCCCGTACAAAATTTTCGCACATTGGTCGTCGGGGGGCACAGGCAATTTCAGAGAAAGCAAGCTGGTCAAATGTAAATGAATTTCATGAGATGAACACAGATAGGTATTTATAAATGTAGCTTGGTAATACAATAAATAGGTTTGATAAGTAGAGGCCAAAAAAATTCTTCAGGTTGAGGTGCCACCTACAGGTCATTGTGTCTTTCTGTAGGTTTATGAAAATAAATGTTTAAACTGTATTTAGTGATAAAATCATGAATGTGTGGTTTGTTTGGCTCTTTTCTTGCTGAAGGGGGCAAGTTTACCTTTCAAATGGTGTATCATTTGTGTGTGTGGGGTGAAGTATACAGTGAAAAAGCAGTGCATGTTTACAAATGTGTTTGCATATGTGACTCACCTGCAGTGAAGTGTGCAATCCTCCAATGTGCCTGAAATAGGCTGGGCAAGCTGGAAAGACCCCAAGGCAAATGTTTGGATTTGTTTGTGATGTCTGTAAGCAGCTTTGTGGTAGTGTGCTTTGGGGTAGTGTGTTGCCACCTGCAGATCATTTGACCTTTCAAATAGTGTATCATTTGTTTGTGTGGGTGAAGTATGAACGGAGCAAGTGTGCAATTCAATAGGCAGTGCATGTTTACAAATGTGTTTGCATATGTAACTCACCTGCAGTGAAGTGTGCAATCCTCCAATTTGGCTGAAATAGGCTGGGCAAGCAGTTCGGCAAGCTGGAAAGCCCCCAAGGCAAATGTTTCGATTTGTTTGTGAGGTCTGTAAACAGTTTTGTGGTAGTGTGCTTTGGGGTAGTGTGGTGCCACCTGCAGGTCATTTTTCCTTACTGCAGGTTTATGAAAATTACTGTTTAAACTGTATTTTGTGATCAAATCGTGGATGTGTGGTTTGTTTGGCTATTTTCTTGCTGAAGGGGGCAAGTTTACCTTTCAAATGGTGTATCATTTGTGTGTGTGGGTGCAGTATGAACGGAGATACAAAGTAATCACCGAAAAACAGTGTTTAGAAATAATAGAATAGATTTAAGGGAGAATGAAAGTTTTAATTGTCATTACTCTACCCACCAACAAAAGTCCTGAAGTACAAAAACTAGATAGGTCTTGGGTGATCACTTTGGTTAAGTAACGATGAGATAGTTTTTATGTCTTTGAAGGTTGAGTTTTCTAGTTTAAAATGGAGGATTTGAGATTTATTCGTATTTAATTTGAAGTGGGACACCTCTTTGATTGATACTAATGGATCCGTTAAAGACAAAATCGGATCGTCTGCAAATAGTCCAATTTATGTGATGGGCTGGTGTTTGGATATCTTTAATGAGGGGGGTTCTCTCTGATCGCCTGGGCGAGGGCTTCTAATGCCAGGGCGAACAAAAGGGGAGACACCCCTGTCCAGTGCCATTTGAGATATGTATGGGGCTAGAAGGTGGTTATTAACATAAACTTTGGCTACTGGGGAAGAGTATAGTGCTAAGATAGATGCCAGAATTTGGTTATAAAATCCGAATTTAGCGTTAGTTTAAGATAGGACCCGTTAAGCCTGTCAAAAGCTTTTTCTGCATCTAAGGTGAGAATAATGGAGGGGATATTTAGTGAGTTGATTTTGTGTATAATATTCAGATATCTCCTGGATCCGTTAGCTGTTTGATGTCCCAAGATGAAACCTAACTGGTCGTTGTTTATCAAGTTGGGGAGAATGTTTTCCAGTCTACTTGCTAGGATTTTTGTGCATATCTTGAGATCGCTGTTATGAGAGATTGATCTGTAATTTTTAACCTGGGTAGAGTCTCCCTTTGGTTTGGAGATTAGTGATTGTTGCTTCAAGCATCTCTGAAGGGAAGGAACTCTGATCTGAGGCCAGGTTAAAGACCTTTGCAAGATGAGGCGCTAGAAGTAGACCAAAATGTCTGAAGTATTTGTTATTGAAGCCATCAGGTCCAGGAGATTTCATAGATTTAAGCTTGTGTATTGTGGCTAGGATTTCCTCGTTGGCAAATGGGGCCATTAGGGTGGCTAGATCTACTTGTACAGTAAAGATGTATATCTTTGTACCGTGTTAGCCAGTAGATAGAAAAATATTTAGAGTTGAGAGTACTCATTTTAGATCTGCTTGTGTGATTTTTGGTAAGCTGATATTTGAAACAAATTTATTGACAGATTCCTCATTAGGAGGTTTAAGGGGTGATTCGAGTTAAGATTATATAGATTTTAATATTCGTCTAAAGCGTTCGCTAGGTCTTTGGAATGGCAGCGGTTTACTCCATTTGAGCCTGAGATTTGGTCGATCCTTTGTTTAATTCTAATGTGTTTTTGTCTGTTTGACATAAATCTAGTCGGTTTATTGAGAGCGTAATATGAGTGGAATTTGCATGATTTGGTATGAGTCATATAAGGAAAATAATTCCTTCTTGAGTTCAAGTCTAAGTTCAAGGGGTAAGGTTTCTCCTTGTGGAGAGTGACATACCAGTTCTGGCGTGTCGAGGTAAGGAGGCTTATTCGCCGTGCAATGCTCCTTTGGGAAATTTAATATGCAAATTGCCTCTTCAAAAAAAAGAGAGGACTTGTACTCTATAGCGCCACCTCATTGCACGGCGAATAAGCCTCCTTACCTCGATACGCCAGAACTGGTATGTCACTCTCCACAAGGAGAAACCTTACCCCTTAGACCCTAGTCCAGAGCCTCTCAGCCTAGCCAAATCAGATCTCTCATACTTTGCACTGACGAGGACCAATAGTCCGAAACACCGTGTCTGCAAATGGAGATACTGATTTGGCTTTTATCCTAAGTCATATTACAAGACTCGATAAAGGGATGATTGTGACTTGTAGGATCGCTACTTCCAATAGGTGGTGCTATAGAGTACAAGTCCTCTCTTTTTTTTGAAGAGGCAGTTTGCATAATAAGTCTAAGTTCAAGATTTCTTATTGTAGGGAGGGTGAAGAAGAAGCAAGACCTGATTGTAAGTCTTCTTTAGTCTTAACTGAAGATTGGAGTAAAATAATTTTCTCCCTGTGTTTTTTTGTGATATGATGAAATTTTCATAAGGATACCCTGATGAATACCTTGTGGGCATTCCAGATATGGTAAGGGCTGATATCATCAGCAGAATTTTCAATGAAATAGGTTTTAGTCGCCGATTAGATTTCCGTTTTGTAAGAAGGGATTTCTAGTAGAGTGGAATTGCATCTCCAAAGCTGTTTATTTTGGGTTAGAGGGCCTAGCAGGATTTTTCCAGATACTGGGGAGTAGTCGGAAATAGATCTGGGCAGGATCGAGATTTCTTCAAATTTAGAAATTGAGAAAACGTCTGTGATAACTAGATCAATTTGAGATGAAGATTTCCGGATGTCATAAAAAAGGGTGTATTCCCTAGATGTAGTGCTTAAACAACAAAAATTTATTTTTTTCTAGCAGGAATTTAGGGTTGGGAAGTTATGTCTCGTGGTAGAGGATGAGTCATTGTGGTCATCCGGTACCATGATGAAGTCTCCGAGGAATACTAATTCACCCTTCTTTATGGTTTGTATTTCTTTTTAATTAATTTGTTCAGGAATTGGGAGATTTTTTTTTGTTCAGGGCGTTAACATTGACAATTGTGCAGAGGCGGTTGTTGAGGTGGCAGATAAGAATTTGGTATCTCCCCTGCGAGTCACCTAACTCCTCAACCAATTCAAAAGAAATAGGAGATTTTAATTATTTTGACTTCTCCAGCTTTTTTTCTTTCTGGGATTGAGAGCTTTAAAGATATGGGGTATTCTCTATGGTGGAATTTTGGGTGTTTATCTTTGATACATTTATTGTGAATCTTTTTCTGGTATTATTTAAACCCCCAAGATTGTAGGAGAGAAACTTGGTACTCATGTTGGAGCTATTTGCTGTTATGGATAAGATAACAAAAGTAAAATTGGCAAAAACTAAGATGCAGCACTGCTAATAACAATAATATACAAAATAACCTTAGGAAATTATATGCATTGATAAACTTATGTGATCAATTGTGAGAAGGAGATTCTTCTAAAGTCCTCTTTTGAATATGCTTTAAAGAGGCAGTTCACAGAAAAAAAAAGGTCTCAAGGAGCCCAATGTGAAGAAGGGTTTTCTCCTTTAGTGGGGAAAAGTTTGACAAAGAGCCGACATCCATGAGTGGTTTTTAAAAGACTTGTATCTGTATAGAAAGCATTATAAAGCAGGCAAACATGAACTTAAATATTATTTGAATATTTGAAGGCAAGAGGGAAATACAGGAGCATTTGCTTAAAATTAAGATATGAAACCTTAATAGATTGGCCTACCTTCTAACACTCTCGCACCCCTCCAGTCCGTCCTTAACTCTGCTGCCCGACTAATTAATCTCTCTACTCCCTACACTACTGCTTCCCCTCTTTGCAAATCCCTTCACTGGCTCCCAATTTCCCAGCATATCCAGTTTAAAACTACTAACACTGACCTACAAAGCCATTCATAACCTTTCTCCTCCGTATATTTCCGAACTAATCTCTCAATATTTTCCCTCACGTAATCTCCGGGCCTCCCAGGACCTCCTTCTCTCCTCCACGCTTATTCCCTCCTCACACAATCGCCTCCAAGACTTCTCCCGAATATCCCCCATCTTCTGGAATTCTGTGCCCCAACATGTCCGGTTATCCACCACATTTGAATCCTTCAGAAGGAACCTGAAAACCCACCTATTCAGGAAAGCTTACACCCTGCAATGACCACGCGGCCACCTCAACACCATTGGAGTTACTGCAACCCCCGACCTTCTGTCTCCTTCCCCATAATCCTGTAGAATGTAAGCCTGCAAGGGCAGGGTCCTCCTCCCTCTGTACCAGTCTGCCATTGTTAGTTTTGTTTACTGTAAGTGATATTTGTATTTTGATGCAATCCCCTTCTCATGTACAGCACCATGGAATTAATGGTGCTATGTAAATAAATAATAAATAATTTGGGATTCCTTTAGTGGTAGAAACTTTTGTCACATGGTATAACTAATAAAAGGTTGGGTTAGAAGTGTGAGTTAGAGATGACGCCTCCATCACTCAGCGTTTTGTTTTGGAGGGAGGATCAGGTTTTAGAGAAGAGATATCATTTAAACCTTCCTCGGGATTGAATATGGGTATGGTTTTTCCTCTGAAAAAATTAGTAATTTTGTTGAGAAACCCCATCTGTAAGAAATTCCTGTATCTCTCATATGTGAGGTGACAATTTTAAACTCTTCGAGCATTAATGGTGTCTTTTGACAGGTCTGTGAAGATTCTGATGTGGGTGAATGGGTCAGGGAATGCTTTATTTTCCTTAATGTAGTTTTGGATTCTCTCCTTTGTATTGTAGAAGTGTAATTGTAGGATTGTATCTCTGAGTGTTTCTGAAGGTATGGCGGATGGACGAGCGAGTCTATGGATTCTGTCGATGGACAAGTCTAAATCCGAGAAGTTTGGAAGAGATTCCTTGAATAGAGTTCCGAATCTTCTTGGGGAGCTGAGTCTCTGTTACCCCAATCGCTAGGATCTTTTCTTTTTGCTGAGATTGATCGGCCCATGTCTTCTGCCGAAAGAATATCGGTGGAGGGCTGGAATTTTTTGTCTTTCTCAGGGGTTACAAATAAGGAGGGAAGCTTTGGACGACTCACTAGACGGTGAGTGTTTTGAATTGAGAGACTCTAGGTTGGAGTCATCGCTTTTTAGGGCAGATATTGACTTGATAGGGCTGGATAATTTGGAGTGTACTCAAAAATTGCCTATAGTAATAAACCCAATATTTGCTCTTAATCATAATTACACTAACAACCAAATCAGTGCACAACGTGGTGTCACTGATACAAAGAACAATCAATTCGTGTATATCAAAATTTAATTATTTTATTGATAACAATATTCAATGAGATCTACATAATATACAAAAGTGGACAATGATTTATCTCAAAAGTGCAGGTATAAAAGAGAGACAAGGTGGCTATCGGTTTGGAATATATACACTGACTGAAAGGAAATACTGACTAAATCCACATATAAAGGTAATCAAAAAAAGAGGGGGAACCATTGGTTCATGCCTATTCAGTACCTAAGTGGTTAATAGCGCTACAATGAATTTCCCATGTGTCAATATAAATACAAGTGCAAGAAACTGATACGCCCTGTTGATGATTAAAAGGGAACATCATGTTGTGACATCGGGATAGCCGAAGCCATTACCTGAGTTGCAGCGACACAAACCGGGAAGCCACCAGTCTCACAGCCCCGACGCGCGTTTCGCCCAGCTTCTACGGGGGGCGTGTGTCACGCTTCGGTAATGGCTTCGGCTATCCCGATGTCACAACATGATGTTCCCTTTTAATCATCAACAGGGCGTATCAGTTTCTTGCACTTGTATTTATATTGACACATGGGAAATTCATTGTAGCGCTATTAACCACTTAGGTACTGAATAGGCATGAACCAATGGTTCCCCCTCTTTTTTTGATTACCTTTATATGTGGATTTAGTCAGTATTTCCTTTCAGTCAGTGTATATATTCCAAACCGATAGCCACCTTGTCTCTCTTTTATACCTGCACTTTTAAGATAAATCATTGTCCACTTTTGTATATTATGTAGATCTCATTGAATATTGTTATCAATAAAATAATTAAATTTTGATATACATGAATTGATTGTTCTTTGTATCAGTGACACCACGTTGTGCACTGATTTGGTTGTTAGTTTGGATAATTTGGAGGTAGATTCCAGTGTATTTGAAGCAGAGGAAGTTGTGTGGAAGTGGGAGAGTAATTGTCTCTCCCTCTAGTTTCCCGGTTTGTCACAATTAGGGGTTTTTGTTGGATTTAGAGTTGTAGTTTTTAGAGTTGTTGCTCTTATTATCCATTATGAAAGAATTGATAAGAAGATTAGGATGATATTAAGAAGATTGATTGTGTTGAGATATCCTAGAGGATTAAAGACAGGAGGTTGCGGAGAGTAGCTGTTGATTAGCTGGAGCAGGGTTATAATCGCTCTTCCTCATTATTGTCCCCTTTTCCTCTAGCCTAATTCCCAAAACTGAGGTTAGTACAAGTGTAGTAGGACTTATGAGAAGGGAGAGTTTCGATTTATTTTTTGGTGGGGATTGCTTGTGAGACTTTCGCTCTGGTGTTAGTGAGGGTAAATCAGGGAGCAGTAGGCTTTTTTGCTGGTCTCTGTAGTCGCCGGATTTCCTCTCTCTCCGGAAGCAGGTGATAATAGAACAAGTGTCAGTTGAGAGGAGGGAATGAGAGATGGAGTGTAGGTGTCTAAGCCCACAAGGTCGTGACCGACGGTATCACCCAAGTGTTTCTGCTGGGGTGAAACTGAGTGGCACTGGGGGCTGTGCGGCTTACTGTACCATGCGGGTTCTCGGTCTCCCTTCTGGAGCGTGCACTCCCGGAGTTTGAGAGGGAGGGTTGCGGGGTGCGGCAGTGTGCAGGCGCGCAGGATCTCGCAGCCAGAGACTTTCCTGGCCCGCCGCGTCTGATCCCATTCACTATTGCCAATGCTGGATCCGGTGTGCCAGGGAGTAGCGGGGTGAAGGAGGGCGCATAGAGATCCTCTGGGGGACCTGGGACCTCCTATATAGGTCTTGAATGAGACCAGTTGAAGTTGTACAAGGTAATTGTCAGAGTCAGAGGGGACTATTTTCTGGTGTAGTGATATATGGCTCTGGAGCTACAAACTCACCGGACCTGGAGGTCTGAGTTCACCCACTTCTAGGGCTTATAACTCCACAGTGCTGGGGTCTTTCCGAGTGAGGCAGGGTTGTAAATGGTCCTCCAGTGTTCCTACAGCTTCTCAGTCCATGTGCGAGTGTGACCGTCTTCTTTAAGTTGATTCATCAGTCGGTTAATAAGATATCCCCACAGAGCTCTAGATTCCTGCTTCTTACATCACAGGATCCAGGCCATGCGCCCTCTAAGTCTGGTTTTCTAAGCAAAAAGGAGAGTCATTTCTGATAGGACACCTAGAAGAAACTATGAGTCCTGTTTGCCCCTCACACACATGCTAGTGATTGACATCCGGAAAAGCTGGTCCATAAAGGCTAAGCATGTAGGCAGCACTTAGCCATCACCAATATGCCCAATGTCTTAGCTGTAATTAGGTGCACTGCTCCTTGACAAACCGCTCAGCATTAGAATGTGTAAAGCGGTGATTTGTGTAGTGATGCAACTTTTTCATGTGTCTGATCTGTTTATTTCATAGATAGACAGTTGCCCATTATAGTCTGTGGCTGTTCACATGTCTGTTTTATCCACAAAAAAATCATTAAGACATGTCCAATTATTATTCAAAACATGAATCAGAATTTATCCATACAAGTCTATGGGTCCATGAAAATCACAGACAGCACATTGGTGCCATTAGTGTATAATCTGTGTGTTGTCCTTTTTTTAAACACTGCAACAGGCAGGAGAAGCTTTGTATTTTTTTTTGTGTACGAGAAAATCACTGATAAAATACAGATAATAAAAACTGGCACATTGATCAAATAATGCTAAAAATGGATACAAAACACTGGTCAAAAAATTGATGTTTCTTACGTAAACCAAAAAAGAAAAATTAATGTCTGAATGGGTCTTAAATCATACGATTTCTACAAAGATCAATTAAAAAAAAATACGGATTTTTGTGTTACTCACCGTAAAATCCTTTTCTCCGAGACGCTCATTGGGGGACACAGGACTGTGGGTGTATGCTACTGCCGCTAGGAGGCTGACACTAAGTAAACATAAAAAAAGGTTAGCTCCTCCTCCGCCGTATACACCTCAGCACTGGCCGCAGGCAAACCCAGTTTAGTGCAAAAAGCAGTAGGAGGCTAAAAAATAAATCAAGAGTTAACACAGATACAGTATATCCAGAAGAAAAAACTGCTGATACCAACTTAAGGAGAATAGTTAACTCAATATAAAGCCAGCCGGCTATAAGGGAGGGTGCTGTGTCCCCCAATGAGCGTCTCGGAGAAAAGGATTTTACGGTGAGTAACACAAAAATCCGTATTTCTCCTTCGTCTCATTGGGGGACACAGGACTGTGGGACGTCCCAAAGCAGTCCCTTGGGTGGGAAATCGATTCCACAGTG
Source organism: Oophaga sylvatica (assembly GCA_033576555.1). Taxonomy (NCBI): domain Eukaryota; kingdom Metazoa; phylum Chordata; class Amphibia; order Anura; family Dendrobatidae; genus Oophaga; species Oophaga sylvatica. The sequence goes on along the minus strand of JARQOD010000001.1, from coordinate 552,255,394 downwards.
TAATTTATAACAGGCATTGCCTATAGGTGCGCAACCGCGCCCTGAAGAATCCTTCTACCCAGACTGGCATCTGCAGAAGCCTGGGTATGGACATTATAATGCTTGGAAAAAGTATGCAGACTGGACCAGGTTGCTGCTTTACAAACCTGTTCCACCGAAGCCTGATGCCGAAGGGCCCAGGAGGCACCCACCGCTCGGGTGGAGTGAGCCTTGATCCCTGCGGGAACTACCGCGCCTCTGATGCGGTAAGCCTCCTGAATGGCTAACCGAATCCACCTAGCCAAGGTTGATTTAGAGGCAGCGAGTCCCTTCCTGCGACCCTCAGGGAGAACAAACAGCGTGTCCGTCTGCCGAAAGGACGCCGTCCGAGAAACATATCTCCTGAGTGCTCTCACCAGATCCAGCGTATGGAGAGCCTTCTCCACTCGGTGCGTCGGAGCTGGGCAAAATGAGGGCAAAACAATGTCCTCATTAATATGAAAAGAGGACACGACTTTAGGCAAAAAAGGTGGTGTTGGTCTGAGCACCACCTTATCCTGATGGAAAAGCAAGTACGGAGCTCGACAAGACAGTGCGGCCAGCTCCGAAACCCGCCTTATGGATGTTATGGCTACCAAAAACACCACTTTCCAGGAAAGAAATGACAGAGAAATCTCCTGCAAAGGTTCAAAAGGAGACTCCTGCAGGACTCCCAGGACTAGATTGAGATCCCAAACATCTAAGGGAGCCTTGTAGGGGGGAACTATATGGACAACCCCTTGAATAAAGGTCCTAACCTGAAAATTAGACGCGATTCTTCGCTGAAAAAGCACTGATAAGGCTGATATCTGGCGTCTAAGAGTACTTGGTGCTAGACCTGAATCTAGGCCTGCCTGGAGAAAAGACAGAATATTTGGAATTGAAAACCGAAGCGGGGAACAACCATGTTCCCTGCACCAAGCAAAAAAGACCTTCCAAGTACCGTGGTAGATGCGAGCCGAAACGGGCTTTCGGGCGTTAGCCATCGTTGCGGCAACCTTTTTAGAGAAACCAGCCCTGGTCAGGATCCAAGATTCAACGGCCAGGCCGTCAAACACAGGACCGCTAAGTTCTGGTGGTAAACTGGGCCCTGGGAGAGAAGGTCCACGCGCTCTGGCAGTCGCCAGGGAGCGTCGGCTAGCAATTGTACCAGCTCCGCGTACCATGAGCGGCGCGGCCAATCCGGAGCGATTAATATCGCAGGAACCCCCTCTATCCTGATCTTTCTGATCACCCTTGGGAGAAGGGCTATTGGTGGAAACAAGTATGGAAGATGAAACTGATTCCATGGTAGGACCAGAGCGTCTACTGCAAATGCCTGCGGATCCCGGTACCGGGAGACGAAGTTGGGCACCTTGGCATTTATCTTGGAAGCCATCAGGTCCACATCTGGGGTTCCCCAGCGTCGGCATATCTGCTGAAAAATCTCGGGATGAAGTGACCATTCCCCTGACGCTATGCCGTGACGGCTGAGAAAATCCGCAGCCCAATTTTCCTCGCCCGGAATGTGGACCGCTGAAATCACAGAGTGATTTACCTCTGCCCAAGTCAGAATCTGTTTTACCTCGTGCATGGCCGCCCTGCTGCGGGTACCTCCCTGATGGTTTATGTATGCCACTGCCGTGGCATTGTCCGATTGTATTCTGACTGGGTGGCCCGCCAGATGCTGGTGAAAATGCCTCAGAGCCAGCCGAATAGCTCGGATCTCTAAAATATTGATCGGAAGAGTCGATTCCTGCTGAGACCAAGTTCCCTGGGCTGTGTGGTGACGAAACACTGCTCCCCATCCGAGCAGGCTGGCATCCGTTGTGACAACCAACCAGAAATTTGGAGGAAACAACCGACCCTGTCGAAGAGTGGTGTTCTTTGTCCACCACATTAGAGTCTGTCTGACCTGCAGGGACAGACGACACCGAAGATTGAGGGAGTAAAGGCTCCCGTCCCATACTGCCAAGAGTGCATGTTGAAGGGGGCGAAGATGAAATTGGGCAAATGGAATCGCCTCGATTGCTGCCACCATCCTTCCTAGGACCCTCATGCAAAACCGGATGGTGTGAGGGATTGGTTGGCGAAGGATCCGTACCTCTTGACGGAGAACCAAGGCCTTGTCTTGAGGAAGAATTATCAACCCCTGAGCGGTGTCGAAATTCATCCCTAAAAAGGTAATCTTCCGAGATGGCACGGGAGATGACTTCTTCATATTCACCAGCCACCCCAGGCGAGCAAGGGTGTCTAACGTAATGCTGACACTTTCCTCGCAGGTCTGAAAAGACGGACCCTTGATGAGGAGGTCGTCTAAGTAAGGTAGGATGACTACCCCCCTGGAGTGCAGAATGGACACAACAGCAGCCATGACCTTTGTGAATACCCTGGGGGCTGTGGCTAGCCCGAAAGGCAAGGCTGTGAACTGAAGATGAAGTTTGCCGACAGCAAACCGAAGAAATTTCTGATGAGGAGGAAATATGGGGATGTGAAGATAGGCATCCTGAATGTCTATTGATGCTAGAAATTCCCCTTTTTCCATGGCTGCAATGACAGAACGGAGAGACTCCATTCGGAAATGACGAATTCTGACAAACCGGTTCAGCCGCTTTAGATCCAGAATGGGTCTTACGGTACCGTCTTTTTTGGGTACGATGAACAGGTTGGAATAAAACCCCTGACCTTTTTCGATTTCCGGAACAGGTACAACAACCCCGCTGTGCCGAAGAGACTCGACCGCCCTGAATAAGGCGCGAACCCGAGATTCCTCCTTGGGAAGGCGCGAGGGAAAAAAACGATTTGAAGGAAGGCTGGTAAATTCTATCTTGTACCCCGAGGAGACTACTTCTCTGACCCACTCGTCGTGAGTAATTGATAGCCAAATGGGGCGAAACCAGAGTAAGCGGCCGCCTACTCTGGATAAATTGACCGGATTCTGCCTCCAGTCATTTGTCCGAAAATTTCTGGAGTTTGCCTCTTGATCTTGGTTGTTGAGATCGCCCTCTTCCCAAAGGGTTGGTCCTGTAGGAGACCTGACGATCTCTGGCTTGATTAGGCCGACCTGAACCGCTGGAGGTAGCTGGCGCGGCCCAACCTGGGTTACGAAAGGCCCTAAAGCGAGGCTGAAGCTGTCGGCGAAAAGGCTGCTTAATCTTTTGCTGAGGAAGGAAACTGCTCTTCCCTCCCGTCGCATCAGATATGAGCTGATCCAACTTTTCGCCAAATAACCGACCACTCTGATATGGTAAGGATGTAAGCGATTTCTTTGAGATTGAGTCTGCTCGCCAGGTTCTCAGCCATAAAGATCTTCTGATGGCAATAGCATTAGCAGCAGCTAGGGCTGAGCAATTTGCCGCATCCATGGACGCATTAATTAAGAAGTCTCCTGCCAGCGCTATCTGATTAGAAATCTCGGTTACTTCAGACGGTACCTCTATACCATGAAGAGCTCTATTTAGAGACTCCGACCAGGAAATCATGGCCTTAGCAACCCAAGTCGCTGCAAAAGAAGGAGAGAGAGCAGAACCCGATGCTTCAAACACCGAGCGGGCCAAACTCTCAATCAGACGATCCGTTGGTTCCTTGATCGAGGAACCGTTAGGAAGGGAGAGGAGCGTCCTAGACGCCAAACGCGACACAGGAGGATCAACCGCAGGAGATTCCGCCCACTTTTTAAGGAGCTCAGGAGCAAAAGGATATCTAGTATTGAGAGCCTTTTGTCCTGCGAAGCGCTTGTCCGGTTTCTCTCTGTGGCGCTGCACTAGTTCCTCAAACTCAGGATGAGCCCCAAAAACCCTATGAGTTTGCCTGGCTCTTTTGAAGGACACCTTATGACCGGAGGTCAAGGTGGACTCATCGTCTATCCCCAAGTTTGATTGACAGCTTCAATCAAACTGTCAATTGTGTCCTGACAATTTGGTGCCTCAAAATTAAGGGACTCTTCTGAATCAGAATCCGAATACTGATCACTTGCCAGAGGTGAGGGAGAACGAGAGACGGAACTGAAAGATGCCGAGGCCCTGGACGGCAAAGGCGACGCAGTGTGGGTTCGCTTCCCCTGCGTCTGCCTGGTGAGAGCGCGGCCCCTGCAGGCCGGAGGTTCATGAGACGTCGCCAAGACGGGTGAACCACTGTCCCTGCTCCTATCGGGAGCTTGAAGGGACTCGATCGCTCTTGTTAATGACGCCACAGATTGAGTCAGGGACAAGGCCCACTCAGGGGGACCTGACGCACTAGGCTCAGCTATAGGAGCGGGTTCCTGAGCCCGTTCAGAGTCACAGGCTTCGCAGACCCGAGAAGTCTGGGCGTGCGGAAAAGGGGACCTACAGGCAATGCATGCGGTATACAGCACTGTATGAACCTTAGATCTTCTGGACATTCTGGATCTGTCACAGAGTCCGCAATGAACTGGATGTGACGGTCAGCAGAGAGGCGAAAAAAGAGTGCGGAGTAAAGAGGAACAACCAGGCTGGAGGTAGTAGCAACCCCCTGAGCGGTGTCGACTTACCCCAGTCCTGTATCCCTTGCGTCCTGAAAACAGCCACAACAGAGCTCCAAAATTTTTCAAAAAGGAGCGCTCCTCTGTCAGGGAGGCGTGCTCATGTAGACGAGCCTCTCAAGAGGCGCCTCCCACCTACTTCCGGCCGCGGCCTAGTCTCCAGCAAAAGCCGGGGACTAAATTTGAAGCCGCGGCCTAAATTTCCGGCTAAGGCCCTAAAGTCGGAGGGCGGTCCACCGGAAGGAGACGCCGCCGGGGGCGGATCTCCCTTGCGATAGCGGCCCACCCCCCGGCTGACGCCGGACACAGAATTCCGGCCCGCGCCCAGTCCCCGGAAAAAGCCGGGGACTAAATTTTAAAACCGGGGCCCAGAAGCCGGCGAAAGGAGGTCCCAAGTCAGAGGACGGGTCCGCCGGAAGGAGACGCCGCCGGGGGCGGATCCCCCTCCCCTTACGACCGCGGCCCACCCTCCGGCTAACACCGGACAGTAAACACCGGCCCGCGGCCTAGTCCCCGGGAAAAGCCGGGGACTAAATTTTGCAAAGGCCTAACGCTGACCTCGGCTGTCCAGGCGAACGCCGACTTCATCCGTCTGTGGAGAAGGGGGAACGAACAGCTGGAACCCCTGAGCGGTGTTTCCTACCCGCTCCAGTAATCTTGGCCACACGTCCTTGGAGGTAAGAGTCTTCAGGCGATGTGATGATCCCACAAAATTCCGTCATGTAGGTAAAAATGGGGGCTCCATAATAAACTAAGGTAGGACGGTGCAGGAACCCTAACTCCATCACCCCTTCAGAGGGTGAGGAGAGGGACCGTCCGCCTCCTTGCAGCACCGCAGTTTAGCATTGGTGGTGCAGTGGGGGCCGCACGGACTAACTCTTGCCTCTGTACAGCCTAGGGTTTCAATACCTTAGGGTGGTCAGGGCTGAGTCCGGCATTCATGTCCCACGTTGCGGGAGAGGATACGTTGGAGGCTTTACTCCACGTGCTCGCCCGTTGATGGTTTGGGGAGATCGGACCCTTTCAATAGGATCCGTCGCCCCTTCTCATCTTCGTGGGAAAAAAAAAAAAAAAAAATGGTCTGGAAAATAACCAGACGTGTGCCTCCATCAGACACTAAGCAAGAACTGGGTTTGCCTGCGGCCAGTGCTGAGGTGTATACGGCGGAGGAGGAGCTAACCTTTTTTTATGTTTACTTAGTGTCAGCCTCCTAGCGGCAGTAGCATACACCCACAGTCCTGTGTCCCCCAATGAGACGAAGGAGAAAAGTATTAATGCACACCATCATCATGGAATTAGGTACATAAGGAAATCTCTGATGGCCCCTTGAAAAGAGCTGCAGACGTAACAGCCCACAAATCCACAGAAGTCTGAAACAATCACAGCACCTTGAGGAAGCCCACGCGAAACGCGCGTCGGGGCTGCGTGGTCTCACTGTTTACAAGGACCTATTTGGGTGAGCCTTGTTTCAAGTACTAGGCTTTTATATATTTACCTCTGGGCGTTCAC
>JARQOD010000001.1:552233294-552249287 GCA_033576555.1 Oophaga sylvatica | reverse complement strand
TTACTGAGAATTTTGAGAACAGAGAAGTCTGATTCCATTAAGAAGTGATTTTGGGGCAACACAGGGTTCCTGGTTGACCACAGTTTCTCCAACATAAGGGAGCTGTCGTTAAAATGGGCAATCCTGGTTGGAGAAAAATACCATTTGGCGACAGATTTGAAGAAGGAGTCATGGAAAGATTAGAGGAATAGGAGAATTCCAAAGCATTTTTCCCAGTGTTCCATGGTAAAAGATCTTTTTAGTTCAGTTTCCCATCTGAACATGTAGGGGGTTTTGGAGAAAGTAGTGTCTTTCTTAAAGATATAATAAAGGTGTCTCGTACTCCAGAAGACTTTGTGGTTCACGTTATTGATTAGACTGCAAGTTTTTTCTGAAAAAGGGGTTTTGTTAAATAACATAAAATTTAGATTCCTTCAGAAGGTAGTGTAAGAAGTCATTAGTTGAGAGGTTAAATTTGTTTTTTTAAGACTTTAAAGGGCATAAAATCAGCCCTATCGTGAATGTCTTTGATTTTTTTTACAGCTAACTGTATCCCAGGTAGAAGGGGATTGAAAGTTGTATAGTCTATTGATCGAAGTAAAGGAGAGATTTTTAATTTGGTCAAATTTTCTGATTTTTATTATACGTAGCCAGATTTTTCCAAGCAAGTAAAATAGCTCTAAAAATAGGATGGGAAGGGTTGTAGAGAAGGGGGGTTGCATAGATGTTTGAAAACAAGGTGTTTAATAGGCCAATTTTTGTTGAAGGCCAGTTCGAGGTCTAGCCAGGCGGGAGAGGTGTCCGATTTGAACCACGCAGCACTTTGTTTTATTAGGTTGGCAAGGTAGTATGCCAAGAGATTGGGGAGGCTTAGCCCTCCCTTGAGTTTGTTCTTGAATAGGATATTGGTTGCTATTCTTGCCTTTTTGTGATTCTATATGAAATCATTTATTATTTTTTGACGTTTAGTAATGTAAAATTTAGGGATTTAACGGGGAGAGTACTAAATAAATATAAAATTAGCTTGGCCCGTACAAAATTTTCGCACATTGGTCGTCGGGGGCGCAGGCAATTTCAGAGAAAGCAAGCTGGTCAAATGTAAATGAATTTCATGAGATGAACACAGATAGGTATTTATAAATGTAGCTTGGTAATACAAATAAATAGGTTTGATAAGTAGAGGCCAAAAAAATTCTTCAGGTTGAGGTGCCACCTACAGGTCATTGTGTCTTTCTGTAGGTTTATGAAAATAAATGTTTAAACTGTATTTAGTGATAAAATCATGAATGTGTGGTTTGTTTGGCTCTTTTCTTGCTGAAGGGGGCAAGTTTACCTTTCAAATGGTGTATCATTTGTGTGTGTGGGTGAAGTATACAGTGAAAAAGCAGTGCATGTTTACAAATGTGTTTGCATATGTGACTCACCTGCAGTGAAGTGTGCAATCCTCCAATGTGCCTGAAATAGGCTGGGCAAGCTGGAAAGACCCAAGGCAAATGTTTGGATTTGTTTGTGATGTCTGTAAGCAGCTTTGTGGTAGTGTGCTTTGGGGTAGTGTGTTGCCACCTGCAGATCATTTGACCTTTCAAATAGTGTATCATTTGTTTGTGTGGGTGAAGTATGAACGGAGCAAGTGTGCAATTCAATAGGCAGTGCATGTTTACAAATGTGTTTGCATATGTAACTCACCTGCAGTGAAGTGTGCAATCCTCCAATTTGGCTGAAATAGGCTGGGCAAGCAGTTCGGCAAGCTGGAAAGCCCCCAAGGCAAATGTTTCGATTTGTTTGTGAGGTCTGTAAACAGTTTTGTGGTAGTGTGCTTTGGGGTAGTGTGGTGCCACCTGCAGGTCATTTTTCCTTACTGCAGGTTTATGAAAATTACTGTTTAAACTGTATTTTGTGATCAAATCGTGGATGTGTGGTTTGTTTGGCTATTTTCTTGCTGAAGGGGCAAGTTTACCTTTCAAATGGTGTATCATTTGTGTGTGTGGGTGCAGTATGAACGGAGATACAAAGTAATCACCGAAAAACAGTGTTTAGAAATAATAGAATAGATTTAAGGGAGAATGAAAGTTTTAATTGTCATTACTCTACCCACCAACAAAAGTCCTGAAGTACAAAAACTAGATAGGTCTTGGGTGATCACTTTGGTTAAGTAACGATGAGATAGTTTTTATGTCTTTGAAGGTTGAGTTTTCTAGTTTAAAATGGAGGATTTGAGATTTATTCGTATTTAATTTGAAGTGGGACACCTCTTTGATTGATACTAATGGATCCGTTAAAGACAAAATCGGATCGTCTGCAAATAGTCCAATTTATGTGATGGGCTGGTGTTTGGATATCTTTAATGAGGGGGGTTCTCTCTGATCGCCTGGGCGAGGGCTTCTAATGCCAGGGCGAACAAAAGGGGAGACACCCCTGTCCAGTGCCATTTGAGATATGTATGGGGCTAGAAGGTGGTTATTAACATAAACTTTGGCTACTGGGGAAGAGTATAGTGCTAAGATAGATGCCAGAATTTGGTTATAAAATCCGAATTTAGCGTTAGTTTAAGATAGGACCCGTTAAGCCTGTCAAAAGCTTTTTCTGCATCTAAGGTGAGAATAATGGAGGGGATATTTAGTGAGTTGATTTTGTGTATAATATTCAGATATCTCCTGGATCCGTTAGCTGTTTGATGTCCCAAGATGAAACCTAACTGGTCGTTGTTTATCAAGTTGGGGAGAATGTTTTCCAGTCTACTTGCTAGGATTTTTGTGCATATCTTGAGATCGCTGTTATGAGAGATTGATCTGTAATTTTTAACCTGGGTAGAGTCTCCCTTTGGTTTGGAGATTAGTGATTGTTGCTTCAAGCATCTCTGAAGGGAAGGAACTCTGATCTGAGGCCAGGTTAAAGACCTTTGCAAGATGAGGCGCTAGAAGTAGACCAAAATGTCTGAAGTATTTGTTATTGAAGCCATCAGGTCCAGGAGATTTCATAGATTTAAGCTTGTGTATTGTGGCTAGGATTTCCTCGTTGGCAAATGGGGCCATTAGGGTGGCTAGATCTACTTGTACAGTAAAGATGTATATCTTTGTACCGTGTTAGCCAGTAGATAGAAAAATATTTAGAGTTGAGAGTACTCATTTTAGATCTGCTTGTGTGATTTTTGGTAAGCTGATATTTGAAACAAATTTATTGACAGATTCCTCATTAGGAGGTTTAAGGGGGTGATTCGAGTTAAGATTATATAGATTTTAATATTCGTCTAAAGCGTTCGCTAGGTCTTTGGAATGGCAGCGGTTTACTCCATTTGAGCCTGAGATTTGGTCGATCCTTTGTTTAATTCTAATGTGTTTTTGTCTGTTTGACATAAATCTAGTCGGTTTATTGAGAGCGTAATATGAGTGGAATTTGCATGATTTGGTATGAGTCATATAAGGAAAATAATTCCTTCTTGAGTTCAAGTCTAAGTTCAAGGGGTAAGGTTTCTCCTTGTGGAGAGTGACATACCAGTTCTGGCGTGTCGAGGTAAGGAGGCTTATTCGCCGTGCAATGCTCCTTTGGGAAATTTAATATGCAAATTGCCTCTTCAAAAAAAAGAGAGGACTTGTACTCTATAGCGCCACCTCATTGCACGGCGAATAAGCCTCCTTACCTCGATACGCCAGAACTGGTATGTCACTCTCCACAAGGAGAAACCTTACCCCTTAGACCCTAGTCCAGAGCCTCTCAGCCTAGCCAAATCAGATCTCTCCTACTTTGCACTGACGAGGACCAATAGTCCGAAACACCGTGTCTGCAAATGGAGATACTGATTTGGCTTTTATCCTAAGTCATATTACAAGACTCGATAAAGGGATGATTGTGACTTGTAGGATCGCTACTTCCAATAGGTGGTGCTATAGAGTACAAGTCCTCTCTTTTTTTTGAAGAGGCAGTTTGCATAATAAGTCTAAGTTCAAGATTTCTTATTGTAGGGAGGGTGATGAAGAAGCAAGACCTGATTGTAAGTCTTCTTTAGTCTTAACTGAAGATTGGAGTAAAATAATTTTCTCCCTGTGTTTTTTTGTGATATGATGAAATTTTCATAAGGATACCCTGATGAATACCTTGTGGGCATTCCAGATATGGTAAGGGCTGATATCATCAGCAGAATTTTCAATGAAATAGGTTTTAGTCGCCGATTAGATTTCCGTTTTGTAAGAAGGGATTTCTAGTAGAGTGGAATTGCATCTCCAAAGCTGTTTATTTTGGGTTAGAGGGCCTAGCAGGATTTTTCCAGATACTGGGGAGTAGTCGGAAATAGATCTGGGCAGGTTCGAGATTTCTTCAAATTTAGAAATTGAGAAAACGTCTGTGATAACTAGATCAATTTGAGATGAAGATTTCCGGATGTCATAAAAAAGGGTGTATTCCCTAGATGTAGTGCTTAAACAACAAAAATTTATTTTTTTCTAGCAGGAATTTAGGGTTGGGAAGTTATGTCTCGTGGTAGAGGATGAGTCATTGTGGTCATCCGGTACCATGATGAAGTCTCCGAGGAATACTAATTCACCCTTCTTTATGGTTTGTATTTCTTTTTAATTAATTTGTTCAGGAATTGGGAGATTTTTTTTTGTTCAGGGCGTTAACATTGACAATTGTGCAGAGGCGGTTGTTGAGGTGGCAGATAAGAATTTGGTATCTCCCCTGCGAGTCACCTAACTCCTCAACCAATTCAAAAGAAATAGGAGATTTTAATTATTTTGACTTCTCCAGCTTTTTTTCTTTCTGGGATTGAGAGCTTTAAAGATATGGGGTATTCTCTATGGTGGAATTTTGGGTGTTTATCTTTGATACATTTATTGTGAATCTTTTTCTGGTATTATTTAAACCCCCAAGATTGTAGGAGAGAAACTTGGTACTCATGTTGGAGCTATTTGCTGTTATGGATAAGATAACAAAAGTAAAATTGGCAAAAACTAAGATGCAGCACTGCTAATAACAATAATATACAAAATAACCTTAGGAAATTATATGCATTGATAAACTTATGTGATCAATTGTGAGAAGGAGATTCTTCTAAAGTCCTCTTTTGAATATGCTTTAAAGAGGCAGTTCACAGAAAAAAAAAGGTCTCAAGGAGCCCAATGTGAAGAAGGGTTTTCTCCTTTAGTGGGGAAAAGTTTGACAAAGAGCCGACATCCATGAGTGGTTTTTAAAAGACTTGTATCTGTATAGAAAGCATTATAAAGCAGGCAAACATGAACTTAAATATTATTTGAATATTTGAAGGCAAGAGGGAAATACAGGAGCATTTGCTTAAAATTAAGATATGAAACCTTAATAGATTGGCCTACCTTCTAACACTCTCGCACCCCTCCAGTCCGTCCTTAACTCTGCTGCCCGACTAATTAATCTCTCTACTCCCTACACTACTGCTTCCCCTCTTTGCAAATCCCTTCACTGGCTCCCAATTTCCCAGCATATCCAGTTTAAACTACTAACACTGACCTACAAAGCCATTCATAACCTTTCTCCTCCGTATATTTCCAAACTAATCTCTCAATATTTTCCCTCACGTAATCTCCGGGCCTCCCAGGACCTCCTTCTCTCCTCCACGCTTATTCCCTCCTCACACAATCGCCTCCAAGACTTCTCCCGAATATCCCCCATCTTCTGGAATTCTGTGCCCCAACATGTCCGGTTATCCACCACATTTGAATCCTTCAGAAGGAACCTGAAAACCCACCTATTCAGGAAAGCTTACACCCTGCAATGACCACGCGGCCACCTCAACACCATTGGAGTTACTGCAACCCCCGACCTTCTGTCTCCTTCCCCATAATCCTGTAGAATGTAAGCCTGCAAGGGCAGGGTCCTCCTCCCTCTGTACCAGTCTGCCATTGTTAGTTTTGTTTACTGTAAGTGATATTTGTATTTTGATGCAATCCCCTTCTCATGTACAGCACCATGGAATTAATGGTGCTATGTAAATAAATAATAAATAATTTGGGATTCCTTTAGTGGTAGAAACTTTTGTCACATGGTATAACTAATAAAAGGTTGGGTTAGAAGTGTGAGTTAGAGATGACGCCTCCATCACTCAGCGTTTTGTTTTGGAGGGAGGATCAGGTTTTAGAGAAGAGATATCATTTAAACCTTCCTCGGGATTGAATATGGGTATGGTTTTTCCTCTGAAAAAATTAGTAATTTTGTTGAGAAACCCCATCTGTAAGAAATTCCTGTATCTCTCATATGTGAGGTGACAATTTTAAACTCTTCGAGCATTAATGGTGTCTTTTGACAGGTCTGTGAAGATTCTGATGTGGGTGAATGGGTCAGGGAATGCTTTATTTTCCTTAATGTAGTTTTGGATTCTCTCCTTTGTATTGTAGAAGTGTAATTGTAGGATTGTATCTCTGAGTGTTTCTGAAGGTATGGCGGATGGACGAGCGAGTCTATGGATTCTGTCGATGGACAAGTCTAAATCCGAGAAGTTTGGAAGAGATTCCTTGAATAGAGCTCCGAATCTTCTTGGGGAGCTGAGTCTCTGTTACCCCAATCGCTAGGATCTTTTCTTTTTGCTGAGATTGATCGGCCCATGTCTTCTGCCGAAAGAATATCGGTGGAGGGCTGGAATTTTTTGTCTTTCTCAGGGGTTACAAATAAGGAGGGAAGCTTTGGACGACTCACTAGACGGTGAGTGTTTTGAATTGAGAGACTCTAGGTTGGAGTCATCGCTTTTTAGGGCAGATATTGACTTGATAGGGCTGGATAATTTGGAGTGTACTCAAAAATTGCCTATAGTAATAAACCCAATATTTGCTCTTAATCATAATTACACTAACAACCAAATCAGTGCACAACGTGGTGTCACTGATACAAAGAACAATCAATTCGTGTATATCAAAATTTAATTATTTTATTGATAACAATATTCAATGAGATCTACATAATATACAAAAGTGGACAATGATTTATCTCAAAAGTGCAGGTATAAAAGAGAGACAAGGTGGCTATCGGTTTGGAATATATACACTGACTGAAAGGAAATACTGACTAAATCCACATATAAAGGTAATCAAAAAAAGAGGGGGAACCATTGGTTCATGCCTATTCAGTACCTAAGTGGTTAATAGCGCTACAATGAATTTCCCATGTGTCAATATAAATACAAGTGCAAGAAACTGATACGCCCTGTTGATGATTAAAAGGAACATCATGTTGTGACATCGGGATAGCCGAAGCCATTACCTGAGTTGCAGCGACACAAACCGGGAAGCCACCAGTCTCACAGCCCCGACGCGCGTTTCGCCCAGCTTCTACGGGGGGCGTGTGTCACGCTTCGGTAATGGCTTCGGCTATCCCGATGTCACAACATGATGTTCCCTTTTAATCATCAACAGGGCGTATCAGTTTCTTGCACTTGTATTTATATTGACACATGGGAAATTCATTGTAGCGCTATTAACCACTTAGGTACTGAATAGGCATGAACCAATGGTTCCCCTCTTTTTTTGATTACCTTTATATGTGGATTTAGTCAGTATTTCCTTTCAGTCAGTGTATATATTCCAAACCGATAGCCACCTTGTCTCTCTTTTATACCTGCACTTTTAAGATAAATCATTGTCCACTTTTGTATATTATGTAGATCTCATTGAATATTGTTATCAATAAAATAATTAAATTTTGATATACATGAATTGATTGTTCTTTGTATCAGTGACACCACGTTGTGCACTGATTTGGTTGTTAGTTTGGATAATTTGGAGGTAGATTCCAGTGTATTTGAAGCAGAGGAAGTTGTGTGGAAGTGGGAGAGTAATTGTCTCTCCCTCTAGTTTCCCGGTTTGTCACAATTAGGGGTTTTTGTTGGATTTAGAGTTGTAGTTTTTAGAGTTGTTGCTCTTATTATCCATTATGAAAGAATTGATAAGAAGATTAGGATGATATTAAGAAGATTGATTGTGTTGAGATATCCTAGAGGATTAAAGACAGGAGGTTGCGGAGAGTAGCTGTTGATTAGCTGGAGCAGGGTTATAATCGCTCTTCCTCATTATTGTCCCCTTTTCCTCTAGCCTAATTCCCAAAACTGAGGTTAGTACAAGTGTAGTAGGACTTATGAGAAGGGAGAGTTTCGATTTATTTTTTGGTGGGGATTGCTTGTGAGACTTTCGCTCTGGTGTTAGTGAGGGTAAATCAGGGAGCAGTAGGCTTTTTTGCTGGTCTCTGTAGTCGCCGGATTTCCTCTCTCTCCGGAAGCAGGTGATAATAGAACAAGTGTCAGTTGAGAGGAGGGAATGAGAGATGGAGTGTAGGTGTCTAAGCCCACAAGGTCGTGACCGACGGTATCACCCAAGTGTTTCTGCTGGGGTGAAACTGAGTGGCACTGGGGGCTGTGCGGCTTACTGTACCATGCGGGTTCTCGGTCTCCCTTCTGGGAGCGTGCACTCCCGGAGTTTGAGAGGGAGGGTGGCGGGGTGCGGCAGTGTGCAGGCGCGCAGGATCTCGCAGCCAGAGACTTTCCTGGCCCGCCGCGTCTGATCCCATTCACTATTGCCAATGCTGGATCCGGTGTGCCAGGGAGTAGCGGGGTGAAGGAGGGCGCATAGAGATCCTCTGGGGGACCTGGGACCTCCTATATAGGTCTTGAATGAGACCAGTTGAAGTTGTACAAGGTAATTGTCAGAGTCAGAGGGGACTATTTTCTGGTGTAGTGATATATGGCTCTGGAGCTACAAACTCACCGGACCTGGAGGTCTGAGTTCACCCACTTCTAGGGCTTATAACTCCACAGTGCTGGGGTCTTTCCGAGTGAGGCAGGGTTGTAAATGGTCCTCCAGTGTTCCTACAGCTTCTCAGTCCATGTGCGAGTGTGACCGTCTTCTTTAAGTTGATTCATCAGTCGGTTTAATAAGATATCCCCACAGAGCTCTAGATTCCTGCTTCTTACATCACAGGATCCAGGCCATGCGCCCTCTAAGTCTGGTTTTCTAAGCAAAAAGGAGAGTCATTTCTGATAGGACACCTAGAAGAAACTATGAGTCCTGTTTGCCCCTCACACACATGCTAGTGATTGACATCCGGAAAAGCTGGTCCATAAAGGCTAAGCATGTAGGCAGCACTTAGCCATCACCAATATGCCCAATGTCTTAGCTGTAATTAGGTGCACTGCTCCTTGACAAACCGCTCAGCATTAGAATGTGTAAAGCGGTGATTTGTGTAGTGATGCAACTTTTTCATGTGTCTGATCTGTTTATTTCATAGATAGACAGTTGCCCATTATAGTCTGTGGCTGTTCACATGTCTGTTTTATCCACAAAAAAATCATTAAGACATGTCCAATTATTATTCAAAACATGAATCAGAATTTATCCATACAAGTCTATGGGTCCATGAAAATCACAGACAGCACATTGGTGCCATTAGTGTATAATCTGAGTGTTGTCCTTTTTTTAAACACTGCAACAGGCAGGAGAAGCTTTGTATTTTTTTTTTGTGTACGAGAAAATCACTGATAAAATACAGATAATAAAAACTGGCACATTGATCAAATAATGCTAAAAATGGATACAAAACACTGGTCAAAAAATTGATGTTTCTTACGTAAACCAAAAAAGAAAAATTAATGTCTGAATGGGTCTTAAATCATACGATTTTACAAAGATCAATTAAAAAAAAAAGTATTAATGCACACCATCATCATGGAATTAGGTACATAAGGAAATCTCTGATGGCCCCTTGAAAAGAGCTGCAGACGTAACAGCCCACAAATCCACAGAAGTCTGAAACAATCACAGCACCTTGAGGAAGCCCACGCGAAACGCGCGTCGGGGCTGCGTGGTCTCACTGTTTACAAGGACCTATTTGGGTGAGCCTTGTTTCAAGTACTAGGCTTTTATTATTTACCTCTGGGCGTTCACCGGGTTATTATAATGGCGGTTATATGCCATTAATCATTTTAGCTATAACGGTCACGTTATTGTATTTACCTGGTACCGTGATATTGTTGCAAAATTATATATTATTTAACATCACTGCATTACTGGTATTTTCTATAGTCTCTGATTCCCGGTCCTCAAATATAGTCTGTGGCTGTTCACATGTCTGTTTTATCCAAAAAAAAAAATCATTAAGACATGTCCAATTATTATTCAAAACATGAATCAGAATTTACCCATACAAGTCTATGGGTCCATGAAAATCACAGACAGCACATTGGTGCCATTAGTGTACAATCTGTGTGTTGCCCTTTTTTTAAACACTGCAACAGGCAGGAGAAGCTTTGTATTTTTTTTTGCGTACGAGAAAATCACTAATAAAATACAGATAATAAAAACTGGCACATTGATCAAATAATGCTAAAAATGGATACAAAACACTGGTCAAAAAATTGATGTTTCTTACGTAAACCAAAAAAGAAAAATTAATGTCTGAATGGGTCTTAAATCATACGATTTCTACAAAGACCAATTTAAAAAAAAAAATTTAATGCACACCATCATCATGGAATTAGGTACATAAGGAAATCTCTGATGGCCCCTTGAAAAGAGCTGCAGACGTCACAGCCCACAAATCCATAGAAGTCTGAAACAATCACAGCACCTTGAGGAAGCCCATGCGAAAAGCGCATCAGGGCTGCGTGGTCTGACCGTTTACAAGGACCTATTTGGGTGAGCCTTGTTTCAAGTACTAGGCTTTTATTATTTACCTCTGGGAGTTCACCGGGTTATTATAATGGCGGTTATATGCCATTAATCATTTTAGCTATAACGGTCACGTTATTGTATTTACCTGGTACCGTGATATTGTTGCAAAATGTATATATTATTTAACATCACTGCATTACTGGTATTTTCTATTGTCACTGATTCCAGGTCCTCAAATAATAGTATTCGTGTTGGATCCATTCTGTTTTGTGTCCTTCACGTTATTACATCTTTGTCCATATAATTCTTTTTATATATAATTTTTGCATATGGTATTTTTATTGAGTATTAATAAAATATTTGAGATATTTTATGTGGGTGTTTGCACTCCTTGTTTGCTTCTTGTATATAAAAGTATATAAGCTGCGACATTAACCCCTTAGTGATGGAGCCAATTTTGTACTTAATGATCAAGCCAAATTTTTTTAAATCTGACCACTGTTACTTTATGTGGTAATAACTCTGGAACATTTCAACAGATCCCACTGATTCTGAGAATGTTCTTTTTTTATTGTACTTCATAATAGTGGTAACATTTTTTCGATAAGAATTTGGCAAAAATTTTGAAAATGTTGCAATTTTCAAACTTTTAATTCTTATGCCCTTACATCCGAAAGTTATGTTACAGAAAATAGTTAATAAATAACATTTCTCACATGTCTACTTTACATCTGCATCATTTTTAAAACTTTTTTTGTGTTAGCAAATTAGAAGGGTTTAAAAGATGATCATCAACAATTTCTAATTTTTCCAACAAAAATTACAAAAACTTTTTTTTTTAGGGACTTTTTTATAGAAGATACCCAAAAATGACACCAGTCTAAGAACTGCACCCCTCAAAGTCCTCAAAACCACATTCAAGAAGTTTATTAACCCTTCCGATGCTTCAAAGGAACTAAAGCAATGTAGAAGGAAAAATTAACATTTAAAAATTTTGTGAAAAATGTTCACAAGGGTAAAAGGAAAAATGGACCCTAAAATTTGTTGTGCAAATTGTCCTGAGTACACCAATAACTCATATGTGGGGAAATACTACCATTTTGGCGCATGGCAGGACTCGGAAGGGAAGGAGCACCGTTTGACTTTTTGAACACAAATATGGCTGGAATCAAGATGGGACATCATGTTGCATTTGGAGAGTGCTTGGTCTGCCTAAACAGTGGAAATCCCCCCACAAGTGACCCCATTTCGGAAACTAGACCCCTAAGGGAACTTATCTAGATTTGTCATAAGCACTTGGAACCCCCAGGTGCTTCATAGAAGTTTATAACGTAGAGCTGTGAAAATAAAAAAATACAATAAATCATATTTTACCCACAAAAATATACTTTTAGCCCCAAATATTTTATATTCACAAGGGTAGCAGGAGAAAATGGACCCAAAAAAGTGCAAAATCTCTCGAGCACGCCGATACCCCAGATGTGGAGGAAAGCCACTGTTTGAATATTGTAATTTTCATAATGGACAATAAAAGAAAACGGATCTCATAATTTGTTGTGCAATTTGACTCGGATGCAACTATACCCCGTATGTGGTCAAAAACTTCTGCTTGGACACATGGCAGGGCTAGGAAAGGAAAAAGCGCTATTTGCCTGGTGATAAATTGTGAATGCCATGTCACATTTGAAGAGCCCCTGACATGTGAAAACAGTAGAAACCCACCTTCCCCCATAAGTGACCTCATTTTGGAAACTAGTCCCCTCTTAAGGAATTCAACTAGGGGTGTAGTGAGTATTTTGAACCCATAGGTGCCTCACAGAATTTTATAACATTGAGACATTTTAGTGGTTAATAGGCGAAACTAGACCCCACAATTTATTGTGTAATTTCTCCTGAACGCGGTGCTGACCCATATGATGTCAGAAATTACTGATTGGTCACACATTAGGGCTGAGAAGGAAGGAGCGCCATTTGGCTTTTGGAGCACAGATTTTTCTAGAATAGTTTACGCGAGACATTTGCGAGGCCCAAAGGTGCCAGAAAAGCTGAAAACCCCCAGAAGTGACCCCATTGTAGAAACTGCACCTCTCAATGAATTACCGTAATCTCCAGCTGTAATGACTATTTTGTAACATTCACGACAAGCTTTATTCTGGAGAATTGCAAATCTGCCAGTCTAGTACGCATACATTGTGTCCGCATACAGTGTAGAGGCCCTATATAATGTAGCACCCCCCATATATTATGCTCAGCTTGTGCTTCTGGCGATACACACCAGTAAAACTAGGTGCCTTCTCTCTATTTCAAAAATGTCAACTATGAGGCTGCTGTGGTTTAGGCACAGTGGGTGTCAGGAGGGGGGTATTTGGATTTGGGTGCGCAGAATTCACTGGATTTTATCTGGGGGGGGGTAAGAGCCCCCTATAGTTCCAGTGACTCGTGACGGACCTGAGTGGGGGCTGGCTTTGTGTGGGATAAATTAGGGTTTTTATTGCTACATAATAATTTTCGATCACTTTCAGAATAAGGCTGGGAACACATTCTTGTGTTCTGCACTGATCACTTACGTGGGGGTCTCTGTACAAATCCCACAAAAATGTGATTCAGACGGAACCACCCACCATGAGGAAGAAGGATACACGTTGTACTCCGTTTTGTGTATGCTCTGGTAGTATCCATCGTTTTAGGCGTGCGCAGATCTGTGGTTGCCCACACGTGTGTGCAGAAAAGACACCTAAAAAAATGGAACACAGACCAGTCCAAAGTGGCTCCATCTGCCTCATAAGCAAGTGGTTCCTTCCTGGGTTCTGTCAGAATAGCGGCTTTTGGGAATTTACACGGAAACCTAGACGTAAGTGCTCAGCAGAGAGAGCAGGATAAATGTAAGCCAAGCCTTATTCTGATTTTTGGAAGGTAGAGTTAATAACTAGACAGCAGTACAAGAATAGTTATTTTTATTTTTTTCTACGTTCACCGTGCAGGATAAGTAATGAGACTGATTTATTCTTTGGGTCAGTGCAATTACAGCGAGACCAGATTTATACATTTTTTTTTTTTTAGGTTTCGCTGCTATCACACAGTAAAAATGCTTTTTTTTTATAAAAAAGTATTTTGTCGCTGTAACTTTATTTTTTTGGCGAACAGCTCTGTATGAGGGCTTATTTTTTTACTGGACGAGATGCAGAATTTTTTGGTACCATTTGGGGCACATAATATGTTTTGATCGCATTTTAGTCAGATTTTTCAGACACAGAATGAATAAAACTCAGCAATTCAGTTATTGTATTTAACCCCTTAATGTCCATTGACGTGCACAGTCCGTCATGGCAAGGTGTCAGTTTTGGCACCTTGACGGACTGTGCACGTCATGCCTTTGGTAGTTCAGTACCGACAGCTGTCACAGACAGCTGACAGGCACGGCAATCGGTGCGGGGACCTTTGCAGTTGGTCCCCGCACCTACAGCGCTGTGATTGGTCAGTCAATGTGACTGACCAAACACAGCAGTGATCGCACAGGAGATGCTGAAATTTCAGCATCTCCAGCGCGATCAGTGCAGGAGCTTGACGCTGCAGTGGCCAAGCTTCCTGCACTGACAGCCAGGAGCGGCGCCCCCACCGCCCCTGGCTGTTAACCCCCTGACTGCTGCGATCGAGCGCGATTGCAGCGCTCAGGGAGGGAGGCAGAGGGTCGGGAGCTCCCTCTGCCTCAGATCGGCACCCTGCAATGTATTTGCAGGGCCCGATCTCTGCCTTGATGACCCGGGGTTGTCATGACAACCTCCGGGTCATCTAGCTATGGAAAGCTGCTGTGATCATGGTCAAAGCAGCTTTCACTATAGTTACAATGCATTGCAATGCTGGAGCATTGCAATGCATTGTAACTGCAATAAAAAGTAAAAAAAGCATTTTTTAAAAAAATTGTAAAAAAAATATTAAAAAATAATTTTAAAAAAATCCCCTAAAAAATACACATTTTTATGTAATAAAAAAAAATACACGTTTGATATCGCTGCGTCCATAAAAATCCCATCTATAAAAGCGTAACCCTAGTTAACCCCTTCAGTGAAAGCCGTAAAAAAAAACGCAAAAAAGTAGTAAATTATACTTTTTCCAAGCGGTATCGCTTGGAAAAAGTGCAATAACACGCGATCAAAAAGTGGGATAAAAATAACCATGGTACCGCTGAAAACGTCATCTTGTCCCGCAAAAAACAAGCCGCTATACAGCATCATCAGCGAAAAAATAAAAAAGTTATAGCTCGCGGAATAAACTGATGCAAAAATAATTATTTTTTCTAGAAAATTTTTTATTGTGTAAAAAACGCCAAAACACAAAAAAATACATAAATGAGGTATCACTGTAATCGCAGTGACCCGAAGAATAAAGCTGCTTTATCAATTTTACCACATGCAGAACGGAGGGGGAAAAAAAAAAAAACAATTCCTGAATTGCTGGTTTTTGTTCATTCTGCTTCCACAAAAATCAGAATAGGAAGCGATCAAAAAACATTATGTGCCCGAATATGGTACCAATAAAAACGTCAGCTCGTCCCGCAAAAAATAAGCTCACAGATAACTCTGTCAGCCGAAATATGGAAAAATTATAGCTCTCAAAATACGGCGATGCAAAAATTTCTTACAAAAAATTATTAAAAAAAAAAGCGTCTTTTAGAGTGTGACAGAAGCTAAACATGAAAAAAGGTTATAAATCTGGTATCGCCGTAATCGCACCGACCCGAGGAATAAAGTCGCCTAATAATACCTAATACCGCACGAGTAACGGCGTAAAAAAGAAAACCAATTCTTCACCTTTTGTGGATTTGTTCATTCTGCCTCCCAAAGATCGCAGTAAGGCGATCACAGTGGTCCCCCCCCACATATGGGGCCCTATTTTTCCTGTTACCCTTATAAAAATAAAAATTTGGGGGCAAAAAGGTCATTTTTGTGGAAAAAAATATGATTTTTTTATTTTCACGGCTCTACGTTATAAACTTCTGTGAAGCCCTTGGGGGTTCAAAGTGCTGACCAAACATCTAGATAAGTTCCTTGGGGGGTCTAGTTTGCAAAATGGGGTCACTTGTGGGGGGATTCTACTGTTTAGGCACATCAGGGGCTCTCCAAGCGCGACATGACACCCGCAGACCATTCCATCAAAGTCTGCATTTAAAAACGGTGCTCCTTCCCTTCCGAGCTCTGCCATGCGTCAAAATAGTGGTTCCCCCCCACATATGGGGTATCAGCGTACTCAGGACAAATTGTACAATAGCTTTTGGGGTTCTATTTCTCCTGTCACCCTTATAAAAATTTGGGGCAAAAAGGTCATTTTTGTGGAAAAAAATATGATTTTTTTTATTTTCACGGCTCTACGTTATAAACTTCTGTGAAGCCCTTGGGGTTCA
>JARQOD010000001.1:552204388-552233194 GCA_033576555.1 Oophaga sylvatica | reverse complement strand
AGTTAAATGGTTCATTGTTTTTCCTTCCACATTGCTTAATTTCTGGGAAACCTAAAGTTAATAAACTTCTTGATGTGCTTTGAAACCACCTTGAGGGTCAGATGTTAGAATGTGTCCACTTTTGTGTAATGTTCGTCGTATTGTCCCCACATATTCACTTCAAAATGTGATCCCAAAAAAAAAAAATTGGTTTTGTAAAGTTTGGAAAATAAAATTGCTGGTCACTTTACACTTATAACTTCCTATACAAAAAATATTTTTGTTCCAAATTTGTATGGCGTCCAATCTCAATTCCAGCCAAAAAAGTCAAATGGCGCTGCTTCCCTTCCGAGCTCTGCCATGTGCCCAAATAGTGGTTTACCCCCACACATGGGGTATCGGTGTACTCAGGAGAAATTGTACAACAAATATTGTGGTTCATTTTCCACTGATACCCTTGACAAAATTTAAAAAAATTGTGTCGAAAGAAAAATTTTGAAAAAAAAGTTAAATGTTCATTTTTTCCTTCCATATTCCTTCAATTCTTGTGAAGAACCTAAAGGGTTAATAAACTTCTTGAATGTGGCTTTGAACACCTTGAGGGGTGCAGTTTTTAGAATGGTGTCACTTTTGGGTATTTTCTGTCATATTGACCCCTCAAATTCACTTCAAATGTGAGGTGGTCCCTAAAAAAAATGGTTTTGTAAATTTTGTTGGAAAAATGAGAAATTGCTGGTCAACTTTTAACACTATAACTTCCTAACAAAAAAAATGTTGGTTCCAAAATTGTGCAGATGTAAAGTAGACATGTAGGAAATGTTATTTATTAACTATTTTTTGTGACATATCTCTCTGATTTAATGGCATAAAAATTAAAAGTTTGAAAATTGCAAAATTTTCAAAATTTTTGCCATATTGCATTTTTTTCATAAATAAACGCAAGCTATATTGAAGAAATTTTACCACTATCATGAAGTACAATATGTCACGAGAAAACAATCTCAGAATTGCCAAGATCCATTGAAGCTTTCCAGAGTTATAAGCACCACAGTGACAGTGGTCAGAATTGTAAAAATTGGCCCGGTCTTTAACCTACAAAATGGCTTGGTCGTTAAGGGGTTAATTTTTTGTTTGAGACGTTCACCGTGCAGTAAAAGTGACAAAACTGATTTGTTCATCGGGTTGATACGATTACAACGATACCACATTTGTATTTTTTTATGCTTTGCTATTTTTACACACTAAAAACAATATTTTAGCAAAATGAACTGGTTTTTGCATCTCCATATTCTGAAAGATGTAACTTTTTTTTTTGCTGAATGAGCCATATTGTGGCTTTTTTTTGCCGAAAGGTTTGGCGTTTTCATATGTACCATTTTATTTTACATATGACTTTTTGATAGTTTTTTAGTCACTTTTTTGAGAGTCGCGATGATGAAAAAGCAAAATTTTTGGCTTTTTTTGTTCCCTTTTTATTATATGGAGTTTGCCAAACGGAATAAAGTGTCAGTTTTATAGAGCATGTCATTCCGGATGCGACTATATCAATTGTGTACTTTTTTTTTGTTTATTTCCGTTTTCTCACAAACACTGTGTTTTGAGTGGCGAAACAGATTTTCGTGATTTGTGTGCACTTTGTTGTGGTCTTTATTTACTTTTTCACTTTGGGACACGTATAAATTTTATTTTAATCACTGGTCTCACACTGCTGTACGCAGGAGCCGGCGGCTGCGGCTAATTCCTGTGCACGCTGCTAAAAAGAAATGAATATTCACTGCATTCTACGCCCATGGGCATGGAGGGCAATGAATATTCATTTCTCTTTAGCATCCTGGTATGATTGGCCATACCCCCATCCTGGTATGCATGGCCTTATCAGAAAACATTAAAAAAAAAGCAGGGACGTTATGCGCTGCATGCAAGCCAAAGGGCAGATGCAGGAATACTCAATGATCTGCACGCCGGGACTGTGTGCGTGCAGAGCAGTGAGTATTCATTGCTACTCAGTAGCATGCACAGTGTCTGCTGCCAGCTTCCTGTAGCTACCGGCGGGCGGTCACTTGTGCCACTACTTAAAAGAAATGAATATTCAACGCATTCAACTCCCATGGACGTGGAATGCGGTGAATATTAATTCCCTTTAGTAGTGGCACACGTGATAGCTACAGGAATCTGGCAGCAGACACTGTGCGCGCTTCTGAAGAGCAATGAATACTCACGGCTCTGCCATGCGCTGCTTACAAGTACAAGGCAGCTGCTTTCAACGGAGCAGGATTCTACAAGGGAGCGCCGGGCAGGTAAGTGTAATAGTTTTTTTTTTTTTATTGTTTTCTGATGAGGTCATGCATACCAGGATGGGGTGGGGGCCAATCATACCAGGTTAAGGTTGGGGCCCTGCATACTAGGATAGTGATGAGTGACCATGCACACCAGGATAGGGATGAGGGGCCATGCATACCAGGAGGGGGATGAGAGCCATAAATATCAGGATAGGGATATGGGGGCCTTGCACACCAGGATAGGAATGAGGGAGCAATGCACACCAGGATGGGGATGAAGGGGCGAAGTGTATCAGGATGGGGATGAGGGGACCATATATACCAGGATAGAGGATATTAAGCACAGAATTGACCACATTTTTTGAATCAATTTTTTTTTTTCCTAATTTCCTCCTCTAAAACCTAGGTGCGTTTTATGGTCCTATGAGTCTTATAGTCCAAAAAAAACAGAAAGCAGAGCTACATCTCCATAATCATGCATATTTTCTTAAAACTTTGTGTAGTTGTACTTTTGCTGCATTAGCCTACAATGTAAGAATCCATTAAAAACTGCAGACGTAACTTACATCTTGGGGGAACAGGAAATTATTGTTATTGACATCCATCCTCTATTTTCATGGAAGCATCCTTTGACATTGAACAAAATAAGAATGAGAATATAACACAGTAAATGCAAATAAAGCGTAGTTTTGAGTAGGATAGTATTTACTAAAGGTACTGTTGCAAAAAGCCCTAGCCGTGGAAGTCTCCAAGTACAAAAATAACTATATATATATATATATATATATATATATATATATATATATATATATAACACATATATGTTATGTTTCGGTAGCTGAGGAGTGCAGGTAAAAAAGGCAATACACCAGAGCAGTTGGAATCTATGAGATTGCAGTACCCTGACTAACCACCACAACTAGAGGCAGCCGTGGAGCGTTCCTACGTTGGTCCTAGACGCCTCGTCACAGCCTGAGAAACTAACTACACCTAAAGATAGAAATAGGAAAGCTATCTGCCCCGGAGCAGAACCCAAAGATAACAGAAAGCCCCCAAACATGTAATGGCGGTTAGACAAGAGGAAATACTGACACAGAAAGAAAATAGTATGAGCAAACGCTGGGGCCCAAACTATCTAAATAGAAAAGGATAGGAAGGGTACTTACTGCAATCTCAGAAAACCCTGAAAAACACCAACTCTACTAATTTCAAAATCACCTGAGATCACACGACCTCTACCACCCAAACCAGTTCTCTGGTGCAACAAAATCAAAACAGCAGCCACTGAAAAAACTGGAAAAAGCAAAAGAACAAAACTCAGTGGCTGAACTAAACTGAGAGGGCAGAAGCCCCCGGAGGGGACCCTGAAGGCCCCCAAAGAAGTGCAGGACAAAATGCAAAAATATAGAATAAACACAAAAGAAGCAAAAGTCTTATCTGTAAGCAGGAGATGCAGACACGACACAGCAGGCTACAAGGGAAACTGGAATGAAGGATTCAGACCAGAACAATTGATCACCGGCAACCCTGATGGGAAAATGACTCCCTTATATAAGACCAGTCAGTAACACCTGATTCCCAGTCCCCACAATCTTCACTAGCACCGCTTGTAACCACCAGAGGGAGCCTCTGTTCAGAACTCATCTCAAACCCATTCACAACACATAAATATATATATATATTAACATATATAAAGTGGAGGCAGCAATACAAGCAAGGGGAGCAATGTGATGATTATCAAAGAAGCGGGAAAAAAAAAAACTATTCCCTGTTTGCACCTTCCGTCTCCATTGATTTTACAGCTGTGGATTTTAACACAAGGCACAGTCTGGCAACAGTCTAGACTGCAGAGTTCTGTGCCAAGACACAAAGACCTGCAAGATACGAGATTGCAGCCTCATGGCTCCTCCCTAACTTCCTATTTGCAATATGAATAGAGGAAGCGTAACTTTAGGTAACAGGCAGCGAGGGAAATAGAAGCAAGCACTATGGACACTATAACACATCTTGTCACACAGGATTCTTGGGAGAAACATCAAAAATACATAATAGGTCAGAGAGGAAGATTAAACATGGAAAAAAAAAAGAAAAAAAAAAGTCTATCAGCTTTCTGTTTCAGAAATCTTCTCCTACTTCCATGGCAAAGTAATGTGAGGCACGCGTCACGTGTGGGGAAACACAGGGGACTAGGAAATGAACCACCAGTTTCTAGTCTACGTTTTAACAATGGCTTGCAAAAAACTTGTAAGAACAGTATAGTAGAGCATGGTTTCCTTACTTTCCAAGACCATTTTCGATGCAGATTGGGTAGTAAAGATGCACCACCATTTTCCATGCACCATGTGAACGAGGGCTTATGGACAGTCAACCGTTAATTGCAGTCAGGCTACTTGCACAAAGTGCTCTAGAGGCGCCACCAAACACCTTGCGTCAAAAGCGTCTAGAAAACAACTGCAACTTATTTAACAGATTCTTAGTGAATTATAACAAAACCTGCATATTACTCCTTAAAAAAGCTCATGCTCTTTATGAAAGTGTTATTATGGCCCCAGAAATAATGTAATAAGGACATGTAGCTCTAAACAAGGTGATACTCCATACCAATTTCGACACTTCTCTTGCAGCATACATGTCCAGCATCTACCCATCATCTCATGGTCAGTAATACATCACAGAATTGCACAAATGACACCAATGATGAAGGTTACAAAAAAAAAACAATTGCATAGTCTTCTATTCCGCTACATTCTGCAGACACAGACAAAACGAAACAAAACCAGCAAATATATGGCAGATGTGTTATTTGCATGTAGGCAGGATTGATCACTATCATGTGTTTAGGAAGTATGGAACATGCATTCATTTCAGCTATGCATTCCGTAAATTTCTGAGAACAAATGGATCACAAATACTTCAGTGTTGTGTTATCAATTACCGTACCTGAAATCACTTCAGAAAAGGTCTAATGGACTCAGACGCAAACAATTTTTTTTGGTAAACAAAAATATAATATAATATATATATATACTAGCTTGGCCCGGGCAAAATTTTCGCACATTGGTCGTTGGGTGCAGGCAATTTTAGAAAAAGCAAGCTGGTCAAATGTAAATGTTTTTCATGAGGTGATGAACACAGACAGGTATTTGTATATGTAGATTGGTAATACAATAAATTGGTTTGATAAGTAGAGGACAAAAAATGTCTACCGGTTGAGATGCCACCTGCAGATCATTGTTTCTTTCTGCAGGTTTATGAAAATGAATGTTTAAACTGTATTGTGATAAAATCGTGAATGTGTGGTTGTTTTTGCTATTTTCTTGCTGAAGGGAGCAAATTTACCTTTCAAATGGTGTATCATTTGTATGTGTGGGGTGAAGTAATCACCGAAAAAGCAGTGCATGTATACAAATGCGTTTGCATATGTGACTCACCTGCAGTGTGCAATCCTCCAATGTGCCTGAAATAGGCTGGGCAAGCACTTGAGCAAGCTGGAAAGACCCCAAGGCAAATGTTTGGATTTGTTTGTGATGTCTGTAAGCAGCTTTGTGGTTGTGTGCTTTGGGGTAGTGTGCTGCCACCTGCAGGTAATTTGACCTTTCAAATGGTGTATCATTTGTTTGTGTGGGTGGAGTATGAACGGCGCAAGTGTGCAATTCAATAGGCTGTGCATATTTACAAATGAGTTTGCATATGTGACTCACCTGCAGTGAAGTGTGCAATCCTCCAATTTGGCTGAAATAGGCTGGGCAAGCAGTTCGGCAAGCTGGAAAGCCCCCAAGGCAAATGTTTGGATTTGTTTGTGAGGTCTGTAAGCAGCTTTGTGGTAGTGTGCATTGAGGTAGTGTGGTGCCACCTGCAGGTCATTTTTCCTTACTGCAGGTTTATGAAAATTAATGTTTAAACTGTATTTTGTGATCAAATCGTGGATGTGTGGTTTGCTTGGCTATTTTCTTGCTGATGGGGGCAAGTTTACCTTTCAAATGGTGTATCATTTGTGTGTGTGGGTGCAGTATGAATGGAGATACAAAGTAATCACTGAAAAACAGTGTAAAAGATCTGTTTTGAACATTATTGTGGTTATTCGTTTATAAATGGAAAGTCTGAACAGAAATGTGAACAGTGTTTTTTGAAAAGGTAATTTGCTCAAAATTTTTCAAGCAAGATACAAACTGCATAAAAACATACACATGTAAATATATCTCAAATATTGTTGCAGTAATATAAGAAGGAAAAGAAAAATTGCCTATAGCCTTATACATAAGGACATCTGCTACACGTCTATGCCTGTCAGGAACAGTCTTACAAGGTTGCTGGCATTCATAAGTCTTTCATCACGTAACTGATTGCAGTCTGACTTGCCCTACAGGAATGCATTGCTAGCTAGATCATTTATACACTAGTGTTTAAAAGTTGAGATCACACTTTTTTTCTACAATTCAAGAATAATACATATTACAAAAAAAAAAAAAAATTAAACTTGAAGATAAATTCCCATTTAATGCGGCTAAAAGTTCTATAGACTTCAAAACAGCTGGTTTTAGGGTATGTGCACACTTGAGTATTTGATTATTGATGAAGAATTTCTGCCACGTTTCTGAATTTCTAGGAATTTGTTAGTAGCAAAAACACACATTTTTGTACAGCAATGAGTACTTTTTTGAGCTAAATAAAGATGTTTGAAAAAAAAAAAAAGTTGTGGTGTCATTTCCTTGTTCAACCTTATCGTTTTCTTACTTATTTAACCCGTCCCAGGTTAAAAAAAAAACAAAAAAAACAGTCCTCAGCCGCCCCAGACATGGCATTTTATATTTGAAGTGCCAATTCTGGCACTTAGCCCAGGCTCTTACCCATGCTCTGGTGCGGTCACATCAGGGTAATGCAATTACACACACCGAGAATATAAAATCATAGCATGCTGCGATTGTCGTCGTAAATTGGACGAGACTCGCCAATGAAAGACAATGGGTGTGAGGGGGAAGAAAAAAAAAAAAAAAAACATTCGGTCCATGTGAGTGCCGTCCGATTTTTTTTTTTTTTTTTTTTTACACACCCATGTCCTTGGTAAACCCAACATTTCAGTTGCCGTGTACCGTAAAATCACAGAATGACCCGACAAAACAGAATAAAGATTTCAGTGACATATAATTAGTACAGTGCAGCTTACTGTACATTTAATAAATTATTATTTTTCTGGAAAAGAAAAAAAAGGCGTGGGATCCCCTGACATATCATTAACCAGCAGTAGGAAAGTGGAGAGCTGGGGGCAGATGTTTATAGCCTGGGAAGGGGGTAAATGCCCATGGAGCTTCCCAGGCTATTACAATCAGCTCACAGCTGTATATCGTACTTAGCCTTTACTGGCTAATAAAATAGGGGACAAAAAAAAAAAAAAAATGATCACATAGGCCTAGGTCTCCCTATATTTAATACCCAGCAAAAGGACGCATGCGCCGGTTAACGCATACCTGCGCACAACCTGTGTATGGCCTGCTAACCCAATGCTAAAAATAGGGTAGCGTCTTGCGCCCATAGGCGGAGCGATCGGGAGGAGGCGTGGCCGGGGGCGGAGCTTAACGGCGTCCGTGCGCTGACCGACGCAGGTCAGTGCAACGCTAGTGTGAAACTAGCCTTATTTATAGCACCTCTTCTGCATAAGAATTTTCTCACACAGCAGTGCCGTAAGTGAGGTGACCAGGGCTCATCATCTGATGAACTTTCTCGCCGCAGCTCAGGGCACATACTGCAGGAATGATTACACGCTCCTGTCAGTGTGTCGCCAGCTGCTTTTTTACTTTGCTTTGAGCACAGGCGCCGGCTGATGACTATGCCCTTCGGCTTCCACCTGCTCCTGCTGTAATTAGTGACAGCAGGCATCAGCCGATGACTGTGACCTGCGTTAATTTTTTACCACGGGTCAGTCACATCTGCGGGGTCACACTGACATCATGATCCCACAGCTCTCTGACCGATGCTAACGATCTGCCTGGCGGTAACGTTACCACCGTTCAGAACCGCTGTGCCTGTGTTTCTCGCGCCGTCACACAGATGACAGTGCAGGAAACACCATGAAAAGTCCGAAAAAACTGAATAAATAATTTTTAGATAGCGCTAGCATATTCTGCAGCGCTTTACAGTTTGCACACATCATCATCCCTGTCCCAGCATCGCTGTCACAATCTAATTTCCCTATCAGCATGTCTTTAGAATGTGGGAGGAAACCAGAGAACCAGGAGGAAACTCACACAAACACGGAGAGAACATACAAACTCCTTGCAGATGTTGTGCTTGGTTGGATTTGATCCTAGGACTCCAGCGCTGCAAGGCTGCAGTGCTAACCACTGAGAAACCGTGCTGACCTCGAAGCAAAAACTCAGCAAATCCACAAACATTTTTATACCTGAGTTTTTGCTGTGTATTTGACTCAATTGAAGTGAAAAAAGTGGCAAAAACACACAAAGAATTGACATGATGTGGACACTGTGCGCCAAGCCAGTTCTCTAAGTCACATGAATGCATGATTCACATACACATAGCAAATGCATGAAGTCCTGGGCAGGGATTTTGCCTTTTCTCCACAGCACATGATGGGCACTTTTAACAAACAACCTCTCTTGGCCAGTCTTACAAAACTGAGCACTGTTTCCTAGCCTCCCCTCCCCCTCTCAGAGGCTCTGAAAATAACTTTCATATGTTGGTGCATGCACCCAGGGGCATTAACTCTCAATATGCAACACCAAGGTTTAACACAAAAAGGAAAAATGTTAAGTATAGAATACTTCTAGAGAGCAGGTAAGGGATATACAAAAATATGGTAATGTAACTTCATTGAAAATGATACAGTGTATCTGCATAAAAAGACTATTCACCCTACATTAACCCCTTCATGACCTTGCCATTTTTTGCAATTCTGACCAGTGTCTCTTTATGAGGTAATAACTCAGGAACGCTTCAACGGATCCTAGCGATTCTGAGAATGTTTTTTCGTGACATATTGGGCTTCAAGTTAGTGGTAAATTTAGGTCGATAATTTTTGCGTTTATTTGTGAAAAAAATGGAAATTTGGCAAAAATGTTGAAAATTTTGCAATTTTCAAATTTTTAATTTTTATCCCGTTAAACCAGAGAGTTATGTGACACAAAATAGTTAATAAATAACATTTCCCACATGTCTACTTTACATCAGCACAATTTTGGAAACAAAATTTTTTTTGTTAGGAAGTTATAAGGGTTAAAAGTTGACCAGCGATTTCTCATTTTTACAGCGAAATTTACAAAACCATTTTTTTTTAGGGACCACCTCACATTTGAAGTCACTTTGAGGGGTCTATATGGTAGAAAATACCCAAAAGTGACACCATTATAAAAACTGCACCCCTCAAGCTACTCAAAACTACATTCAAGAAGACTATTAATCCTTCAAGTGCTTCACAGGAACTAAAGCAACGTGGAAGGAAAAAATGGACATTTTAATTTTTCCAAAAAAAATTTATTTTAGCATCAATTTTTTCATTTTTGCATGGGCAACAGGATAAAATGGATCCTAAAATTTGTTGGGCAATTTCTCCTGAGTACACAGATACCTCATATGTGGTCATAAACCACTGTTTGGGCACACGGCAGGGCTCGGAAGGGATGTAGTGACGCTTTGAAATGCCGACTTGATGGAATGGTCTGCGGGCATCTTGTTACGTTTGCAGAGCCCCTGATGTGCCTAAACAGTAGAAACCCCCCACAAGTGGCCCCATTTTGTAAACTAGACCCCAAAGGAACTTATCCAGATGTGTGGTGAGCACCTTGAACCCCCAAGTGCTTCACAGAAGTTTATAATGCAGAGCCGCAAAAATAAAAAATCATTTTTTTCCTCAAAAACTGATTTTTTTTAACCCGCAATTTTTTATTTTCACAAGGGTAACAGGAGAAATTGGACCCCAAAAGTTGTTGCACAGTTTGTCCTGAGTACACTGGTACCCCATATGTGGGGGGAACCACTGTTCGGGCACACGTTGGGGCTCGGAAGGGAAGTAGTGACGTTTTGAAATGCTGACTTTGATGGAATGGTCTGCGGGCATCATGTTATGTTTGCAGAGCCCCTGATGTGCCTAAACAGTAGAAACTCCCAACAAGTGACCCCATTTTGGAAACTACACACCGCACGGAACTTATCTAGATGTGTGGTGAGCACTTTGAACCCCCAAGCGCTACACAGAAGTTTATAACGCCTGGGCATGAAAAAAATAATAATATTTTTTCCACAAACATGATCTTTTAGTCCCGAATTTTTTTTATTTTCCCAAGGGTAACAGGAGAAATTAGACCCCAAAAGTTGTTGTCCAATTTGTCCTGAGTACGCTGATATCCCATATGTAGGAGAAAACTACTGTATGGGCACACGTCGGGGCTGGGAAGGGAAGTAGTGATGTTTTGAAATGCCAACTTGATGGAATGGTCTGCGGACGTCATGTTACGTTTGCAGAGCCCATGATGAGCCTAAACAGTAGAAACCCCCCCAAGTGACCCCATTTTGGAAACTAGATCTCCCAAGGAACTCCTCTAGATGTGTGGTGAGCACTTTGAATCTCCAAGTTCTTCACAGAAGTTTATAACGCAGAGCGGTGAAAATAAAAAATCAATTTTTTTTCCACAAAAATAATTTTTTTAGTCCCCAAATTTTTTTTCCCAAGGGTAACAGGAGAAATTAGACCCCCAAAGTTGTTGTGTAATTTTTCCTGAGTACGCTGATACCCCATATATGGGGGTATACCACTGTTTGGGCACATGTCGGGGCTCAGAATAAAGGGAGCACTGTTTCACTTTTAACAGCCAATCAGAGCGATCGTAGCCACATGGGAGTTAAGCCAACTCCCCTGTGGTGAAGCACAAAGGGTCTTGTGCCTGCGGGTCGGGTGACCTTTCAGTGACCCCAGTCACCCGACCCGCAGGAACACGATCCTTTCATGACACATACACTGTGTCACAGGTCTTGAAGGGGTTAAAACAGACATGACATACAGTTAGGTCCATATATATTTGGACAGAGACAACATTTATTTAATTTTGATTCTAGAAATTACCACAATGAATTGTAAACAAAAAAATTCAGATACAGTTGAAGTTCAGACTTTCAGCTTTCATTTGAGGTTACACACATTAAAATTGGATGAAGGGTTTAGGAGTTTCAGCTCCTTAACACGTGCCAACCTGTTTTTAAAGGGACCAAAAGTAATTGGACAGATTAACCCTTTCTGTCATGGTACAAACTATCCCGTCCATGTGCCCTGGGACTTAATTCCCAGGGACGGGATAGTACGTCCAAGGCAATCAGCTGCGCTCCAGGGGGAGCACAGCTGATCGCTGCCGGGTGTCAGCTGATTATCACAGCTGACATCCGGCACTATGTGCCAGGAGCGGTCACGAACCGCTCCCGGCACATTAACCCCTGGCACACCGCGATCAAACATGATCGCGGTGTACCGGGGGCACAGGGGAGCATCGCGCAGGGAGGAGGCTCCCTGCGCGCTCCCCTGAGACCCTCAGAACAGCGCGATGTGATCGCGCTGTTCTGAGGCCTTCCTCCCTGCAAGGCCCCAGATCCAAGATGGCCGCCGGGACCTGCAGGGAGGCGGCTTCCTCAGTGCCTGCTGAGAGCAGGCGATGAGGAAGCCTGCAGCACTGCCTGTGAGATCGCTTGTCTCACAGAGTGCTGTGCACACTGTGAGACCAGCGATCTGACCCTATACTGCAAAGTCCCAAAAAAAGTTAAAAAAATAAAAATAAAAAAAGTGTAAAAAATATATGTATTCCCCAATAAATTAATTTCTTCCTGTAAATAAAAAAAACAAAACAATAAAAGTACACATATTTGGTATCGCCGCGTCCGTAACGACCCGCTCTATAGAACTGTCCTACTAGTTAACCCCTTTAGTGAACCCCTTAAAATAAAAAATAAAAAAAAGCAAAAAATCAATACTTTATCATCATACTGCCGAACAAAAAGTGGAATAACACGCGATCAAAAAGACTGATATAAATAAACATGGTACCGCTGAAAACATCATCTTGTCACGCAAAAAACGAGCCGCCATACAGCATCAGCAAAAAAATAAAAAAGTTATAGCTCGCAGAATAAAGTGATGCAAAAATAATTATTTTTTATATAAAATTGTTTTTATTGTATAAAAGCGCCAAAACATAAAAAAATGATATAAATGAGGTATCGCCGTAATCGTGCTAACCCGAAGAATAAAACTGATTTATCAATTTTAACACAAGCGGAACGGTATAAACGCCCCCATCCCCAAAAGAAATTAATGAATTGCTGATTTTTGTTCATTCTAACCTCTCAAAAATCGAAATAAAAAGCGATCAAAAAATGTCACGTGCTCAAAAATGGTACCAATAAAAACATCAACTGTACCGCAAAAAATAAGACCTCATGACTCTGTGGGCCAAAATATGCAAAAATTATAGCTCTCAAAATGTGGTGATGCAAAAACTATTTTTTTGCAATAAAAAGCGTCTTTTAGCATGACAGCTGCCAATCATAAAAACCCGCTATAAAAAAACCCGCTATAAGTAGTAAATCAAACCCCACTTTATCACCCCCTTAGTTAGGGAAAAATAATAAAATTAAAAAAAAAATGTATTTATTTCCTTTTTCCCATTAGGGTTAGAGTTGAGGCTAAAGTTAGGGTTAGAGTTGGGGCTAAAGTTATGATTAGGGTTAGGGGTCTGTTAGGGTTAGGTTTGTGGTTAGGGTTGGGACTAGGGTTAGGGGTGTGTTGGGGTTAGGGTCGGAGTTAGAATTGGGGGGTTTCCACTGTTTAGGCACATCAGGGGCTCTCCAAATGTGACATGGCGTCTGATCTCAATTCCAGCCAATTCTGTGTTAAAAAAGTCAAACGGTGATCCTTCCCTTCTGAGCTCTTCCATGCGCCCAAACAGTAGTTTACCCCCACATATGGGGTATCAGCGTACTCAGGACAAATTGCACA
Organism: Oophaga sylvatica; assembly: GCA_033576555.1. NCBI lineage: Eukaryota > Metazoa > Chordata > Amphibia > Anura > Dendrobatidae > Oophaga > Oophaga sylvatica. The sequence goes on along the minus strand of JARQOD010000001.1, from coordinate 552,219,946 downwards.
ATAACTCTTGGGGTCCAATTTCTTCTGTTACCCTTGGGAAAATAAAAAATTGGGGGCAAAAATATCATTTTTGTAAAAAAAAAAAATAAAAAAAAAATGATTTTTTTGTTTTTACGGCTGAACGTTATAAACTTCTGTGAAGCACTTGGGGCTTCATAACGCTCACCACACATCTAGATAAGTTCCTTGTGGGGTCTATTTTCCAAAATGGTGTCAATTGTGGGGGGTTTCCACTGTTTAGGCACATCAGGGGCTCTCCAAATGCGACATGACGCCCGCAGATCATCCCATCAAAGTCTGCAATCCAAAACGTCACTACTTCCCTTCTGAGCCCCGACGTGTGCCCATACAGTAGTTTTCTCCCACATATGGGGTATTAGCATACTCAGGACAAATTGGACAATAACTCTTGGGGTCCAATTTCTCCTGTTACCCTTGGGAAAATAAAAAGTTGGGGACTAAAAGATCAGGTTTGTAGAAAAAATATGATTTTTTTATTTTCATGCTCGGGAGTTATAAACTTTAGTGAAACACTTGGGGGTTCAAAGTTCTCACCACACATCTAGATAAGTTCCTTGAGGGGTCTAGTTTCTAAAATGGTGCCATTTGTGGGGGTTTCCACTGTTTAGGCAGATCAGGAGCTCTCCAAACACGACATGGCATCCAGCCAATTCTGCGTTGAAAAAGTCAAACGGCGCTCCTTCCCTTCCGAGCTCTGCCATGCACCCAAACAGAGGTTTACCCCCACATATGGGGTATCAGCGTACTCAGGACAAATTGCACAATAACTTTTGGGGATCTTGTTACCCTTGAGAAAATAAAAATTGGGGTGAAAAGATCATTTTTGTGGAAAAAATATGATTTTTTAATTTTACGGCTCTACGTTATAAACTTGTGTGAAGCACTTGGGGGCTCAAATTGCTCACCACAGATCTAGGCAAGTTCCTTAGGGGGTCTAGTTTCCAAAATGGGGTCACTTGTGGGGGTTTCCACTGTTTAGGCACATCTGGGCACTGCAAACGGAACATGACCCCATCAACGTCTGCATTTCAAAATGTTATTACTTCCTTTCCAAGCCCTGCCGTGCACCCAAACAGTTTCCCCCGACACATATTTGGTATCAGCGTACTCAGGACAAATTGGACAACAACTTTTGGGGTCCAATTTCCTTGGAAAAATCAAAAATTTAAGACTAAAAAATCATTTTTGTGGAAAACTTTTTTTTTTTTCACACCCAGGCATTATAAACTTTTGTGAAACACTTGGGGGTTCAAAGTGCTCACAACAGATCTAGATAAGTTCCATAGGGGGTCTAGTTTCCAAAATGGTGTTACTTGTGGGGGGTTTCCACTGTGTAAGGCGCATCAGGGGCTCTCCAAACGCGACATGGCATCCAATCTCAATTCCAGCCAATTTTGGTTTGAAAAAGTTAAACGGCGCTCCTTCCCTTACGAGCTCTGCCGTCTGCCCAAACAGTGGTTTTCCCCCACATATGTGGTATTGTCGTACTCAGGAGAAATTGCACAACAATTTTATCTGTCCATTTTCTCCTTTTACCCTTGTTAAAATAAAAAAAAGTTTGTAAAAGATCATTTTTGTGACTAAAAAGTTAAATTATTTTTTCCTTCCACGTTGCTTCAGCTCCTGTGAAGCGCCTGAAGGGTTAATAAACTTATTGAATGTGGTTTTGAGTACAATGAGGGGTGCAGTTTTTATAATGGTGTCACTTTTGGGTATTTTCTGCCATACAGACCCCTCAAAGTGACTTCAAATGTGAGGTGGTCTGTTATGTTAGGTAGCTGAGTAGGACAGGAACAACAGCCGGGCAGCCGAACACCTGAGATGTTGGTAACTAATGGGTTGCCTAAACTAACCACACAACTAGAAGTAGCCGTGGAGCGTTCCTACGTTGATCCTAGACGCCTCGTCACAGCCTGAGAGATAACTACACCTAAAGGCAGAAAGATGAAAGCTATCTGCCCCAGAGCAGATCCCCAAAGAAAATAGGAAGCCCCCAAATATGTATTGGCGGTTAGACAAGAAGAAAGCATGGACACAGACAGAAAATAGAATGAGCAAACGCTGGGGCCACAAGCTGACTAAATAGGAAAGGACAGGAGAGATTACTTTCTGCAACCCAAAAAACCCTACAAAAATCCAACAATTCTGATTACAAAAATACTGAGATCACATGATCTCGCCACCCACTAAATCAGATCTCAGTGTGAACAAAACCAAGCCGCAGCCGCTGAAAAAGCAGGAAAAAGCAAATGAAAAAACAACAGTGGCTACAGACAAACTGTGAGGAGCACAGGCCCCAGGAGGGGACCCGGCAGTCCTCCACAAATGTGCAGAAAACTGTGCAAATAGCAAGCACAAAAAGAAAAGCACAAAATATCTTATCTGAAAGCAGCAACTTTTTTTTTTTTCACACTATTTTTCCCTTCTGTGAGTACCATATAACTTTCAGTTTGGGCCGGTGATACTGTTGTGTTTTGGTAGCTGAGGAGAATAAGCAAAAACGGCAATACACCAGAGAGGCTGGAACCTATTGGATTGCAGTAACCTGAACTAACCACACAACTAGAGGTAGCCGTGGAGCGTTCCTACGTTGATCTTAGATGCCTAGTCACAGCCTGAGAGATAACTACACCTAAAGGCAGAAAGATGAAAGCTATCTGCCCCGGAGCAGATGCCCAAAGAAAATAGGAAGCCCCCAAACATGTAATGGCGGTTAGACAAGAAGAAGCACGGACACAGACAGAAAATAGAATGAGCAAATGCTGGGGCCCAATCAGTCTAAACAGAAAAGTACAGGAAAGGATACTCACTGCAATCCAAAAAAAACCCTAAAAAATACCAACTCTTCTGATTGCAAAAACACCTGAGATCACACGATCTCTACCACCTGAATCAGATCTCTGGTGTAACTAAGCCGCAGCCACTGAAAAAACAGGAAAAAGCAAATGAACAAATAACAGTGGCTTCAGATAAACTGAGAGGAGCACAAGCCCCCCGGAGGGGAACTGGCTGACCTCCACAGAAGTGCAGGGAACAATGCAAAAAGCAAGCACAAAAAAAAAAGCAGAAAATACTTATCTGATAGCAGAAGATGCAGGCAAGACTCAGGAAACTTCCAAATGAACCAGAACCACAATTGAGACAAGAACAATTGATCACCGGCAACCATCATGGGAGGAAACCTCCCTTATATCAGTCCAGTCAGTGATCCCAGATTGACATTCCTCGCTGGAAGGTTCAGTACTGTCTGTAACCACCAGAGGGAGTCTCTGCTCATTCACAACAGTGGTCCCTTAAAAAATGGCTTTGTAAATTTTGTAGTAAAAATGAGAAATTGCTGGTCAACTTTTAACCCTTATAATTTCCTAACAAAAAAAATGTTGGTTCCAAAATTGTGCTGATGTAAAGTAGACATGTGGGAAATGTTATTTATTAACTATTTTGTGTGACATATTTCTCTGTTTTAAGGGAATAAAAATTCAAAGTTTGAAAATTGCACAATTTCAAAATTTTCGCCAGATTTGCGTTTTTTTCAAAAATAAACGCAAGTTATATCGAATAAATTTTACCACTAACATGAAGTACAATATGTCACGAGAAAACAATCTCAGAATCGCGAAGATCCGTTGAAGCGTTCCAGAGTTATAACCTCATAAAGAGACAGTGGTCAGAATTGTAAAAATTGGCCCGTTCATTAACGTGCCATTAACGTGCAAACCACCCTTGGGGGTTAAATAATTGTAAATAAAATGTCCATTTCTAGTACTTGGTTGAAAACCCTTTGTTGGCAATGACTGCATGAAGTCTTGAACTCACGGACATCACCAGACGCTGTTTCCTCCTTTTTGATGCTCTGCCAGGCCTTCACTGTGGTGGTTTTCAGTTGCTGTTTGTTTGTGGGCCTTTCTGTCTTAAGTTTAGTCTTTAACAAGAGAAATGCATGCTCAATTGGGTTGAGATCAGGTGACTGACTTGGCCATTCAAGAATATTCCACTTCTTTGCTTTAATAAACTCCTGGGTTGCTTTGGCTTTATGTTTTGGGTCATTGTCCATCTGTAGTATGAAACGACGATCAATCAGTTTGGCTGGATCTGAGCACACAGTATGGCTCTGAATAACTCAGAATTCATTCGGCTGCTTCTGTCCTGTGTCACATCATCAATAAACACTAGTGACCCAGTGCCACTGGCAGCCATGGATGCCCAAGCCATCACACTGCCTCCGCTGTGTTTTACAGATGATGTGGTATGCTTTGTATCATGAGCTGTACCACGCCTTCGTCATACTTTTCTCTTTCCATCATTCTGGTAGAGGTTGATCTTGGTTTCATCTGTCCAAAGAATGTTCTTCCAGAACTGTGCTGGCTTTTTTAGATGTTTTTTAGCAAAGTCCAGCCTAGCCTTTTTATTCTTGATGCTTATGAGTGGCTTGCACTGTGCAGTGAACCCTCTGTATTTACTTTCATGCAGTCTTCTCTTTATGGTAGATTTGGATATTGAATCGCCTACCTCCTTGAGAGTGAGAGTGTTGTTCACTTGGTTGGCTGTTGTGAAGGGGTTTCTCTTCACCATGGAGAGTATTCTGCGATCATCCACCACTGTTGTCTTCCGTGGGCGCCCAGGTCTTTTTGCATTGATGAGCTCACCAGTGCTTTCTTTCTTAGGATGTACCAAACTGTAGGTTTTGCCACTCCTAATGTTGTAGCAATTTCTCGGATGGTTTTTTTTCTGTTTTTGCATCTTAAGGATGGCTTGTTTCACCTGCATGGAGAGTTCCTTTGCATTTGGAAGGTTTTGCTGTGAAGGAAACATGTGGTCAAACACCACACCTCAAATCAACTCCAGCCCTTTTATCTGCTTAATTGAGAATGACATAACGAAGAGATTGCCCACACCTGTCCATGAAATAGCCTTGGAGTCAACTGTCCAATTACTTTTGGTCCCTTTAAAAACAGGGTGGCACATGTTAAGGAGCTGAAACTCCTAAACCCTTCATCCTATTTTATTGTGGATACCCTCAAATGAAAGCTTAAAGTCTGAACTTCAACTGCATCTGAATTGTTTTGTTTAAAATTCAATGTGGTAATGTCTAGAACCAAAATTAGATAAATGTTGTCTATGTCCAAATATATATGGACCTAACTGTACAATAATTAATAAAATGTACAGTCTTTTTATCTAGCCTCGAGGACTAGATAATAAAAAACAAAGAAAAAAAAAGTTAAAAGTTAGCAGAATAGAATAATCCACTAAAAATCTGTATTTGGCCGGGGTCACACTTGCGATGAATACGGACGAGTGACATGAGATAAATTATCACATAACACTCAGAACAGTATTCATCTATGGTGAAGCTCCCATCAGTAATTTTTTTCTCTGACGTTTTCGACGTGCAAGTGAAATCCCAGCTCACTCGCACCCACATAAGCCTATGGGTGTGAGTGAGACAACGCACATCACTCGGACATCATGTTGCATTATTGCTCCGTTTTCGTCATAAGGCAAAACCTGATCTTTTGGCATTAAGACGAGCAGCTTGTCTGTCTTAACGCCAAAAGAGTCAATTACTGTAAATTGACAGACAGAACCCTCATGGAAACAAAAAAAAAATCTTAGCTAGAGCTGTAGATAGAGAGACATACAAACGTCTGGATAAATCAGGGAAATGCGGTATATATAGTATATTATTGAGCAAGAAAACATTTGATCAAGTATAGGATTGACAAGGCAACTGTTAGGTGGATTCATAACCAGGGCTGTTGAGTTGGTAAGCCAAACCTCTGACTCCTCAATTTCCCTGACTCCCGACCTCACAGCACTGGAAACTACTGAGCCTGTACATACAGTGCAGCACAGATTCATCTCACCTAAAAGCCCAGATCCTTAGATCAGGAACAGGACAGACATTTATAGGACATTTCCCTGACTCCGACCCGACAGCACTGGTCACTACTGAGCATGTACATACAGTGCAGCACAGATTCATCTCACCTAAAAGCCCAGATCCTTAGATCAGGAACAGGACAGACATTTATAGGACATTTCCCTGACTCCTGACCCCACAGCACTGGTCACTACTGAGCATGTACATACAGTGCAGCACAGATTCATCTCACCTAAAAGACCAGATCCTTCGATCAGGAACAGGACAGACATTTATAGGACATTTCCCTGACTCCCAACCCCACAGCACTGGTCACTACTGAGCATGTACATACAGTGCAGCACAGATTCATCTCACCTAAAAGCCCAGATCCTTAGATCAGGAACAGGACAGACATTTATAGGACATTTCCCTGACTCCGACCCGACAGCACTGGTCACTACTGAACATGTACATACAGTGCAGCACAGATTCATCTCACCTAAAAGCCCAGATCCTTAGATCAGGAACAGTACAGACATTTATAGGACATTTCCCTGACTCCGACCCCACAGCACTGGTCACTACTGAGCCTGTACATACAGTGTAGCACAGATTCATCTCACCTAAAAGCCCAGATCCTTAGATCAGGAACAGGACAGACATTTATAGGACATTTCCCTGACTCCCGACCCCACAGCACTGGTCACTACTGAGCATGTACATACAGTGCAGCATAGATTCATCTCGCCTAAAAGCCCAGATCCTTAGATCAGGAACAGAACAGACATTTACAGGACATTTCCCCGACTCCTGACCCCACAGCACTGGTCACTACTGAGCATGTACATACAGTGCAGCACAGATTCATCTCAGCTAAAAGCCCAGATCCTTAGATCAGGAACAGGACAGACATTTATAGGACATTTCCCTGACTCCCGACCCCACAGCACTGGTCACTACTGAGCATGTACATACAGTGCAGCACAGATTCATCTCACCTAAAAGCCCAGATCCTTAGATCAGGGACAGAACAGACATTTATAGGACATTTCCCTGACTCCTGACCCCACAGCACTGGTCACTACTGAGCATATACATACAGTGCAGCACAGATTCATCTCACCTAAAGGCCCAGATCCTTAGATCAGGAACAGAACAGACATTTATAGGACATTTCCCTGATACTGACCCCACAGCACTGGTCACTACTGAGCATGTACATACACTGCAGCACATTTCACACAAAACTCCAAAAATGGGCCAGACAAAAGTATTGGCACCCTCAACCAAATACTTGGTTGCACAACCTTTAGCCAAAATAACTGTGAAGAACCGCTTCCGGTAACCATCAATGAGTTTCTTACAATGCTCTGCTGGAATTGTAGACCATTCTTCTTTGGCAAACTGCTCCAGGTCCCTGATATTTGAAGGGTGCCTTCTCCAAACTGCCATTTTGAGATTCTCCACAGGTGTTCTATGGGATTCAGGTCTGGACTCATTGCTGGCCACCTTAGAAGTCTCCAGTGCTTTCTCTCAAACCATTTTATAGTGCTTTTGGAAGTGTGTTTTGGGTCATTGTGCTGCTGGAAGAGCCATGACCTCTGAGGGAGACCCAGCTTTCTCACACTGGGCCCTACTTTATGCTGCAAAATTTGTTGGTAGTCTTCAGACTTCATAATGCCATGAACACGGTCAAGCAGTCCAGTGCCAGAGGCAGCAAAGCAACCCCAAAACATCAGGGAACCTCCGCCATGTTTGACTGTAGGGACCGTGTTCTTTTCTTTGAATCCCTCTTTTTTTTTCCTGTACACTCTATGTTGATGGTTTTTCCCAAAAAGCTCGACTTTTGTCTCATCTGACCAGAGAACATTCTTCCAAAACGTTTTAGGCTTTCTCAGGTAAGTTTTGGCAAACTTCAGCCTGGCTTTTTTATGTCTCGGGGTAAGAAGTGGGGTCTTCCTGGGTATCCTACCATACAGTCCCTTTTCATTCAGACGCCGACGGATAGTACGGGTTGACACTGTTGTACCCTCGGACTGCAGGGCAACTTGAACTTGTTTGAATGTTAGTCGAGGTTCTTTATCCACCATCCGCACAATCTTGCGTTGAAATCTCTCGTCAAATTTTCTTTTCCTTCCACATCTAGGGAGGTTAGCCACAATGCCATGGGCTTTAAACTTCTTGATGACATTGTGCACGGAAGACACAGGAACATTCAAGTCTTTGGAGATGGACTTGTAGCCTTGAGATCGCTCATGCTTCCTCACAATTTGGTTTCTCAAGTCCTCAGACAGTTCTTTGGTCTTCTTTCTTTTCTTCATGCTCAATGTGGTACACACAAGGACACAGGACAGAGGTTGAGTCAACTTTAATCCATGTTAACTGGCTGCAAGTGTCATTTAGTTATTGCCAACACCTGTTAGGTGCCACAGGTAAGTTACAGGTGCTGGTGATTAACCCCTTAATGTCCACTGACGTGCAGAGTCCGTCATGGCAAGGTGCCAGTTCCGGCACCAGGACGGACTCTGCACGTCATGCCTTTGATCTACCACTGCGTGTAAACCCGCAGTGGTAGATCAGTGCGACAGCTGTCACAGACAGCTGACAGGCACGGCAAGCGGTGCGGGGACCTTTGCCGTCGGTCCCCGCACTCACAGCGCTGTGATTGGTCAGTCAATCTGACTGACCAAACACAGCAGCGATCGCGCAGGAGAAGCTGAAATTTCAGCTTCCCAGCGCGATCAGTGCAGGAGCCGGCGCTGCAGTGGCCAGGCTTCCTGCACTGACAGCCAGGAGCGGAGCCCCCACGCCCCTGGCTGTTAACCCCCTGACTGCTGCGATCCAGCGCGATCGCAGAGCTCAGGGGGGGAGGCAGAGGGTCGGGAGCTCCCTCTGCCTCAGATCGGCACCCTGCACTGTATTTGCAGGGGCCGATGTCTGCCTTGATGACCCGGGGGTTGTCATGACAACCTCCGGGTCATTTAGCTACGGGAAGCTGCTGTGATCATGTCACAGCAGCTTCCACTATAGTTGCAATGCATTGCAATGCCAGAGCATTGCAATGCATTGTAACTGCAATCAAAAGTAAAAAAAAGTGAAAGTCCATAAAGGGACAAGTTTAAAAAAATCATTTTTTAAAAAAAATTGTAAAAAAAATATTAAAAAATAATTTTAAGAAAATCCCCTAAAAAATACACATTTTTATGTAATAAAAAAAATAAAAAACAAAAAAATACACATGTTAGGTATCGCCATGTCCGTAAAAATCCCATCTATAAAAGCATAACCCTAGTTAACCCCTTCAGTGAAAGCCGTAAAAAAAAAACACAAAAAAGTAGTAAATTATACTTTTTCCAAGCGGTATCATTATACCGCTTGGAAAAAGTGCAATAACACGCGATCAAAAAGTCAGATATAAATAATCATGGTACCGCTGAAAACGTCATCTTGTCCCGCAAAAAACAAGCCGCTATATAGCATCATCAGCGAAAAAATAAAAAAGTTATAGCTCGCGGAATAAACTGATGCAAAAATAATTATTTTTTCTATAAAATTCTTTATTGTGTAAAAAACGCCAAAACATAAAAAAAAATATATAATGAGGTATCGCTGTAATCGTAGTGACCCGAAGAATAAAGCTGCTTTATCAATTTTACCACACGCGGAACGGGGGAAAAATTTTTTTTAAAAAAAAACCAATTCCTGAATTGCTGGTTTTTGTTCATTCTGCTTCCACAAAAATCGGAATAGGAAGCGATCAAAAAACGTTATGTGCCCGAATATGGTACCAATAAATACGTCAGCTCGTCCCGCAAAAAATAAGCCCACAGATAACTCTGTCGGCCGAAATATGGAAAAATTATAGCTCTCAAAATACGGCGATGCAAAAAATTCTTACAAAAAATTATTCCAAAAAAAAGCATCTTTTAGTGTGTGACAGAAGCTAAACATGAAAAAAGGGTGTAAATCTGGTATCGCTGTAATCGCACCGATCCGAGGAATAAAGTCGCCTAATCACTAATATCGCACGAGGAACGGCGTAAAAAAGAAAACCAATTCTTCACCTTTGGTAGATTTGTTCATTGTGCCTCCCAAAGATCGCAGTAAGGCGATCACAGTGGTTCCCCCCCGCATATGGGGTATCAGCGTACTCAGGACAAAATGCACAATAGCTTTTGGGGTCCTATTTCTCCTGTTACCCTTATAAAAATAAAAATTTGGGGGCAAAAAGGTCATTTTTGTGGAAAAAAATATGATTTTTTTTATTTTCACGGCTCTACGTTATAAACTTCTGTGAAGCCCTTGGGGGTTCAAAGTGCTGACCACACATCTAGATAAGTTCCTTGGGGGGTCTAGTTTGCAAAATGGGGTCATTTGTGGGGGGTTTCTACTGTTAGGCACATCAGGGGCTCTCCAAGCGCGACATGACACCCGCAGACCATTCCATCAAAGTCTGCATTTAAAAACGGTGCTCCTTCCCTTCCGATCTCTGCCATGCGTCAAAATAGTGGTTCCCCCCCACATATGGGATATCAGCGTACTCAGGACAAATTGCACAATAGCTTTTGGGGTCCTATTTCTCCTGTTACCATTATAAAAATAAAAATTTGGGGCAAAAAGATTATTTTTGTGGAAAAAAATATGATTTTTTTATTTTCACGGCTCTACGTTATAAACTTCTGTGAAGCACTTGGGGGTTCAAAGTGCTCACCACACATCTAGAAAAGTTCCTTGGGGGGTCTAGTTTCCAAAATGGAGTCACTTGTGGGGGGTTTCTACTGTTTAGGCACATCAGGGGCTATCCAAACGTGACATGACACCCACAGACCATTCCATCAAAGTCTGCATTTGAAAAAGGCGCTACTTCCCTTTCGAGCTCTGCCATGCGTCAAAATAGTGGTTTCTCCCCACATATGGGGTATCAGCGTACTCAGGACAAATTGCACAATAACTTTTGGGGTCCTGTTACCCTTTGGAAAATAACAATTGGGGTGGAAAGATCATTTTTGTGGAAAAGATATGATTTTTTAATTTTACTGCTCTACGTTATAACCTTCTGTGAAGCCCTTGGGGGTTCAAAGCTCTCACCACACATCTAGATAAGTTCCTTGGGGGTCTAGTTTCCAAAATGGGGTCACTTGTGGGGGGCTTCCACTGTTTAGGCACACAGGGACTCTCCAAATACGACATGGCATCCAATCTCAATTCCAGCCAAAAAAGTCAAATGGCGCTGCTTCCCTTCCGAGCTCTGCCATGCGCCCAAATAGTGGTTTACCCCCACCTATGGGGTATCAGCGTACTCAGGACTAATTGCACAATAAATTTTGGGGTCCTTTTATCCTTTGGAAAATAATAATTGGGATGAAAAGATCATTTTTGTGGAAAAAATATGATTTTTTAATTTACGGCTCTACGTTATAACCTTCTGTGAAGCGCTTGGGGGTTAAAAGCTCTCACAACACATTTAGATGAGTTCCTTGAGGGGTCCAGTTTCCAAAATGGGGTCACTTGTGGGGGTTTCCACTGTTTAGGCACACAGGGACTCTCCAAATGCGACATGGCGTCCAATCTCAATTCCAGCCAAAAAAGTCAAATGGCGCTGCTTCCATTCCGAGCTCTGCCATGCGCCCAAATAGTGGTTTACCCCCACACATGGTATATCGGTGTACTCTGGAGAAATTGTACAACAAATATTGTGGTTCATTTTCTCCTGATACCCTTGACAAAATTTAAAAAAATTGTGTCGAAAGAAAAATTTTGGGAAAAAAAGTTAAATGTTCATTTTTTCCTTCCACATTGCTTCAATTCTTGTGAAGTACCTAAAGGGTTAATAAACTTCTTGAATGTGGCTTTGAACACGTTGAGGGGTGCAGTTTTTAGAATGGTGTCACTTTTGGGTATTTTCTGTCATATTGACCCCTCAAATTCACTTCAAATGTGAGGTGGTCCCTAAAAAAATGGTTTTGTAAATTTTGTTGGAAAAATGAGAAATTGCTGGTCAACTTTTAACACTTATAACTTCGTAAAAAAAAAAATTTTGGTTCTAAAATTGTGCTGATGTAAAGTAGACATGTGGAAAATGTTATTTATTAACTAATTTTTGTGACATATCTCTTTGATTTAATGGCATAAAAATTAAAAGTTTGAAAATTGCAAAATTTTCTAAATTTTTGCCATATTTCCATTTTTTTCATAAAAAAACGCAAGTTATATTGAAGAAATTTTACCACTATCATGAAGTACAATATGTCACGAGAAAACAATCTCAGAATCGCCAAGATCCGTAGAAGCGTTCCAGAGTTATAACCTCATAAAGAGACAGTGGTCAGAATTGTAAAAATTGGCCTGGTCTTTAACCTACAAAATGGCTTGGTCATTAAGGGGTTAAATGAATTAGAGAAGCATCACATGATTTTTCAAACAGTGCCAATACTTTTGTCCACCCTCTTTTTTAGGTTTGGTGTGGAATTATATCCAATTTGGCTTAAGGTCAATTATTTTTGTGTTTTTTCACTGAAGACAAATTAAATGCAGATAATAATACCAAAGAATTTGTGTTTGCAATCATTGTCAGGAAGAAACTGAGTATTATCTGACAGAATTGCAGGGGTGCCAATACTTTTGGCCACCACTGTACAGTGCAGCACAGATTCATCTCAACTAAAAGCCCAGATCCTTAGATCAGGAACAGGACAGACATTTATAGGACATTTCCCTGACTCCTGACCCCACAGCACTGGTCACTACTGAGCATGTACATACAGTGCAGCACAGATTCATCTCAACTAAAAGCCCAGATCCTTAGATCAGGAACAGGACAGTCATTTATAGGACATTTCCCTACTCCGACCCCACAGCACTGGTCACTACTGAGCATGTACATACAGTGCAGCACAGATTCATCTCACCTAAAAGCCCAGATCCTTAGGTCAGTAACAGAACTGACATTTATAGGACATTTCCGCCTGACCCACAGCACTGGTCACTACTGAGCATGTACATACAGTGCAGCACAGATTATCTCACCTAAAAGCCAGATCCTTAGATCAGGAACAGAACAGACATTTATAGGACATTTCCCTGACTCTGACCCCACAGCATGGTCACTACTGAGCATGTACATACAAATGCAGCACAGATTCATCTCACCTAAAAGCCTAGATCCTTAGATCAGGAACAGAACAGACATTTATAGGACATTTCCCTGACTCCGACCCCACAGCACTGGTCACTACTGAGCATGTACATACAGTGCAGCACAGATTCATCTCACCTAAAGCCCAGATCCTTAGATCAAGGAACAGAACAACATTTATAGGACATTTCCCTGCTCGACCCACAGCACTGGTCACTACTGAGCATGTACATACAGTGCAGCACAGATTCATCTCACCTAAAAGCCCAAGATCCTTAGATCAGGAACAGAAAACATTTATAGGACATTTCCCTTGACCCACAGCCTGGTCACTACTGAGCATGACATACAGTGCAGCACAGATTCATCTCACCTAAAAGCCAGATCCTTAGATAGGAACAGAACAGACATTTATAGGACATTTCCCTGACTCGACCCCACAGCACTGGTCACTACTGAGCATGTACATACAGTGCAGCACAGATTCATCTCGCCTAAAGGCCCAGACCTTAGATCAGAACAGAACAGACATTTATAGGACATTTCCCTGTCTCCGACCCCACAGCACTGGTCACTACTGAGCATGTACATACAGTGCAGCACAGATTCATCTCGCCTAAAGGCCCAGATCCTTAGATCAAGAACAGAACAGACATTTATAGGACATTTCCCTGCTCCGACCCCACAGCACTGGTCACTACTGAGCATGTACATACAGTGCAGCACAGATTCATCTCGCCTAAAGGCCCAGATCCTTAGATCAAGACAGAACAGACATTTATAGGACATTTCCCTGACTCCGACCCCACAGCACTGGTCACTACTGAGCATGTACATACAGTGCAGCACAGATTCATCTCACCTAAAGCCCAGATCCTTAGATCAGAACAGAACAGACATTTATAGGACATTTCCCTGACTCCGACCCCACAGCACTGGTCACTACTGAGCATGTACATACAGTGCAGCACAGATTCATCTCACCTAAAAGCCCAGATCCTTAGATCAGGAACAGACATTTATAGGACACTTCCCTGACTCCGACCCCGCAGCACTGGTCACTACTGAGCATGTACATACAGTGCAGCACAGATTCATCTCCACTAAAAGACCAGATCCTTAGATCAGGAACAGAACAGACATTTATAGGACATTTCCCTGACTCCCGACCCCACAGCACTGGTCACTACTAAGCCTGTACATACAGTGCAGCAGCACAGATTCATCTCACCTAAAAGCCCAGATCCTTAGATCAGGAACAGAACAGACATTTATAGGACATTTCCCTGACTCCTGACCCCACAGCATTGTCACTACTGAGCATTACATACAGTGCAGCACAGATTCATCTCATCTAAAAAACCCAGATCCTTAGATCAGGAACAGACATTTTAGGACATTTCCCTGACTTCGATCCCGCAGCACTGGTCACTACTGAGCATGTACATACAGTGCAGCACAGATTCATCTCACCTAAAGGCCCAGATCCTTAGATCAGGACAGACAGACATTTATAGGACATTTCCCTGACTCCCGACCCCACAGCACTGGTCACTACTGAGCATGTACAATACAGACCAAAAGTCTGGACACACCTCATTTAAAGATTTTTTTGTATTTTCATGACTATTAAAATTATACATTCACACTGAAGGCATCAAAACTATGAATTAACACGTGGAATTATATACTTAACAAAAAAGTGTGAAACAACTGAAATTATGTCTTATATTCTAGGTTCTTCAAAGTAGCCACCTTTTGCTTTGATTACTGCTTTGCACACTCTTGGCATTCTCTTGATGAGCTTCAAGAGGTAGTCACCGGAAATGGTTTTCACTTCACTGGTGTGCCCTGTCAGGTTTAATAAGTGAAATTTTGGTCTGTACTGTACATATAGTGCAGCACAGATTCATCTCACCTAAAGGCCCAGATCCTTAGATCAGGAACAGGGCAGACATTTACAGGACATTTCATAACTTTCCCAAATTATTATGAAAACATTTGCAGCACATGCATTGGGTACAGTAGTACAAGGCAGAAGTATATATTTTAGGAGTCTGTCCATTTCATACCAACTTCACGACTCCAACTACTCAGCCCTGTTCATAACTGGCTCAATGATAGTACTCAAAGAGTGGTAAAAATGGTTGCACATCCAATTAAAAGAGTGTTTCAAGTGGGGAACCTCAATGCTTGGTCCTGGCCCCGGGGGTGTTCAACATTTTTATAAATGAACTAGATAAAGGATTTGAAAGGTAAACTAATCAAATTTGCAGAAGATGCAAAGCTAGAAGGGATAGCTAACACTACAGAAGACAGAAAAAGGATTCAGAAGGATCTAGGCAAACTTGAACAATGGGCAGCAACTAGTAGAATGGGATTTAACAGGGAGAAATGCAAGATTCTACATTCAGAAAAGTAAGACGAAAATCAACACAATGGGAGGAATAGAACTAAGCAACAGCACGTGTGAAAAAGACTTGGGTATACTAATAGATCATGAGTCAATAGTGTGATGGAGCAGGAAAAAGGCAAA